>CM070621.1:62625612-63825612 GCA_036346255.1 Ampelocalamus luodianensis | reverse complement strand
ATGAATTGCAAACTTGCCTTTAAAAGCAGTATTACCTTATTGCAAATGAAAATCGGCTTTATGCAAATGAAACATATGGCCTCCACTAAATAAGCTCGCATGTAGCATATGAACAGTGTCAGTTAGTTCACACGTCGAGTCTTGCGGGTACAAAGACGATCTTTGTACTGGGTGCTTTGCTTAATATTTTTGTTGCAGAGGAAGAAGGTGAGCCCAAGGGCCTCACTTACGTGAGTTGGTTGCCGTTTCGTGGACGACTAGACTTGGCGGTCCGGTCAGATGCCTTGTGGGTTGGAGGCACGCTGATTGGCTTTGTTTATAGCCATCTTATGGCACTTTTGCTTCCGCTGTCGTTCTTGTTTATTTTTGTATCTTGGCCTGTCGGCCCTTGTCTGTAATAACTCTTCTATTTGTTTATCTTCCGTTTGGTAGTGTGGTGTTTGGACTCTATGTTTGGAATGGAGTTGATGTCTAATTTTGTAACGGGGTGTGTATACTGCTTTCTGGGAAGTATACATATCTCGAGGATCAATTTATTTGATTTGTGATGCTAGGACCAGGTGGTTGGTTAAGCATTACAAGCCTAATAAATTGGGGTCCTCACATTTGGTATCACTCATTTGGCTCAGGGGGTCATTTTCAAACCTTCTTCTCCAAGTCCGGCAAGCTTTCATCGTGATCAAGCAACTTCGGCCATCTTTGAAGCTTCTTGTCACTAAGGTAGCTTCTTATTAGTCCTTAGAAGCTTTGGCACCCGCTTCCTTGGACCGCAGCGGAGCTTTTCGCTATTTTCATGTTTAGCAGTAAAAGCTCCCATTTTCGTTTTCCGGCTAGCCGGCGTTCTAGTCCCTCACCGCCGGCGAGAATGCTACCAATAGATTCGTAGTGCTATTGCGAATCCATTTTGGTTCTTGGTGGGCGCCGCCGCGGCCAGTGTCGCCGGCGTTTAGCCGTTGAAGTCGCTCGGGTTTTGCCAAGACAAAGAGACTCCGTTGTCATTTGATTAGGACACATTAATTGCTAATCATTAGTTATTAATTATGTCTTAATCATTGTCGTTGAGCCACTGACCAGTGGGCCCAATATCCTTAAATCGCTCTCTGGTTCAATCCCGCACTGTTCCGACATCATTAATGCTTAATCATTAGTTAATTAATGTGTCGGCATTTAATCGCTGTCGGAATTTACCTCTGGGTCGCTGACTTGTGGGCCCGAGGGGTTAAAATCAAATTTCAGAGGTCATTAGTGTTTATTTAATGTTAATCATTAATGGCATTGATTTGGTCTTAACCGCCCCTCTCAGTCGCTGACAAGTGGGCCCAGTGCACTGTGCACGTGGGTTAAACCAGTGCGTGGGTGACTCGAAGTCACTGGCATGCGGTCCCACATGTCAGCATCTTCCTTTGAACTGCGATCTATAGCTACCGTTCATTTTTAGATCTGCGGCCCTGATCGTGAGTGCATTCGGACCCTCCGGATGCCTTGGTCATTCTCGACCGTCGATCTTGAGATCAACGGCTGAGATCGTGTGTGCAATCGGACCTTCCGACCGTTGGTGCGCTCGACCGTCCATCCGCAGATCTCGCGGTGGGATTGGCCCAAGCAACCGCACCGCCCGGCTGCATACACTGCGTGTGCGCCGTTGGATCGTGATCCAACGGTGGCTCCGTTGATTCTTGGCGCAGCGCCTTTTTCGCGCGCGTGAGCCGTAGGATTTAGATCTAGGGTGGAGTTGTCCACGTCTTATTCTTTTATTTGGGTTGTTCTGTATTTGGTAAGTATTTGTTTAACAATCGAAAATGATGTAAAACTTTTGAAACTCATAACTAATTCATTTTAATCGCTTTTAGTTAATTCCAATCGTAATAAATTATGTTATCATTTTAGTTTATTATAAAAATGGATTTAAGCATGTTGTAGTAGTGTAAAATTGTGTAACTAGGAATAACTTGATTTCGCATTTTGAATATTCCGTATAGTTTTAATCTTGAAAATGCATATCTTTTCTGTGTAAATCCAAATTGTGCAAAATCAATTTTTTTAAATTCGTCTGTTAGTATACTTTCATATAAAATAGGATTTGAGCATGTTCATGATTCTGTAAAATGATTTGTATTAGATTTACAACTTAGAAAAATCATAAGTAAATGTGTATAACTCCAAAATTAGTAAATCCAACTTTGCTGTTATTAGGATGTCATAATCTACCTGCTATAAAAATTTTAGACCTTAGATCCTTCTGGAAAATTTCGCCATGAACAGTGTTAATTATTAATTAGGTTGTTATAGGCTGAGACAGAGCATTTTGCTCATATCTTTTGCATGCTTAGTTCAAATTGCATAATTCTTGTTCCTATCATTGTCTTAGATCTTTCCCTAGCTGTAGTGTAAATTCTGTTAGGTTTGGATGTGTTTTGCTGTTGGAGTTTCATTTGGTGTTCTTCGTTCTTAATTGATTATCGTCTTTTTCAAGTAGGTTCAAGACAATATTATTAATCTTGATATTGAGCCACAAGACCATCGATCTCGCACTTCACCAGAAAGCGGATGTAGCATTCATTTGATCATATTGTTCCTACTATTTTCAAAGTCTAATATATTGTTTGCAAATTCTATGTACGCATTGCTATGTTGTTTTAAACTATTGTCGTGTAGTTGGCCTACTAGATGCATTATCGTGAGGAAATGTTTATTCCTCTACTATCAAGCCTAGGTTACTTGCTGTGATTTTGGGTTCACGGATGGACCGTGTCACTTAGTAGTTTACGTGTCATTATGCTTAGCCCTACTTAGTTATCGGTAGAAATGGCGTTATCGACTGTCGATAACTTTGATCACACAAACTATTACTATGTGTACATTTCAGCCTTGTGCTATGTCTAAATTGCAAAACTAAAACTGAAAATGAAAACAATTTAGACTTGGGCACAATGGTAAGATGGTGTGATCTTTTGGGTGTGATTGGAATGGTGCCGGTCAATTAAGGACCGAACTACTTGTGAGTATCTCGTTATCCGAGCATTCGTGCGTGCTAACCACACTTGAGGGATATGGGACCTCTCTTAGCCGAGTACTTTGGGCTGTGTTAATTAATGAGTCGCGTGGTGGGTTGCATATTTGATTATATGCAACATGGACACGCTTGTAGGAGGAGAACACCCGCCGAGGCCGGTGTATCTTGCTCCACGTATGGGTCCTTGTGATCCATATTTCGTCGCGAGATCACTAAGGATTAACCCCACACGCAGCGTCTCTTGATTAGCATATTCCATTGGAAAGGGTTCAGTAGGACTTAGCCGTGCCAAGCATACCAAACGGTGTGCTTAATAGCTTGGAAAAGGCGGTCAAGTGTGGGTACATTGGTACACCCCGCAGGATTAAAACTATTCGAATAGCCTCGCCCTAGGTTATGGACACGCTTGGATAAGCTTTTCAAGAGTTAGACTACAACCTTTTGAAATTAAAACTTGTTGGGTGGTATGAATCGAGGATTCATGCTATGTTGTGGTGGCTTTGGTGAAAGTCACTTCTAGGTGGATACTTGTTACTTATGCTTACTCATTTGTTATTTAAATGCTTAAAACAGATTTTACAAACTACTGCTCAACTTATTACAATATTGCAAATGAAACTTGCTTTATGCGCCCAAAGAACCATATAACCACATTCCTTTGAATACAGACTTTCATGTAGCTATGTATAGGCTTGCTACTGTAAGTCTTGCGAGTACATTTTTGTACTCACCGCATCGCTTGTGTTGTGAGAGGATGATAGTGAGTCCGATGGACCTCACTTTTGTGAGTTGTGCTTTGTGGCGATCTAAGGCGTTTAGCTTGGCGCCCTGGCCGGTTGCCCCTGTGGTGTTATGTGGCTAACCTGGTCGTCTTTTGGTTTAAGCCATCCTATGGCAACTTTGCTTCCATTTGTACTTATTTGCTACTTGTGTCATTTGGCCAGGTACTGTGTTGTAATAACCTATATTATGTATGTCTTTTGGTAGACTTGTTTTAACTCATTGTATGGAATTGATGCATGCTTGGATGTGATGTATGTGTCGCTTGCTTGTTGGGAGGCACATATTCATCGAGGCGCGGATTATTCTATTTGTGATACTAGAACCAGAGGAAGGTTAAGTATTACAAGTTTAATAAACCGGTCTCTGAGCTTGGTATCGAGCCATACCGACCGTAGAAACCCTAGCTTGGTCGTCCTAGAATATTTTGAAAACTTACTTTCCAAATATCGGTGCTTTCTGAAAATCTTAAGTAAGTTCTCGATTTTACTCCTCATCTATCTTGGCTTGCTCATCTCACCTTGTTCTAAATCGAATTTGAAAGCTGAGTTTTCCTCTCATCTTCCTTCAAAAGTTAGTTGTTAACCGAGTAGATTGGTTTTGGGTAAACCATGAGAGTTATAAAATGAAAGTGTTGGCTGTTTTGAGAAGGTTAGGAGCTGCTGGGAGCTACAAATTTCGCCAAAAGTTGAATGGGAAAATCTGGACAGCAAGCAAGACAATTTCTGGACAGCTAGCGTTTAGGTAGTAAAAGTGCTGAAAATGAGAGGTTAAATCCACTAAAATTTGTGGGAATAAAAGGGTAAGAAGTGATATGAGATAGCTAAGTGTCTAACCATTCTTTAGTAGATATCTCACCCTATTTCCTTCTTTGTTTCAATGGTTGTTATTCAAATTTCCTTCCTGAAAAATTGATTACTCGTTTTTCCATACGAGTTAGTCATAATAGGAAGGTGGTTGTTATTTTTATGATCTTGCTATAATTTTATGTGGTTACTTGAGCTTTTTGAGTTTGTTTAGGGTTAGTTGTTTTCTTTGTCTCCTGTTCTGAGTTGTGTTTAACCTATTTTTGTGGAACAGATGACAAGAACCACACAATGATCACCGGCCGGTGGTTCGATGAGGAGCTTCCCCTCCTCCGACCATGGCCGAGGTTACGCTCGACGAGCGGAATCGCATGGACCGGACCGGATCTTGGAGGTCATTGCGAGGAACACCTCCGCTCCCGCCGCCGCCGGGATCCGGAGGTGGTGGCCACGGTCTCGTGGTGGGCTTGCGGAGTTTCTCCGCACGCACCGCCTACTTTCTCGATCCGAGGATCCACTCGACGCGGATGATTGGCTGCGTCTTGTTGAGCGAAGCTCAATATCGCTCGATGGAGCAGTGAGGGCACTCTTTGCATCCCATCGCCTTGAGGGTGCAGACTCTCTTGGTGGGAGAACTTTCGCCATGCAACCCGCAGCCACGTTGTCTCGTGGGATGAGTTTCGATCTGCCTTCCGTCGGGCCCACATACCTGATGGCCTGATGAAGCTCAAGAAGAAGGAGTTTCTAGAGCTTAAGCAAGGGCGCAAGACTGTCTCGGAGTATCTTTACGAGTTTAACCACTTGGCTCGTTATGCTCCGGGAGAGGTGGCCTCTGATGAGGCTAAACAGGAGAAATTCATGGATGGTTTGTCCGAGGAGCTGCAGGACAAGCTATCTATTGTGGACTTTGCTGACTTCCAGGCCTTGGTTGACAAGGCCATCGTCGCCGAGCACAAGGCGAAGGCGCTGGGTGAGTCCCATAGCGCAAGTGGGAGGCCCATCGGTGCCGCACAGCTAGCCTCACTCGCCCCGTGTTGGGCCCACACCGGGGCTCGTGCTTTGATTCACCATCGCCGAGGCCGTCTGCGCGATTGCTCGTCCCCGCAGCCGTGTTTGACCACCACGCACTGCGACCCAAAGAAGCAGTTGCGCTCGCACCCACCGGCCGATGTTACTGCGCCGCTGCAACAAGAAGGGCCACTATGCTAGCGCTGCCCTCGAGGATTGGAGCAGCCCTCGTCCTAATGGAGGACGCGGAATGGTCACACACGACCAAAGGTGATCCGAAGACTCAGGTGTCGAGTGGTCGAGTCAACCACATCTCGGTGAGGAGGCTCAGAGGCACTGACGTTGTGTTGGGTAATGCGTTTCTTGTTAGTTATCGCCCCGTCAGCAGCCTTGTTTGACTCGAGCATCGCATTCCTTTATTTCGAGATCTTTGCTGCTGATTGTGACCTTCACTTTGTTCCTTTGGGATTCCTTGCTTATTCGCTTCTCCGGAGCGGAAATGAGAGCGATCAAGAATGTCGGGCGTCCTATTAATATTGAAGGAGTGGAATTCTTGGCGAATCTCATCTTACTTGACTCGGCGCGCCTAGATGTGATTCTTGGTATGGATTGGTTGTCCCAACACTTGGGGCAAATCGATTGTGCCAGGAAGATGGTTTTCCTCACTAGTCCCTCAGGCGAGCAAGTTGGGATTTCACCGCAGCTGCAGGGGCCACACCTTTGTGCCCTTGAAGCTAAGCCAGCCATGGAGATTCAGGATGTGCCCACAGTCTGTGACTTTGTGGATGTCTTCCCTGAAGATTTGCCTGGTATGCCTCCAGTTCGAGACTTGAGTTTGTTATTGAGCCGTGTGTTGCCGTGCCTCCGATTTCTAAGGCGCCGCATCGAATGCCTCCCAATGAGTTGGAGGAGTCAAGAAGCGCTTGGGTGAGCTTCAAGCAAAAGGCTTCATCCGCCCTAGCTCATCTCCTTGGGGTTGTCCGGTTATTTTGTGAAGAAGAAGGACAAGACCTCGCATGTGTGTTGACTACTGTCCATTTGAATGAAGTGACGGTGAAAAACAAATATCCTTTGCCTCGTATTGATGATCTCTTTGACCGCTTGATGGAGCTTGTGTGTTCTCCAAGATTGACTTGAGATTGGGGTACCATCAAGTCGGATCGTAGTGAGGATATTCCAAAGACGGCGTTCACTACTCGTTATGGCCTTTACGAGTACACCGTCATGTCTTTCGGTTTGACCAATGCTCCGCCTTTGTTCATGAATCTTATGAACTCGGTGTTCATGGAGTATTTGGATAAGTTTGTTGTGGTTTTCATCGACGACATTCTTATCTACTCTAAGAGTGAAGAAGAGCATGCTGAGCATCTGCAGATTGTATTGGGAAAACTGCGTGAGCATCAGCTGTATGCTAAGTTCAGCAAGTGCGAGTTCTGGTTGAAGGAAGTGGCATTCTTGGGCCATGTTCTTTCAGCAGGTGGTGTCGTAGTAGATCCTAGCAAGGTCAGCGATGTTCTATCTTGGGGGCAGCCCATGTCAGTCACCGATGTGAGGAGTTTCCTTGGTTTAGCGGGCTACTACCGCCGCTTTATCGAGAACTTCTCCAAAATTGCTAAGCCCATGACCGAATTGCTCAAGATAGAAAAGAAATTCGTGTGGTCATCTGCTTGTGATTTGAGTTTTCAAGAACTCAAAAGGCGATGACGCCAAGACCAGTGCTTGTTCCCCGATGTGCATAAGAGCTTTGATATTTATTGTGATGCCTCTCAGGGGCTTGTTGTGTTCTTATGCAAGAAGGCAAAGTAGTGGCCTATGCATCGAGGCAGTTGAGGCCTCATGAACTCAACTACCCTACCCATGATTTGGAGTTAGCGGCAGTGGTTCATGCACTCAAGATTTGGCGGCATTACCTAATTGGTAACAGCGTGAGGTGTATTCGATCACAAGAGCTTGAAATATTTGTTCACCCAATGATCTCAACCTCGAGCAGGAGATGGTTGGAATTGATCAAGGATCATGATATGGGCATTCAAGATCACCGGGCAAGGCTAATGTTGTTGCGGATGCACTCACGCAAGGTGTATTGCAATACCTTGTCACTTCAAGAGCAACAACCTACCCTTCTCGAAGAATTTCAGCGCTTAATTTGGGATTGGTTGAGTATGGTTCTCTTGCTACCTTGGTTGTGCAACCGACTTTGGTGGAACAAATCAAGGCTGCCCAACAGAGATGTTGGTGTGATCCTAATCGCGAACATCAAGAATGGGACAGCTAAGTGCTTTTCGAGGATGAGCACGGTGTTGTGTGGTTTGACAACGCTTGGTGGTTCCAAGGTCATGGAATTGCGGATTTGATTCTCCGCGAGGCCCATGACTCCTTTGTCTATCCATCCCGGAGCTACCAAGATGTATCAAGACCTTCGATGAGATTTCGTGGACTCGCATGAAGCGCGAGATCGCCAAAGTTCGTTCTTCGAAAGCGACGATGTCGTGTCAAGGTCGAACATCGGCCCGGCAGCCTTCTTCAGCCTTTGCCGCACTGAATGGAAGTGGATTCGCTGGTATGGATTTCATCACCGTCCGCCTGTGCTTATTGCGGGAAGGATGCTATCTGGGTTGTCATTGATCGATTGACAAAGGTGGCACATTTTCGCCAAAGGCGTACTAATCTCGATGTTAGTCACCGGGCGGATCTCTATGTGTCTCGCATTGTATGTTTGCATGGTGTGCCACGAACGATTGTGTCGATCGTGGTTCTTTTTCACCTCTCGCTTTTGGCATAATGCAAAAGGCGATGGGTACACGCTTTCTTTCAGTTGACTTATCATCCTCAAACCGATGGTCGACGGAGAGAGTCAACCAAGTGTTGGAAGATATGCTCAGCGTTCGTGTTCTTTCCTATGGAAAGAAGTGGGAGAAGTGCTTGCCGCTTGCGAGTTCTCTTACAATAACGCTTTCAAGCTAGTCTTGGCATGGCACCGCTTGAGGCTTTGTATGGGAGGCGGTGTAGAACCCCATTGAACTGGTCTGAAACGGTGAGCGCCAATTCTTGGGCCGATTCCATCAATGAGGCCGAAAGTCGTTCGATTGATTCGTGAGCATTTGCGCGTGGCCCACCCGTGCAAAAGAGCTATGCGGATCGTCGTCGCCGAGAGTTGAGCTTTGAGCCCAATGACTTTGTTTATCTCAAGGTCTCACCTTGAAGGGCCATCAACGTTTTGGCATCAAGGGCGTTAGCTCCTCGATACGCTGGGCCTTATCGCATCATCGAGAGGATTGGAGCCGTTGCATACGTGATTGAGTTGCCGCTTCACTTGAGAGTGTGCACGACGTGTTCCATGTGTCACACTTGAAGAAGTGCCTCCGTGTTCCGCTTGAGGAAACTCCGTTGGAAAATCTCGATGTGCAAGAAAATTTGACCTATCATGAGCATCCTGCTCGTATTCTCAAGAATCAACGAAGGACAAGGAACCGTGTCATCAAGTTCCTTAAGGTTCAGTGGTCAAACCATTCTGAAGATGAGGCAACTTGGGAGCGCGAGGATCGTCTTCGTGCAGATTACTCATCCTTCTTCTCCGAGTAAACAGAATCTCGGGGCGAGATTCTTGTAAGGGGAGGTTTTGTAACATCCCAATCTTGGGCTTGTGTTTCAAATGTAAGAAAATCAGTAGAAATTAAAACTTTTCTTACATCATGTATTTCTGTTGTGCCAAACAATTCTTGTACAAGGAATTATGGAAATACATTGTCACAAGTCTAGTTGATCCAAATCTTGACATTGCAAAAACAATCTTGTCAAATCTTATGATCATCCTCTCGAAATATTTTTCCTAAGTCTCTGTGATGGTATGTGACCCTCTCAAAAATTTCACAATTTTAGAAATTGTTTGAATATTTTTAGAGGCGATCAAACTGTTTGACTCTCACCAAACATTAAAACAGAGCCTTGCAGAATTTTGGAGATTTATTCACAGCATAAAAACCTCTGAAAACTTTACACAAGGTTAATATCTGAGTTAGCAAGCTCCTGTAAAAATTTCATAATTTTGGAGTTAATTTGCTACCTCAAATAAATCATTCAAAGTCTCTGTTCTTATTTCAAAGTCAAACGTGGTTTTACCGTTACTTAGGTTCGAGTCGACTGGGCTCGAGCAAATTGATTCGGTCCGATCAACTAACCGCACCGAGCCACTCTTTAAAACGCGTTGAATCTCGACCGTTGATCTAAATCGCACGGTCCGCGCGTGTAAGACTTCGGACCTTCCGCTGCAAGTTTGATTGTCAATCGCTAGATTCCCATCCAACCGCTGAGATTGCCCGAAACCTTCGACCCTCCGGTTGCATTTTTGAATCGAGCCGCTGGATTAAGATCCAACGCCGCGTGTCCTTCGTTGTAAATTGAGTTTGCGACGTGGGGCTATCTCGGAGCCGTTCGCTTTCTAATCGTAGGGCTCGCAATCTCCCCGTTGTGTTTTAAACCTGGGAGGCGTGGCTCTATCTCAGCCGTCCGTGTCTCATCCAACGGCTGAAAATCGTCGAGCCTTTTTCGCTGGTCGTCTTCTACCTCCGCCGCGGCGGAGCACCGAGGGGAGTAATGGCGGTGTCATTTCTTGCTCCTACACGCGCCTAGTCAACATAGAGGGTCGTGGGAGACACTTTCGGCCATGCCATGCCCTAGTGCACCAGCTTTTATCTTTTCCTTGTCGGCCGCGCATTGTGTTCTGTGTATTGCCACCCGAAAGATGTGTGGTGCAAACCCTAATGCTTTCATGGCTTTATAAGCACTCTCAATGCTTCCTGGTATTTCTTTAGACCACCATCAAGCTTCATTCACAATATTGGAGCTTAACACCTCAAAAATGGCAAATCGCCATTGTTGACCCGTGGAGCTCCATTGGTGTTCTTGGTGTTCCAGTGGTCCTCCTTCACGTTTCTTTGCCCTAACCTTATCTACTTACTTCCTTGAACATTTCCCCTCACTTAATTTTGGATTTGATTCTCGTGAATTGTCCAATTTGGGGTTTGTTCAAATTCACACAAATTGGTCATCTTCTTCCTCACTGTGAGTGCTCCCTTTCTAATTACTTGCTCACGTAGCTTCGTGGAACCTTAATGAAGCTATTTTGATGCTTTGGTATCACTCATTTGGCTCAGGGTCATTTTCAAACCTTCTTCTCCAAGTCCTAAGCTTTCATCGTGATCAAGCAACTCCGCCATCTTTGAAGCTTCTTGTCACTAAGGTAGCTTCTTATTAGTCCTTAGAAGCTTTGGCACCCGCTTCCTTGGACCGCATGAGCTTTCGCTATTTTCATGTTTAGCAAGAAAAGCTCCCATTTTCGCTTTCCGCCAGCTGGCGCTGCTCAAGTCCTCACCACGCGAGAATGCTACCATTAGATTCGTAGTGCTATTGCGAATCCATTTTGTTCTTGGTGGCGCCGCGCCAATGTCGCCGCGTTAGCCGCTGAAGTCGCCGGTTTTGCCTTAGACAAGCAGCCTCCCGTTCGCCATTTGATTAGGACACATTAATTGCTAATCATTAGTTATTAATTATGTCTTAATCATTGTCGCTGAGCCACCGACCGCTGGGCCCAATATCCTTAAATCGCTCTCTCGTTCAATCTCGCATCGTTCGACATCATTAATGCTTAATCATTAGTTAATTAATGTGTCGGCATTTAATCGTTGTTTAATTTACCTGGTCGTCGACTTGTGGGCCCGAGGGGTTAAAATCAAATTTCAGAGGTCATTAGTGTTTATTTAATGTTAATCATTAATGGCATTGATTTGGTCTTAACCGCCTCTCGCCGCCGACAAGTGGGCCTGGCATCGTGCACGTGGGTTAAACCAAATGCGTGGGTGACTCAAGTCACCGCATGCGGTCCCACATGTCAAGATCTTCCTTGAACCGCGATCTATAGCTACCGCTCATTTTTAGATCTGCGCGCCCGATCGTGAGTGCAATCGGACCCTCCGATGCCTTGGTCATTCTCGACCGTCGATCTTGAGATCAACGGCCGAGATCGTGTGTGCATCGACCTTCCGACCGTTGGTGCGCTCGACCGCCCATCGCAGATTCGCGCCGATTGGCCCAAGCAACCGCACCGCCCGCTGCATACACTCGTGTGCGCCGTTGATCGTGATCCAACGGTGGGCCTGCTGATTCTCGCGCGGCAGTTTGTTTTGCTGCGCGCGTGAGCCGTAGGATTTTAGATCTAGGGCTGGAGTTGTCCACGCCTTATTCTTTTTATTTGGGTTGTTTCGTATTTCGTAAGTATTTGTTTAACAACCAAAATGATGTAAAAACTTTAGAAACTCATAACTAATTCATTTTAATCGCTAGTTAATTCCAATCTGTAATAAATTATGTTATCATTTTAGTTTATTATAAAAATGGATTTAAGCATGTTGTAGTAGCGTAAAATTGTGTAACTAGGAATAACTTGATTTGGCCATTTTGAATATTCCGTAGTAGGTTTAATCTTGAAAATGCATATCTTTTTCTGTAAATCCAAATTGTGCAAAATCAATTTTGTTAAATTCGTCATTAGTATACTTTCATATAAAATAGGATTTGAGCATGTTCATGATTCTGTAAAATGATTTGTATTAGATTTACAACTTAGAAAATCATAAGTAAATGTGTATAACTCCAAAATTAGTAAATCCAACTTTGTCTTGTTATTAGGATGTCATAATCTACTTGCTATAAAAATTTCTGACCTTAGATCCTTCTTGAAAATTTCGCCATGAACAGTGTTAATTATTAATTAGGTTGTTATAGGTGAGACAGAGCATTTTGCTCATATCTTTGCATGCTTAGTTCAAATTGCATAATTCTTGTTCCTATCATTGTCTTAGATCTTTCCCTAGTCAGAGTGTAAATTCTGTTAGGTTTGGATGTGTTTTGCTGTTGGAGTTTCATTTGGTGTTCTTCGCTCTAATTGATTATCGCTTTTTCGCGTTAGGTTCCAAGACAATATTATTAATCTTGATATTGAGCCACAAGCAGCCCATCGATCTCGTGACTTCACTGAGCAAGCGCATGTAGCATTCATTTGATCATATTGTTCCTACTATTTTCAAAGTCTAATATATTGTTTGCAAATTCTATGTACGCATTGCTATGTTGTTTTAAACTATTGCCTGTGAGTTGGCCTACTAGATGCATTATCGTGAGGAAATGTTTATTCCTCTACCACCAAGCCTAGGTTACTTGTCGTGATTTTGGTTCGCGGATGGACCCTTGTCACTTAGTAGTTTACGTGTCATTATGCTTAGCCCCGCTTAGTTATCTAGAAATGGGCGCTATCGACTGCCGATAACTTTGATCACACAAACTATTACTATGTGTACATTTCACCTTGTGCTATGTCTAAATTGCAAAACTAAAACTGAAAATGAAAACAATTTAGACTTGGGCACAATGGTAAGATGGTGTGATCTTTTGGGTGTGATTGAATGGTACCCGGTCAATTAAGGACCGAACTACTTGTGAGTATCCATATCCGAGCATTCTCAGGCGCATAACCACACTAGAGGATATGGGACCCTCTTAGCCGAGTACTTTGGGCTGTGTTAATTAATGAGTCGCGTGGTGGGTTGCATATTTGATTATATGCAACATAGACACGCTTGTAGGGAGGAGAACACCCGCCGAGGTCGGCAGTATCTTGCTCCACGATGGGTCCTTGTGATCCATATTTCGCCGCCAGATCACTAAGGATTAACCCCATACGCATGCTCTCTTGATTAGCATATTCCATTGAAAGGTTTCAGAGGACTTAGCCGCTTGCATACCAAAGGAAGTGTGCTTAATAGCTTGGCTAAAAGGCGCTGTCCAAGTGTGGGTACATTGGTACACCCCTCGCAGGATTAAAACTATTCAATAGCCTCGCCCTAGGTTATGGACACGCTTGGATAAGCTTTTCAAGAGTTAGACTACAACCTTTTAAAATTAAAACTTGTTGGGTGGTATGAATCGTGATTCATGCTATGTTGTGGTGGCTTTGGGGAAAGTCACTTCTAGGTGGATACTTGTTACTTATGCTTACTCACGTTATTTAAATGCTTAAAACAGATTTTACAAACCATTGCTCAACTTATTACAATATTGCAAATGAAACTTGCTTTATGCGCCCAAAGAACCATATAACCACATTCCTTTGAATACAGCTTTCATGTAGCTATGTATAGGCTTGTTACTCGTAAGTCTTATGAGTACATTTTTGTACTCACCGCATCGCTTGTGTTGTGCAGAGGATGATAGTGAGTCCGATGGACCTCACTTTTGTGAGTTGTGCTGTGGCGCCTAAGGGCGTTTAGCTTGGCGGCCCTGGCCGGTTGCCCTGTGGTGTTATGTGGCTAACCGGTCGTCTTTTGGTTTAAGCCATCCTATGGCAACTTTTGCTCCACTGCTACTTATTTGCTACTTGTGTCATTTGGCCTTTTCGGTGTGTTGTAATAACCTATATTATGTATGTCTTTGGTAGACTTGTTTTAATCATTGTATGGAATTGATGCATGCTTGGATGTGATGTATGTGTGTCGCTTGTTCCGGGAGGCACATATTCATCGAGACGCGGATTATTCTATTTGTGATACTAGAACCAGAGGAAGGTTAAGTATTACAAGTTTAATAAACCGGGGTCTCACAACCAAATCTGAATTCACCAAGTTGTTACAGCTCCCGCCATCAATTATAACACGAACACGGCGATCCTTGACGATGAGGAACATCTGAAACAAATTATGGTGTTGTAGCTTCTCCGCTTGCTCCATTTGAGTGCTCAATACTCGTTGCACAATTAAGGTTCTATAATTCTTAGTAGCAGCGGCACCTAAAATTTCATCACCATCGCTATCTGTCTCATGATCATCATCATTACCTGCAAGGTTAGTTGCAAGAGCATATTCATCCTCAACATCACTAGCACTTGCATAACCACCGTCGTCTGTCGCAATGTATGCTCGCTGACTTGGGCAATCTCTCATGAAGTGGCCCATCCCTTTGCAACGGTGGCACACAATTCCCGTCGTGCAACCCGTCGAAGCAACTGATGAAAATCTCTACGCTGGTGCCTACACACTAGTAGATTTACTTGCCTCGGATGCACGTGACGGTGGTGGCGGTGTCGCCGAACGTGTCCTACCACGAGGGGGCAGATCGAACAATGTATGTGGGGCCGTGTTGGCTTGTCTCCGCGCCGGTCTCGATGTAGACGATTTCCAAAGTTGCTCGTAGTCCTTTGTTGTCTTCCCCGCAATTCTTTTTCTCGCCAAACAAGCAAGTCGAACAACCTATTGATATCATTATACTCTTTGTAATCAACTATGTTCTGAATTTCACGCCTTAAGCCACCATAAAAACGAGCTATTTTATCCTCCTCATCCTCAACAACGTTACAACGCAGCATGCCTATTTGTAGTTCTTGATAGTATTCCTCAACAGATTTATTACCTTGGTCTAAGCGCTGTAATTTTTTACGCATATCACGATTAAAAGTAGGAGGAACAAATCTAGCACGCATAGCTACCTTCAATCTATCCCATGTATCAGGTGTTAAGCCAGAATTAACTATTTGATTCCACCAAATGATAGCAAAATCCTTAAATTCACTAGTGGCTTGTCTGACTCTATGCACTTCCGGAACTAGATGGGCATTAAATTTTTGTTCAACTGTCATCTCCCAATCTAGATAAATTTCAGCATCATAAACACCCGCAAAAGATGGTATGATAAATTTAACTTTAGCAAACGGGTCATCATTAACACGAGCATTGTTGTGTTGAAAATAATTATTACCTCCCATACCGTGATGATTTGTGATGTAGGCGTGTCGTTGACGCGGCATCATGGTCGCAAGGGCAGCCCCGCCGCGGTTTCGCTCTCATTATCATCATCCACCTCAAGATCTTGGGCTGCATCCCGATCATACTCGCGTCCGCTGTGAGGTGGCCGATTCACCATTCTTTCAAGGCGATAGTGAGCGCCTGCAAGACTATCGCTGATTGATCGCTGCAATGTAGTTGTAGTAGCTTGAAGCTTCCTGTCGATGTCCTCATTAATGGTTGTGCGTTGCTCATCCAGGAGCGTCATGAGCTCTCCCTTTACCACGCACTCTTTCTCATCAGTCATCTCACCTGCCATGGTTAGTAGAAAACAAAAGACAACACAAAGGTATTATCCCTATCAACTACTAGGTGATGGACGGCAGAATCACACACTCTCAAGCATCTTACCACACTCTTACAAGTGTTCTTACCAAAGCATACAGGAGGTGGTACAGCCGGTGGCTGGTTCGTGATACCGTGTTGAGTGTGGGTACGATTGCAAGAGGGATCCTGTTCTGATCAAGAGTAGGTGGAGCTTGGAAGGCACAATATGTAGCAAAGGATTAGCAATAATCAATTCAGTTAATGCAAGTTGAAAGATTGTTCAAAGTACTTAGCCAATGTTGCTGATCCTAGCCTAATCAAAGCTAGCAAATCACCGCCCTATGGAGAGAAGTGTATGTACGCACACACAACGATCAATGTGACCTGATGTAAGCAATGGAAAGCCTCACAACAAGTGCTAGGAGAGACGCTAGCTAACTACTCAAACTTCGTTCTAAGGGCACAAGATCGTTCACGCGATGTAGGGCATAAAAACGGAGAAAATGTGCAACGTAGACGGCCCTCTAGATTGAGCAGAAACAACAGCTAGTCTCAAACAATGAACAAGAAAAGTTTTATGTGGCTTATATATACTCATTTGAAAGTTTTTGACGAGATCTACAACTTTCTCAACTAGACAAACCCCAAATTCCGAAGGCAAGACCGAAAGAATCACAAAAAACAGAAAATAGAAAACTTGCGACGCGATTGCGGGGCTAAAGATGGCCGATTTTGGGGGTCTTGGAGGGCGACAATTTCTAAAGGTGGCCGATTTTAAGATGCGCGTCGTCGATAGCTTCGAAACGAGCACAAGAACGTCGAATTCCGACTTCGTATGCAAAAGTTATGCCCGTTTTAGTGAAGGGGTGTCGGAAACTAACTCGAATTCGTTTCGGTTTCAACTTCAAACTGCTATATCTTTTGATCCGTGAGCCAAACGTGCCCAAAGTTTTTCTGGGAGCTGGTGGCTATATCAGGAAGGGCTCCACCAATTTTCACTGATTTTTGTGCAAGTTTGATGCACTTTCCAATTTTCGAAACAGAGGGCTCTCTCTTTTTGCCTTCTTTGCTTTTTTCTTTTCTTTTCTGATTTTTTTCTCTCTTTTTTTTCTCTCTCTGGGCCCGAAATCAAAACTCTTTGTATCTTTTTTTCTTCACTTGATCCCAAAACCAGCTAGGCCGAGATATGCAACGAGATACAATCGGTTTTCACCCCGAGATCAAATCGGTTTTGCCGTGGCCGAGTTACACAGCGGCGACAAAGGTCGTGGCCGTTGTCGTGTCAAGAAGGTTGCGGCAAAGAAGGGCGAGGCTACCGCGTAGGAAGATGTACCGTGGATGCCGCAACAGTTGATTTTGTAGGTTAGAGCGCCCGGGAGTTGTGCCGTGGATGAATTTTGTTGGTCGCGATTGATGTGGTGGCGCGCAGGTTGGGTGGTGGTGGTTGATGGTGATGATTCCAAATGCAAGGGATGGTAGCAGATGGGGGCGCGCAATGTGGTAGAACAAATTAGAACAAGAACAAGCTACGCGAAGGAAACACGATGCAAACTAGACAACGACGCACTAGACTCTAACTAGACTAGAAACCAAAGAACCGACACGACGATGCAATCAATAATTCAACAAGCAAAAGATCAAACGAAAATTGCAATGGCTCAATGGGGTGATGGGACGGCGGAAGAACACGATTTAACAATTATTTTTGTGAGGCTAATTTTCTGAGTTCTAGGAGGATGAACAAAGATCAAACTAAAAGGGAAAACTGAGATTACCTAACGAGCAAATCAAGCTCGATACCAACCGATGTGAGTGTGGCCCGATCTTCCGAGCAGGTACCGATACGCCGATTGTGGAGAACACAACGCTGATGATCCGGCTCACCGAATAGATCGATCCTCGCAATCACTACACCATCGCCTCGTGGTTATCAATCGCGTTTAACGCGTTGACTCGCTAAGAAGGCTATCTCCCGCAAGCGAATCGAGAACACAAGCAAGAGAGTAGAAGATGCAATCAGATTGTGAATAATAATTGAAGCACACAAGTTGGGGTTCTCAAACGGATGAACGGCAAAATCGCAGCGTAATATTATCTAAGAAAACCCCAAAGAAACTAAAGGGCGGCGCTCCTATATGAGGAGGGCGCCGAGGGGGAAACCCTAGGGCGCGAGTACTGTTCACTGATCGTTCATGCTTGAATAGTGCCCACATGAACAAAGACGAGCCTAGGGGCTAGTGACTAGGTGGGCCAAGTCACAACCAATACATTACATAGCCCTGGTAATAATAATTGGTGACGCAAAGCACCATGGCATGTAGATGTAGCACCATGGTATGTAGACATAGCACCATGGCGTGGCAGACGGCTCGACGGTCCAACCGGAAATATGGAA
Source organism: Ampelocalamus luodianensis (assembly GCA_036346255.1). NCBI lineage: Eukaryota > Viridiplantae > Streptophyta > Magnoliopsida > Poales > Poaceae > Ampelocalamus > Ampelocalamus luodianensis. The sequence continues at coordinate 63,807,456 of CM070621.1, read as the reverse complement.
GTCTCTGCAGATAGAGGATGCAAGGCAATGGGTCGAAGTAGTGGTGGTTGCATCCTTAGGTTGATGTCCTCATCAACCAGGACACTTTTTATTTTGGAATCTAGAATCCGTAAAGCTCAACTTTGGATTCTTCTTTCTAAACCGAAATCTACTCAATCAATCTAGTATCCTATTTGGACTATTTGCAAAACCAGATATTATAAGCAATTTTGGAAATACTAACATGAAGCCTATTTAGATTCTTGAACACAAACCGAGCCAACACAAACTCCTGGTTCCTTTGGTTTCCTTTCTTGTTGGTTTAGCCCGAACTCCTTATGTTTCCACCTTGGTGCCACACGCATGCCAACTCGCTTGCTGGTTTGGCTCGGACTCCTCACACCTCCCCACACACCACCAAAGCTTTTCTCCGTGGCCCAATTCTATCTCGGCCAAAACAAGCCCTGCTCCTCCTCGGCTCAATCCCTTGGAAGCCGCATGCGTTGACCAACAACACGGTGGCCTCTGATGCGCTGTATGCAACTTCCCTTGGCTAGATTGGCATTCGTCCAAAGGCTCCTTCCTTGGCTAGGGTTTCTCACGGCCGAAGACAAGTTTGTTCTCTCTCCTTGTTGCAAAGCATTGCCCATGAAAGACTTAGCATTGGATTGCAAGTTAGGAATACAAAACAATGCCTTGGTAGCATTTGGGGCCACATCATAATGATATGATAATGATGGTAATATGATGACGACGGAACATGTTAATGGATAATATAACAATTTACATTTCTTGTATCGTATGCACAAACATGTCATGAAAGAGAAAGACCCACCTCGGGTGGGCATGTAAGACCTACTTTGGTAGGCCTCTACGGGAGTGGAGAGATCCCTGGTCTGAGAAGGATGTGCATATGATAGGGTGAACACTGAACACCAACAGGTGTTCACTTATGCTATATCGGTATAAGCTATGAGATGAGCATGTAGTGTAGAACTACGTTGCACAAATTAAAATATGATGATATTGATGAATAATAAGCTTCTTATTTGTATGTTTATTGTTCTATTATGTACTTACTGAGTCTTGGACTCACTCTTACTTTGTTGTTGTTTTTAGGTGAACATTGAAGGCGATATGCATAGGATGAGAGTAACACCTACACATCACATACTATCCAACATGAAGTCGTTACTATGTAGTTACTTCAATTATACTTAGAGACTTGGTGCATTTATCTAGAGTTTGCTTAGTGGACATTGATTACTTTATCATAGCTATGTGGACCATGATTGGTATTAGAGTCTTTCGTAATGATGAGATATGATAAATGTAATTTCTAGGTTAGATATGTAATATTAAATATCGGAAATATAATTTTTTAATTCAAAAGCATGTTGTAATATCCCATTTTATTAAATGAATATTTAATGAATTAGAAAATGATCAACAATATGAATTTATGGGGAAAAAATGAGGGAAATAGTTATGGGCCTTCAGCCCATACCCAAGGTGGGCCGGCCACCAACAAAAGAAGAAGGGGGAGGGGAAACCCTCGGGATGTTACTGTAGCACGACGTGCTACAGTAGTGCCGCCATTGCTACAGTGCATTTGTGAACAATAGCCTCCCTCCTTGCGCTACCCCTCCCCCATTGGTGCTCCCTGCAGCCGGCATTGGTGTTCCCCGCTGCCAGCCATAGAAGGAAGGAGAGAAGCGAAGGGAGGAGCTCTTCTTCTCAGGGCCAGATCTTCACCTTGCTGCGATTCTACAAGGGTAACGTCGTGTGTTCTTCGTTGGTTGTTGTGAAGTAGCTGAGGTTGATGCCGATTGGTAGATTGATTTTCGTCGGTTTATCAGATCGCGTTCTGTCCAGTAGTTTGGATGACGGTTTTCATGTTGTTAGAGGTATAATCTGGGGATCCAGCCTCCTAGAGATAGTTGGCTTATGTTCTTAGCTTTTAGTGTCCGCCAAGAACACCCAAATCCGATTAATGGTCAGAGAGTTATGAATTTTTTAGTATCGCTGTCCTGCTGATCTGCCAGCTTTCGGGCAGATTGTAGGAAACTGGATAAAACTATTCGTTAAAGTTGAAATCAGAGGATCTCAATCTAACGAAAAATGTAGGTAATTTTTATACCTTTTCATAGAGATAAATAACGCAAGATTTGGACTTTCGTAGCAAACGTTATGGTGGTTTTAGTGTACTATCCAGAGAAACCGACGGATAATTGATGTTCGTAGATTGGCTTGGTAGGGCGTATATAGCAGAATAAAAAGGGCTCTCAACTAAGTTTATTTAGGTAATCTAATTACCTTTCCGAAAGTCTAGGAACGTCTTATTTGGACTCCCGAGCAGAAAGTTATGTATTTTAGAAGTTGACTGTTCGCAGAAACACCAAATCGATCGCTAGAAATTAGAAGAATGGAAACGCCACGCTTAGCAGTTCAATTGTGTTGTTATTTATGCTTTTGGTCTAGTATGTTGGTCTTAGATTGGGTTATCTTTATGTTCAGTGGGAGCGTGATCCCTGTGGGCGCGCCTCTTCAAGGCCCACCGCTCTCGCTCTTTAAGGCAAGTATTCGTTATAGCATATTTATGCTTGTATGCGTAATTTGATGTGTTTCACTGTAATAGCTATGCATGGATGTTATTGTGATTAGATTCAATTTATCTTGGTGAATGCAAGTTATAGTTAAAGTTTCCTTTGTATGTTGTTAATGCTTACATGTTAAACCGTACACGTTGAATTCTTATGTATGAAAGGTGATGACCTAGTACATACGCATGTTTTAAACATGATTGAGACTTGGTCCGTGGTGGCCAAGTATATCTAGTTGAGGTCCCCGCCATGTAATGACGGTTTGAGATCCCACATTCGTGGAATGTGGGCAATGAATAAAGAGGTCCTACATTCGTGGAATGTGGGCAATGAATAAAGAGGTCCCATCATGAAGATGATGGGCAAAGGTCCCTATACTTGTGGAGTATAGGCTTGGTCCCCGTGCTGAGGGGCACGTGCAAGGGTATACAAATGACGGTTGTATACCCTAGACATCGGTAAAATGCGAAAGAGATAAAGTTCAAAGGTGCATTGCATTGGTCGCATTACATAAGTATGAAAGCTATGATTAGTGTAATGTTTATTTTGGATTATTGATGCTATGACTGCGAACTTGTTTTAGCCTTGTTGATACTTGCCGTAGTCTTTGGACTCACTCTGCTTTGATATGTTTTAGGTACAATTGGCAGAACGTCTTGCATGGGAGGAGTAGATGTTTGGATGCACTCACTACCACACATCCTTACATGATCGCCTTTAGTTTCATCTCGAATAAGTAAATTGCTTGAGAATCACTCATGGATGGTTTTGAGTTTCAGATTAATTGTAACAAGGAGAATGACAAGTCTTGATTATGTTTATTGGATTAATTTGCATGTTTGAATGAACTTGAATATGAAGTTATTGTTAAATGCCATGATTAATTGTTGGAACCTCTATATAGTTGACTATACAATGGAGGTTCTGCCGAAAATTTGTAAATTTGTTCTAGTTTAATTTAATTTCAGTAGCATTCCAGGCTCAATGTTGAGTTGGGGTGTTACAGTTGGTATCAGAGCGGGCTGTAGGTCTGTGGTAATATGCACAATAGGTTGGGGTTTGGGTTCAGCATTGCATATATGCTTTCGTTGAATGTTATAGTTGTTCTTGTGATTGAGTTGATAATTGATCATTGTGCTTAACGTATGATATGATCTTCTATACCTATAAAATTATTCTATGATTGTTATGAGATAATCTTATATACTTATAATTGATTATATTAGTTATGTATTATGATGGTTGATGTTGAGAGGTTGAGGTCGTGGTTGTGGCCCGGCTTTGCAAGTTACACCACCGTCGTGGTACGAGAATAGAGAAGTAGTTACCTCGAGTACCATAGTTTTATGCGTTGAGGGTGAGTTTTTTAGAAAGGTTGTTCTCTTCCTTGAGTTTTAATTTGGCCAATTCTTGTCTAGTCGTGGTGGATGAAATTCTCTTGGGTTAGTGGTTCATTGCAATGATGGGTTTTATTTGGTTTCTGTTTGTGTGAGGACCCTGTTTATTCGGCTTGTACTGCTTAACCATCCACTTGGTCCTAACAAGACAAATCAAATAAACTAAGCCTCGATATGTATACTTCCTAAATGCAAAGATACACACCCGCTACAAAATCATGCATCAATTCCATTCATACACATAGAGCCAAGCAAAAGCAACAATCTGAAAGACATAGATAATATAAAGAGAGTTATTATAAAAGAGAGGCCGACTGCCAAAATTCATAAAGATAAGTAAATACACAATGAAGCAAAATGGCCATAAGATGGCGATAAACAAAAGCCAATCGGTGTGCCTTTACCCACAAGGCAACCAACCGACCGCCAAGCTAATCGCCCCAAACAACAAGAACACGACTCACAAAGTGAGGCCCTTGGGGCTCACCTTCTTCCTCTGCAACAATTAATATTTAAAGCGGATGAGTACAAAACTTGTTTTGTACTGCAAGACTCGACGTGTGAGATAACAGAACTATAATTAACTACATGCAAGCTTTATTTAAGTGGATGAGGTTTTGGACTTATTTTCAAGATAAAGCAAGTTTTCATTTGCAATAAGGTAATAGATTCAAAGCAAGTTTGCAATTAACTTTTATTGTTCAAATAAAAGAGAGACAATAATAACATAGATAGAGAACAACACCAACCTAGAAGTGACTAACCCATAGTCACCACAACAATAGCATGAAGTACCCCTTCATACCACCCATGTCAAGTTTAAGTTTTTAAAAGGTTGTAGTCTAGTTCTTGTGGGAAATAACCAAGCGTGTCCATAACCTAGGACGAGGCTATTCGAATAGTTTTAACTCGCAGGTGTACCAATGTACCCACACGATAGACCGCTTTCCACCACCACGGTTAGCACACTTCCTTTGGTATGCGTGCATGGCTAAGTCTAACAAGACGCTTTCCAATGGACGATGCTAATTAAGAGCCGCAACCCACGGAGAAAGACACATTAAACAGCCTAACCTGGTCGCTAATGCTCCCTCCAACACCACAAACACACACACACAGAACACACCCACCGACCAGCTCATAATTAACACCTCCCAAAGTACTTAGTCAAGAGAGGTTCCATATCCCCTCAGGTGGTTAGCACGCATAATTGCTTGGATCAATGGCACAAGTAACTCGGTCCTTAGGGACTTAGGCACCATTCCGCCACACCCAACAGATCACCCAACATACCATTGTGCCCAAGCCAAGATATAATTTTTGTTTTCGCTTTTGATTTGCAAAATGGTAAAACACAAGGGTTGGACATAATGGAATAATTTAAGTATTTAGGTGATCAAGATCACCGACTAAGTCGATGATCGCCCAATACTACCGATGCTAGGCATGGCTAAGCAATATTTATTCGAATCTACTAAGTGACAAGAGCTCATCCAACGAACTCTAATCACAAAGAAATAACCTAGGCTCTGTAGTAGAGGATAATTATTTACCTACAGATTATGCAACTAGAGGTCTAACTAATCAATTTAACAACAAAATAGCAATGCATACATAGAAGTTAAACAAAATAGTAGACTTTAAAAGTAATGGGATTAATGGAAATGATCAAATCGCTTGTTCGCTTGTCGTTGCTCAATGCTATGGAGGATCGTTTCTGGGGTTACCGCAAATGTCAAGCCTAAGCGAAAGAGCGAAAACAACCAATAAGACGAGCAACACTTAAACAAAAGAGCAAGCAAAATTATCCAAACGTGACTAAATTTATACACAAGGTAAAATACGAACATACCTAGACATAGAAACTGGAAAACTTAATTTGGATTTGTGGTGCAAAAGATATTCTCTAAAACCTAATTTCGGCCATAATTAGCACTGTAGTAAAAATATTTTCTAGAAAGATTTTGAAGCTGAAACTTTTATGGTAACTACCTACTGGTATAGTGGTAACCCATATAAAATTTCAGGTCATTTGGAGTTAAAATGATTTAGTTATGATTTTTCTAAGTTTTAAATCTAAGACATGATTAATTTCAGTATTAAAGACTACTGCAAAACCTATACTAAGCTAAAGTACTTTAACAGATGCATTTATAGAATTTTAGTTTGTTAAATTTGGAGCTACAGAGAAAAAGTTATGCAATTTTGAAGTTTAAAACAATTAATATGTGCAAATAAAAGCTTCTGACTAAATCTGAAAACCCATAAAAGCCTGGGAGGTCGTGGGCGTTGATCAAAGATCGCACGGCTCACGATCTCGATGCTAAAACCCGCACGAGCTCCGGGCGGAAAGACCTGTCGCGCTTAGAGAGGTCTTAGCCGTTGATATTGAATCCAACGGCTCACCATCGGATGCACAAGACACGCGAAGGAGGTCTCGCAAGACTAGGGAGGTCGTGGACGCCGATCCGGATCTCGCGGCCCCGAGCTCCACTAGAGGTCCTACGGCTAACTCGCTAAGGGAAGGTCCGGACGGTTAAGATTTCCGAGGAGGTCTTAACGGTCTAGATCCGATCGGAGGAGAGGATCTAAGCGGTGAGCTTAATAATGGGAGGTCTTGACGGTTAGGATCTCACCGAGGAGGTCCTAACGGTCGAGATGTCCTCGGGAGGTCCTCCAACACAAGTGCTATAGAGAGAGATCCGATGGCTCGGATCTCCATGGGAGAGGTCCCGAGTGGTCCGGATCTAGGCGGGAGGTCCTCATGGTTAAGACCAAGACGAGGAGGTCTCGAGGTTCTCTTTACAAAGAGACCAAGGTGGTCTTTTGTAAAGAGGACCCAGGGTGGTTTTGAAGGTTTTCTTTACAAAAGACTGTGGGTGGTCTTTGCAAAAGAGGACCTTGGTGGGGTGGCTCAGGGGTGGTTTTAGAAAACGACTAAGGAAGGACCTTTTGCAAGGAGGTCCCCAAGGAGGTCCAAGAGGGCGGTTTTGACAAAAACGACCGGGGTGACCTCTTCGCACAGAGGACCTCAAAGAGGTCTTTTGCAAAGAGGACCCCAAGGAGGAGGGTGATCCTAGCGGCTGGGATTTAACCTACGGAGGTCTTTAACGGCCAGGATTCTATATTGTGGGAGGTCCCGCGCTAAGGACTTAGACTAGAGATCTAGCGGTCCAGATCAACACCGAAGAGGTCATGAACGGCTAAGACCACAACCGAGAGGTCCTAGGACTTAGCTATTACGTAACAAAGGATCTACGGTGGATCTAAACAGAAGAGGTCATTAAGGGCTAGGATTAAATCAAGAGGTCTTGGGAGCTAGAGTTTTTGCCGACAAGATCCCACGTGCGAATCTAACACGGAGAGGTCACGGAGGGTCACGATGAACCCGAGGAGGTCCAATGACTTGACAAAAACGCGACAATGCACTGCAGACACCGCTTTGGTCATCGGCTCATCGCCGCGACACGACCACGGCGGCGCGGTCCAACGGGGCAAAATGTTCGCAATACTATTGCGAACCTTTGAGGGCACAACGCCGCCGACACGACCCATATCGCCGCGAGCCGAACGAGGCGAGATCAAGCACGGGAAAAGTGAAAATCGAGAAAGACTTCGCCGCGACCTAAACTATCGAGTGCTTAAGCTAAGGAGGTCATTGTGAACTCACCGGGCGGCAGGAGGTCCAAGGAGGTCGAGGAGTTCCAATGACGACGCACCGCCACCGAGCCGAGGAAGACAACGCGGGGCAAGCAATCATGAGCAATAGAGGACCAAGCAATGGTGATGATAACTTCGGAGGTCCACCGAAAGACCGGAACACATAAGTGAAGGACGGAGCACCCATCGAGAGGAGGACGAAAGCGGCGATTTTCAGCCGAAAAGGGGGAAATCCCGAATTCAGAAGAGGCCTGAAGACACAAACCGAAATAGGATTAGTGTCAACACTCCAGGGGACCAGAGGAAGGAGCCGGAGCAAAAGTTTGAAGGAAAGAGCCACTGGAGCACCGGCTGCACCAGGAGCTCGAAGCTTCGGCAATGGCGGTCAGGGTGATCTTGGCGATTGAGCTCAAGCAAGAAGAGAGGGTGCCAACTGGGGCTGCGGAAGGGTGAAAGGAGGACAAAGAAGGAGAGCTGGATGCTTAAGTAGAAGAGGGGAGCTTGGTCCGCAACGGCTCTCTCGCACGGGAGGTCCGGCCAGTCATGGGAGCCGAGCGACGGAGCAGTAGAAGGAGACTCTGTGGTGTGCTCGAGCATAATAAATGCATGCCGCTGAGGAGCGGATGGGGAGGTGACTAGGCGCCGCTCTCCCGCCGACTTCACCGCCGCCACGCACGTGGGCGCGGAGGAAGAAGATGACCAAGCAACGACACCGGCCCCATGTGTCACCAGACAGGCGCGAGCCAGCCAAAAGTGCGGTGGACGGGGCCTTGCTGGTCGAGCCAACTTCGGCGAGTCGGACTCGAGTTCGAGTTTCTGGTCGGGTGAATAAAGATTAGACCTGTTTTAATTTGAATTTTGTGCTGAATATTTGAGGATTTAATTGAGGGCCAAATGAACTCCAAATTTGATGAAATTTTAACCGAGCTAAGTAGTTAGATGATTGAACTCCCCTCAAACTTTCAGAAGTTTTTATGCATTATAAAAATTCCAGAAGTGATAAACTAGGGTTTGACCAACTGAAATGTTAGTTTGACCTGCCTCCAAAGCTATTCAAATAATTTCTAAAAATTGTGAAATTTTTCAGAGGGGTCACACATCAACCCAAGAACTTAGGAAAAATATTTCCTAGGAGATGATCAACATACTTGTGACTTAGTATTCCCATACTCTGGTGAAATAATTGTTTAGTACACACAGGAAACACATGATGTAAGAAAAAGTTTTAACTTCTACTCATTTTCTTACACTTACAACACAAGTTGAAAATGGGGATGTTACAAACCTCCCCCCCTTACAAAAATCTCGTCCCGAGATTTGTTTTACTCGGAAAAGAAAGAGGGGTGGTCTGCACGGAGGCGATCTTCTCGCTCCCAAGTAGCCTCGTCCTCGGAATGGTTTGACCACTGAACTTTAAAGAACTTGATGGTCTTGTTCCTTGTTCTTCGCCAGCCTCCTCGAGTATGCGAACTGTGGTGCTCGCGATAGGTCAAATCTCCCGAACATCCAAGGTTTCAACTGAGCTTCCTCTGCTGAACACTGAGGCACTTCTTTAGCATTGGGACACATGGAACACATCATGTACCCCGCAAGTGCAAGCAGCAACTCCAACTTGTAGGCAACAGCTCCCTTCTTCTCGATAATACGGTAGGGGCCGACATATCGAGGAGCTAACTTTCCTTGACACCAAAACGCCGTGACCTTTCGAGGAGAAACCTGAGATAAACGAAGTCATTGGGCTCAAAGCTCAACTCAGACGACGACGATCCGCATAGCTCTTCTCGCTCGATTGAGCCGTGCTCAGCGGTCACGAATGAGCGGACTTGGCCTTCGGCCTCGCACTGAGTCCGGCCAAAGAAAGGTCTTTCACCGGTCTCGCACCAGTTCAACGGGTTCTACACTTTCTCCCGTATAAGGCCTCGAATGGTGCCATGCCGAGACCGGCTTGGAAACCGTTATTGTAAGAAAACTCGGCGAATGGCAAGCACTTCTCCCAGTGCTTCCCATAGAAAGAACACAAGCTCGCAAAGATGTCCTCCAAAACTTGGTTGACCCTCTCGGCCGACCATCTGTTTGGGGTGATATGTCATCTTTGAAGAAAGACGAGTTCCCATAGCTTCTTGCAAGCTATGCCGTAATCGAAGTGAAGATGGAACCACGATCGAAATGATCGTCTTCGCACCCCATGCAAGCTCACTATCCTGGCGAGATAGAGCTCCGCAAGGTGACCGGTACGAATCTTGGTCTTGACTGGAAGAAAGTGCGCCACTTTTGTCAACCGGTCAATGATAACCCAAATGGCATCATTGCCCCGCGGTGACCTGGGTAGGCCGGTGATAAAATCCATCCCGACCGAATCCCACTTCCACTCCGGAATGGGCAAGGGCTGAAGCAATCCAGCTGGACGCTGATGCTCGGCCTTGACACGACGACACACGTCGCACTCGGCAACGAACCTCGCGATCTCCTCTTCATTCGGTCCACCAAAATCTCGGCGAAGATCCCGGTACATCTTCGTGGCCCCGGATGAATGGATAACGGGAATCGTGGGCTTCGCGGAGGATCAAATTCCGCAACTCTATGTCCTTTGGAACCACAATGCGTTGTTCAACCTCAAGACACCAAGCTCATCTACGGAGAAGCACTTGTTCGTTCGTTCTTGACATTTTCCTTGATGCGGTTTACCCCAACATCCGATCACGAGCGCACTGATCCGATCCACCAAGGTTGGTCAGACAACCAAGGCAGCGAGGAACCATGCTCAACCAAACCCAAGTTGAGACGCTGAAATTCCTCCGTAAGAAGGGCCGAGGGCCTTGGAGCAACAATGCATTGCAATGCGCTTTGCGACAAAGTGCATCCGCAACGACATTGGCCTTGCCCGGATGGTAGTGAATACCCATGTCATAGTCCTTGATTAACTCCAACCATCTCCTTTGCCTGAGGTTCAGATCTGGTTGGGTAAACAAATACTTCAAGCTTTTGTGATCCGAATACACTTCACAACGATTACCGATTAGGTAATGTCGCCAGATCTTAAGTGCATGAATCACCGCGGCCAACTCCAAGTCATGGGTAGGATAGTTGAGTTCATGAGGTCTCAATTGCCTTAATGCATAGGCCACTACCTTGCCTTCTTGCATAAGGACACAACCGAGGCCTCGACGAAGCGTCACAAAAGATATCGGCTTCGACGGACATCGGGAGAACAAGAACGGAGCGGTGGTCAATCGCTTCTTAAGTTCTTGGAAACTTTCCTCGCAATCAGCGGACCACGAGAACTTCTTGTCCTTCTTGAGCAACTCCGTCATCGGCTTCGCTATCTTGGAGAAGTTCTCGATAAAGCGACGATAATATCCCGCTAAACCAAGAAAACTCCGAACTTCGGTGACCGAAGTGGGTGACTCGAGAAAGCACGTCGCGATCTTGCTAGGATCCACGCCACGCCTCCGCCGAAAGAATATGGCCTAAGAAGGCCACTTCCTTCAACCACGCGCACTTGTTGAACCGATACGGTGGTGCTCACGAAGCTTGCCCAACACAAGCTTCAGATGCTCGGCATGTTCCTCATCGCTCTTGGAGTAGATAAGGATATCATCGATGAAGACCACAACGAACCTATCCAAATACTCCATGAACACCGAATTCATGAGGTTCATGAACAAGGCCGGAGCATTGGTTAAGCCGAATGACATGACGGTATACTCGTACAAGCCATAACGAGTAGAAAAAGTCGTCTTTGGAATATCCTCCGGTCGAATCCGAACCTGATGATATCCCATTCTCAGATCAATTTTGGAGAAAACTCGAGCTCCCGTTAATTGATCGAAGAGGTCATCGATACGGGGCAAAGGGTACTTGTTCTTTACCGTTACTTCATTAAGTGGACGGTAATCAACGCACATGCGCAGCGTCTTGTCCTTCTTCGAGACAAAGATTGCTGAGCATCCCCAAGGAGATGAGCTAGGGCGGATGAAACCCTTCTCTTGAAGCTCACCCAGCTGCTTCTTCAACTCCACCAACTCAATTGGGTCCATCCGGTAAGGCCTCTTTGAAATCGGGCGCACGGAACCAACTCAATGACAAACTCGAGGTCTCGAATCTGGTGGCATCCCGGAAGGTCATCGGGAAGACATCAACAAAGTCACATACCACCGGGACTTCACTAATATCTAGAGTGGCTTCGCTAGCCGCGAAGAGATGCGGACCTGCAGCTTCTGGCGGAAAGCTAACTCGCCGCTGAAGGACCGTGAGGTAGATGAGCCTCTAGCGCAATCAATTTGTCCCATGTCTTTGAGACAACCAATCCATGCCTAGGATTACATCTAAGCTCGCCGATCAAGGAGGATAAGGTTTGCCAAGAATCCTACCCTTCTATCTCAACAGGGACATCCCTACATTCGCACTCGCTCTCAACTCTGAGGAGAGCGAATGAGCAGTGGGACCAACAATGGAGTAAACCGAAGACCTCCCACAGCAGCAAAAGACTCAGAAACAAACGAATGAGATGCGCCTGAATCAAACAAAACTGTAGCAGGGAAAGAGTTAACCGAAAGGGTACCCAACACGACGTCGGGTGCCTCCTGTGCCTCCTCCGCGGAGATGAGGTTGACGCGACCACTACCCACGCCTTGGGTAGCAGTGGATAACCTTTCGATCACGGGAGGACCACCTCCTCGCGTCCTCCATTAGGACGAGGCGCTCGAGCCTCGTTAGGGCAACTATTGGCATAATACGCCTCCGGTTGCACGTGCAAGTGACCCGCGCACTGGATTGCGGGGGCCACCCTGCTGGTTCGCAGGCGCACGTGACTGGGGCACGGCCTGCGGAGGGCGAGGAGCTGGTGCTGGCGGCCTCGGTGGTAGCGAAGCCACAGAACGGGCCCCTGGGGTAGGCCCGACACGAGGACGGGAGAGGCCGGCCTGTGCAGACCGCTGGGCCTCCCACTTGCGCTTGCGGGACTCGCCCGGCGCCGCCGCCTTGTGCTCAGCGACAATGGCCTTGTCCACCAAGGCACGAAAGTCAACAAAGTCCACAATGGAGAGCTGTCTTGCAGCTCTCGCACAAACCTCCATGAACTTCTCCCGCTGGCCTCATCGGTGGCCACCTCGATGGAGCATAACGAGACAAGTGGTTGAACTCGCATGTACTCCATCATCGACTTACGCCCTTGCTTGAGCGCGAGAAACTCCTTCTTCTTCAGCCTTCATCGCTTCGGCAGGATGTGAGCTCGACGAACGCCGTCCGAACTCCTCCCAAGAGACAAAGGTGTGGCGCGGGCTGCATGGCCAAGAAGTTCTCCCACTGTGAGAGTGCCGCGAAGGCGATGGGAGGCAAAGAGTGCCCTGTCCCGTCCAGCATCGAGCAACGCCGAAGCACGCCAACTCGACGCAAGCACCATTCGCGCCCAATGGGTCCTCGACTGAGAACGTGGGGGCCGAAAGTAAGAAACTCGCAAGGCCCCCGGGATCGATGTCCACCCCCGCCGGATCCCGAGGCACCGAAAGGGCGGAGGTGTTGCGCGCAATAACATCCAGCAGACCCTCCATCCTCGAGCGGTTGCGCCGACCGGAGAAGGACTCAGCCATGGTCGGAGGAGGCGGAAGCTCCTCATCCAAACCAGGCTGCTGACCACGGCCGCTACGAGTACCTCCAGCCATCTCGCTTCAAGAAACTTAGGTTAGAAACCAAAGCACTAACATTAGAAGTTGTGAAAGCGAAAGCTAACGATTAGGGAATGAGACATCACCCTAACCAAAGCCAAAAACAGCAAGTAACAACTTTAAATGTTTCCAAAGAAGCTCCGAAACAGCAAGAAAACTCCAAACCAAGCTCGACTTCTCAATGCCATTAACCCGTATTGAATGAACGAGTAATAGTGTGAGAAGATAAAAATTTCAGCACACTACAACCAGCCTAACACTACTCAAGAACAAGGTTAAGGCGATAAAAATAACGTTAGATACTTAGCTAACTAGTATCACATCTTACCCTTTTATTCCCACAATATTTTTAGTTGATTATCCTCTCATTTTCTACCCTATTTAGAACCTTTGAGCTTGCTGTCCGGAAATTGAATGATCGCTGTCCAGATTTCACATCCAAGCCTCCTAATTGAAATCTTCAACTTCGGAAGCTTCAAAACCTTGTAGAGGGCGGCTAACATTTCAATTTGCCAAGCTCATTGGTCCCAAAACCCAATTAATCGATAATGACTATCTTTTGAGAGAAGGAAAGGGGAAAACACTTTTTAAAACTCAAATTAGAGCAAGACGAGAGAAGAAAGCTAAGATAGGTAAGGAATAAAATCCGAGAACTTACTTAAGCTTTCACAAATCATTTGACCCTTTGAAATTAAGGTTTTCAAAATATCCTAAGGACGACCAAGCTTGGGTTACTCTGGTCGAATGGCTCGATACCAACTTTGTGAGGACCCGGTTTATTCGGCTTGTTTGCTTAACCATCCACTTGGTCCTAACAAGACAAATCAAATAAACTAAGCCTCGAGATATGTATACTTCCTAAATGCAGATATACACCCGCTACAAAATCATGCATCAATTCCATTCATACACATAGAGTCAAGCAAAAGCAACAATCGAAAGACATAGATAATATAAAGAGAGTTATTACAAAAGAGAGGCCGACTGCCAAAATTCATAAAGATAAGTAAATACACAATGAAGCAAAATGGCCATAAGATGGCGATAAACAAAAGCCAATCGGTGTGCCTTTACCCACAAGGCAACCAACCGACCGCCAAGCTAATCGTCCCAAACAAGCACACAGAACATACTCACAAAAGTGAGGCCCTTGGGGCTCACCTTCTTCCTCGCAACAATTAATATTAAAAAGCGTATGAGTACAAAACTTGTTTTTGTACTGCAAGACCGACGTGTGAGATAAACGTAACTATAATTAACTACATGCAAGCTTTATTTAAGTGGATGAGGCTTTGGACTTATTTTCAAGATAAAGCAAGTTTTCATTTGCAATAAGGTAATAGATTCAAAGCAAGTTTGCAATTAACTTTTATTGTTCAAATAAAAGAGAGACAATAATAACATAGATAGAGAACAACACCAACCTAGAAGTGACTAACCCATAGTCACCACAACAATAGCATGAAGTACCCTTCATACCACCCATGTCAAGTTTAAGTTTTTAAAAGGTTGTAGTCTAGTTCTTGTGGGAAATAACCAAGCGTGTCCATAACCTAGACGAGGCTATTCGAATAGTTTTAACCTGCGCAGGTGTACCAATGTACCCACACGATAGACCGCCTTTCCACCACCACTGTTAGCACACTTCCTTTGGTATGCAGTGCATGGCTAAGTCTAACAAGACGCTTTCCAATGGACGATGCTAATTAAGAGCCGCAACACACGGAGAAAGACACATTAAACAGCCTAACCGGTCCGCTAATGCTCCTCCAACACCACAAACACACACACACAGAACACACCCACCGACCAGCTCATAATTAACACCTCCCAAAGTACTTAGTCAAGAGAGGTTCCATATCCCCTCGTGTGGTTAGCACGCAACAATTGCTTGGATCAATGGCACAAGTAACTCGGTCCTTAGGGACTTAGGCACCATTCCACCACACCCAACAGATCACCCAACATACCATTGTGCCCAAGCCAAGATATAATTTTTGTTTTCGCTTTTGATTTGCAAAATGGTAAAACACAAGGTTGGACATAATGGAATAATATAAGTATTTGTGTGATCAAGATCACCGACTAAGTCGATGATCGCCCAATACTACCGATGCTAGGCATGGCTAAGCAATATTTATTCGAATCTACTAAGTGACAAGAGCTCATCCAACGAACTCTAATCACAAGAAATAACCTAGGCTCGTAGTAGAGGATAATTATTTACCTACAGATTATGCAACTAGAGGTCTAACTAATCAATTTAACAACAAAATAGCAATGCATACATAGAAGTTAAACAAAATAGTAGACTTTAAAAGTAATGGGATTCTTGGGAAATGATCAAATCGCTTGCACGCTTGTCGTTGCTTGCTCAATGCATGCGGAGGATCGTTCTGGGGTTACCGCAAATGTCGAAGCCTAAGCGAAAGAGCGAAAACAACCAATAAGACGAGCAACACTTAAACAAAAGAGCAAGCAAAAATTATCCAAACGTGACGAAATTTATACACAAGGTAAAATACTGAACATACCTAGACATAGAAACTGGAAAACTTAATTTGGATTTGTGGTGCAAAAGATATTCTCTAAAACCTAATTTCGCCATAATTAGCACTCAGTAGTAAAAATATTTTCTATAAAGATTTTGAAGCTGAAACTTTTATGGTAGCTACCTACTGGTATAGTGGTAACCCATATAAAATTTCAGGTCATTTGGAGTTAAAATGATTTAGTTATGATTTTTCTAAGTTTTAAATCTAAGACATGATTAATTTCAGATTAAAGACTACCGCAAAACCTATACTAAGCTAAAGTACTTTAACAGATGCATTTATAGAATTTTAGTTTGTTAAATTTGGAGCTACTGAGAAAAAGTTATGCAATTTTGAAGTTTAAAACAATTAATATGTGCAAATAAAAGCTTCTGACTAAACTGAAAACCCATAAAACCGGGAGGTCGTGGTCGTTGATCAAAGATCGCACGCTCACGATCTCGATGCTAAAACCCGCACGAGCTCCTCGGCGCAAAGACCTTGCCGCGCTTAGAGAGGTCTTAGCCGTTGATATTGAATCCAACGGCTCCGACCATCGGATGCACAAAGACGCGAAGGAGGTCCTCGCAAGACTAGGGAGGTCGTGGACGCCGATCCGATCTCGCGGCCCCGAGCCCACTAGGAGGTCCTACGCTAACTCGCTAAGGGGAAGGTCCGGACGGTTAAGATTTCAGGGAGGTCTTAACGGTCTAGATCCGATCGGAGGAGAGGATCTGCGTGAGCTTAACAATGGAGGTCTTGACGGTTAGGATCTCACCGAGGAGGTCCTAACGGTCGAGATGTCCTCTGGGAGGTCCTCCAACACAAGGTGCTATCTGAGAGAGATCGGATGGCTCGGATCTCCATGGGAGAGGTCCCGAGTGGTCCAGATCTAGGCGGGAGGTCCTCATGGTTAAGACCAAAGACGAGGAGGTCTGAGGTTCTCTTTACAAAGAGACCAAGGGTGGTCTTTTGTAAAGAGGACCCGGGTGGTTTTGAAGGTTTTCTTTACAAAAGACCGGGGTGGTCTTTTGCAAAAGAGGACCTTGGTGGGGTGGCTCGGGGTGGTTTTAGAAAACGACTAAGGAAGGACCTTTGCAAGGAGGACCCCAAGGAGGTCCGAGAGGGCGGTTTTGACAAAACGATCGGGTGACCTCTTCGCCTGAGGACCTCAAGGAGGTCTTTGCAAAGAGGACCCCAAGGAGGAGGGTGATCCTAGCGGCTGGGATTTAACCTACGGAGGTCTTTAACGGCCGTGATTCTATATTGTGGGAGGTCCCGCGCTAAGGACTTAGACTAGGAGATCTAGCGGTCCGATCAACACCGAAGAGGTCATGAACGGCTAAGACCACAACCGAGAGGTCCTAGGACTTAGCTATTACTGAACAAAGGATCTACTGGTGGATCTAAACAGGAAGAGGTCATTAAGGGCTAGGATTAAATCAAGAGGTCTTGGGAGATAGAGTTTTTGCCGACAAGATCCCACGGTGCGAATCTAACACGGAGAGGTCACGGAGGGTCACGATGAACCCGAGGAGGTCCAATGACTTGACAAAACGCGACAATGCACCGGGACACCGCTTTGGTCATCGGCTCATCGCCGGCGACCACGACCACGGCGCGCGGTCAACGGGGCAAAATGTTCGCAATACTATTGCGAACCTTTTGAGGGCACAAACGTCGCCGACACGACCCATATCGCCGACGCAGCCTAACGAGGCGGAGATCAAGTACGGGAAAAGTGAAAACCGAGAAAGACTTCGCCGCGACCTAAACTATCGAGTGCTTAAGCTACAGGAGGTCATTGTGAACTCACCTGGGCCCAGAGGAGGTCCAAGGGAGGTCGAGGGAGTTCCAGCGACGACGACCGCCACCGGAGCCGAGGAAGACAACGCGGGGCAAGCAATCCTGAGCAATAGAGGACCAAGCAATGGTGATGATAACTTCAGGAGGTCCACCAGAAAGACCTGGAACACATAAGTGAAGGAAGGAGCACCTTCGGAGAGGAGGACGAAAGCGGCGATTTTCAAAAAAGGGGAAATCCCGAATTCAGAAGAGGCCTCAAGACACAAACCGAAATAGGATTAGTGTCAACACTCCAGGGGACCAGAGGAAGGAGCCGGAGCAAAAGTTTGAAGGAAAGAGCCACTGAGCACCCACGCACCGGGAGCTCAAGCTTCGGAATGGCGGTCGTGGTGATCTTGGCGATTGAGCTCAAGCAAGAAGAGAGGTGCCAACTGGGCTGCGGAAGGGTGAAAGGAGGACAAAGAAGGAGAGTGGATGCTTAAGTAGAAGAGGGAGCTTGGTCCGCAACGGCTCTCTCAAGACGGGAGGTCGGCTCAGTCATGGGAGCCGAAAGCGCGGGAGCAGTAGAAGGAGACTCTGTGGCGTGCTCGAGCATAATAAATGCATGCCGTGAGGAGCAGATGGGGAGGTGACTAGGCGCCGCTCTCCCACGACTTCACGCCGCCACGCACGTGGCGCGCGGAGGAAGAAGATGACCAGCAACGACACGGGCCCACTGTGTCGGCACGCAGAAGCGCGAGCCGGCTGGGGTGCGGTCGGTGGACGCTTGGCGGTCGAGCCAACTCGCCGAGTCGGACTCGAGTTCGAGCTTCGGTCGGGTGAAACAAGACTAGACCTGTTTTAATTTGAATTTTGTGCTGAATATTTGAGGATTTAATTGGAGGGCCAAATGAACTCCAAATTTGATGAAATTTAACTGGAGCTAAGTAGTTAGATGATTGAACTCCCCTCAAACTTTGAGAAGTTTTTATGCATTATAAAAATTCCGAAGTGATAAACTAGGGTTTGACCAATGAAATGTTAGTTTGACCTGCCTCCAAAGCTATTCAAATAATTTCTAAAAATTGTGAAATTTTTCAGAGGGGTCACACATCAACCCAAGAACTTAGGAAAAATATTTCCTAGGAGATGATCAACAGACTTGTGACTTAGTATTCCCATACTCTAGTGAAATAATTGTTTAGTACACACAGGAAACACATGATGTAAGAAAAAGTTTTAACTTCTACTCATTTTCTTACACTTACAACACAAGTTGAAAATGGGGATGTTACAGTTTGTTCGTTAAAACAAAAAAAAAATTGTTCTTCCGACTATTGAGATACTTTTGCTACTTGTAAACGTTGTTGATTTGCAAGGTTGGTCCCTTCATGGGAGTTTTGTCTTCTTGTTGTGAAGCGTGACTCATTTATTCGCTTGGTATTTTGGATAATAGAAATTAGCTTTTGCAAGTTCTTTTTCATGTGGTGCTTTGGCCCATGTACTTCGTTTGGGGAAAAATGGAGTGATGAAGTTTAATGCTTTTTCTTTAGGAAAGAAAGTGTTAAAACTCTTTTGTAACATTTTGTTGTGTAAGTGAGTGGTTGTAAGCATGGAAGATAATTGATATGGTATGGGTACCAAGTTGGGTCCATGGCATCGTACGTGATTAATCTTAACTAGTATCCTTGGAAGTGAAATCGATTATGTTGATGTTGTCTTCTAGTAGTTCTTGATGAACTGTGATTAAAGGTATGTTTATACCTACTAGGAATCCGAGATTTATTAAGACGTGTGAGATAATGATGAATTGGTCTGGTCATTAAGATTGTGGAATTTGGTAAATTTCTTAGATAATTTGCAGTAATGGATCTCAATGAATTAATCTAACCATTAGTGATGGTTATGTTAAGGATGTGCTTGAACGTTGCCTTAGAGGATATTAATCCGAAAATTTTCGTAAATTGGCTACTTGATGATCATATATGGTTGCTAGATTTACATATTCCTTAGTATGATTAATAGTTGGAATTATGAACAAAAGGTTGAAGGGATTGAATATCGGTGGATCTAGAATTTATGGGAGGAGTTCTGGATAGTTCGTTTATATAGAATGATGCGATGAATTTGGTTGTTGTGTTGTTGAGACTTTTGATCGATGGAAGATTTCGATTTTTGAAGTTTTAGTGTGATTTCGCCAAAAACTAAACATGAAGAGGAGCAGTTGAGTATGTATTTGTAAATATTTGTGTGATTCGTAAAGGAAAGTATGTAGCAACTAAACTTGATAATGAAGCCAGTTGATAATAACGATGGCTGGAGTGCAATTGTTGTGTGTTAAGGTTTGGTGTTGAGCATCACTAAGAGTTGAGCTGGCATGATTTACTAGGTGGCTTATGCCTACATGATTGTGGAATAGTTGGATGATAGCATGTCCTTGATGGAAGAGTTTTGGTTAAACCTTTTAATTTGTGTAGTAGATCACCTCTAGGATAAAGTGGTTGTTACAGTGAGGTTGCAAAGTTTTGATGGACTCTCAATTTTAGGATGGAGTGATAAAGTAGTATGGATTAAACAACCTACATTTTTCTAGTTATGATGAAACTCTGATTCTACAGTTTTCTACCTCGTTTCTTTATCCGAAAACAAATCTGTCATCTTCTGGACAACAGACTTCCAAAATTCATATCTTTTAACCTGCTAATTTAAAACTTTTGTTCTTAGACTTTCTAGAAACCTTAAGAACTTACCTACAACATTCATGTTGATCAAATTTCAGATTAACTAACGTACTATTTTTAATCAACTAATTACTATAGATCTGAACACATGACAAACTCTCAGGACAAGCGAGAACTATAAAATTCATATCTCAAATCTATGCATCGGATTGACATGAATAAAAATTCTACCGAAAGCTATCGAAATTCTCTACAACTCTCTAGTAGATGGAATTCTCAAATTATGTTTCTATACTACTCTGTAAAAATAGTACAAATGTAACTACAGACTAAACCAATCTACTAAACAAATTTCTCCGACTAGAAATTATTAATGCCCTCTCTAACTGGGCTCTAATCTATACTAATATAATTAGAAAACAGCAGAGAAAATTACCAGATTGTTACCAAGTGACTGACGCCAAAACTCCAATCTAATCCTCGCTGCCCTTCTCTTCTTCCTCCTAATCTTTTCTTCTTCTCCTTGCTTCCTTCCTTGATAGCAGAGAGGATTCGAGCACAAGTGGTTGCATGCAAGACACAAAAATCCATAGCAAGACACGCCACAACAATGCTTTCTCTCTCTCTCTTAACCACAACATGCAACCGGCTGAATTAATGAAGCACAGAATGCACAACCCACTAGAAGTAGGAGGGCCAAGATTCGTGAGGCAAGCCGGCGCATGGTGCTTAGCTAGCACAAACAAGCAAAAACTGCAGGGCAAAACTACATGCGCGGTTGTGCTCGCGAGGCTTCATGATGCAAGAAGGGCCGGGACATCTAGTGCCATGCAAAAGCTTCACGAAAAATTTAGGCAGGAGCGCAGAGCTAGATGGCGTGCTGCAGCACATGGCAGACTGCGGTGGGCGCAAAACGTAGGGAGGAGGCAAGGTGGTGAGGTGCTAGGGTTTTGACGACAACCGCCCCTCTCTTGGACCGTGGGCCTCTATTTCCTCCTCTAATTTCTGAATTAATTCTTTAATTACTCCCTCTAATTTGTTAAAGTACTCAAATAATTAAACGGATATTACTACCTCATCTTTTGGAGGGTTCCTCCAAAACTCCCGGAAACACTGAATAGATTCGAGACCGACAATACAAGTTTGTATTCCCAAATCTTTGTGCCTTTCATTCCTCCTCCTAGCATATCGGTTCCAATCAAGACACAAATTCTGCAGAATCGCAGCCAAAGATGAACGTCGATCCCAACGTCAATCGTGGACGCCCGAATATTGGAAATGTAATTAATTAAATTTATATCAGTAGCATAATTCTTACTTAAATATGATGCTGCTCCTTTGGTAAGGATCATACTAAAAGCATAAGTTTAATAAGTGACAAATCCAATATTCGGGGTTCCTGATATATGTCTCACAATGGTTCCCGTGATCAACGACCATTGCACATATATCCTTCAACAACATTGTATCATACACATACAAGTCATACATTTAAATAATTAAACATAAGTATACAACTTTCGGTTTAGTACTACATTATCATGTGACTTGGTCACTACAAAAGTTTAACAATGAAGCAAAATAAAATGGCAACATCCACCAATGGCCCCATCCACCATGCAGCGATTGCGTGGAGGAAAGAAGTAGCTTTACTCGTTAGCGTCACCCTGATCGACGCTAACGGGCACTTCATATAAATAACCGTCCTCACCTGCAACAATAGGTTATAGCACCTTGAGTACGGAAGGTACTCAGCAAGACTTATAAAAACTACTAAAAGAAAGTGTTTATTAGAGCCTATACAAAGGAGTAGAGTTTATACATGCATAAGGTTGCAACATGAAGGTATAATGGTTAAAGTTTGCGTAAAGCAATACATTTTAACCTACAATTACCAAATTTTGATAAAGCAATTTCATAAATCAAAGTTGGATTAAAACAGTAAGTAAATAAGAATAAAGATAAACAATACAATGCATGAATTCCCTCATGCTAAACCAGAAACCGAACCCAAATTTGTAAATCAAATCTCTATACAGGTGACATCAATTCAAGTCATCGTCCATGACCGTGGACACGACTATTCGAACGCTTTAATACCTGTAGGTGTACAACTTACCCACACGACTTAGTCACCGTTACCTGCGGGACGCCCGAATGATGACATACTTCCTTTGGTATGCCGACCGGGAAACTAAGATTTGGAATTTTTCAACAAGCTAACACTATTGAGTTGGATACCCATGTGTGAACCGATCTCGCTAAACAACGATCGATAGCATCTGCTCAACCAGGGCACACATGTTGCGTCAGGAATGCCGACCCAAACAATTAAATGCGAACTGGGCTCACTACCCATATTAGATTGCAATCGGCATCTTTAAGGTACGTACATGCGACGGAGCACATATACGCCCTCACCCTTCTAAGAACATCGACATCGACACACAAGCTCACATGGCATAAAACGCAGTCCAAAGACCAAAGCATCTATGCCATACAAGGTCAATACACATATCCTTACTCTCCTGTCTCCAACCCAATAATCTTAACCCTTTACTTAACCAAACAGCGTCCATACACTGCGCGTGGAAGTACGTGGGGGACTTGAATTGAATAGTCAGAGTTCAGTCCTTAATTGGTCCAGACAAGTCCACCACAATACCCAATCTCGTGCACAAAAGCACCATCACTAGCTTCCTCTTGTCCAGATCAATTTAAATATAAAATTCATTTCGACATAAGTAAACTGGACAAAGAGTGCAAAATAAAGAAATCCATTTGGGATTCCCATGTTTGACAAGATATCCTTGTCAAACTCTAAAGTTCTCTAGACTCGCATGTCTAAGCCAAATCTGAAAATAAACCTTATAGTATACAAGATCGCGCTAGGTTGAGTGTATGGTTATAATTAAGGTAATCCACACTCGTTAGGTCATAACTAACTACTAACAGATCACAATTTGTATTTTCAGAAAAGTAGCATGCAACAGATGTCACTGGATTTGGAAAAACTATTGTATAAAATTTGGGATCAATATGGTGCAAAGAGGATGCTTGCCTTGATAATAATAAACTTCTTGTGCAGCTCAAAGTTGTTGAAATAGTGTCAAAAGCCTCAGAAGAACCAGATTCTATAAGAGGCAATAAAATCCAATAAATTTCAAAATTGACAATAAGTACAGATTGAAAGAATGATGTATGATCAATATAGAAATGCATGTCTAACAGCATGCTTAAGTCATAACTACCCTAATAGTGATAATAACCCATGTTATCATATACAACTTTTAAATAACTGAAACTAGAGTTTAAACTAAGGTTGCGATTTTGTGTTTTGAAAAGAATCAAAATGAGATGATAGCGCACTTTGAGTTAATCGAAAATATAATATTCAAAAGATTCTAAATGGAATCTTAGAATAATTGTTAGGTAAATAATACCCAGTCTAAACCTAACCTAACCCTAATAGGTCGACATGTAAAACTAAAAGAAAACTCATGTTGTCTGTTAGACCGACAAAAAGAAGACAGAGGCAGATCTCTGCTCTCAAGATAAATGGATGATAACAAGAATTAAAAGAACAACTTATTATGTTGCTAGGGTTCGATTGAGACCTAAATAGGATGACAAGTTGACAGGAGAAACCCTAGTTCTTGAGAACGATATGAAAGACCAAAAGTTATAAAACTAACTTTTCGCTTTAAGGCACGTTAGAGCTCTGTCATTCAAGTGAATGATTCATGTGAGTTGCTAAGGTCCCTAAGATGCTTAAGATAACAAAACTCACAGCTTTAACTCACGCACCAAGGAAAGCATCAAGGTCCCTAAAACCGAGTTGGATCAATAGAGAAATAAGCTGGGTTTAACCTACAAAGATGTTAAGCTTATATCACAAAGTGAAACAAGCATCTAGGATGGATAAGCAAAGGGTAGGAGCAAGAAACTCCACCGACAAAGAATGGAAGATGATAAG
The DNA here is from genome assembly GCA_036346255.1 of Ampelocalamus luodianensis. Lineage (NCBI taxonomy): Eukaryota > Viridiplantae > Streptophyta > Magnoliopsida > Poales > Poaceae > Ampelocalamus > Ampelocalamus luodianensis. The sequence continues at coordinate 63,783,178 of CM070621.1, read as the reverse complement.
CTCCAGTGGTCAACAATGGCAAAGACTCAAAAGCTAGGGTTATATATAGAGGTTGAGCTACGTGGCAAAGGAGAAGGGTCTAGAGTTGATGAGGTGTCCATTTAGGCTAAACATCCAAAAATTAGTTGCATAATCTTTGGATAAATCCTCTCCTCTGCTTACGAAATGGCGCGACATACGCAGGCAAAGAGAAAGAGAGGCAACATCCGACATGTGGGTCCCAATGTCGTACGATCCGCGCGACTCTAACACGCGAAAGAACATCGACCGTCCGATTAGAAATGGGCGGCTACGATGAATAGAGGGGTTAAAAGAATTTAAACGATATCGATTAATATGGGCCGTGCGATCTCAAACGAACGGTGGAGATTTAATGGAGCCTCCGGGTAACCCGAAGATTACATTCAAAGAGGAGCGTTGGATTAGAATCCAGCGGTCCTATGAAGATCGGGCCCTAAACGCACGCGGTCAAGAAGGGCACCGTAGGATGGAGATCCAACGGCCAGGAATAAATGCGCGCCCTTGAGTTCAAAAACGAAAAGAGCGGCGCGGTTGGATTTAAGATCGACGGTGGAGATTGGGTTGAGGTCGGGTGACCCGAATGGCACAATCACCCTAGACCGTCCAGATTAGATCCAATGGCTCAGATCCAATGTGATGTTCAGGTGACCCGAACGGCACAATGAATCTGGCACGTTCATTAAGATCCAACGGCGGAGGATTGGAGGCGCGTTAGAGTTTTGAGTTAAGATGGGAGGGCTGTTGGATGAAGATCCAACGGTGGAAAGTGCTGCGCGCGTGGAGAGTCCACGCGGCTTAGCGAATCACGACCACCCATCAAGAAATCGACGACTCACGCTTGTCGGAGGTTTGGGCACGCGCCCGAACGTGTTGAGTGCGGCCGGTTGCGTACGCTTTAGACCTAAAGCACTTAGACTCGGTCGCACAAAGGCAAAAGGTCGGTTTAGACCTAATAGTTGACGGACTCTATTCCAATATTTAAAAGTTTAACTAGGCTTTAAAAATAGTAATTAAATTTGTAAAATCATGAAATTTTGCCAGAGGCTACTTTGGGATGATATAATTCCCAAATAAATTTCTCAAATCACAGTTTCACTTTATAAAAATATATAAATAACTACCTTAGCGAATAGGTTTATTTAAAGCAAAATATTTTTCTCCAAGACAAAATAATTTCTAAAAATCCACAAAAATTATTCTTGGGCCGTATAATTTATCTAGGCTTTGATAAAATTACTTCCAGTCAAAATACAAGCATTAACTTGTATTTTCTTTGAAACTTTAAAAAGACTTTGGATTTTGGCTAGAAAAGAAGGTTTTAATTTGTAACATAATGCCCAATCTGTAAAATGAAGCAGTGATGCTATGAACAAGACATCATTATTGTTCAAAAATATTTAATTACTTGTTCCTAACATTAATGTTACATCAACATTGATCATGTTGCAAGTTGGGTTCCCAGGACTAGGTATGGATTTCGACACAACTGATGAAGTATGGCAATTTTGGGTTAATTATGCAAGGAAAATAGGATTTGATATTCGAAAGCACTACAAAAAGACAAAAAGATAGAGTTGTGACATCATGAAGATTTTAGAAAAATAATTCTAAATCCACTGTGTATTCTACACTAGTCCCTGAAACAATAGCTAGTATACACAATAAACAAATATGGTAACATCCATAATTCGCATAACTTTATTAATAAATATCAGAGTTTTACAAAAACAGCTTACACACCAGTAATAATGACACAACGAAAGACGAAGGAGAAGTAATAGAGCCCAACTAATCTGCCACATGCAATCGGCTGGGGTAGCGGCCTAGTCATCAAGATCCTCAACAGTTGCGAAGTCATCATCCTTTGAACAATATTTTTAGTAAGTATGAATGAGTACAAAACTATACTCCACGAGTGATACAGGATTGCCCGATCTTCACGACGTAGGATCTCCCTTTAAGGATTGATATGTGGCTAACCTGAAATCCCATGAATTCTAATGAATGGAAGCACACGATTGCTTGTCTTGATTACAAACTCCTGTGTACCGGAATTCAACTAGCAACACGCTTTGGATCTCCGTCTTCTCACCACGCCAAGAAGAACGACCTTGCTGATCCGTGAGGAACAACAAGAACACTGGTAATCGATAATCTGGTGGAACAATAACTAGTCGGCTTTCCATCTCTCGTGGTAGCGCACAGCGTAAACCAAAGAGCAAGAAATTACTTATACTCAAAATTAACGTTCAAGGGTTACAGGGGACGACGACCAAGGCTTTATAGCTAACCCAACTAATCTGGCCGGCCACCAAATGAAAACCTAACTTAAATTGAAAGAAATACGAAGTGGCTGGCTGGTGGCCTTGGTGTGTGCGCCCATGAGGTGGGTCCCACGTGGTTGCTGGCCCATTAGGGGTGGTGCACACCTCCCTTGGCAACAGCCCAACTTCCCTTGTGGCCCAGTATTCGTTTTTAGCCCGTTTGAAGCTTTGGCAACGCCATCACCTCAAAGCTGACCCAAAACAAATACTAAAGCCCATCACACACATAATATATCTTAATATAGATACAAACCAGTCCATGACACATGGAACTTGGCCAAAAACCCAAATGAACTCATAATTGAAAACTGGACACAATTGAGCTTTCGAAGCGTAATATTCTCCAATCTTCAATTTGAAGCTTGAAAACTTGATTCCATCAACTTGGTGGCTTCTCCCACTGATATAAGTGAAGTGTCATCGTCTCCTCCTTTTGGACCCTCTGTTGGTGCGCGGCCTCCCTCTCCTCCTGCTTGGTAGCACCAAGTTCTTACTCATCTAATAACCTTAGAATACATAAAGTGGAAGTATTAGGTAGCAAGCTGTCCTGATTAGTAAAATCAAAGGTATAATATCCCGATGATTCAATAGTGTATACAATAAAGTTTGGAGAATGAATTAAAGAAAAAAATTAGAAACTCTTGGGAGTTTTGGATCGTGGGCTTCGGCCGAGGCAATCTAGCCATTGTGGGTCGGCCCATTAGTGGTCCAAGGGGGGCGCCACTTCCCCAACCCTAACCGCCCCTCCCTCCACCTCTTTGGCCACCCATCTCCTCCTCCCTCACACCCCTTGGCCGCCACCCCTCCCCCTCCATTCCCCTTTGGCTGCCACACCATCTCCTCTCCCAACCGAGCTCCCTCGCTGCCATCTCCGGTGCTGTCCACCCTGCAGTCGGCCGGCCATAAGGAAGAGGAAGGAGAGGGAAGAAGGAAGGGGAAGAAGAAGGGAGGTCTTCACGAGGGATCCAGCGAGGTCCAACGAAGGATTTGTGGGTAAACCACTGTTCCCCATTAGTTTTTGTAGATCGCTCATGTGTGATTTGTCTCGATTGTCGATTATTCTCCATTGTGTAGATCGGTTGAATCTATCTATCCGTTGACGCGCAGTTTTAGGTTAGATCCGAGCAGATTCAGGGATTAGTGTCTCCTGGAGATAGATGGGAATTTTCGTTACCTTTCCAAAAAGTGCTAATTCATAATTTTTGGATAAACGGTTAATTAGTTATGAATTTCGCAAGACAAGGTGCTAAACAGTCTCAGGACTTGTGCAGCGAACATAGATCTGTGAATTTGATATGGGAGATGGCCGAATTGGGTCAGTTGGTCTCCTTGAGATTTGTAGGTATTTTCATTATGTTTCCATAAAGTTAAATTTCATAATTTTTGGATTTCTAGATCAAAAGATACGAAGTTTAGAAACTATTGCTGTAATCTGTCCTCTATGTGGACAGAAGAGATTTATTTATTGGTTGCAACCTTGGTTGCATAGTGGAAATATTTGTGATAATTTTATTGAGATAGCTTGTTTCCTGTAGTTTCCAGAGATTATTAGAAAAATGTGTTTGGTTATGTCGAACAAAAGTTATGAAATTCGCAAGTTAGTAGTACCGAAGATGATAGATTGGTCTTTGGGATTTAAAAAAAATGCTTAGATGAACTAGTTTGATCTTTCGATCACCTGAGAAGTTGCAGCTAGGCTTGTGTAGGTTCTAGGAAAATTGGATTCATAGCTTTTGGAGTTTTGACTCAAAAGTTATGAATTTTTCCTTAACAGCTGTTCGTTTGGACAGATTTGAGAATTTGAGAGTGTTTTGATTAAATGTCTTGATTGCGATTAGGGACGCTTGTTCTCTTTTTGTTTCATTGCACTGCTGTACACTTTTGGTTGGTGTACTTAGTATATCGTTTTACGGCTGCTAGGTGGTGGTGAACCCCGGGGCTAGAGAATTCTATCGTTGTCTTCCATTTCACGGTTGAGGCAAGTACACTGACATTTGTATGACTTGTGTATGTTGGATGTTTGATGTCCGTATTGTGTTTTCATTCGATATGTGAGAAGTGTCGATGATAATGTTCCTTTCGTATGTGAAATTCATATTTCGAAGATGATGCTAGTCATTATTCATAAGTACATCGACAAGTATATTTTGTGAATACTGGATGCCCGTTGTCCATGTTGTATTTTCATTTGATATATGACAAGCTTCAATGATATGTTCTTTTCATACGTGTGGAGATGATGTTAGTCATAGTACATGAGTTCATTCATGCATCCATGTTCATGTTCCGTCCACGGGAGTGGAGTCTAAAGTCCCATCAATTCCAGTATGGGCATGTGAAGTCCCACCATTCCAATGTGGGTAGTTTTGGACACCCGTATGAAACGTTCTTCATACGGGATTTGGATCCCCGCATTTTTGTTAAGATGCGGGCTTAAGAGAACACCGACGGGTGTGTCACTAGCTATACCGGTATAAGCACGTGTGCAGTCCTTCCTTTGATTATTTCCAATCATCTCATGCATTCATAAATATTCATTTGTTGTATGTTGAACCGTGAAGAGGTTGTCTTGTTTATATTGGAGGTTTATTCATATATTCAATGTACTTGCTGAGTCTTGGACTCACTCTTGCTTTGTTTATTTATTTTTAGGTGATCGTTGATGAAGTTTCTCTTGGGGGGAGTAGACACGCACTACTCAAATATTTCACTCTACACTAGGTTCAATAAAAGAATTGTTACTGTCATTCATTCGTTAATTGTTGGATTGTAATAAATAAACTTAGACATGGATGATAACTTCCTTTCATTGAGTTTGTTTAAATAATTTTTTATATTCAATGATCATTCGTTGATAGGATTATCTTTGTGAATCCATTATTACATTCTTGTTTATGTTCCAACTGATGTTGATCTGTTTAGCTTAGTTCATGAATTATTGACGAAGTTATTCCGCTGTATGGTTATATGTTAGGTCTTTAGGTAGCATTTTGGCTTCCGAATAGCCAGGGTGTTACAGTTGGTATCAGAGCGGGCTTTAGGTCTTTGGTAATTAAGTTATTAAAATGACACACTGTGCACAGTAGGTGGGGTTTGGGAAATCCATTGTTTCCGCATTTCTATTGTTATGTTTCATTTGTTGCAATTGTTGAATTACTTCTGTACTATCTTTCTGGTTGTTAATCTATGATATGATATGATCCTCTATACCTAGGACTTTATTCTGTGATTGTTATGAGATGATATTCTATATTCATAATTGATTAGTGGTTATGCGTGTTGGTAACGGGTGTTGAGAAGTTGAGGTCGTGGTTGTTGTCCAGGGTTTTGCTAGGCTACACCACCGTTCGTGGTATGTTAATAGAGAAGTACATACCCCCATTCCATAGTTATGTGTTGAGCTTGAGTCCTTTGATGAAACTGTTGTCTTCCTTGAGCTCGTATTTGGTCTTCTAGTTGTAGTTTCTTGCAGTTGATTAATTTCCTTTGAATGGTGGTTATAAAGAAGTGGGCAAGTTTCAATTTGTCTCTATTTGTTCTTTGAAACAAATATTGTTCTTCTGACTCGTGTGATACTTCTGCTACTTGTGATCGTGGTTAACTTGCAAGATTGGTCCTTTCATTGAAGTTCTGTTTTATTCTCTGTTGGAAAACGTAACCCATTTGTCGCTTGCAGTATTTGGGCAAAGGAAGCTTTGTTTTGCAAGTTCGTACTATGTGGAATCTTTGACCTTGCGTATTTCTTTTGGATTAATACGAGGGTTGAAGTTTAATGCCTCTCTTTTATAAAAGAGTATGTTAAAACCCTTTAGTGATGTATTGTCATGCTAAACTAAGAGATTTAAATTAAATGAATTAATTGAACGGTATGAGTTATCGAGTTGGGTTTTAGATTGTTGCAAACCAATGATTCTTAGCTAATATCATTAGAAGTGAATTTGATTAATTTCAAGTTGTCCGTAGTAGTTTCTTGAAAAAAAAATGTTGAATAAGAATATGTCTATACATGTTTGGAACTCATGGAGTTATTAGGGAGTGTGAACAATAATGAACTTGTTTGATCATTTCAATTGGTTAAATTTCTAAACTTGTTGAATAAATTGGACTATTTGGTCTTATGTATTTAATCTAACCATTCGAGATGGTTAATTACGGATGTGTTGGGCTTCTGCCTTGGTAAATATCAATCTTGAATCTGTCTTCTATTTAGATACTTGATGAATCTGTTCAAATGCTAGAATCACCTGATTTTGCAATGCTAAATTGTCGTTATATGTATGAAGAAATGGATGAGGGGGGTTGTATTGACTTACAAAACCTTGTCCTATAGATATTCCATTGTTGAAGTTTAAAGATATTTCATTCTAATTTTTGAACAAAGGTAGAACTATGAATACTTCCATGATTAGATAATCATCGATTGTTAGTAGTATTAGTTAGAGTGTTGTTAGTGTGTGCTATATTGACGTTGAGCGTCAGAAAGGGTAAATGAGCAAAAATCTAATAAGTGATTTAGACTGGTGTGTTTTGTAAGAAGAGGTTGTTTCAGCTTTGTGGCTTTCGCACTAGGTTTCTTTTCTAGAATGAGTTGTTATTACCCTCTTATATGATGATGAAAATTTTATAACATGATTTGTTATTTTTTCTTGTGGAACATTTACTGATGTGATAGTAAGGTAAATTGAATGTTACCAAGAATGTATGTTATTGATGTTAATAAAACGTTCAGTAATGTGAGGGTGATGTTGATTCTTTTATAGAGAAAGAACTTTGATCGACTTTTGTGATATCTCTTAAGCGAATATATTTCAAAAGTTGCATTCATGATCTCTTGATGTTCAAGATTTATGTGGTAATAGGAAGTTGTCGAGTAAAGCGACATGTTGCAAAGTTCTATTGGTTCTTAATTGATTCAAGTGATTTGATCTTAAATGATCAGTTGTTCTTATCTGTTAAGGTTTGATATTCTCTTCTTGTGAGGCCTATGCCCTCAAGTGTGGTCTCCTCTTATGTTTTCTGAGTTCATTGCCTAATTGATTATTTCCCTTGGTCCTGTGTTCACTACGAGTGGTAAATATTTTTTTTCTAGTTGGTGAAAATTGTTTCATTTGTCTCTTCTGTTGAGAAAGAATCAACCTATTAGATTCACAGGGGGCTTTCGTGGTGTCTAGTAATTGTCATTGTGAGACCTTGAGTCGTAAGATATTTGAGAAGCATTAGAGGTTGAATTCGTTTCGTGTATGATTCTTGGAGAGAATCTCGGTTATACAAGATGTTTGTCTTTAAGACTAAACTAATTGCATTGTTGCAATTAATAGAACCTATAGTGATTTGTGGTCTAAAGCTTTTGTTCATTGTGGGTGGAACAATATAATTATTGAAAGAATGGAAATTTTGATCAGTTTATTAGAGTATCGCGACTAGGTGGTTTGACCGATTGTGAAGGTGAAATAGGACGGTGTAGTATAATGAGGGAAAGATTAGTAAAGAAATCTAACCGTCAAAAGAATTACTGAGAAAACACATATTGTTGGATTATCGTTAGGCGTGGCTTGGTTCAATGAGTAACTCTCTTGGAGTTAAAACTTTCAAAGGATAGTTTGGTTAAGGATATATTTGTCCATCGATGTTAATGATCGAGTATGATTAGATAGTGGGAATTTTATTCATCGAATCTGAGGATTTTCTTAACAATTACACCAGAAGTTCATTCTATGAGTCTTGGAGGTCAATTTATTTGGGCTTCGCATGTTTACGTTAGAACTTTGGTTGCCAAAGATTATGTGTAGAGAATATAGAAAACTGGCGTATTCTGAGCGGAGTAATGAACGTTGATAGAACCCTTCCAATGTAGTACTTGAGCGTGTGTACTGAGGATTCTGATTTGTTTATTCTTAACAGTTTGGGGTGAAGTGATTGCGTGAGATCTATTCTGGGGTGCTTTGGGTGTCTTCTGTCAAATCAATTTCTTCAGTAGGAGTTGTCTAGAGTGTTTTGGTGGGATCAGTAGAGCCTCTCCACAAAGGTGTAGATGATGTATTTTGGTTTGAGCATAAATTTTGAGGATGCTAATTTAAGAGATTTGAGCCCATGTGGTATGTGAGGCATTCGAATTCCAAAGTTTGAGAGGGATTTTATTCCTAAAAGAGAAACTGAGAAAAAGGATGTTTCCTCGGGTAGTGAAACGTTTTCTTGATTTTCATTGGAGCCATGTGTTGTTGATGGGTGTCTTCTGCAATTTGAGCTTGGTTTTATGTTGGCATGTATGATTCTTTCCAATTCAGGCAGAACAAAAGAAGTTTTTGGTTCGGGGCATTCGAGTGATTTCTCCCTTGGTTTTTGTGGTGTTCGTTCACAAATTGACTAATTAGAAGGTGGAATGGTTTTCGTGATGAATTGTCAAAGTTGGGTTTGACCTTTTTGTTGGGAGGTTGGCATTGCGTGGTTGCGATGATAACTATTTATTTTTAGTTGGATCCTCTTTGTAAAACAGTTCTAAAAAAAAAGGTTCTGTTGTGCATTCTTGATTAAAGGAGGTGCTCCTTGTTAGATGAAGAGTTGATTTAGAATTGGGACAAGAGTTCCATGTGGGTTGAGCATGATTTGTGCTTTCGTACCAAAGGGGAAGTTGGCCCAGGTACATTGGTTCGTTTTCAACAGTTGCGGGGATTAGGAAGTTAGTGTATCGCTCTGACCATCTCGGGTTCATACGCGATTTACGCAACGTTGGTATGTTCTAGTGCTGAGGGAGTACCTGCGAGGTCCGCGGCTTGGGATTATGTTAGAGCCGTTGGTCAACGAGTAAGATCCTACCTTTGAGTCCCGTGTGTTGAGAGAACCTGTCAAGGTCGAGACGAGTGTTGAGACGTAGACGTGAGTATCCATCAAATGTGATGTGGTTCCATAAGTCCGAGAGGAAAGCGACTTGGGATCTAGAGTCTCGCATGCGCGGCAAAGATTCGAACTGCATTCACGATCGTACGTGTTGTTTGTTATTTCGCTTGATGGCGTATGTTCTTTTGTTTAATTCATCGCTTAGAATTCGAGGTCGACTGCTAAGGGGGTAGAATATAATATCCCGATGATTCAATAGTGTATATAATAAAGTTTGGAGAATGAATTAAAGAAAAAAATTAGAAACTCTTGGGAGTTTTGGATCGTGGGCTTCGGCCGAGGCAATCTAGCCATTGTGGGTCGGCCCATTAGTGGTCCAAGGGGCGCCACTTCCCAACCCTAACCGCCTCCTCCACCTCTTTGGCCACCCATCTCCTCCTCCTCACACCCCTTGGCCGCCACCCTCCCCTCCATTCCCTTTGGCTGCCACACCATCTCCTCTCCCAACCGAGCTCCTCGCCGCCATCTCGGTGCTGTCCACCCCTGCGATCGGCGGCCATAAGGAAGAGGAAGGAGAGGGAAGAAGGAAGGGGAAGAAGAAGGGAGGTCTTCACGAGGGATCCAGCGAGGTCCATCGAAGGATTTGTGGGTAAACCACTGTTCCCCATTAGTTTTTGTAGATCGTTCATGTGTGATTTGTCTCCGATTGTCAGATTATTCTCCCGCTGTGTAGATCGGTTGAATCTATCTATCCGTTGACGCGTAGTTTTAGGTTAGATCCGAGCAGATTCAGGGATTAGTGTCTCCTGGAGATAGATGAGAATTTTCGTTACCTTTCCAAAAAGTGCTAATTCATAATTTTTGGATAAACGGTTAATTAGTTATGAATTTTGCAAGACAAGGTGCTAAACAGTCTCAGGACTTGTGCAGCGAACATAGATCTGTGAATTTGATATGGGAGATGGCCGAATTGGGTCAGTTGGTCTCCTTGAGATTTGTAGGTATTTTCATTATGTTTCCATAAAGTTAAATTTCATAATTTTTGGATTTCTAGATCAAAAGATACGAAGTTTAGAAACTATTGCTGTAATCTGTCCTCTATGTGGATGAAGAGATTTATTGGCTGGTTGCAACCTTGGTTGCATAGTGGAAATATTTGTGATAATTTTATTGAGATAGCTTGTTTCTGTAGTTTCCAGAGATTATTAGAAAATGTGTTTGGTTATGTCGAACAAAAGTTATGAAATTCGCAAGTTAGTAGTACCGAAGATGATAGATTGGTCTTTGGGATTTAAAACAAATGCTTAGATGAACTAGTCTGATCTTTCGATCACCTGAGAAGTTGTAGCTAGGCTTGTGTAGGTTCTTGGAAAATTGGATTCATAGCTTTTGGAGTTTTGACTCAAAAGTTATGAATTTTTCCTTAACAGCTGTTCGTTTGGACAGATTTGAGAATTTGAGAGTGTTTTGATTAAATGTCTGGATTGCGATTAGGGACGCTTGTTCTCTTTTTGTTTCATTGCACTGCTGTACACTTTTGGTTGGTGTACTTAGTATATTGTTTATATTGGAGGTTTATTCATATATTCAATGTACTTGCTGAGTCTTGGACTCACTCTTGCTTTGTTTATTTATTTTTAGGTGATCGTTGATGAAGTTTCTTTTGGGGGGAGTAGACACGCACTACTCAAATATTTCACTCTACACTAGGTTCAATAAAAGAATTGTTACTGTCATTCATTCGTTAATTGTTGGATTGTAATAAATAAACTTAGACATGGATGATAACTTCCTTTCATTGAGTTTGTTTAAATAATTTTTTATATTCAATGATCATTCGTTGATAGGATTATCTTTGTGAATCCATTATTACATTCTTGTTTATGTTCCAACTGATGTTGATCTGTTTAGCTTAGTTCATGAATTATTGACGAAGTTATTCCGCTGTATGGTTATATGTTAGATCTTTAGGTAGCATTTTGGCTTCCGAATAGCCAGGGTGTTACAAAAGGAACTTAGAATCAGATTTACCTATTTAGCGAGTTCCCTTGATCTAGCTCGAGTGATTGGTCCCTTGTACAATTCTTGCAAAGCTTCAGCCGTTGGACCGACACTAGTCTTGTCATTGTTATTGTTGCTTGAATCTGATGACGGAGATGATGATGATGTAGATGAAGCCTTCATGGTAGTGATGTCCTCATCAACAAGTTACACCCATAACAGAGTTAATGCATGTATGGATATTATCAAAGGAAGTCTTATAGGGTTGTTTGTGCAAAAGCAATATTTGATATTTTAAATATAATACTAAGTTCGAAAGATCAATTTTTGCAATATCTAAAATTGAGTTTTAACTGAATTAATAAAGCTGGCGTAGGCACCAACCTAACACTAACTTAAACACGGGCACCAACTCGGGGTTTCAACCCACAATTCTCTCCTCGACACCCATCCATGGTATAAACTGTTTTATAAAATATTTTGAAAATAAAGCCAAAGTCTAATCCGCGAAAGGCTTTGCTCGGCATGTCCATTGTAATACTCCGGAAGTGTGAGAAGTCAAGAATCGGGTTAATTAAATTTAATCGGTAGAGATTTATTTAATCGGGGAAGAGTTTAATTTCAGAATTCAGCAAAGACAAGAAAAGAGAGGGGTTTTTCTGTGTTTTCTCACCTACTTGGGCTGGGCCTTGGCCCATCTCGGCCTGAGTGGCCGACCAAAGGGAGAAGCCACCTCCCAAACCCTAGCCGCCTCCCTTTCTCTCCTCCCACTTGCAGCCGCCCCTTCTCTCACCCTTGGCCGAATCCTCCCCTCTCCCTTGCGCTCCCCTGCCTGGTGCTGCTCCTCGCGATTCCCTTCGTCTAGGCTGCTGCCCCTTGCGCAAGAAGGAAAAGAGAAGAAGGAGAAGAAGGAGAGGAAGGAGAAGAAGGAGGGAAAGGAGAAGAAGAACTCGCGTGGGGATTGGTTCAGCAAGCTAGCGGTTCTACAAGGGTAACGAGATGCCTTCCCCGCTGTTTGATCCATAGTAGATGCGAAACCGATTAGAATTGTTGGTTAATTGTTGGGCTGCAGAAGATTCAATTCTGTCCAGTATCTTGCGTGGGTTTTTTCGTGTATTTAGAGGCTGAATTTTAAGATTCCATCTCCTAGAGTTATGTGGTTTATGTCATTATCTTTCAGTAGCCGCGAAGATCACTCGATTCCGAGGTCTGAGTCAAAAGTTATGGTCGATTTAGTATCTGCTGCCAGAAATCTGACGAGAATAAACTGTCTGGATATTTCCTAAAATATGATAGGGAAATTGGAAGAATCTGAAAGTTCACCCAACTAGGTTATTGTAGGTAATTTGATAACCTTTTCAGATTGATAAAGAACGATCAATTCGGAGTTACCTATTAAAAGGTATGGTCATTTTAGTTTTGCTGTTCGATTGTGTAGGCAGTTTCTGTACTGAAAGTTCAGACAATGGTTAGCCTAATATTTTGGCCGAATTGGTTTATCGTGTCAACTAGAGTATTGTAGATTATTCAGTTAAGAATATACAGAAATTGGGTTTACCTCTTTTTGACTTCCAGTTCATGAGTTATGTCATTTACCATGCTGCTGTCCAGAATCAGTATATGGCAGGAAACGTTGTTTTTCAGTTTCAGCTTTGTAAACTCGTTTTGAGTCATCAAGTAAGTGATGTAGAATGCCGATTAGTAGCGCTGAGTATATTATGTCTTAATTGAAATTATTTTACCTGTTTAGGAGGTGAAGCCTCAGGTTTAGGTGTATCATCTTTGCCGGCTAATGCGTCGCATCGTGGAAGGCAAGTAAATGTAGCGGTTGTGCTACGGTTTAACCCGTTTTCTTACTACTTGCACTATGCATGATTGACGTAGTGTTAAATGATATGCCATGGTTACATGTTTCCTAAGTAAGAATGTGGTAGCAAGATATTAATCAATTGCTATGTTTGGATGAGTTTGGGTAGTATTGTGGTAATTCGCGTAATGAGCCAAATGCGGAATATGAGAATAAACTCAAGGTGGACATGTTGATAATTCATTGTGGTTATTTTCATGATGATCATGTGGTGGTCTATGTGATAGAGTTTCATCTAGATCGATTGATTTTGATCTTGGTGAATCGGGTGTGGGTTATGTGGTAATGGTCTTATGACACGTTGGTATTGTGCTTAATGAGACACATGTGGATTATGAGAAAATATTCATGATGAGTACGTTGTTGATCTCCGTGGTTAAATTCTTGTGGTTTATGATTATCATATCATATCATTCATGACATATCATGACATTTGCATTGTGGATGTCGCCGCTTATAGCCGCGATCGTACCGGTACAACATCGTGCATTGCCGTGAAAGACGATGCATACCTTTACCTTGTTGGGTAAAGGTGCGTTGGAGCATAGCATACATATGCATTACATTGTGGAAAGATCATTTGCATTCTTATGCAAGATATTGAGGTGAATTTATTTTGTAATCAAACGCAACTTCATAGTTGCAATGTGGAAATTGACTCATGAGAGTCTCGGTGGAATGAGTAATGTGGTTGTGGTTGTGGAATGGGGTTTATCCCTTGTGGTATGGTAGAGGTTGTGATTGTGGCATGAGATTCTTCTCTCTTGTGGTAATCGTTGGTAGCATTGTGGATGTGAGAAATAGTAAAGTTATGAGGTAAAACATGTTAATACTCTATTGTCATTGGTAGTGGTAGTGGTGAATAATATGAAGCAGTTGATCAAGATTTTGTTGTTAATATTTTACTATCTTTGGTAGTAAATATGGTTGAGGCTATAATTGTGTTCATTATGAGAATTGGATATTGATGCTTAATATCTTTGCAGTTAAATTAGCTTGTAAATGAATGTGGATTCACATTATGGATGTGGACATATGGATACTTTAATGATGTTGTATATTTATTTGTAGTCTGATTAGCCTGTTAAACAGTTTACTTGCTGAGATTTTTATCTCACCCTTGTTTTCCCCTACAGGTGATTGTTGAGCATTCATGGATGGGTAGAGCGGCACCACAATAATGCACTTGGTTCATCAACTCATGTTGTAATAAAGACGATGAAATTCTAGCCAAATGCTTAACTATTTGTGGATGATTATGTTGTTAAATAAGGATGGACTTGTGAACCATTCTTTGTTTAATCTGCTAGAGGTTGTTTAATTATTGAACTTGTTACCGTCATCTTTATTCCCTTAGTTGTTTATGCTTCCGCTTAGTGCTTCTTGTCTAGAGTTCTCGCGAATTAATTTTGTCTTGAAATTATTGGCTAGTCAGAGTGGTTAAGTAGCATTCCAGGTATTGTGGATCCTGGGTGTTACTGTTGGTATCGAGCGGGCTTTAGGTCCGTGGTAATTAAAATATTAAATTGACACACTTTGGTGCACATGAGGATGGGATGGGTCAAGCATTGCATTCGTGCTTTGACATGTTATATTGATTATTCATGCTATGAGATAATCTTGTATGTTTATGTGTTATTTCTATGATGCTATGAGTGAGGATAGTCAATGATAAGAGGTAGGGTTTGCGGTCATTGCCTTGGGCATTGCGCTTATACCCGTTAAGTGGTACGGATATTGATGCGATTACCTCGGGTAACTTAGTTGCGGATGTCATGGGTAAGTTTCTTAGAAAAGTGTTATCCTCCTTGAATTGATGTTGGCGATTCTTGGCCTATTGCGATTAATGATTTTTCTCGGGTTAGTTGTTTATTGCGCTTGTTGGGTGTCACTAGGCCTCCAATTGTTCTTGAGGCCAAGTATTGTTTCTTTCGATTGATGGGTTGTTTGATCGCTCGTGAGCGGTGCTTTTGAGAGACTGGTATTTTTCGCGTTGTTCCATCTTTCTTGGCCGGAAAACATGACTCTTGTATTTCGTTTGATATTTTGAGAGAGAATCAAAGCTTACGTGGGAAGTTCATTAACTTGTGGAAGCATTGGCTCTATGCATTTCTTCCGAGTTATTTCGACTTTTGAAGTTTGATTTTCTCCTAGAAGGAGTGTTAAAATCTCTTTATGTTGTTTTGTTGTGTTTAAGTAGTAGGTGGTAATTATGTAAATAATTGATAGATTGTGAATTATCAAGTTGAAAAGTTAGTGTGGTACATCATTAATTTCTACTAACATCTTTAGAAGTGAAGTTGATTAATATGATGTTGTCCTGTTGTAGTTTCTTGAAGATTTGTGGCTAAGAATTTAGCGATACATGTGTAGAACTCATGCATTTATTAAGGATTACGAAAAACAATTGTATTGACTATTGTAGTTGTTTAATTTTCCCAACTTGTTGGATAGATTGGATTGATTGATCTTAAGTAATTAATCGACCATTCGGGATGGTCAAGTAAGGAGGTGTTGGAATATTGCCTTAATAAGATTAACCTTAATTATGTCCTCTCTTTACATACTTGATGAGCATGTACAATCTGTTAAAGTTATGTAACTTTTACCATGCTAAATTGTTGAATTATGTATAAAGAAATGGATGAAGGTGGATGTATTGACTTGCATGGAATCTTGTCTTATAAAGTCTGGTATTATTGATGTTTAAAGTTATTTTATTTTAATATCTTAACATAAGGTGGAGTATCGAATCATGCTCTTTATTGTCTTTGTGATTGCAAATTAGAGATAGGATCATTAATGCTATCTTGATGAAAAATTAATAATCAATTATTGACAAGAATGACTAGAGTGTAATTACTTGTTGCTAAACTAGAGTTGAGCATCAAGATGAGATAAATGTATGAAATCTAACAAGAGATTCATACTAGCATGTTTTGTGAGGTTGTTATGTTCTAATATCATCTTGTTAAAGAGTTTGTTTTAATGTGATGGCTTATGCACTAGTTTAACTAGATTAAGTAGTTGGAATCTTATTTGGATAATAAGAACATGATGAAGTGATTAATGTTGTTCCTTTTGGAAAATATGAAGGAGTGGGATGATATGATGATTTTTTTTGTAAAGAACGTTTTATCTTGTTGTGAATACAACCGATAGCATGTAGTTGTGATTATGGTGTTGAATGTTTTAAAAATAAAGGAATTTGTTAATTCCATAATACTAATTGCATTGAAGGGTGTGAGATTTACGGTTGGAATCTTTTTGGACCTTATGACTTGTGTCATAGTCGATGTTGCT
This sequence comes from Ampelocalamus luodianensis, assembly GCA_036346255.1. Taxonomy (NCBI): domain Eukaryota; kingdom Viridiplantae; phylum Streptophyta; class Magnoliopsida; order Poales; family Poaceae; genus Ampelocalamus; species Ampelocalamus luodianensis. The sequence goes on along the minus strand of CM070621.1, from coordinate 63,766,828 downwards.
CTGAGTAAAGCGACGTGTTGATTGATCTTATTGGTTTTATTTGAATCTTGTGTTGTGGTCTTCAAGCATCCTTTGTTGGAAATGGCGGGATGTTGTAATCAAAGAAAATTGCTTCTTATTGAAAGGAAAAGTTGTACTAGAAGTATTTGAGGGCAGATGATCTTATCTTGTGTTTTTCCAACCTCATTGCTATTTGTTATTCTTTTGGTCTTTTGGCTATTGTGATGATAACCATTTTCTCGTATCTGGAATTTATTTCTTCTTACCTCTTCTTCTAAGAACATGGTAATTGTTGTGGGTTCGAAGCCTTTTGTTGGTCGTGGTTTGGGATAGAGTATGATTTGCGGGCCAGAGAGTCTATCTACAATGGTGTAGATGATGTACTCAATTGAGCTAATTGTTGAGGTGGCCAACTTGAGTTAAATGAGTTGGTGTGTTGGGTAATGATTTGAAAATCCTTGGTTCAAGGAAGTTAAATTATTAAAAGAAATGAATTGGGAAATTATTGTTATGTCAAGTAGTGCGATGCTCTCTTGATTCTTGTTTATCTTTGTGTGTTTATGGCAGAGACCATTTGCATTTTGAGTTGACGTATGTTGAGCGTAGTCTTTTCCAGTTAGGAAAAGAAATTGATTGTTTTAGTCTGTCGAGTGATTTTCACTCTTAGCTTAGGTGGTGTGGTTTCTCCAATTGTCTACTTGGAGAGTGGAAGATGTTTTGTGGTAAATCCTTTGTTTTGGATCGTGGTCCTTTAAAGGAAAACTAGTTGCTAGTGTGATGCTTGATAATCCTTTTCTCTTCTATTATTGGGTTATATTTGTAAATTTTATCGTTGTGCTTCTAGTAGAATTATGTGAGTGAAATTGGTGATCAAATTCTTGAAATTGGGTATATTGTGTTATCCTGAGTATATTTAATAAGAGGAAAGTGTTTTAAGAAAGAGGATGGTTTGAGAAAGTGGTCTTAATAGTTTTATGAAATTTTGCCAAAATGGCGGGACACATTATCGCTCAGGGCCGACAAAAGAATTATCTTGATGTTCGGCAATGAGAATTGGAGTTTTGCGGTGGGAAGCCTTGTGCTCCTTCGGGTGTCTCCGACTAAGGGTATTGTTCGTTTTGGTACCACCGGGAAGCTTAGCCCGCGGTACATCGGTTTTTTTCAGTGGTTGCTCGGGTGGGTAGTTTGGCTTATCGTTTGGAGTTGCCAAACTCATTGAGTGGTGTGCACAATGTTTTCCTTGTGTCTATCTTGAGAAATACTTGCGGGATCAGAACACAAGATTGACACGAGCAGTCACGGTGGAGCAGATCTCACCGTGGAGAGTCGCCGATTCGTATCTTGGATATGTCGGAGCGGGTCTTGAGGAATAAGACCATCAAGTATGTGAAGGTCCTTTGGACGAATCAGTCTGAGAGAGAAGCTACGTGGGAGTTGGAGGATCTTTTGCGAAAGAAGTACCCCGAGCTCTTCGAGGCTGGTGAGTACTCCTAGTTTGGGTTGCTTTTTGGCTTGTCGTTCTTCTCTTTGTGGTTTGTAGAGTAGGATTCGAGGGCGAATCCTTTTAAGGTGGGAAGAGTGTAATACTCCGGAAGTGTGAGAAGTCAAGAATCGGGTTAATTAAATTTAATCGGTAGAGATTTATTTAATCGGGGAAGAGTTTAATTTCAGAATTCAGCAAAGACAAGAAAAGAGAGGGGTTTTTCTGTGTTTTCTCACCTACTTGGGCCTGGGCCTTGGCCCATCTGGCCCTGTAGTGGCCGGCCAAAGGGGAGAAGCCACCTCCCAAACCCTAGCCGCCTCTCCTTTTCTCTCCTCCCACTTGCAGCCGCCTTCTCCTCACCCTTGGCCGAATCCTCCTCTCCCTTGCACCTCCCCTGCCCTGGTGCTGCTCCTCGCGATTCCCCTTCGTCAGGCTGCTGCCTTGCGCAAGAAGGAAAAGAGAAGAAGGAGAAGAAGGAGAGGAAGGAGAAGAAGGAGGAAAGGAGAAGAAGAACTCGCGTGGGGATTGGTTCAGCAAGCTAGCGGTTCTACAAGGGTAACGAGATGCCTTCCCGCTGTTTGATCCATAGTAGATGCGAAACCGATTAGAATTGTTGGTTAATTGTTGGGCTGCAGAAGATTCAATTTTGTCCAGTATCTTGCGTGGGTTTTTCGTGTATTTAGAGGCTGAATTTTAAGATTCCATCTCCTAGAGTTATGTGGTTTATGTCATTATCTTTCAGTAGCCGTGAAGATCACTCGATTCGAGGTCTGAGTCAAAAGTTATGGTCGATTTAGTATCTGCTGCCAGAAATCTGACGAGAATAAACTGTCTGGATATTTCTAAAATATGATAGGAAATTGGAAGAATCTGAAAGTTCACCCAACTAGGTTATTGTAGGTAATTTGATAACCTTTTCAGATTGATAAAGAACGATCAATTCGGAGTTACCTATTAAAAGTTATGGTCATTTTAGTTTTGCTGTTCGATTGTGTAGGCAGTTTCTGTACTGAAAGTTCAGACAATGGTTAGCCTAATATTTTGGCCGAATTGGTTTATCGTGTCAACTAGAGTATTGTAGATTATTCAGTTAAGAATATACAGAAATTGGGTTTACCTCTTTTTGACTTCCAGTTCATGAGTTATGTCATTTACCATGCTGCTGTCCAGAATCAGTATATGGCAGGAAACGTTGTTTTTCAGTTTCAGCTTTGTAAACTCGTTTTGAATCGTCAAGTAAGCGATGTAGAATGCCGATTAGTAGCGCTGAGTATATTATGTCTTAATTGAAATTATTTTACCTGTTTAGGAGGTGAAGCCTCAGGTTTAGGTGTATCATCTTTGCCGGCTAATGCGTCGCATCGTGGAAGGCAAGTAAATGTAGCGGTTGTGCTACGGTTTAACCCGTTTTTCTTACTACTTGCACTATGCATGATTGACGTAGTGTTAAATGATATGCCATGGTTACATGTTTCCTAAGTAAGAATGTGGTAGCAAGATATTAATCAATTGCTATGTTTGGATGAGTTTGGGTAGTATTGTGGTAATTCGCGTAATGAGCCAAATGCGGAATATGAGAATAAACTCAAGGTGGACATGTTGATAATTCATTGTGGTTATTTTCATGATGATCATGTGGTGGTCTATGTGATAGAGTTTCATCTAGATCGATTGATTTTGATCTTGGTGAATCGGGTGTGGGTTATGTGGTAATGGTCTTATGACACGTTGGTATTGTGCTTAATGAGACACATGTGGATTATGAGAAAATATTCATGATGAGTACGTTGTTGATCTCCGTGGTTAAATTCTTGTGGTTTATGATTATCATATCATATCATTCATGACATATCATGACATTTGCATTGTGGATGTCGCCGCTTATAGCCGCGATCAGATCAGTACAACATCGTGCATTGCAGTAGACGATGCATACCTTTACCTTGTTGGGTAAAGGTGCAGTGGAGCATAGCATACATATGCATTACATTGTGGAAAGATCATTTGCATTCTTATGCAAGATATTGAGGTGAATTTATTTTGCAATCAAACGCAACTTCATAGTTGCAATGTGGAAATTGACTCATGAGAGTCTCTGGTGGAATGAGTAATGTGGTTGTGGTTGTGGAATGGGGTTTATCCCTTGTGGTATGGTAGAGGTTGTGATTGTGGCATGAGATTCTTCTCTCTTGTGGTAATCGTTGGTAGCAGTTGTGGATGTGAGAAATAGTAAAGTTATGAGGTAAAACATGTTAATACTCTATTGTCATTGGTAGTGGTAGTGGTGAATAATATGAAGCAGATTGATCAAGATTTTGTTGTTAATATTTTACTATCTTTGGTAGTAAATATGGTTGAGGCTATAATTGTGTTCATTATGAGAATTGGATATTGATGCTTAATATCTTTGCAGTTAAATTAGCTTGTAAATGAATGTGGATTCACATTATGGATGTGGACATATGGATACTTTAATGATGTTGTATATTTATTTGTAGTCTGATTAGCCTGTTAAACAGTTTACTTACTTTGAGATTTTTATCTCACCCTTGTTTTCCCCTACGGTGATTGTTGAGCATTCATGGGATGGGTAGAGCGGCACCACAATAATGCACTTGGTTCATCAACTCATGTTGTAATAAAGACGATGAAATTCTAGCCAAATGCTTAACTATTTGTGGATGATTATGTTGTTAAATAAGGATGGACTTGTGAACCATTCTTTGTTTAATCTGCTAGAGGTTGTTTAATTATTGAACTTGTTACCGTCATCTTTATTCCCTTAGTTGTTTATGCTTCCGCTTAGTGCTTCTTGTCTAGAGTTGCTGCCGAATTAATTTTGTCTTGAAATTATTGGCTAGCTGTAGAGTGGTTAAGTAGTATTCCAGGGTATTGTGGATCCTGGGGTGTTACATCCATGACCGTGGACATGAATATTCGAATAGTTTTATAATATGCAAAGGTTGTACAACTTTACCCACAAAAGATAATCGACTTATAATGCCCACTTCACACACTTCTGTAGGTGTGCGACTAATTGATTATCACAAGGCCTTTACAGTGCGTCATCCCAAAGTAGTTATACCCGCTAAGGTTTCACTTCCTTTGGACTAAATATCTGCCAGAAGCCCCCTCTCGCGCCATGTGAAAATAAATAAAAATTAGGTCATTCTCACACCCACACATCAACATGGCACAACTAACAATGGAACATCACACACTATTTTGCCCGATCTGTCTCATACCATACTTGTGGTAGTACGGAATGGCTTAACAATCTGCAGCTCGCAGACCGGTCCTTAATTGATCGGACGACTGACAAAACAATCCCTGGGCCTCAGCTATTCACTGAATTGAGCCCGTGCATATACCTGCACCAACAAACTATTCATTTCGCCAAAGTCCAAACCAATTTAATTTATTTTTATTTTTTAAAGTCATTTATAAACTTCCATGGCACACCAATGCTATGGATACAATTTAAACAACATTTAATTTTTAGCTATAAATTCCCAAATCAAATATCTCAGATCTAAGCATGGCTAAGCTTAATTTTTCAAAAAATATTCTAGTTCACACTATTGCATCAACTAGATTTTATCTAGGGTGATGAAGTATACATATTTTGTAATACTCCAGCTTAATAAAAGCCCAAGATGTAACTACTATTGCTACCAATTTTAACCACTAACCAGGTATTAATGACCTCTGGACTTCTAGAATAAACATCCAACAAAATGTTAACATAAATTTCAGCATAAAGTTAAACCATAACTTGAAGGTAATATAAGTCAAATAGTTACTGAAGGAATCATAAATAAGTTAACCTAGAGAATGCATCAACTAGCATTAGTACGAACCATAAGGAACTAAGGGAAGTCACACATTCAAATATTTACAATGGAAAATACTAAATTGTTGTAATATCCCGAAATGTTTTAGAGAGAAGACGAAAAGGATTAGTGGGGTTTTTTTAGCATAACCCTCTTGAGGACCTGTGCATAATTTGACAGAAGAGGATACGTGAAAATGAGATGTTTTGGAAGTTTTTATGAGAATTGTTCCCTGGAACGAGTCGTACGGGAGGAAATATTGGATCTGCTGGGTTAAAAGGGACATGGAATTAGGGGACCCAAATAATCCAGAAACCTAGTTCCCCATGCATTTCCCCAACGCCGCCACAGGACAGCTGACCTTGTGCGCGTGGAGGCTTGGGAGCAGCCGGAGCGTGGAGGCCTGGGATTCGACCAACCAGTGCGTCCTACCCACCTGCGCGTAGTTGCCTGCTGTGTGGACGCCGGGAGCAGCCGGCCTTCGGCCAACGCATGGATGCCAGGAGCTACTATCGGCAACGCGTGGTTGCCCGGTTTTATCGCTCGGCCAGCAACCCAACACGTTGTTTTCTGTCGCTACATGCACTCGCATGTTGTGCTGCCGTCGCTAGTTTCTCTTGCTACCACTAGACAACTAGTTGGCTTGCTAGATTTTTAATGGGAGTATGTTGGATTCAACAGTAGGGAGAGAGAAGGAAGGAAAGTGATGTATGCTGAGATTTTTGCTGCTGTCGCAAGGGCCCAGCAGAAGAAAGGAGAAGGAAGAGGAGAAAGGGAAGGAGGAGAGAAGAGACGAGAAGGGAAGAGAGGGGAATCTCGTGGGAAAACGGTGTTCCTCGTCGTGGCCTCTGGTGTAATGATTAAGTTTTCTTCTCTGTTGTTTTTATCTAGAGTTTTAAAATGAGATTAGAAGAAAGAAAATTAGTATGTTTCTAGTCAGAGAAAAATCGAACAGTAGATTGGCTTAGTCTGCTGTTTTGTTGTACTATTATCTCGGGTACTGTGTGGGCATAATTTGAGGATGTCATATACTAGTTAATTGTAGATAATTTTGGTAGCTTTCTGTAGAATATTTAATCATGTTGATCGGATGCTTAATTTTTGAGTTACAATTTTTGTAAGCCTGCCGTCTAGAGAGTTGTCATCCTTTGACAGCATCTTGGTAGACTGTAGATTAAAAATAGTAAATAAGATAATTAGTGTATTTGCTCTACATGAAAAGTGTAGATAACTGTCTAAGGATTCTAGAGAGTCCAAGAACACAAATTTTGGTTGGGTAGAACATAAGTTATGAAAATAGTAAACCTGCTGTCTAGAAGATGATAGAACTGTCTTCTGGATTTAAAATGGGGTAGAAAATGGTAGAATTAAAGTTTCATCATAACTAGAAAAATTTAGGTTGTTTTGTGAGGATTCTAGAAAGTCTTGGATTACCAAATTTGGAGTTTATATGAGAAAGATAGGATCATTTTACTACGGGGACAACGCGTAGCGTGTCCGGTAGTTTTGGATTAAAAAGGTTAATTTGGCGTAGGCGTGCGATGATGGTTAGAGTATGGTGTTGGTGCTATAATGTGAAAGTTTTGAGATGTGTTTTGAATTTTTTATCCAGAGAGTGGGGTCTTTTGAGCATTGTCGTCATTTTGCTTTGCAGAGTCATAAGGATAAGGGGCAAGTGCATGGTAGGCAGCGATCAATGGTTGATCACTGTATTTTTTTATCACTCGTTACCATTATTTTTTATGCTTATGTTTTGTTTTAAATGCAAGTAAAATGAATGGTTATGAATTATTTCGTATTGTTGGATGTGAGAATGATGGTCGATGATGATATCGATGAAATCATGAATAAATGTGCATTCATAAGCATCATTGCATAAGAAAAGGTGATCATGTTGATCATGTAACATCCCAAGTTTTAGACTTGTGTTCTAATGTAAGAAAATGAGGGGAAATTAAAAACTTTTCTTACATCTTGTATTTCCTGTATGACCTGGACATTTGTTGTAAAGAAGTCATGGGAATACAAAAGTCACAAGTCTGTTTATTCAAATCTTTATCCTTCAAAAACATTCTTGTCAAATATTACGATCATCTCCTGGGAATATTTTTCCTAAGTTCTTGGGATGGTATGTGACCCCTCTGAAAAATTTCACAATTTTTAGAAATTGTTTGAATATTTTTGGAGGTCGGTCAAACCCAATTAAATTCTGGTCAAACTGGGGACCAGCACCTGGTGGAATTTTTGGAGGAAAATGTATAGCACAAAAACCTCTGCAAAATTTGCACAAGGTCAATAACTCAGCTAGCAAGCTCCTGTAAAAATTTCATAATTTTTGGAGTGAGTTTGCTACCTCAAATAAATCCCCCAAACTCCAGATCAGTTTGGAACCCAAATTTCGGGTTGAGCCAGACTCGGGCTCGAGTCAGACCCGAGTCCGACCCAACCAAATGGCTCGGTCGAGCCGAGTCAGCCGAGCTCGGGCTCGGCCTCGTGCGCGCGTGTGCTGGGCTGTCCGATTAAGATCGTGGGGCTCACGACCTCCTCGGGCTCACTCCTCGAGCAAAGACAGGTGAGGTGCGGTCCAGGCCCTTGGATCTTCATCCAGCGGTCGACGACCTCCCCCTGCTCCGAGGACCTCCCCGCATCGGGTGATCTGGGACGTCCAGGACCTCCCCAAGCTAATCTGGGACGTCCAGGACCTCCCTAGACTATGTTCTTCTTCCTCACGACCTCCCTGAGGTCTGCTCGCCATGATTTTTCGCACATCTGCACATGTGTCAGGACCAGGGCAGTTGAGGACAGTGATATGTCACCTTTTTGTCCATGTCAACGGCTCTTTTAGCTTCCACGCATTTAATGCCCTGCAGCTTTAACCCTAAAAGTCTTCACCTGCTCTGTCATGTCCTCCATGCGTGCTCTTGGCAGGGGCATGGACCATGTTCACAGTGAACATGTCTGAGCCATTGCCAAGCTCCCCGGCTATGTATAGCTTATGCCTTCTTCCTCCTTTTCTTTCTCCAACCCTTGTGTGTTTGAAACTCCCTCGGTTGTGTGTAAGAGCTCCAAGCCCGAGCACCCGAGAGCACCACCCTCCCTACCACCATTGTCGACCTTGGAGCCTCTGTCGCCGACGGTGCTCCAGTGGCCCCTGGCTCCTCTTCTAGCTTCGCAACGTTCCTATCGACCTCCTGGTCTGGTCCCCTAACTTGGTTTGGCTTGTGCTCGCAGGGAGCAGCTGAATCAAGGTTCGGGTCCTGTTTCGCCGAAAATCGCCGCCTTCGTCCTCCTCTCCGGTAAGGTGGCTCTTTCCTTCAATTGTTTGTTCCAGGTCCTTCTGGGGATCTTCTGTAGTTAACTCCACCGTTCTTTGGCCCTCTTTTGCTCAGGCGTGCTTCCCCCGCGTTGTCTTCTTCGGTTCCGGTGGCGGTCGTCGTCGCTAGAGCTCCCACGACCTCCCTTGGACCTCCTCCGCCCGGTGAGTTCGCGATGACCTCCCAAAGCTTAAGCTCCCTGTAGATTAGATCGCGCAAGTTTTTCTCTGCTGCTTTTTCCGTACTTTAGTCTCTCCTCGTTCGGCTCATGGCTAATTTAGGTTATCTCCAGCAGCCATAGTGCCCCCAAAATATTCGCAATGGTATTGCGAAAATTTTGCCTCTGTCAACCCGCGCCGCCTTGGCCGTGGCCGCCGGTGACCAAAGCCGGGGTTCTGTGCTGTTGTCGCGTTTTTGTCAAGTCATTGGACCTCCTCGGGTTCTTCGTGACCGTCCAAGACCACCCTCGTGTTAGATCCTGACCGTAGGATCTTGTCTGCGAAAACTCATGTCCCAGGACCTCTTCAGTTTAATCCTAGCCCTTAATGATCTCTTCGTGATTAGATCTAAACCGTCGATCCCTTTTTTTGTAAAAACTTAAGTCCTAGGACCTCCCGATTGTGATCTTAGCCGTTCATGAGCTCTTCAAGTTGATCTCGGCCGTTAGACCTCATAGTATGAAGTCTCTAGCGGCTAGGACCTCCCTTTATCTGAAATCCTGGCCGCTAAGGACCTCCTGGTTTCAATCCCAGCCGTTTAGAAGCTCCCCAGTTTTGATCTGTGTCGTTGGGAGTTTTCTATGAAAACTCTAGGTCGCAGGACCTCTTCGGTTTTGAATCTGGGCCGTTAAGACCTCCCCCCTGGGAGATCTTAGCCATCGGGGTCCTCCTCCGCTAAATCCTCACCCCTAAGGCCTCCTCAGAAATCCCAACCGCTAGGACCTCCTCCTCGAGTTATCTCCACCGTTTAGGACCACCCCGGGTTCAATCTGAGCCGTGGGCTCGTTTCTGTACAACGTTAAGTCTTCGGGACCTCCTCGTGCAATCTGAGCCGTTGAGGACCTCTTCGAGCGTAGATCTTGACCATAGGTCTCTGTTCGTAGAAACCTTAAGTGCTCACGACCTCACCTGGTTAGATCTCAGCCGTCCAGGACGTCCCGAGATCTAATCTGAGCAGCTAGAACCACTCCTGTGCAAAAAGACCTCCTCGTGGTCTTTTGTAAAGACCACCTCTCGGACCTCCCGGGTCCTCTTTGCAAAAGACCTCCTTAGTCGCTTTATAAAACCACCCCTGAGCCACCCCGAGGTTCTCTTTGCAAAAGACCACCCCTGGTCTTTTGTAAAGAAAACCTTCAAAACTGCCTTTGGGGTCCTCTTTGCAAAAGACCACCTCGGGTCCTTTGTGAAGGAGACCGCAAGACCTCCCTCCGTGTCGATCTGAACCGTTCAGGACCTCCCTAGGTTTAATCTGAGCCGTCCAGATCTCCTCCGATTAAAACCCTATCGCTTAGGACCTCCCCGAGTAGATCTTGGCCATCCAAGACCTCCTCGGTTAAATCCTAGCCGTCCAGATCTCCCCCACCTCGATCTTGAACGTTGAGGACCTTCCCAGTAGATCAAGGCCTTCGGACCCCCCTCGCTGTTCTGGACCGTTAGATCTTCGTCTAACGGACTAGACCTCCCCGGTGGATTTTAGCCGTAGGACCTCCTCTGGAGATCTAGACCGTTGAAGACCTCCTCCGTGAGATCTTAGCCATCCAGACCTCCCTCCGTAGGTTTACCCTTAGGACCTCCCCTAGTGCTCGGGACCGCCAGATCTCGATCTGACGGTCACGACCTCTGTTAGGCGTGTGGACCTCCTTTGCGTGCGCTGTGCATGCACTGGTCGTGGCCGTTGGATCAGATCTCAACGGTCCAGACCTCCCCAGTGCGGGAGGAGGTCTTTTGTGCGCTGTGCTTCGAGGTCCGTGGCCGTGCGATGAAGGATCGACGGCCCACGACCTCTCCTTTGTCTTCCAGTTCATTTGGACCTTCCGAGAGCTCAAATTTTCTAAGTCTTTTATTGTTCCAAATTTCAAAAGTGCATAACTTTGTCATTTTAACTCCTTTTTGAATGATTCCAGTTGCTGTAGCTCTGTTATAGTATGAACTTTAATCTGAGAATGGATTAGGCACTGTTATGAAGTAGAAAATGATATAAACTGCATGAACTTGTTTAATATGAAATGGCTGTTTAGAAATTATCTCAAATTTGTAAAATACATAACTTTTTCTCTATAAATCCAAACTGAGCAAACTCAACTTGGTAAAATTTGTCTGTAGACATGCTTTAATATGAACTAGGCTTTGTCTTTATTCTTGTTCCTGAAAAGTGATATGCTAGTTTTAGAACTTAGAAAAATCATAACTAATTCATTTCAACTCCAAATTGTGCAAACTCAGTTTTGCTGTTGTTATGATAACCATATCTATCTACCATAAAAATTTCAAGTTCCAGATCATTCTAGAAAATTTTTCTATGAACAGTAACTGTAATTAATTTAATTAGAATTTTTCAGGCTGAGAGAACTTAGTTTAGCCATAACTTTTTCATGCTAAGTCCAAATGAAGTAATTCTTGTTCCTAAATTTGTCTAAAATCTTAACCTTGCTGCTGTATAAATTTCATGGTATTTGGAGAACTTTTGCTGTGGAGTTTTATTTGGATTTCTTGTTCTTATTTGGTTATCGCCTTTTCGCGTTAGGTTCCGAAGGAAATATTTGAGTACGTGAGTGAATCCTCTGCAGCAAGAAAGTGATCTACAGCAAGGCAAGCAGTTTGATCATATCCACTCCATCCCATTACTTTTAAAATCTAATACTTTGTTTTACTCGTATGTATGCATGCTTTTGTGTCAATGATTAATTTTGACGGTTAGAGGTAGCTAATCCTCTTGCATTGTTGCCTTGAAATTGTTCACCCCTGCCACTACCTTAGGACTAATATCCTCACTGGTGAATTAGAGCCCGGTGGATGATTTATAGTCTTTTATTGTCTTTGCGATATGATGATTAGCAATGCTTAGTTACCGGTAGAATTGGGCGGTTATTGACGTAGTCGATAACCTTGATCACACAAACTTATTATGACTTTTTGATTCAGCCTTTGTGCTATGTTTAATTATGAAAACCAAAACTAAAAATAAAATAATTTCGACTTGGGCACAATGGTAAGACGGTGTGATTTCTGGGTGTGACTAGAACGGTGCCCGGGTCAACAAGGACCGAACATCTTGTTACACTGAACAAAGCATTTTAGCGTGCTAACCACACTAGAGGGTATGAGACCTCTCTTGACTTAGTACTTTGGCGTGCATTGGCTTCGGGTCGCAGGGAGCCGCAGGAGGGATGGTGCTGGGAGCATTGTAGAGTCTGAAAGTGTAACACCCCAGCTCAGCATTGAGCCTGGAATGCTACTAAAATTAAATTAAACTAAACTAAACTAAGATCAATTACAAATTTTCGGCAAAACCTCCTTTGTATAGTCAGCTATACCGAGGTTCCAACAATTAATCATGGCATATATCAATATCTTCATAATCAGGTTCATTCAAGCACGCAGGATAATCTCATAAACATAATCAAAATTTGCTATTCTCGTTATTACAATTAATCTGAAACTCAAACCATCCATAAGTAATTCTTAAGATTGAGTGGTAGTGCGTGTATCCAAACATCTACTCCCTCCCATGCATGCGGGTCTTGCAGTTGTACCTAAAACACATCAAAGCAAGAGTGAGCCCAGAGACTCAGCAAGTACCAACAAGGCTAAGCAAGTTATCGTTCATAGCATCAACAATCCAAGATAAACAATGCACCAAAGTATAGCCTTCATGCTCATGTGAATGCAACCAATGCAATGTACCTTTTCACTTTATCTCTTTTCGCATTTTACCGTGAATGCGGGTATACAACCGTCAGCCAGTATACCCTTGCACGTGCCCCTCGGCACAGGGACCAAGAGCCTATACACCACACGTATAGGGACCTTCGCCCATCATCATAATGATGGGGACCTCTTTTTCATTGCCCACATTCCACGAATGTAGGGACCTCAAGCCCGTCATCTACATGACGGGGACCTCAACATGCATAGTCACCACGTGACCAATCCTCCAACATGATTGCATGATGCACATGAACAAACTTTAAATCATCATACATATGGATTCACAACAACGACATACATGAATAAACTCATTCATACTTCTAGCATTCATCACCATTGACATTTGTAGCATTCCAGCATCCATGAATAGCACATATATTCATTAAACTAGCAAACATGAACATTCCTTCATGAATAACATTTAATCATTTCTCATTATCATGTAAGCAATAGCAACATGCGGTAGAACAATTTAACCATAACTAACAGTCATCAAGATAAAACAGTAACTCATCTCATAAACAGGCAAGCATGGCTATACTGTCAAGATACATCACAATCACATCATGCAAGCATACATATATAATAGCCCGAATACTTGCCTCAACCGTGCGAGTACAGTGGACGCGAAGAGGGTGCTGCCCCTGGAATCACGCTCCCACCTGTACATAAAGACATCCCAATCTAAGACCAATCATACTGGACCCAAAAGCATAAAAACAACACAAACGAACTCGCTAAACTCCCCAAACGTTTTCCAATCTTCCAATTCCTAGCGATCGCTTTGGTGATCACTGCGGACAGTCAACTTCTAAAATACATAACTTTCTGCTCAGGGGTCTAAATAAGGTGTTCTCAGACTTTCTGGAAAGGTAATTGAATTACCTAAATAAACCTAGCTGGAGAGCCCTCTTGATTCTGCCCTTAACTTCCCCTATCAAACCAAACATCAGACGACAGAATTCTCGTCGGGTTCTCTGGACAGTACGCTTAAACCACCATAACTTTTGCTACAAAAGTCCAAATCTCGTGTTCTTTATCTCTATGAAAAGGTGCAGAAATTACCCACATTTTTCGTTATTCTGAGATCCCCTGATTCTCCTTTTAAATGGCAGTTTTAACCAAATTACCACAGACTGCCAGAAACTGACAGAACCACAGGACAGCTACACTAGAAAATTCATATCTCACAGACCGTTAATCGGATTTGGGTGATCTTGGTGGCCACGGAAAGCTAAGAACATAATCTACGTTTCTCTAGGAGACGAGATCCTCTGATTCGGCCTCTAAGGTTGCGAAAACAGCCGCGCAACCTACTGGACAGAACGTGATCTAATCGCAGCAGGGTTTCGATCCAATAAACGTAATCAATTTCGCATCTACTCTTAACCAAACCTCAAGAAACAGTGGGTGTTACCCTCGTAGAACCCCAGGAAGACGCTGAGCACAACCCCACGACGTGGATCTCCTTCTTCGTGGATCTCCTTCTTCTCTTCTCCCTTTTCTTCTCCCTTCTCTTCTTTCCCTTCTTCTTCCTCCTTGGCCGGCTACAATGAAGCTTCCCTTTTCTTTGGCCAGCAGCAAAGGGGTGGAGGGGTGAGGAGGTGCAAGGGGGTGGAGGGGAGGGGTGAGGGAGGTGGCGGCCAAAGGGTGGAGGGGGGAGGAAAGATGGGGGGTGGCGCCTCCCCCCCCTATGGCCGGCCAGCCCCACATGGGCCTAGGCCCAAGCCCAGATTGCCCACAAAATGCGGAAAACCCCCTCTCATTTCCTGATTTGGTGTTTTACTAAAAGAACCCTTCTCCCGATTCAATTACTCTCTCCCGATTTAATTAATTTCTCCCGACTAATCCTTTCGAATATAATTTAGGGTATTACAGAAAGGCTTCCCCCGTGATGGCTGGTTGTCTTTCGGATGGCAATGTAAGCGTATGGATTCCGATCCATACGAGCGACTCGTAGTCAATGCACAATATTGGAAAGCGTCTCGTAGGACTTAGCCGTGCCGGCATACCTTCGGAAGTGTGCTTTTGTGGCTTAAAGGCGGTCTGAAGTGTGGGTACATTGGTACACCCCTGCAGGGTTAAAACTATTCGAATAGCCTCGTCCTAGGTTATGGACACGCTTGGCAAGGTCTTCCAAGAGTTAGACTACAACATTTAATTAAAACATGATGGGTTGGTATGAACGGGTGTTCATACTATTGTCGTGATAGCCATTGGGTTGGTCATCTCCAGGATGTCTTATGTTACTACTTACTGTATCGTTGTTATTTCTGCAAATAAAAATTTGGATTGTTAAAATTGCCTTAAAACTATTATATTATTGTAAAAGAAAATCGGCTTTATGCTAAAAGTAAGTCCGAGCCCCCTCCACTTAAATAAAGCTTGCATATAGTTAATTATAGTTCTGTTATCTTACATGTCGGTCTTGCAGTACAAAAACAATTTTTGTACTCAGTTGCTTGCTTAATTATTTTTGTTGCAGAGGAAGAAGGTGAGCCCAAGGGCTTCCTTTTGTGAGATGTGCTACGGTTGGACGACTAGCTTGGCGGCCGGTCGGTTGCCCTGTGGTTATATGGCTAACCGGTTGGCTTTTGTCTTAGCCATCTTATGGCACTTTTGCTTCCGCTGTCATCGTTACTTGTTGTTTTTGGCCAGTCGGCCCTTGTTGTAATAACTCTATATTATGTATGTCTTTTGCTAGACTTGTTATTACTGTGATGTATGGAATTGATGCATGATTTTGTAGCGGGGTGTGTATACTGCATTTCAGGGAAGTATACATATCTCGAGGCTTGGTTTATTTGAATTGTGATGCTAGGGTCAATGGAAGGCTAAGCATTACAAGTCAAATAAATCGGGGTCCTCACAGATCACAACTCCACGGGAGTGGAGAAGGTCCCCGATCCTTGATGAGGACAGGCTTGAGAGTGAATATTATTGCGAGTGTTCACTCATGCTATACCAGTATACGCGAAAGAAGTGCAAATGGACATATAGTGTAGAGATGCATTGAAAAGAAATTATTTGATGATTGTGTGTGAGAATAAAGAGAAGAGGGTTGCATGAATGAGCATGAAAATAAAGATAAGAGAACAAGTGATGATCATGGTGTTATTGATTATTGCTGATTTGTCATTGTTTATTGTCTATTGATGTATTTGCTAAGTCGTGGACTAACTCTTGCTCTACTATTGCTTTTAGGTGACCATTGATGGCATTTCGCTTGGGAGGGGCGCACGTGGAATAATTACATACTCCCAAACTTGATTCATTTGTCATAAGAAACCTTCACTTCATTATTATGAAATATCTTTTAGGACATGATAGATATTGAATTATCCTAGATGATTGATTAGAACTTGTTATTCATTCCATAGAGTTTATTCGATTGGTTATGCGCCAATTTTGGAGTATTATATTGCTATGCTTCTAGAGTTTAATTGTTTATGATTGTCAATTCTTTATCCATATTTTGTTGTGACAAGTGGACGGGTTTTAATAATGAATTGCTTACTGTAATTTTATTGTAAGTTGATGTTAATTAAATTGTTAGGGTAGTTTAGTGGCATTCTAGGCTCAATGTTGAGCTGGGTTTTTATAGTTATTTACGACTAAAAGTGATGAATTGCTAGGTGGAGTGAACAGTTATAAAAGTGCAATTGTTCCATGTTCTACTTCCACCCATTGCATGTCACCCTCAACGATCACCTAAAATAATAAATAAGCAAGAGTGAGTCTACGACTCAGCAAGTACAAGTAAAACAACAAACAAAATATCATCTCAATGACAATTCATTCTCATTATCTCAGATCATATTTCCATCTTTCATGAATGCAATGCAAACTCATGCTCGTGCCACACTTCACTTCTGCTTATACCGGTATAGCGGAGTGTAATACCCATCGGTATTCACTCATGCCTGCATTCTCAAATGCGGGGATCTATTGCCGTCATTTTCATACGGGATCTCATTGCCCATATCTTACATATGGGGACCCCATCCCACTCCCGGGTGTCAAATTATTCCAACATGAATGATCAACATGCAATGCAATGAATAATCATCATTCTTTTCCATAAGCATCATAAAAAACAAAAGCATAAGATCAATATGAAATAAGCATATCTCATGTGAATAATTATGACAAGCATTCATTTAACCAAATGGAAATTCCAACATTTAACATCATTCTACATGCACTTGCCTTTCTAGTTGCGATGACCGGAATAATGTGAGGGTGATACCAATTCCGATGCCACTCCGCCTACAGTAAAAATCCAACTCAATACAAGCTATGGCAAGACAAATCTGCACTTAATCTAGAACGCTCCTACACGCTCTCCAAATCTACAACAGTCCCTCTTTACCAGACAGTCCTCTACCGTCCAAACACTAAAATTATCATAACTTTCAACCCCCCACATCGTAAAATAGAAAACCAAATCATTCTGAAATTATACACAATTTTCTACAATTTATTAGCTGATCAAAAGTTCAGATTAAATTATCTAAATCCTCGTTTTTAACCCAGAAGACATATCTTGATTAAATGAAAATGTTTTGAGATTTGTATTCGTGATCTTTTGGACTTCATGACTTATGTAGTAACTGAAATTGGTTTGAACAAGTGACCTGTTGGAAAGCTTTATTGGTTCTTAAGTGATTCATGCGATTTGGTCTTAAGAGCTCTTTTTGTTTGAGCCAGCAAAGTGACGTTGTAATCAAATAAAATTATTTTCTTTGTTAAAGAAAAGAGTGAAGTAGAAATATTTGAGATTGGAGTCAAGTTTTGTAATTTGCAGTTTATTTTAAAGTGTGCCTAACCTTTCTGTTTTTGCCGCATAAGAGTTTCTCGAGTTTCAAAAGTAATGCTTTATTCTTATTTGAGGTTTGATATTCTCTTCCCGTGGGACTTGTGCCCTTAACTGTGGTCTCATCTTTTGCTTTTCCGAGATCATTGCTATTTGACTATTTTCCTTGGTCTTGTGTTTACTATCAGTGGTAAACGTTTTTCTGTGTGCTAAAAATTATTTTTATTTGCCTCTTCTTTTGAGAAAGTAATAATTGTTTTGTTTTACTAAATCTTTTAGAGTGTATAAGGGCAACAGGGTAATTGTAGTCAAGTAGGTGATTTTTTGAAGCTTTGGGAACCGAGTTATTTAAGATGCAATAGAAGGTGAATTGATTTTGTACTATAATTCTTGGAGAGACTTTGATTTAAATGGAATGATTTGTCATTGAAATAAAACTGATTATTGTTACAACTAGTAAAACCTAGAGTGAATTGTGATCCAAGATCTTTTGTTCGTGTTGATGCAAAATTGGAAAGAAAAAAATGGTCAAATAGTTAGTGTATTGCGATTGTGTAATTTGCAAGGTTGTGTAGGTGAAACTGAATGGTGTGGTTTGGTGAGGGTCCAAGATTGGTGAAGTAATTTATTCATTTTGGGTAGTTTATTGATTAGTGCGGATGGTTGATATTAATGATTCAGGATATTATTTTGTAATACCCCAAAAGTATTTGAAATGATTATCGAAAGAGAATTAAGTTATTTAAAGAGGATGACTATTTAGAAATTGAATTGAGAGGAGGACCAATTAGAAAATAGTTATTTAAGCAACTAAAGAGGGGGTGTACAGCGAAATTTGGAGAACCTGGGCCGTGGGCTTTCGGCCCACGTTGTTTGGCCCAAGGGGAAGTTGATTTAAGAAAGGCAACCAAAACGTTAAACACTTTTTACTGTAGCGTAGTTAATGTAGCGCCGCCGCACTGTAGCGCCTCCTCCCTCCACCATTGCTCCCTCCTCCGGTGAGACCTTCCGCGGGCGAGGATCAACCTTGGTGTTGCCCGGCCACGCGAAGGAAGAAGGAGGAGATCATCTTCACGGGAAAGTTCTTGTAACACCCTGGCTATCCGGAAGCCAAGATGTCACCTAAAACATCTAACATACATCCATAATGCGGAAGAATTTGAAACAAGTGTATCAACTAAAGACAGCATTAAGTTAAACAGGATATGATGAAGGTATCCTTCCTTCACCTTTTAAGTTATTTAATTCCGATCATCAATAAAGAAGGTTCACACGCAGTAATAAATCTACATCCATGTGGAGAAGGTATCCTTCCTTCACCAATTATAATTTAATTATTACAGTTCATCATCAACGAATGTAAGATAAAACTAAATTTAATCTTGAACATGAATAGGATGATGTGAACGAGTAGTGCGTGTCTACTCCTCCCAAGTGAGCCAACATCGGGTTACCTAAAATAAACAAACAACGCAAGAGTGAGTCCATGACTCAGCAAGTCTGATGAAAGAGAAAGAACACATATACAAACAGACATCACCATTTAAGAATGCGAACCTTGCATCGAGTGAACACTTATGAAAACATGAAATGAATGAATGTAATCAGGATGGACTGCACACATGCATATACTGGTATAGTGAGTGACACACCGTCGGTGTTCACTTAAGCCCGCACCTTAACAAAAGTGCGGGGATCCAAGTCCTATATGAAGAACGTTTCATATAGGTGTCCAAAGTCGCCCATACTTGGAATTGATGGGTCTTACGTGCCCATCTGGAATTGATGGGTCTTTCAATCCACTCCGTGGGCGGGACATGACAATGTCCAAAATTGCCCACATTGGAATGGTGGGACTTACAATCCACTCCGTGGACATAATATGAATAAAAGGATGCATGATATGAACATGAACAGTGATAATACCATCTCTCAAGATATACTCCACATAATGAAAGAACATAACCAATTCAGCATCTCGGGTAACACAATATGTCACACTATATTCATGAAAACATTCACAATCATAACACTCAAAAGCAACAAAGTACTTGCCTTCCGCGTTGCGACGCGTTAGCAGGCAACGATGGCGCTCCCAAATCGGTAGCCTCGTGGCCTAAACAATTAAATAACCGAAATAAGAACAACATAGAATCCAACCCGAATTAATAGTCTACAATACCCCCCTTGAACTCCCAAGGAATCACCATAAAACCTAATCTGAAAAACAGGCTGCAACCCAAAAGCGTGTCGGGACAGCAGCACGAAAATGACAGTAGTTAATGACGTGGGACTCGAAATGAGATGAGTCCAGATCCTACCTCATCTTAACGAACATATCTATAACATTCAAGTTGATGAGATTTCCAATTCGGCCAATAAACTTCTCTAATAAAGAAAACAAAACAGCAGCACAGCTTCTGTCTGAACAAACAGGACAGCACTACTAAAACAACCATAACTTTTAATCTACAACTCCGAATTGAGCGTTCTTTAACAATCTGAAAAGGTTATGAAATTACCTACAATAAACTAGTTGGCACAACATTCAAATTTTGCCTTTAACAAAAAGTGGCACACGGGTCAAAACTAAAGATAGAAACTGACATACAATCTGGACAGACTGACATACAATCTGGACAGTCACAAAGAAAAGTGCATAACTTTTGATCTATAACTCCAAATGAAGTGTTCTTTATCAATCCTGAAAGCTAGTGATATCACCTTCAAAATTTGTTATGGGCAAGACCTCTGAATCACCCTCTAACTAGGCCATAAATCAACCTATACAGAGACTGCTAATTCTCGTTAGGATTCTGGACAGCAGATAGTAAATCTATCATAACTTTTGACTCGAAAGTCGGAATTCAGTGTTCTTGGCGGCCACCAAAGCTAAGATCAATATCTACAAAACTCTAGGAGATGGACAACCCAAATTCGGCCTCTAAGATCACGAAACAGGCCGCGTAACATTCAGGACAGAACTGAAATTCTAACGGCAGCAATTCAATCCAATCAAACTAATCGAATTCGCATCGAAACAACCTAAACAGCGAGGAAATCGATCATTACCCTTGTAGAACCATCGGAGATCGCTGATCAAATCCCACGAAGAAATTCTCCTTCAATCCTCTCTTCCTTCCTCTTCTTCTTCTTCCCACGGTCGGCACAAGCAGCAGGAAAGATGGCGCCGGGAGAGGAGGAGCAGCAGCGGCGAGGCACTGTAGCACGCCGCTCTGTAGCACAGGGCTACTGTAGCACGGCGGCTACTGTAGCAAATGGGGCTAGGGTTTGGTCCCCTCCCTCCCTTGCCTTCTAATGGGCTGCCGCCCACTCATGGGCCTTGGGCCACTATGGCTGGCTCCTCTTCTCGAATATGGGTTGGCGGCCCATACTTCTCCTAAAATTCTGAATTTTAACTTATTTCCTCTCTAATCTTACAGCATTCGATATCGAATAATCGGGTATTACATTCTACCCCCTTAAATAGGATTCGACCGAATCCTCACATCGACCTCGCGAAAGGTCGGTTGCAACTAAAAATTAATAATAGGTAACATGTACTCGATATGAACAAATCTGAATAATGCTCGTGCATGCGAGCCTCCACTCCTAAGTGGCCTCTTTCTGACCGAGGACACCACAAAATCTTGACGCAAATCGACGTCTGTCTTAACACTCGTCCCGACACTTCCACTATACTCATCGGACGAGACTCGAAGGTAAGATCCTACTCGATGGTCAACGTTGTTAACGAATAACAAACTCCCCGATCTCCGGTACTCACTCCACACCAAATGAAACCAAAAGTGAGTACAACGTGTAGGAATCCGAGACGGTCTTAGCGAAACAACGACTATCGAAAACAACCCAATGAAACAGGGTTAACCTTCTCCTTGAAGTCGAACCACACAACAAGCACATAGAGCACGGAAATCTTGTTCCACCTCTCCATTGAACTCTTCACCGAACAAGGATCACCTCTTTAACCGGAAACATACAATCGAATTCTTTTAAGCAAACTCTTTTACCGCAAAACACATCTGAATAAGAAAAATTCACATCACAACTATATCGTTACCAATCGAGAATGAAGAGTAAAATCCAAATCGAATTTCATCAAGAAAACCTTTCCACTTTCCAAGTGGCAAATTGCGAATAAACGTTACGAAAGCCAAAGGAGATCACTTGAACGCTCAAACCAAAAACTTCTTTTGTTTTGCACGAATTGGAAAGAAGCAAACATGCCAACACAACACCAACTCACCATGCGTAAGACACGACCAACAACATAAAGCTCAAATGAGTAACAAGAAAACGCTTCAATACCCAAGGTAACATCCTTTTTCCAATTCCTCTTTAGGAATAAAATTTCTCTCAGACATTGGAATTCGAATTCATCGCATACCACGTGGCTCAAACCTCTTAATTTAACAACCTCAAATTAGGCTTAAACTGAAATACATCATCCACACCTTTGTGGAGAGACTCTATTGATTCCACTGAACACTCTGGACCACTCCTTCAACCGATGACATTAATTTGATAGAAGGCACCAAAGCCCTCAAAAACCCATGCAATCTCATCACCTCCAACTTTCAAGAATATCACATCGAATTTTCAAGACACCCGCTCATGAACTACAACAAAAGGGTTCTATCGACAATCATTCCACTACTCGAGTACTCAGTTTTCTATCTCCTCTACACACCAATCTTTAGGTGACCAAAAGTTTAGTATGAAAACGGAAAGCCCAAATTTAACCTCCGAGACCTCTACAACGAATTCCTCTTATAACAAATAGTGAAATCATCGGATTAAATCTCTATGATCCCCACAATTCCGATATACTCACTTATTGACATCATCAGGAATCACTCATACCACATCGCGATACTTTCAATAGTGTTACTGTATAAAATTGATTACGATTTCCATACATTTGATAATCCCCAACATTTCAACATGAACCAAGGTTCTGGAACTACACTATACCATAGGTCCTACTTAGTCGAACAATATACGATTTTAGCATACCATGGAATAGATAAATCTAGCTCTTATGTAAGATCTATAGGTTCTGAACAGATATTGACAGTCTTTATTTAACATACAGCATGTATCAAATACAAGGATATTTCAAATTAATCAATTTCACCTTCATAGATGGTAGTTAAGAATAACTGATTTGCACCATGCTAATAACCCAACTTGATAACTCATATCGTAACAATCTATTCGCTTAGTTATAACTTCTCATTTTAAGCATGACAAGACATCACAAAGGATTCTAACACTCATCGCAAAGACAAAGAGAGACTTCAAACCTCAACGCTCAAGTAATCCAAAGAAACGCATAAAGCCAAAGCTTTCCGGGCAAACGAACTTACAAAGCAGAAACTCTCACTAACCAAGCTATCAAACGAGTAAATGAGTCATTCTTTTTCAATGAGAAAGAAGGAGCAACCAAGAAAACATCAATCTTGCCAATTGACAACGATCATAAGTAGTAAAGCAACTCAACGATCGAAAAGCAATAATTGTTTCAGAGAACCAAGAGGATCTATGGAAAACCATAACTATCATGGACCACAAACCGGAGAAATTCATCAACCACCACAGACAAGAATTGCCAAATTCAAATGAAAGAAGAGAACAACTTTCTAAAGTAACTCATACTTAGTACACGAAGCGATGATACTCGGGTAACTACTCCTCTAACCACGTCGCGAACGGTGGTGTAACTCAGTGAATCCGAGTAACAACCACGACCTCCACTTCTTATCATCCGTTAACAACACGCTTCACCAAAATACTCAATTATGAATATGCAGGATCATCTCACGACAATCAAAGTATTAGTTCATAGATAATGAATATCATAGTAGATCATAGATTAACAACAAGAAAGATAATACAAAAGCAACTCAACAATTGCTCAACGAATGAAACATAACAATAGAAATGCGAAGCAATAGATTCCCAACCCCACCTCATCGTACACGATTGTGTCATTTTAATGTTCTTCTATTAACCACGGACCTAAAGCCCGCTCGATACCTTCATCATATCTGTTTAACTTAATGTCGTCTTTAGTTGATACACTTGTTTCAAATTCTTCCGCATTATGGATGTATGTTAGATGTTTTAGGTGACATCTTGGCTTCCGGATAGCCAGGGTGTTACAGTTCTTCATCTTCCTGCAATTCTTCAAGGGTAACGAAGAGATTTCATCGCTGTATGATTGGTACTAGATGCGTTTACGATTTCGTTTAGTAGATTGAATTAAATTGTCGCTAGATCGCGTTCTGTCCAGAAATTGGTACGACTGTTTTCATGTTCTTAGAAGCCGATTTTGGGATTCCCATCTCCTAGGTATATTTAGGAATTGTTCTTAGCTTTGGGTGGATGCCGAGTTCACCTGATTCACGCACGGATCAAAAGTTATGATTTGTTTAGTGTCGCTGTCCTCCTAATCTGTTAGCATCCAGACAGTTTGTAGAAAACTGGGTTAAGCCGTTAGTTAAAGAGGAAATCAGAGGATCTCGATATAACGAAAAATATAGGTAATTTCCATACCATTTTCAGAGAGCTAAAGAACGCAAGATTTGGACTTTCGTAGCAAAAGTATGGTGGTTTTAGTGTCTTCCGCAGAGCAGACAGGAATATTGATGTCTTTTAATTTGGCTTGGTAGGGGTATTAGATGGCCGACTCGGAAGGGCCCTCAACTAGGTTTAGTTGGGAATTTAATTACCTTTCGAAAGCCCTAGAACACCTTATTTGGACCCATGTAGTGAAAGTTATGAATTTTAGAAGTTGACTGTCCACAGAGGAGACAGTCGATCGTTAGAAGTGGGTAGTGGGAAGGCGTTTGAGAGTTTGGCATTTTATCGTTTGAGCTATTAAATTATGTCTTGGATCCAGTATGATTGTCTTAGCTTGGTTCATAATTATATTCAGGTGGGGGTTTGGTCTCAGAGGCGGCCCCTTCTACACGTCCCTCGCTCTCTCGCGGCTAAGGCAAGTATAATGATGGATTTTATAGATATCATTGAATGGCAATGTTTGATAAATACTAGGAGTATTTGTGTTATCCATGATTGTTATCTTTGGTATGTTTGGTAATGTTCATGGTTTCTAGTGAAATAACTAAAGTGTTATTCTTGGATGTTTGAAGGTTATGAAGTCTTGATTATGAGCATTTGTAGTATGAATAGATTATTCATATGCAATGTTCTTCATTGATGCATGTTTATATTAATTTGAGATTTCATACATATGCATCATGATGGCTTATTGAAGTCTTGGTCATGTGATGACCCAGCAATTGTTGAGGTCTCGGCATGTTTATGACGGGCTAAAGGTCCCCATGCTTGTAGAGCATGGGCTTGGTCCCCATACTTGCGAGTATGGACAATGGTCCTGTGCCGGATGGCACAGCATGGGTGTGCATCGACGGATCGCACTTTGCATTCTGGTAAAATACAAAAGAGAAAGAGAAAAAGCATGTTGAGCATATTGCATAGCATGTGTATGTAAAGTAATTGGTGTGTGGTTTGTGTATTACAGTTGATGAGATTACATGCATGTATCTTTGTTTATGCCATTTATTATATTTCTTTGAGTGTTTGGACTCACCTCTTGTTGTTTGTTGTGTTTTAGGTACCACTTGCAAGAACGGCATGCATGAGAGGGAGTAGGGTTGCTTGGATGCACTTACTACCACACACTTTAAATGCTGATTAACATTTGGACCATACTCTAATAATAGCAATCTGTTGAGGATTAATTCATGGCTATGGTTGAATGTTTTGGATTAATTGTAATATTGAAAGTAGTAAATTTTGATTATGCTTGATAATGCTCTAGCTGAATAGATTATCTTGGATGCTTGAATGAATTTTGAATGATGAGATAGTGATTAGAATATATGAAATGGTTGGAATCTTGGGAATACTTGGTTATACAAAGGAGGTTATGTCGAAATTTAGAACTATGCCTTGTGTTTAAATTGTTAGTATATTTAGTTAGTAGCATTCCAGGCTCTAGTTGGGCTGGGGTGTTCTGATTGGTATCGAGCTGCAAGTGTAGGTCTAGCACAGAGTTGGGGTGGGTTTTTGCATTGCATTTACGCTTTTGTTGAGTTGTATTGATGATTCTTGTTATGAGATGATCTGATATATCTATATTATAATACTATAATTATTATGTGTAGGGATAACCCATGTTGAGAGGTTGAGATTGTGGTTGTGGCCCTGGGTTTTACCAGGTTACACCACCGTTCGCGGTATGAGAATAGGGAAGTGGTTACCTTGGATATCTTAGTACAGGTGTTGATAGCGAGTATATTTAGAAGAGTTGTTCTCTCCCTTAAAATTTGATTTGGTCAACTCTTATCCTTTGGTGATTGATGAGTTTTTCCTTGGGCTTTTAGTTCATCCCGGTTGATGGGTTGCTTTGAATTATGTTTCTATTGGCTTAATTTGTCTTGTAAAGAAATCGTTGTTTTCCCAACCGATGAGTTATTCTTGCGGCTGATGAACTTGGTTAAAATTGACCTTCGTATTGGAGCTTGTCTTTCTTATTGGAAAAAAAACTTGACCCACTTATTCGTGTGATGTTTTTGGTTAATGAAAGCTTTCTTTTGCAAATCCTTTAGTATGTGGGGGCTTTGACTCAATGTATCTCTCTTGGGTATTTTGAGTGTTGAAGATTAATGGATTTCTTTTATGAAAGAAAGTGTTAAACCCTTTAGAGATGTCTTATCGTGGTTAAGGGAGAGGTTATAATCACAGAAATTAATGGATATAATATGGGTTATCAAGTTGGGTCTGTAGTATGGTGCATAATAAATTCTAACGAGTATCCTTGAGAGTGAAATCGAATAAGGATACATTTGATAAACTTCTTTAGTAAATTGGATTAACAGATCTCGATGGATTAATCTAACCGTTTGGGATGGTTAAGTTCAAAAGGAGTTAGATTATTGTCTTAGTGAATATTAATCTTGGAGTAACCTTTAGTAGATACGTAGTGATTATATGTAATTGTTAGGTGCAATTATTGTCTATTAAAGTTTGGTGTTGAGCATCACTAAGATATAAACTGATGGGATATAATGGATGAACAATGTTTACTTGATGGTAAAACTATCGGATAATAGTATGTCTTTGATGGAAGGGTTTTGGAATAACCTTTTTAAACTGTGTAGTAGTTTCCCTCTAAAATAAACTAGTTGATGTAGTGAGAGTGTAAGAATTTGTTATACACTCATTTGAGGATGAGGTGACAAAGGGGTATGTAACTATTTGGTGAGCCTTGGGGCTTTATAATGGAAGAATTGTCGATAACAATTCTTGTTAAGAGTGTATTGTTCTTGATGTTAGTAAGTCGTCTGCAAGGATTGTGACTTGTTGGGAGTGGTGATGACTCTTTTAGAAAGGAAGTAATTTGATCGCCTTTCGTGATATAGATTGTGAAAATATTTTGAGTTTTACATTTATGATCTTCTGGACCTCATGATTTATGTAGTAGCTGAAAATTTGTTGAGCAAAGAGAAGTGTTGGAAAGTTCTATTTGATTCTTAAGTGATTCATGTGATTTGATCTTAGGGGCTCTTTTATTTGAGTTGGCAAAATGATGTTGCAATCAAAGAAAATTATTCCATTTGTTAAATGAAATAGTATAGTAGAGGTATTTGAGGTTGGAATCAAGTTTTGTAGCTTACAGCTTATTGAAGCGTACTTAACTTTGTTGTTGGACGCGTAAGGGTTTCTCAAGTTTCAAAAGCAATGCTTTATTCTTATTGGCTGAGGTTTGATATTCTCTTCTTGCAGAACTTGTGCCCTCAACCGTGGTCTCGTCTTTTGTTTTCCGAGATCACTACTAATTGACTATTTCTCTTGGTCTCGTGCTCACTCCGAGGAGCAACGTTTTCTTGTGTGTTGAAACTTGTATTTGTTTGTTTCTTCCTTTTGAAAAAGGAATTAACCAACTTGTGTTACCAAATCTTATAAAGTGTAATATGGCATCTGGTTGGTGGTGGACAAGTATATGGTAGTGGTGAGATTTTGGGAACCAATCTATTTGAAGAACAGAAGAAGGTGAATTGGTTTTGACCCATAACTCTTGGAGGGAATTATATTTAAATGGAATGTTTGTCATACATGTAACACCCCAGCTCAACATTGAGCCTGAAATGCTACTAAAATTAAATTAAACTAAATTAAACTAAGACCAATTACTAATTTTTGGCAGAACCTCCTTTGTATAGTTAACTATACCGAGGTTCCAACAATTAGTCATAGCAATTAACAATAAACTCCATATTCGAGTTCATTCGAGCATGCAAGATAATCTAAATAACATAAAAAAAACGTGTTATTCTCATTATTACAATTAATCTGAAACTCAAAATCATCCATAAGTGATTCTCAAGCAGTTTACTTATTATTGAAATAAAACTAAATAGCAGTCGCCTTAAGGATGAGTGGTAGTGAGTGCATCCAAACATCTACTCCCTCCCATGCATGCCGTTCTTGCCAGTTGTACCTAAAACATATCAAAGCAAGAGTGAGCCCAAAGACTCAGCCAGTATCAACAAGGCTAAAGCTAAGTTCACTGTTATACCATCAATATACCAAAATAAACATTACACTAAACATAGCCTTCATGCTTATGTAATGCGACCAATGCAATGCACCTTTTAAACTTTATCTCTTTTCGTATTTTACCGGTAATGCGGGGTATACAACCGTCGATGTATACCCTTGCCTGTGCCCTCTGGCACAGGGACCAAGAGCCTATACTCCACAAGTATAGGGACCTTTGCCCATCATCTTCATGATGGGGACCTCATTAATCGCTGCACACATTTCGCGAATGTGGGGACCTCAAGCCCGTCATTTACATGACGGGGACCTGAACTATTCATACTTGGTCACCACGTGACCAAGACCCAATCATGCTTACTACATGCATATGTACAATGACATCATCTTTCAAACATATGAATTCAACGTGTACATAATCACATGAAAACATTAACAACATACAAAGGAAACTTTAACCATAACTTGTATTTACCAAGATATATTGTAATTCATCACATTAACATCCATGCATGACTAATACGAATAAGACACAATCAAACTCAGCAAACAATCATAATTATTCCTCAACTCGAATACTTGCCTCAACCGTGCGAGAACGATGGACGCGAAGAGGGCGCTGCCCCTGGGATCACGCTCCCACCTGAACATAAATATAACCCAATCTAAGACCAACATACTGGTCCAAAAGCATAAATAACAACACAATTAAACTCACTAAACTTCCAAGCGTTTCCAATCTTCCAATTTCTAGCGATCGATTTGGTGTTCACTGCGGATAGTCAACTTCTAAAATACATAACTTTCTGCTCAGGAGTCCAAATAAGATGTTATAATACTTTATGGAAAGGTAATTAAATTACCTAAATAAACTTAGTTGGGGATCCTTCTGACTCTGCCATTTACTGCCCCTACCAAGCCAATCTACAAAACATCAATTATCACGTCGGGTTCTCTGGACAGCACACTAAAATCACCATAACTTTTGCTACGAAAGTTCAAATCTTGCGTTATTTATCTCTCTGAAAAGGTATGGAAATTAACTACATTTTTTGTTATATCGAGATCCTCTGATTTTATCTTTAACTAATGGCTTAACCCAGTTTCCTACAACTGTCTAAATACTGACAGATCAGCAGGACAGCGACACTAAAAAAATCATAACTTTTGATCCGTATGTCGGAATCAGGTGAACTTGGCAGCCACCGAAAGCTAGGAATATTTTCTAAATAACTCTAGGAGATCAACACTTCTGATTCGGCCTTTAAGAACCCAAAAACAGACACGCAAGTCATGGACAGAATTCTAGAATTAAACGCAGCAGTTCAATGATTATCTAATTGATGGCAATAATGAATCTAACTTGATTCAAAATAGCTAGGAGACGAATCGTTACCCTTGAATACACTAATGAACTCGCTGAAAACCCCACAAGGATCTCCTCTCCCCTTTCTTCTCCCTCTCCTCCACCTTCCTTTGGCCGGCAGCAATGGCGGAAGCACCACAAAGGGGGAGGACATCAATGGAGCGCAAGGGGTGGAGGTGTTGGACCAAGGCGTCAATGGAGAGGGAGAGTGGCGGCTCTAGGGGGAAAGATGGGCAAGGTGAGGGGCTCTAGGGTTTTAGCCGTCCTCCCCCTATCCCACTTGGCCGGCCTCCACATGGGCCTCCTGGGCTAAACGCCCGAGGCCCAGGTTCTCCCAACTTTATTTCTGTGCAGCGAACACTTCGGAGGTCGTAATTTTCTCTCCCGAACTCGGAATGGAGTGATTTTTGTCTTCAAATTTAGATAACTCATAGCACTTCAACTTTCTATTTGTGGAGTTTTTCTTAAAATACCGTCTTCATTATGAAATTTGCCTTGAAGTTGACTCATTCACGGACCTTGGTTCTCTCAGACGGCCTGCCTTATGGCCCCATATCTCAAACCTTAGAACTCAAAATTAGGTAACTGAGGACTCTAAATTGTACTATGGAAAATGATCTACAACTTTGTAGTTATGAGGTTTTCCATTCGAAGTCGTTCTAGTCGCGAAAATTACGTTGCAAGATGATTACAGATTCTGTCATGTTTCTATGCGAGGCAAATAAGGAATCTCTCAATCTCCTTATATTCTCTGTACCTAAACGGGATATTACATTCTACCCCCCTTAAACAAAATTCGACCCCGAATTCTACTTGAAAGATCACCAACTGAACTTAATAATCATTAACACGTACCGACGTTAACAACTCTGGTTAAAGCTCGCGCATGCGAGTTTCCAAGTCCCAAGTCTCATCACACTCAGACCATAATGTATACCAACGTCTTACACCTCAATACTCGTCTCGACCTTTACAGGTTCTCTCGACACACAAGACACAAATGTAAGGTCTTACTCGTTGACCAACGGCTCTATCGAAAACTCAAGCTTTGGATCTCTCAGGTACTCACTCAGCAGTGAACTTACAAGACGTTGAGTACTCTGCACATGGGCTCGAGATAGTCCTGACGATACGCCAACCTTTAAAATCAAATCAATGTACCTTGGGCAACCTTCCCTTCGGTACTAAACAAGACATCCTACATACATCACACGGGACTCTTGTTCCAACTCTCAATCGAACTCCTCACCGAAACAAGGATCACCTCCTTTAACGAGGGACACACAACAGAACTCGCTTTGAACAAACTCTACTATAAGCAGAGTCAACTTAAAGGAAAGGATTCTCATCGTAACCACTCAATACTAACTCCCCACCAAAAGGGTCAAATCCAAAATCGAATTACAACTAAACGCAATACCTAAACGAGATATTACAATACAATTGATTAGTATTACAACTAATGTAACCTATGACGAATTATAATCCAAGAACCGTTGTCCATGTTGGAATGATGGAATTATCGAAAGTATAGAATCTTGATAAATTTATTAGAGTATCGCAATTGGATGATTAACTTGGCGAGGTTGTGTAGGTGATTTATGATGGTGTAGGTGATTTATGATGGTGTGGTTTAATGAGTGGGAATTAGCAAAGTAATCCAATCATTATGGCAATTAAAGAGACAACAGGGATTGTAGAGTGTGGTCAAGTATGACTTGGCTTCAGTGAGTAATCCTTTGGGAGTTAGACTGTCTCTAAGGATAACTTGGTCAAAAATATATTTATTTATTGATGTTAGTAATCGAGTATGTTTAAGTACCGGTCAATCAATTAGGGTTTTGCGAATAGGTATATTGTGGTTGAGTATTTGCATTTGATTGGTGTGGGTTAGATAAGGTCTAAAATTGGCGTAATGAATCGCATTGGGCGGTTACTTGATAGTGAGGAATCATGACATTAATGACTGAGGTTATTGTTGAACTGTGTGAAATTTTAGTTTTCAGCTCTGAGGGTTACCTATCAAGTACCGAAAATTCATTGTAAGAGTCTTAGAGGTTGAATTCGGGCTTTGCATTTTTATGCTAGCATCTTGGTTTCCCATGATTAGTGTAACACCCCAACTCAGAACGAGCCTGGAATGCTACCAAAACTAAATACAACTAGAGCGAATTTACAAATTTTCGACAGAGTCTCCCTTGTATAATCAATGAAAAAAACAATTTTCTAACAAGTAAACATAATATTTAACAGTAATTTCATTAACCAATTCACTCATGCATAAGGGATAATCATATGAATGTAATCAAATAACACCATTCTCACATCCATAAATTATTTCGTCATTCACAATCATAAAATAACAATGGGTATTTCTCAGCAGTCTATTTATTCTTATGTGATGCTAAAATAACAATTGCATTAATGTTGTGAAGTGGTGCGTCTTTCCAATCATCTACTCCCGCCCATGCATGACGTCTTTACAGTACCTAAATCAAAACAAAGCAAGGGTGAGCCATAGGACTCAGCAAGTATCAACAATGTTACATAATCATAAAGACATGACAAAGATAAACAACTTTAATCAACTTCATTCATGGCATTTCAAATACTAGAAATTTAATGATAATGCTATGCACTCTTTGTTCTTTATCTCTTTACGCATTTTACCGGTAATGCGGGTATTCATCCGTCGATGAGTACCTTTGCCCGTGCCCTTTGGCACAAGGGACCAAGAGCCTATACATCACATGTATAGGGACCTTTGCCCGTCATCACAATGACGGGGACCTCTGTATCCATTGCCCACATTCCATGAATGTGGGGGCCTCAAGCCTGTCATTACATGACAGGGACCTCAACAATGTACTCTTGATCACCACATTACCAAGTCTCAATATGCTCAAACATGCACAAGTACTACAACATCATATTTTCAATAACATAAATCAATATGTATTCAGAGTATGTAAACAATAGCATCATGAAGGAACCTTAAGTATAACTTGCAAACATCAACACAACTAGAATCATCTCCACAACACATTCACGTGACAATGTTGAACAGTACACCATTCAAACATAACATGCAACCAATACTACACATAAACCCGAATACTTGCCTCAACCGTGCAAGAACGGCGGACGCGAAGTGGGTGCTGCCCTTGGGATCTCGCTGCCACCTGGACAAGAATATAACCCCAAACTAAGACTAGCATACTGGACCAAAATCATACATAACATCACAATCGAAATCACTATCTTCTTATTATTTCTAACTTTTCTAATTTCTAGCGATCGGTCTCTGCAGACAGCAGACTTCAAAAATTCATAACTTTCTTCTCAGGAGTCCAAATAGGATGATATTGGACTTTCTGAAAAGATAATTACGTTTCCTAAATAAACCTAGTTGGGGTGACCCTATGATTCGGCCATCTTCTACCCCTACCAATCCCTTTAGTCAGAGCAGCTCATCAGTGTTATGTTTCTGGACAGAAATAAAGAAAATAGCATAACTTTCGCTACGTTCATCCAAATTCAGTGATCTTTAGTTTTCCTGAAATCTAAGATAATTAGCTTCATTTTCGTTATGGTGAGACCCTCTGAAACTCCTCTAACAGCAAGTTTAAATCAGGTTAAACCGGCACTGTCAAATCTGTTACCCACAGAAACATCATAGCACAAAAAAATCATAACTTTGGCTACCAAGTCCGAATGACCTGATTCTTGTCGGAAATGAAAGATAACTACGATACCCACAACTTTCTAGGAGATGCCCAGACCCAAATCTGCCTTTACCTAACCAAAAACGACAATATAAGCTGCTGCAGAACACCGATCTACTGTCATCCGAAAATTGGACAACAAGAAAACGACCCAAAACAAAGAGCAACGAGTTACGCCTTGCAAGAACGACGAAGGTGCGCTGCGGCGTGATGACCACCACGCTTCTGGCTGCGGATCCCTTCTTCTTCCCTTCTCTTTTCTCTTCTTCTCTTCCCTTTTTCTCCTCCTTCTTGGCCGCCACCCCAAAGGATCCTTCTTCTTCCTCTTGGCCAGCAACAATGGGGAGCAGAGGAGGCGCAAGGAGGTGGGGAGGCGGGGGCTGCGCAAGGGAGTGGGGAGGGGAAAGGGGTGGCGGGGAAGTGGAAGGGGGAAGAGCCGCAAGGGGAGGGAAGAAGACAAAGGGGCGGCTAGGTTTGCCCCTTTAAGGCCGCCTCTCCACCTCCCTCTTGGGCCAAAACCCAACAGCCGAGGCCTTAGCCCACGCTGCCCAAAATTTCTGATTTTTCCCGGATAATTCTCTAATTGGTCTTTTCCTTACAGTTCTTTTCATAGTCCTTAGCACCGCACTCGACCAAACCTAAAAGGTTTACAGTCCAATTGGTCTTTTCGGATATTACAGGTCTACCCCTAAAGCAGATTCGACCCGAATTCTAAACGCCTACGATTACGAGAGAAACTAGCTAAAAACTTAGTAAGCGAGAATACACACCAAGTGAATAATTCGGATAAAGCTCGCGCATGCAGATTCCAATTCCCAAGTAGCTTCCCTGATCGGCTGCTGCGACCAAAGTATCTTTACATACTTCAAGGTCTTATTCCTTAGTGCCTTCTCCGACCTTTCCAAAATTCTCACCGCTTGGACTCAAAGGACAAATCTTGTTCAATGGTTAAAGGTTCTAGTGAAATGTGGTGTTCCGGATCACGCAGTATTTCCTCAACATGGAGACATGAAACACGTTGTACACACCCTCATGGACTCCGGAGATCCAAGCGTATGCCAACTTCCCAATCCGGGCTAG
This sequence comes from Ampelocalamus luodianensis, assembly GCA_036346255.1. Classification (NCBI taxonomy): domain Eukaryota; kingdom Viridiplantae; phylum Streptophyta; class Magnoliopsida; order Poales; family Poaceae; genus Ampelocalamus; species Ampelocalamus luodianensis. The sequence goes on along the minus strand of CM070621.1, from coordinate 63,732,674 downwards.
GATCGCAAAAGGTCCAACGTATCTCGGGCTAAGCTTCCTTTGGTACCAAACCTCACTACACCTTTTGTGGAGACACCCTCAAGAGTACCGTGTAATACTCCTAAGTGTGAGAAGTCAAGAATCGGGTTAATTAAATTTAATCGGTAGAGAATTATTTAATCGGGAAGAGTTTAATTTCAGAATTCAGCAAAGACAAGAAAAGAGAGGGGTTTTCTGTGTTTTCTCACCTACTTGGGCACGGGCCTTGGCCCATCTGGCCTGTAGTGGCCGGCCAAAGGGGGAGGAGCCACCTCCCAAACCCTAGCCGCCTCCCCTTTCTCTCCTCCCACTTGCAGCCGCCCCTCCTCCTCTCCCTTGGCCGACTCCTCTCCTCCCCTTGCACCTCCCCTCTCCCAAGGTGCTGTCCCCTGCACCTCCCCTATCCCAAGGTGCTGCCTTGCAAGGAAGAAGAAAGAGAGGGAGAAAAGAAGGAGAAGAAGGAGAAGAAGGAGAAGAAGAAGAAGAAGAGTTTGTGTGGGGTTTGGTTCAACGAATTCTAGCGGTTCTACAAGGGTAACGAGATGCCCTCCCCGCTGTTTAATCCTTATTAGATGCGAAACCGATTAGAATTGATGGTTAATTGTTGGGCTGCAGAAGATGCAATTCTGTCCAGAACCTTGCGTGGGTTTTTTCGTGTATTTAGAGGCCGAATTTTAAGTTTCCATCTCCTAGAGATATGTGGGTTATGTCGTTATCTTTCAGTAGCCGCGAAGATCACTCGATTCCGAGGTCTGAGTCAAAAGTTATGATCGATTTAGTATCTGCTGCCAGAAATCTGACGAGAATAATCTGTCTGGTTATTTCCTAAATTATGAAAGGGAATTTGGTAGAATCTGAAAGTTCACCCAACTAGGTTATTGTAGGTAATTCGATAACCTTTTCAGATTGATAAAGAACGATCAATTCGGAGTTACCTATTAAAAGTTATGGTTATTTTAGTTTTGCTGTTCGTTTGTGTAGACAGTTTCTGTACTGAAAGTTCAGACAATGGTTAGCCTAATATTTTGGCCGAATTGGTTTATCGTGTCAACTAGAGTATTGTAGATTATTCAGTTAAGAATCTACAGAAATTGGGTTTACCTCTTTTTGACTTCCTGTTCATGAGTTATGTCGATTACCGTGCCGCTGTCCAGGAACGGTATATGGCAGGAAACGTTGTTTTTCAGTTTCAGCTTTGTAAACTCGTTTTGAGTCGTCAAGTAAGCGATGTAGAATGCCGATTAGTAGCGCTGAGTATATTATGTCTTAATTGAAATTATTTTGCTTGTTTAGGAGGTGAAGCCTCAGGTTTAGGAGTATCATCTTTGCCGCTAACGCGTACGCATCGTGGAAGGCAAGTAAATGTAGCGGTTGCGCTCACGGTTTAACTCGTTATTCTTACTACTTGCACTATGCATGATTGACGTAATGTTAAATGATATGCCATGGTTACATGTTTTCTAAGTAAGAATGTGGTAGCAAGATAATAATCAATTGCTATGTTTGGATGAGTTTAGGTAGTATTGTGGTAATTTGCTTAATGAGCCAAATGCGGAATATGAAAATAAACTCAAGGTGTACATGTTGATAATTCCTTGTGGTTATTTTCATGATGATCATGTCGTGGTCTATGTGATAGAGTTCCATTTAGATCGATTGACTTTGATCTTGGTGAATCGGGTGTGGGTTATGTGGTAATGGTCTTATGACACATTGGTATTGTGCTTAATGAGACACAGGTGGATTATGAGAAAATATTCATGATGAGTATGTTGTTGACCTTCGTGGTTAAATTCTTGTGGTTTATGATTATCATATCATTCATGACATATCATGACATTTGCATTGTGGATGTCGCGCTTATAGCATGATCAGTGCAGTACAACATCGTGCATTGCCGTAGTACGATGCATACCTTTACCTTGTTGGGTAAAGGTGCGATGGAGCATAGCATACATATGCATTACATTGTGGAAAGATCATTTGCATACTTGTGCAAGATATTGAGGTGAAGTTATTTTTGCAAACAAACGCAACTTCATAGTTGCAATGTGAAATTGACTCATGAGAGTCTCTTGTGGAATGAGTAATGTGGTTGTGGTTGTGGAATGGGGTTTATCCCTTGTGGTATGGTAAAGGTTGTGATTGTGGCATGAGATTCTTCTCTCTTGTGGTAATCGTTGATAGCAGTTGTGGATGTGAGAAATAGTAAAGTTATGAGGTAAAACATGTTAATACTCTATTGTCATTGGTAGTGGTAGTGGTGAATAATATGAAGCAGATTGATCAAGTTTTTGTTGTTAATATTTTAGTATTTTGGTAGTAAATATGGTTGAGGCTATAATTGTGTTCATTATGAGAATTGGATATTGATGCTTAATATCTTTGTAGTTTAATTAGCTTGTAAATGAATGTGGATTCACATTATGGATGTGGACTTATGGATACTTTAATGATGTTGTATATTTATTTGTAGTCCGATTAGCTTTGTTAAGCAGTTTGCTTGCTGAGATTTTTATCTCACCTTGTTTCCCCCTCTGGTGATTGTTGAGCATTCATGGGATGGGTAGAGCGGCACCACAATAATGCACTTGGTTCATCAACTCATGTTGTAATAAAGACGATGAAATTCTAGCCAAATGCTTAACTATTTGTGGAGGATTATGTTATTTAATAAGGATGGACTTGTGAACCATTCTTTGATTAATCTGCTAGAGGTTGTTTAATTATTGAACTTATTACCGTTATCTTTATTCCCTTAGATGTTTATGCTTCCGCTTAATGCTTTTTGTCTAGAGATGTTGCGAATTAATTTATCTTGAAATTATTGGCTAGTGTAGAGTGGTTTAGTAGCATTCGAGGGTAATGTGGGTCTGGGGTGTTACAGGTTGGTATCGAGCAGTTTTAGGTCTGTGGTAATTAAAAATATTAAATTGACACACTGGTGCACAGTAGGATGGGATGGGTCAAGCATTGCATTCGTGCTTTGACATGTTATATTGATTATTCATGCTATGAGGTAATCTTGTATGTTTATGTGTTGTTTCTATGACTGCTATGAGTGAGGATAGTCAATGATAAGAGGTAGGCTTTGCAGTTGTTGGGTGTCACTAGGCCTCCAATTGTTCTTGAGGCCAAGTATTGTTTCTTTCTGATTGATGGGTTGTTTGACTGCTCGTGAGCAGTGCTTTTGGAGAGACTGGTATTTTTCCGCGTTGTTCCATCTTTCTTCTTTGGAAAACATGACTCTTGTTTTCGTTTGATATTTTGAGAGAGAATCAAAGCTTACGTGGGAAGTTCATTAACTTGTGGAAGCGTTGGCTCTATGCTTTTCTTACGAGTTATTTCGACTTTTGAAGTTTGATTTTCTCCTAGAAGGAGTGTTAAAATCCTTTATGTTGTTTTGTTGTGTTTAAGTAGTAGGTGGTAATTATGTAAATAATTGATAGATTGTGAATTATCAAGTTGAAAAGTTAGTGTGGTACATCATTAATTCCTACTAACATCTTTAGAAGTGAAGTTGATTAATATGATGTTGTCCTGTTGTAGTTTCTTGAAGATTTGTGGCTAAGAATTTAGCGATACATGTGTAGAACTCATGCATTTATTATGGATTATGAAAAACAATTGTATTGACTATTGTAGTTATTTAATTTTCCCAACTTGTTGGATAGATTGGATTGATTGATCTTAAGTAATTAATCTGACCATTCGGGATGGTCAAGTAAGGAGGTGTTGGAATATTGCCTTAATAAGATTAACCTTAATTATGTCCTCTCTTTACATACTTGATGAGCATGTACAACTGTTAAAGTTATGTAACTTTTTACCATGCTAAATTGTTGAATTATGTATAAAGAAATGGATGAAGGTGGATGTATTGACTTGCGGAATCTTGTCTTATAAAGCTGGTATTATTGATGTTTAAAGTTATTTTATTTTAATATCTTAACATAAGGTGGAGTATCGAATCTGTGCTCTTTATTGTCTTTGTGATTGCAAATTAGAGATAGGATCATTAATGCTATGCTGATGAAAAATTAATAATCAATTATTGACAGCAATGGCTAGAGTGTAATTACTTGTTGCTAAACTAGAGTTGATCATCAGTACGAGATAAATGTATGAAATCTAATAAGAGATTCATACTAGCATGTTTTGTGAGGTTGTTATGTTCTAATATCATCTTGTTAAAGAGTTTGTTTTAATGTGATGGCTTATGCACTAGTTTTAACTAGATTAAGTAGTTGGAATCTTATGTGGATAATAAGAACATGATGAAGTGATTAATGGTGTTCCTTCTGGAAAAATATGAAGGAGTGGGATGATATGATGATTTTTTTTTTTTTGTAAAGAACGTTTTATCTTGTTGTGAATACAATCGATAGCATGTAGTTGTGATTATGGTATTGAATGTTTTAAAAATAAAGGAATTTGTTAATTCCATAATACTAATTGCATTGAAGGGTGTGAGATTTACGGTTGGAATCTTTTTGGACCTTATGACTTGTGTCATAGTCGATGTTGCTCTGAGTAAAGCGACGTGTTGATTGATCTTATTGGTTTTATTTGAATCTTGTGTTGTGGTCTTCAAGCATCCTTTGTTGGAAATGGCGGGATGTTGTAATCAAAGAAAATTGCTTCTTATTGAAAGGAAAAGTTGTACTAGAAGTATTTGAGGTACAGATGATCTTATCTTGTGTTTTTCCAACCTCATTGCTATTTGTTATTCTTTTGGCTATTGTGATGATAACCATTTTCGTATGCTGAAATTTATTTCTTCTTACCTCTTCTTCTAAGAACATGGTAATTGTTGTGGGTTCTGAAGCCTTTGTTGCGTGATGACGACTTAATAGTGGTAGTCTAGTGTTGTTTTGTGGGGCGTGAGAGTCTATCTACAATGGTGTAGATGATGTAATCAATTGAGCTAATTGTTGAGTTGGCCAACTTGAGATAAATGAGTTGGTGTGTTGGGCAATGATTTGAAAATCCTTGGTTCAAGGAAGTTAAATTATTAAAAGAAATGAATTGGGAAATTATTGTTATGTCAAGTAGTGAGTTGCTCTCTTGATTCTTGTTTATCTGTGTGTGTTCATGGCGAGTCCATTTGCAAATTGAGTTGACTTTTGTTGAGGCGTAGTCTTTTCAGTTAGGAAAAGAAATTGATTGTTTTAGTGCTGTCGAGTGATTTTCACTCTTAGCTTAGGTGGTGTGGTTTCTCCAATTGTCTACTTGGAGAGTGAAAGATGTTTTGTGGTAAATCCTTTGTTTTGGATCGTGGACCTTTGAAGGAAAACTAGTTGCTAGTGTGATGCTTGATAATCCTTTTCTCTTACATTATTGGGTTATATTTGTAAATTATATCGTTGTGCTTCTAGTAGAATTATGTGAGTGAAATTGGTGATCAAATTCTTGAAATTGGGTATATTGGGTTATCCAGTATATTTAATAAGAGGAAAGTGTTTTAAGAAAGAGGATGGTTTTAGAAAGTGGTCTTAATAGTTTTTGGAAATTTTGCCAAAATGGCGGGACACATTGGTGCTCGGGGCCGACAAAGAGTTATGCGCTTGTTCGCGCGAGAGTTGGATTTTGCGTGTGGAAGCCTTGTGCTCCTTGGGTGTCTCCGACTAAGGGTATTGTTCGTTTTGTACCACCAGAAGCTTAGCCCGCAGTACATCGGTTTTTTTTGATGGTTGCTCGGGTGGGTAGTTTGGCTTATCGTTTGGAGTTGCCAAACTCATTGAGTGGTGTGCACAATGTTTTCCTTGTGTCTATCTTGAGAAATACTTGCGGGATCAGAACACAAGATTGACAGAGCAGTCACGGTGGAGCAGATCTCACCGTGGAGAGTCGCCGATTCGTATCTTGGATACGTCGGAGCGGTCTTGAGGAATAAGACCATCAAGTATGTGAAGGTACTTTGGGCGAATCATCGAGAGAGAAGCTACGTGGGAGTTGGAGGATCTTTTGCGAAAGAAGTACCCGAGCTCTTCGAGGTGGTGAGTACTCCTAGTTTGGGTTGCTTTTGCTTGTTGTTCTTCTCTTTGTGGTGCAGAGTAGGATTAGAGGCTAATCCTTTTAAGGTGGGAAGAGTGTAATACTCAGGAAGTGTGAGAAGTCAAGAATCGGGTTAATTAAATTTAATCGGTGAGAGAATTATTTAATCGGGAAGAGTTTAATTTGAGAATTCAGCAAAGACAAGAAAAGAGAGGGGTTTTTCTGTGTTTTCTCACCTACTTGGGCCTGGGCCTTGGCCCATCTGGCCTGTAGTGGCCGCCAAAGGGGAGGAGCCACCTCCCAAACCCTAGCCGCCCTCCCTTTTCTCTCCTCCCACTTGCAGCCGCCCTCCTCCTCTCCTTGGCCGACTCTCTCCTCCCCTTGCACCTCCTCTCCCAAGGTGCTGTCCCCTGCACCTCCCTATCCCAAGGTGCTGCCCTTATGCAAGGAAGAAGAAAGAGAGGAGAAAAGAAGGAGAAGAAGGAGAAGAAGGAGAAGAAGAAGAAGAAGAGTTTGTGTGGGGTTTGGTTCAGCGAATTCTAGCGGTTCTACAAGGGTAACGAGATGCCCTCCCGCTGTTTAATCCTTATTAGATCACGAAACCGATTAGAATTGATGGTTAATTGTTGGGCTGCAGAAGATGCAATTCTGTCCAGAACCTTGCGTGGGTTTTTCGTGTATTTAGAGGCCGAATTTTAAGTTTCCATCTCCTAGAGATATGTGGGTTATGTCGTTATCTTTCAGTAGCCGCGAAGATCACTCGATTCGAGGTCTGAGTCAAAAGTTATGATCGATTTAGTATCTGCTGCCAGAAATCTGACGAGAATAATCTGTCTGGTTATTTCCTAAATTATGAAAGGAATTTGGTAGAATCTGAAAGTTCACCCAACTAGGTTATTGTAGGTAATTCGATAACCTTTTCAGATTGATAAAGAATGATCAATTCGGAGTTACCTATTAAAAGTTATGGTTATTTTAGTTTTGCTGTTCGTTTGTGTAGACAGTTTCTGTACTGAAAGTTCAGACAATGGTTAGCCTAATATTTTGGCCGAATTGGTTTATCGTGTCAACTAGAGTATTGTAGATTATTCAGTTAAGAATCTACAGAAATTGGGTTTACCTCTTTTGACTTCCTGTTCATGAGTTATGTCGATTACCGTGCGCTGTCCAGGAGCGGTATATGGCAGGAAGCGTTGTTTTCAGTTTCAGCTTTGTAAACTCGTTTTGAGTCGTCAAGTGGCGATGTAGAATGCCGATTAGTAGCGCTGAGTATATTATGTCTTAATTGAAATTATTTTGCTTGTTTAGGAGGTGAAGCCTCAGGTTTAGGAGTATCATCTTTGCGGCTAACGCGTCGCATCGTGGAAGGCAAGTAAATGTAGCGGTTGCGCTCACGGTTTAACTCGTTATTCTTACTACTTGCACTATGCATGATTGACGTAATGTTAAATGATATGCCATGGTTACATGTTTTCTAAGTAAGAATGTGGTAGCAAGATAATAATCAATTGCTATGTTTGGATGAGTTTAGGTAGTATTGTGGTAATTTGCTTAATGAGCCAAATGCGGAATATGAAAATAAACTCAAGGTGTACATGTTGATAATTCCTTGTGGTTATTTTCATGATGATCATGTCGTGGTCTATGTGATAGAGTTCCATTTAGATCGATTGACTTTAATCTTGGTGAATCGGTGTGGGTTATGTGGTAATGGTCTTATGACACATTGGTATTGTGCTTAATGAGACACAGGTGGATTATGAGAAAATATTCATGATGAGTATGTTGTTGACCTTCGTGGTTAAATTCTTGTGGTTTATGATTATCATATCATTCATGACATATCATGACATTTGCATTGTGGATGTCGCCGCTTATAGCCGCGGCAGACGCGGTACAACATCGTGCATTGCAGTAGACGATGCATACCTTTACCTTGTTGGGTAAAGGTGCGATGGAGCATAGCATACATATGCATTACATTGTGGAAAGATCATTTGCATACTTGTGCAAGATATTGAGGTGAAGTTATTTTTGCAAACAAACGCAACTTCATAGTTGCAATGTGGAAATTGACTCATGAGAGTCTCTTGTGGAATGAGTAATGTGGTTGTGGTTGTGGAATGGGGTTTATCCCTTGTGGTATGGTAAAGGTTGTGATTGTGGCATGAGATTCTTCTCTCTTGTGGTGTCGTTGATAGCAGATTGTGGATGTGAGAAATAGTAAAGTTATGAGGTAAAACATGTTAATACTCTATTGTCATTGGTAGTGGTAGTGGTGAATAATATGAAGCGATTGATCAAGTTTTGTTGTTAATATTTTAGTATCTTTGGTAGTAAATATGGTTGAGGCTATAATTGTGTTCATTATGAGAATTGGATATTGATGCTTAATATCTTTGTAGTTTAATTAGCTTGTAAATGAATGTGGATTCACATTATGGATGTGGACTTATGGATACTTTAATGATGTTGTATATTTATTTGTAGTCCGATTAGCTGTTAAGCAGTTTGCTTCTTGAGATTTTTATCTCACCCTTGTTTCCCCTCTGGTGATTGTTGAGCATTCATGGGATGGGTAGAGCGGCACCACAATAATGCACTTGGTTCATCAACTCATGTTGTAATAAAGACGATGAAATTCTAGCCAAATGCTTAACTATTTGTGGAGGATTATGTTATTTAATAAGGATGGACTTGTGAACCATTCTTTGATTAATCTGCTAGAGGTTGTTTAATTATTGAACTTGTTACCGTTATCTTTATTCCCTTAGATGTTTATGCTTCCGCTTAATGCTTTTGTCTAGAGATGTTGCGAATTAATTTATCTTGAAATTATTGGCTAGTTTGTAGAGTGGTTTAGTAGCATTCGAGGTAATGTGGGTCTGAGGTGTTACGGTTGGTATCGAGCAGTTTTAGGTGCGTGGTAATTAAAAATATTAAATTGACACCTTGGTGCATGAGGATGGGATGGGTCAAGCATTGCATTCGTGCTTTGACATGTTATATTGATTATTCATGCTATGAGGTAATCTTGTATGTTTATGTGTTGTTTCTATGATTGCTATGAGTGAGGATAGTCAATGATAAGAGGTAGGCTTTGCAGTTGTTGGGTGTCACTAGGCCTCCAATTGTTCTTGAGGCCAAGTATTGTTTCTTTCGATTGATGGGTTGTTTGTTGCTCGTGAGCGGTGCTTTTGGAGAGACGGTATTTTTCGCGTTGTTCCATCTTTCTTCTTTGGAAAACATGACTCTTGTTTTTCGTTTGATATTTTGAGAGAGAATCAAAGCTTACGTGGGAAGTTCATTAACTTGTGGAAGCGTTGGCTCTATGCTTTTCTTCTGAGTTATTTCGACTTTTGAAGTTTGATTTTCTCCCTAGAAGGGAGTGTTAAAATCCCTTTATGTTGTTTTGTTGTGTTTAAGTAGTAGGTGGTAATTATGTAAATAATTGATAGATTGTGAATTATCAAGTTGAAAAGTTAGTGTGGTACATCATTAATTCCTACTAACATCTTTAGAAGTGAAGTTGATTAATATGATGTTGTCCTGTTGTAGTTTCTTGAAGATTTGTGGCTAAGAATTTAGCGATACATGTGTAGAACTCATGCATTTATTATGGATTATGAAAAACAATTGTATTGACTATTGTAGTTATTTAATTTTCCCAACTTGTTGGATAGATTGGATTGATTGATCTTAAGTAATTAATCTGACCATTCGGGATGGTCAAGTAAGGAGGTGTTGGAATATTGCCTTAATAAGATTAACCTTAATTATGTCCTCTCTTTACATACTTGATGAGCATGTACAACTGTTAAAGTTATGTAACTTTTTACCATGCTAAATTGTTGAATTATGTATAAAGAAATGGATGAAGGTGGATGTATTGACTTGCGGAATCTTGTCTTATAAAGTGGTATTATTGATGTTTAAAGTTATTTTATTTTAATATCTTAACATAAGGTGGAGTATCGAATCAGTGCTCTTTATTGTCTTTGTGATTGCAAATTAGAGATAGGATCATTAATGCTATGCTGATGAAAAATTAATAATCAATTATTGTGACAATGGCTAGAGTGTAATTACTTGTTGCTAAACTAGAGTTGATCATCGATGCTGAGATAAATGTATGAAATCTAATAAGAGATTCATACTAGCATGTTTTGTGAGGTTGTTATGTTCTAATATCATCTTGTTAAAGAGTTTGTTTTAATGTGATGGCTTATGCACTAGTTTTAACTAGATTAAGTAGTTGGAATCTTATGTGGATAATAAGAACATGATGAAGTGATTAATGGTGTTCTTACGGAAAAATATGAAGGAGTGGGATGATATGATGATTTTTTTTTTGTAAAGAACGTTTTATCTTGTTGTGAATACAATCGATAGCATGTAGTTGTGATTATGGTATTGAATGTTTTAAAAATAAAGGAATTTGTTAATTCCATAATACTAATTGCATTGAAGGGTGTGAGATTTGGTTTGGAATCTTTTGGACCTTATGACTTGTGTCATAGTCGATGTTGCTCGAGTAAAGCGGCGTGTTGATTGATCTTATTGGTTTTATTTGAATCTTGTGTTGTGGTCTTCAAGCATCCTTTGTTGGAAATGGCGGGATGTTGTAATCAAAGAAAATTGCTTCTTATTGAAAGGAAAAGTTGTACTAGAAGTATTTGAAGTGCAGATGATCTTATCTTGTGTTTTCCAACCTCATTGCTATTTGTTATTCTTTTGGCTATTGTGATGATAACCATTTTTCGTATGCTGAAATTTATTTCTTCTTACCTCTTCTTCTAAGAACATGGTAATTGTTGTGGGTTGCGAAGCCTTTTGTTGCGTGATGACGACTTAATAGTGGTAGTCTAGTGTTGTTTGTGGGGCGAGTGAGAGTCTATCTACAATGGTGTAGATGATGTAATCAATTGAGCTAATTGTTGAGTTGGCCAACTTGAGATAAATGAGTTGGTGTGTTGGGCAATGATTTGAAAATCCTTGGTTCAAGGAAGTTAAATTATTAAAAGAAATGAATTGGGAAATTATTGTTATGTCAAGTAGTGAGTTGCTCTCTTGATTCTTGTTTATCTTTGTGTGTTCATGGCAGTCCATTTGCAAATTGAGTTGACTTTTGTTGAGGCGTAGTCTTTTCGATTAGGAAAAGAAATTGATTGTTTTAGTGCATCGAGTGATTTTCACTCTTAGCTTAGGTGGTGTGGTTTCTCCAATTGTCTACTTGGAGAGTGAAAGATGTTTTGTGGTAAATCCTTTGTTTTGGATCGTGGACCTTTGAAGGAAAACTAGTTGCTAGTGTGATGCTTGATAATCCTTTTCTCTTACATTTATTGGGTTATATTTGTAAATTATATCGTTGTGCTTCTAGTAGAATTATGTGAGTGAAATTGGTGATCAAATTCTTGAAATTGGGTATATTGGGTTATCCAGAGTATATTTAATAAGAGGAAAGTGTTTTAAGAAAGAGGATGGTTTTAGAAAGTGGTCTTAATAGTTTTATGGAAATTTTGCCAAAATGGCGGGACACATTGGTGCTCGGGGCGACAAAAGAGTTATGCGGTTGTTCGCGCGAGAGTTGGATTTTGCGGTGGGAAGCCTTGTGCTCCTTCGGTGTCTCCGACTAAGGGTATTGTTCGTTTTGTACCACCGAAGCTTAGCTTGCAGTACATCAGTTTTCAGTGGTTGCTCGGGTGGGTAGTTTGGCTTATCGTTTGAGTTGCCAAACTCATTGAGTGGTGTGCACAATGTTTTCCTTGTGTCTATCTTTGAGAAATACTTGCAGGATCAGAACACAAGATTGACACAGAGCAGTCACAGTGGAGCGAGATCTCACCGTGGAGAGTCGGCCATTCGTATCTTGGATACGTCTGGGCGGGTCTTGAGAATAAGACCATCAAGTATGTGAAGGTACTTTGGGCGAATCGATCCCGAGAGAAGCTACGTGGGAGTTGGAGGATCTTTGCGAAAGAAGTACCAGAGCTCTTCGAGGTGGTGAGTACTCTAGTTTGGGTTGCTTTTTGCTTGTTGTTCTTCTCTTTGTGGTGCAGCAGAGTAGGATTAGAGGCGAATCCTTTTAAGGTGGGAAGAGTGTAATACTCGGAAGTGTGAGAAGTCAAGAATCGGGTTAATTAAATTTAATCGGTGAGAATTATTTAATCGGGAAGAGTTTAATTTCAGAATTCAGCAAAGACAAGAAAAGAGAGGGTTTTTCTGTGTTTTCTCACCTACTTGGGCACAGGCCTTGGCCCATCCAGCCTGTAGTGGCCGACCAAAGGGGGGGAGGAGCCACCTCCCCAAACCCTAGCCGCCCCTCCCCTTTTCTCTCCTCCCACTTGCAGCCGCCCCTCCTCCTCTCCTTGGCCGACTCCTCTCCTCCCCTTGCCTCCCCTCTCCCAAGGTGCTGTCCCCTGCACCTCCCTATCCCAAGGTGCTGCCCCTTGCGCAAGGAAGAAGAAAGAGAGGGAGAAAAGAAGGAGAAGAAGGAGAAGAAGGAGAAGAAGAAGAAGAAGAGTTTGTGTGGGGTTTGGTTCAACGAATTCTAGCGGTTCTACAAGGGTAACGAGATGCCCTCCCCGCTGTTTAATCCTTATTACATGCGAAACCGATTAGAATTGATGGTTAATTGTTGGGCTGCAGAAGATGCAATTCTGTCCAGAACCTTGCGTGGGTTTTTTCGTGTATTTAGAGGCCGAATTTTAAGTTTCCATCTCCTAGAGATATGTGGGTTATGTCGTTATCTTTCAGTAGCCGCGAAGATCACTCGATTCCGAGGTCTGAGTCAAAAGTTATGATCGATTTAGTATCTGCTGCCAGAAATCTGACGAGAATAATCTGTCTGGTTATTTCCTAAATTATGAAAGGGAATTTGGTAGAATCTGAAAGTTCACCCAACTAGGTTATTGTAGGTAATTCGATAACCTTTTCAGATTGATAAAGAACGATCAATTCAGGTTACCTATTAAAAGTTATGGTTATTTTAGTTTTGCTGTTCGTTTGTGTAGACAGTTTCTGTACTGAAAGTTCAGACAATGGTTAGCCTAATATTTTGGCCGAATTGGTTTATCGTGTCAACTAGAGTATTGTAGATTATTCAGTTAAGAATCTACAGAAATTGGGTTTACCTCTTTTGACTTCCTGTTCATGAGTTATGTCGATTACCGTGCGCTGTCCAGGAGCGGTATATGGCAGGAAGCGTTGTTTTTCAGTTTCAGCTTTGTAAACTCGTTTTGAGTCGTCAAGTAAGCGATGTAGAATGCCGATTAGTAGCGCTGAGTATATTATGTCTTAATTGAAATTATTTTGCTTGTTTAGGAGGTGAAGCCTCAGGTTTAGGAGTATCATCTTTGCCGCTAACGCGCCGCATCGTGGAAGGCAAGTAAATGTAGCGGTTGCGCTCGGTTTAACTTCGTTATTCTTACTACTTGCACTATGCATGATTGACGTAATGTTAAATGATATGCCATGGTTACATGTTTTCTAAGTAAGAATGTGGTAGCAAGATAATAATCAATTGCTATGTTTGGATGAGTTTAGGTAGTATTGTGGTAATTTGCTTAATGAGCCAAATGCGGAATATGAAAATAAACTCAAGGTGTACATGTTGATAATTCCTTGTGGTTATTTTCATGATGATCATGTCGTGGTCTATGTGATAGAGTTCCATTTAGATCGATTGACTTTGATCTTGGTGAATCGGGTGTGGGTTATGTGGTAATGGTCTTATGACACATTGGTATTGTGCTTAATGAGACACAGGTGGATTATGAGAAAATATCCATGATGAGTATGTTGTTGACCTTCGTGGTTAAATTCTTGTGGTTTATGATTATCATATCATTCATGACATATCATGACATTTGCATTGTGGATGTCGCCGCTTATAGCCGCGATCCGTCTGCGTACAACATCGTGCATTGCCGTAGACGATGCATACCTTTACCTTGTTGGGTAAAGGTGCGAGTGGAGCATAACATACATATGCATTACATTGTGGAAAGATCATTTGCATACTTGTGCAAGATATTGAGGTGAAGTTATTTTTGCAAACAAGCGCAACTTCATAGTTGCAATGTGGAAATTGACTCATGAGAGTCTCTTGTGGAATGAGTAATGTGGTTGTGGTTGTGGAATGGGGTTTATCCCTTGTGGTATGGTAAAGGTTGTGATTGTGGCATGAGATTCTTCTCTCTTGTGGTAATCGTTGATAGCGGTTGTGGATGTGAGAAATAGTAAAGTTATGAGGTAAAACATGTTAATACTCTATTGTCATTGGTAGTGGTAGTGGTGAATAATATGAAGCGATTGATCAAGTTTTGTTGTTAATATTTTAGTATCTTTGGTAGTAAATATGGTTGAGGCTATAATTGTGTTCATTATGAGAATTGGATATTGATGCTTAATATCTTTGTAGTTTAATTAGCTTGTAAATGAATGTGGATTCACATTATGGATGTGGACTTATGGATACTTTAATGATGTTGTATATTTATTTGTAGTCTGATTAGCACATTAAATGATTTGCTTCTTTGAGATTTTTATCTCACCCTTGTTTCCCCTCACGGTGATTGTTGAGCATTCATGGGATGGGTAGAGCGGCACCACAATAATGCACTTGGTTCATCAACTCATGTTGTAATAAAGACGATGAAATTCTAGCCAAATGCTTAACTATTTGTGGAGGATTATGTTATTTAATAAGGATGGACTTGTGAACCATTCTTTGATTAATCTGCTAGAGGTTGTTTAATTATTGAACTTGTTACCGTTATCTTTATTCCCTTAGATGTTTATGCTTCCGCTTAATGCTTTTTGTCTAGAGATGTTGCGAATTAATTTATCTTGAAATTATTGGCTAGTCTGTAGAGAGTGGTTTAGTAGCATTCGGGTAATGTGGGTCTGAGGTGTTACACAGTCACCCACTTCAAATTCTAAGTCCGTCTCCTTACATGCATAGCTTTTCATGCACTCTGAGCCGCTAATAAGTTACGCCTCACCAAGGCCACTCGTTCCACCGTCTTTTGTACCCAATCTGGGCCTAGAAGCGCTTCGACCCACGACTTCCCAACAAAGGGGTGACCTACACTTACGTCCATACAAAACCTCAAATGGAGCGGCTTTTATGCTAGAGTGATAAGCTGTTATTATAAGCAAATTCGCCAAAGGCAATGATCTTCCCAACTACCCTTCCAAGATAAGACACGGGTTCTCAACATATCCTCCAATGTCCGAATTGTGCGCTCTGTTGTCCATCATGTCGTGGATGGAAAGCGGTACTCAAACGGAGTTGTGTGCCCAAAGCATTGCAAACTCTCCCAAAACTTGGATACAAACTTAGCGTCCCCCGTCGGAAATGATGGTTTTGGCACTCCATGCAATCTCACAATCTCACGCACATAGATAGGGCCAAGTCACTAGTGAGTTAAATCGAACAGACAGAATAAAATGTGCGAACTTCTGAACCGATCCACTATAACCCAAAGCGCATCCTTACCTCGCGGCCGAGGCAATGCAACAACAAAATCCATAGAGATATCATCCCATGGCCATTGGGGTACCTCCAAAGGCTACAATAACCCCAGGACGTTTATGTTCAGCCTTCACTGTGACAAACACCACAAGAAGCTACAAAATTGGCAATATCCACCTTCATTCTTTTCCACGAAATTCGCTTCAAATCACGGTACATCTTCGTCTCTCTGGATGACGATATACTGAGTGCGATGTGCCTCCTTTAAGATGTCATCCTTAACTCCCGCTACATGGCACACATAATCGTCCCTTGAATCGCAATGCTCCACACCCATCAAACTGAAATTCCTTCCTTTCCCAGTCCAAACGCTTCGACCCTCTGCAAAAATGGGTCATTTCTTTGCGCTTCTTGTACTATCATTGTGGAATGGCTGACCCCAAAATCAGCTGTGTCTCGACATGAGCAGTCCCTACATAGCAATACGATATCTCCATGCGGTCAAAATCCGCAATAAGACAATCCAAAGTAGCCGGTGTCGCCTTGCGACTAAGAGCATCAGCCACCACGTTAGCTTTGCCAGGATGATACTGAATCGTGAGATCATAATCTTTTATCAGCTCTAACCATCTTCGCTGTCTTAGATTCAAGTCCCTCTGTGTAAAAATGTACTTAAGACTCTTGTGATCAGTAAAGATATCACAAGATTCTCCATAAAGATAATGTCTCCAAAGCTTCAAAGCGAACACTACTGCAGCCAATTCTAAATCATGAGTTGGATAATTCTGCTCATGCTTCTTCAATTGTCTAGGCATAAGCGAACCTTCCGTCTGCATGAGCACACAACCCAAACCAACTCGAGATGCATCGAGTACATCGTGAATCGCTTCTAGGCTCAGAATAGTAAGAACCGAGCGATCACCAACTTTTCCTTCAAAGTCTGAAAGCTGCGCTCACAATCATCGTCCCACGAAACTTCACATCTTTACGAGTGAGCTGGACAACGGCTTTGCAATGATGGAGAAATCTGCACAAAAGCGCGGTAATAGCTCGCCATACCAGAAAACTTCTCACTTCTTTAATATTGGTTGGTCTTGCCCATTCAACTCATCGTGGAGATTTTCCTGGATCGTTGATATTCCTTTTCATTTATAATATGCCCAAGGAATCCACTTGGACATCCAAAATTCACATTTCTTAAACTTGGCATAGAACCTATTCTCTCTTAGCGTCTCCAACACCAACCTCGGATGACGCTCATGATCCACTTTAGTCTTAGAATAGATCAAAATATCATCAATAAAAACTACAACAAATTCATCCGGATACTCATGCGTTATCCATTCATAGTCTCCATAAAAGCAGCGGGGGCATTCGTTAGTCCAAATGACATAACTTTAAATTCAAAGTGCCCGTACCTTGTAGAAACGCCGTTTTCTCAATATCTTCCTTTGGACAGGGGATCGGTTATAGCCCGTGAAGGTCTATCTTTGAAAACACCTTTGCCCCTCTCAACCGATCAAATAAGTCTTCAATGCGAGGCAAAGGATATTTGTTCTTGATGGTTAGTAGTTAAACACGGTAATCAATACACATCGCCAACTACCATCCTTCTTCTTGGTAAACAATACGGAGCTCCCACGGAGACACACTAGGTCGAATAAGATCTTTCGCTTTTAGATCATCCAAGCTGTTTCTTTAATTCCTCACGGAAAGGACGTACAAGCAGTGCAGGGTCATAGAAACCGGTTGAGCACCGGTATCAAATCAATCCAAACTCCACGGGACGAGGAGGGGCATCCCCAGCAACTCTGCTGGAAAAACATCTAAGAACTCTCGAACCACCGAACTAATTCTGCGATCAAAGAGGAACTTGGCTTCCCATTAGAGACAAAAGAAACCCACTCTTCACGACTCGGCTACCGGGATACAAGCTAGCCAACACACGGAGAGAGAATAAGAGGGCACTACTGAAACTACCTCAAGCCCGAAGGTGCTTGCGAGTTCTTGTCTTCCAAAAGCACGAAATAATCGCTCGATAGCTATGTAACCAGTCCATACCCAAAATAACATCAAATGGCTCCATTTTGGGACCATTAAATTAGCAATGAAATCTTCCCCATCAATGAGATCACACAACCGGATGTTGTGGAACTAGCAAGAATTCCCCGGAGAATTAACTAAAACCGACTTAGCTATAGATTGCACTCTCAAATTGGCGGCTAACAAACTCTAACGATACAAAAGAAAGTAGCTCCGAGTCAAAAGAACATAAGCCTCCTTTGAATCCACTAAGAGCGTGCTGTCACCACATCGGGGCGTCCTGCGACTCTGCCGTCGGCATGGCATGGAAGCTGCTCTCTTTGGGGCGGAAGAAACTCCGATACGATAAAGTGCGGCCCGCTGTAGGAGAGTCTTTGAAGGTCTTTACGTGAATCGAAAGCGGCTGCGAGAACCGGTGGCCAAAAGTACCGGCGGTGGCATCCCTCCGGGATGTCGAAGATAGGGCCGGGCGACCCAAGGCCCGAGTAGGTGTGGTCGCTAACATCTGACCCGACCCTCGCGAAGACGCCGCTGATACGGTGCCGACGCGGTTCGGTTCCCATTTAATATCTGGCGGGATTCCGCCGACGGACCAATGCCTTGTGGCCCTCCGACCACGGTGGCGACAAGATCGACCAAGAACACTCGGACGCCCGATGCTCATTGCCACACTTGAAACATTTCATACCACCGCAGGCTGAGGCGCAACCTAGGCCCACTCACTGCTGATCTGAAGTAAAAGATGAGCGTGGCCTTGTGGTTCTGGACTTGAAGGAATTCTCACGCCTTGAACTTCTTGAACGGCCGAGTAAATGACCCACTTCCTCCTCCAAAATTCTTCTTCGCTGCCACTAGCCCCATCTGGACCATGGTACCTCCTGTGCACTGTAGATCCTCCCAAGCTGCATCTCTAGATCCATGCCCTCGGCTTGCTCTACCAGGAGCTAAAGTCATAATTCTAGCGCTCCCAAACACGACGGAACTCCTCTGCCGAGCCCCTGCGAAACCTCTTAGCCTTTCGCCTCATCAGAGCCAGCGCTTGTACAAAGCGGATCGAGGTTGTTAAAACCCTTCATATTCCGACACCGTCATCTTACCTCGCTTGTAGCTCTGCGATGAGACTTCCATCCTCTCCACAAACGATCTTTGGATAAAATCTCCTCCGAATCTGCTCTACAAACAACTCCCATGTAACAGGCCATGAGCGCAGTCCCTAGCCATCAAGACTCCTCCCACCAAATATCCGCTTGCCCCTTGCCGTGAAAGCCACAAGCGTGCCCGCATCTCCGACGTCATCCCTAAAGCACCAAAGTGTCTCTCCATGTGGCGTGACCGGTTGGCGCATCCACCGGAGTGCCCAAGCCATCAAAAGTATCAAGGCGCAGGCGTTCCATCGTGAAGTCCCATATTAATTGCTGCAGTACTCTGCGGAGCTACCAATGGGACAGAGGATCGGTGCGGCGGTGGAGCACGGTTTTCTTGAATCGCTGGCGACCTCCTCCTCGACCTTGCGGACTTGCTTCACCAACTCTGATCGAACTCGGCGGGGCATTGCTCGCCTCACCGGCACTCCTGCCCACGACCCACGACCTCGCCTCTTGCCATCTAAGAACACCACAACAAAACTAACCACAATAAGCATAAGAATAACTAGTATAAAAATTCAAGAATAATCATATAATGACAATAGCGTAGTGCAATGCAAAGAAAACCCAATCCCACCTCATGTGCTTAGTGTGTCAAAATTAATTTTCGATGCCGCGGACCTCTGACCCGCTCGATACCAATGTAACACCCCAATTGAGCGAGCACGGAATGCTGCAAAACTAAATACAACTAGAGCGAATTTACAAATTTTTAAATGAGTCTCCCTTGTATAATCAATGAAAAAACAATTTTCTAACAAGTAAACATAATATTTAACAGTAATTTCATTAACCAATTCACTCATGCATAAGGGATAATCATATGAATGTAATCAAATAACACCATTCTCACATCCATAAATTATTTCGTCATTCATAATCATAAAATAACAATGGGTATTTCTCGTGATCTATTTATTCTTATGTGATGCTAAAATAACAATTGCATTAATGTTGTGAAGTGGTGCGTGCTTTCCAATCATCTACTCCCATGCATGACGTCTTTACCGTAATACCTAAGTCAAAACAAAGCAAGGGTGAGCCATAGACTCAAACAAGTATCAACAAGGTTACATAATCATAAAGACATGACAGCATAAACAACTTTAATCAACTTCATTCATGGCATTTCAAATACTAGAAATTTAATGATAATGCTATGCACTCTTTGTTCTTTATCTCTTTACGCATTTTACCGTGTCACGGGTATTCATCCGTCGATGAGTACCCTTGCCTGTGCCCTTTGGCACAGGGACCAAGAGCCTATACATCACATGTATAGGGACCTTTGCCCGTCATCACAATGACGGGGACCTCTGTATCCATTGCCCACATTCCATGAATGTGGGGGCCTCAAGCCTGTCATTACATGACAGAGACCTCAACAATGTACTCTTGATCACCACATTACCAAGTCTCAATATGCTCAAACATGCACAAGTACTACAACATCATATTTTCAATAACATAAATCAATATGTATTCAGAGTATGTAAACAATAGCATCATGAAGGAACCTTAAGTATAACTTGCAAACATCAACACAACTAGAATCATCTCCACAACACATTCACGTGGCAATGTTGAACAGTACACCATTCAAACATAACATGCAACCAATACTACACATAAACCCGAATACTTGCCTCAACCGTGCAAGAGCAGCGGACCTTGAAGTGGGTGCTGCCCTTGGGATCTCGCTGCCACCTGGACAAGAATATAACCCCAAACTAAGACTAGCATACTGGACCAAAATCATACATAACATCACAATCGAAATCACTATCTTCTTATTATTTCTAACTTTTCTAATTTCTAGCGATCGGTCTCTGCAGACAGCAGACTTCAAAAATTCATAACTTTCTTCTCAGGAGTCCAAATAGGATGATCTTGGACTTCTGAAAAGATAATTAAGTTGCCTAAATAAACCTAGTTGGGGTGACCCTCTGATTCGGCCATCTTCTACCCCTACCAATCCCTTTAGTCAGAGCAGCTCATCAGTGTTATGTTTCTGGACAGAAATAAAGAAAATAGCATAACGTTCAGCTACGTTCATCCAAATTCAGTGATCTTTAGTTTTCTGAAAGCTAAGAGAATTAGCTTCATTTTCGTTATGGTGAGACCCTCTGGAAACTCCTCTAACAGCAAGTTTAAATCAGGTTAAACCGGCACTGTCAAATCTGTTACCCACAGAAACATCATAGCACAAAAAAAATCATAACTTTGGCTACCGAAGTCCGAATGACCTGATTCTTGTCGGCAATGAAAGATAACTACGATACCCACAACTTTCTAGGAGATGCCCAGACCCAAATCTGCCTTTACCTAACCAAAACGACAATATAAGCTGCTGCAGAACACCGATCTACTGTCATCCGAAAATTGGACAACAAGAAAACGACCCAAAACAAAGAGCAACGAGTTACCCTTGCAAGAACGACGAAGGTGCGCTGCGGCGTGATGACCACCACGCTTCGCTGCGGATCCCTTCTTCTTCCCTTCTCTTTTCTCTTCTTCTCTTCCCTTTTTCTCCTCCTTCTGGCCGCCACCCCAAGGATCCTTCTTCTTCCTCTTGGCCAGCAACAATGGGGAACAGGGAGGGCGCAAGGAGGTGGGAGGCGGGGGCTACGCAAGGAGTGGAGAGGAAAGGGTGGCGGCAGGAAGTGGAAGGGGGAAGAGCCGGCGCAAGAGGAGGGAAGAAGAAAAAGGGGCGGCTAGGGTTTGCCCCCTTTAAGGCCGGCCTCCACCTCCTCTTGGGCCAAAACCCAACAGCCGGAGGCCTTAGCCCACGCTGCCCAAAATTTCTGATTTTTCCCCCGGATATTTCTCTAATTGGTCTTTTCCTTACAGTTCTTTTCATAGTCCTTAGCACCGCACTCGACCGAAACCGGCAAAAGGTTTACAGTCTAATTGGTCTTTTTCGGGATATTACAATTAGGTTCCAAGAGTTATGGTGATCTTTGATGGAATCCTTTGGAGGTAGTAAATGAGAGTGTGTGATGTGAATTTCAAATTGATTATCCTTAGTGGATTGAGGGATGTGATGGTGGGTGAAATCTATATTGAGTTGCGTTGGGAATTATTTTTTCAAAGTAATTCATTTGGTAGAGAAGTTGGCTAGAGTGTGATATTGTGGATTGAAAGAGTCTCCCTGCATAAGTGTGGATTTTGTGTTCGGTTGAACATAGCTTTGAGGTTGCCAATTTAGGAGAAATGAGTTAATGTGTTATGCGATGATTTGGGATCCTATGGTTTAAGAGAAAGTTAAATTCTTAAAAGAAAGATTGTGGAAAAGGGTGCGATCTTGGATAGTGAGATATTCTCTTAGTTCTTATTTAAACTATGTGTCTATGACCGATGTCAATTTCAAATTGAGTTGGTTCTTGTCAGTAAGTGTGAATCCTTCCGGTTAAGAAAAAGAAAGGGAATGGTTAATCTAGTTATTCGAGTGTTTCTCTTTTGTCTTGTGTGGCATTTATTTCTAAATTGCCTACTTGAAAAGTGAAAAAGTTTTCATGTTAAACCCATTGATTTTGGATTGGTCTCTCCTAAGGGAAGATGGTTTTGAGTAGAATGCTTTATGACTCCTTTGATTTCAATTGAGTTTTTTTTCGGATAAGTGAGTTGGTAAACGAGTTCTTTGTGCGACCCTTGTTAAAGGAGATGCTCCTTGTAGGTGAGGTGATTGATTGAGAGATGGAGAAAGAGTTTCGTGTGTTATATGCAGTATGTGTGGTTTGGTACTAAAGGGGAGATTGGCCCAAGGTACACTGGTTTGTTTCTGGAAGTTGCGGGAATTTTTGGAAGAAAACGTATCACTAGAACCGTATCGAGTCCTGGAGCGGGGTATATAATGTTTTGGATGAACCGGTGTTGAGAGAATGCTTAAGGTATCTGGAGTGTGAGGTTTCGTAAGAGTCGTTGACCAACGAGCATTACCGCACCTTCGAGTCATGTCCGTTGAGTGGTTCTGGTTAGGATGGTACGAGTGATGAGGCGTAGTACATAAGTTGCATCAAGGTGCGGTGGTCCCATAAGTCCTAGTGAAAAAAAAAACGACTTGGGAATTGGAGTCTCGCATGCGCGAGCGATATCCAAAATTATTCACAGCAGGTATGTAGCAATGTTAGTAAGTTTTAGCTGTGATTATACTTTGGCGTAAGCATGGTTAGAATTCGAGGTCGAATTCAGTTTAAGGGGGGGTAGAATGTAATACCCCAAAAGTATTTGAAATGATTATCGAGAGAGAATTAAGTTATTTAAAGAGGACTATTTAGAAATTGAATTGAGGGAACGACCAATTAGAAAATAGTCATTTAAGCAGTTAAAGAGGGGGTGTACAGCGAAATTTAGAGAATCTGGGCCGTGGGCTTTCGGACCACGTTGTTTGGCCCAAGGAAGCCGATTTAAGAAGGGCAACCAAAACCTTAAACACTTTTCTTGTAGCAGTTCAGTAGCGCCACGCACTATAGCGTGTGGTATGTAGCACCTTCTCCCTCCACCATTGCTCCCTCCTCGGTGAGACCTTCCGCGCGAGATCAACCTTGTCTTTGCCACGCGAACGAAGAAGGAGGAGATCATCTTCACGGGGAAAGTTCTTCAACTTCCTGCGATTCTTCAAGGGTAATGAAGAGATTTCATCGTTGTATGATTGGTATTAGATGCGTTTACGATTTCGTTTAGTAGATCGAATTAAATTGCTGCTAGATCACGTTCTGTCCAGATATTGGTACGGCTGTTTTCATGTTCTTAGAAGCCGATTTTGGGATTCCCATCTCCTAGAGATATTTAGTAATTGTTCTTAGCTTTCGGTAGCTGTCGAGTTCACCTGATTTCGACGTACGGATCAAAAGTTATGATTTGTTTAGTGTCGCGGTCCTGCTAATCTATCAGCCTCCAGATAGTTCGTAGAAAACTGGGTTAAGCCGTTAGTTAAAGAGGCAATCAGAGGATCTCGATATAACGAAACAGGTAGGTAATTTCCATACCTTTTCAGAGAGCTAAAGAACGTAAGATTTGGACTTTCGTAGCAAAAGTGATGGTGGTTTTAGTGTAAATTTGGCTTGGTAGGGGTATTAGATGGCCGATTCAGAAGGGCCCCTCAACTAGGTTTAGTTGGGGAATTTAATTACCTTTCCAAAAAGTCCTAGAACACCTTATTTCGACGCCTGTAGTGAAAGTTATGAATTTTAGAAGTTGACTGTCCACAGAGGAGACAGGTCGATCGTTAGAAGTGGGTAGTGGGAAGGTGTTTGAGAGTTTGGCATTTTATCGTTTGAGCTATTAAATTATGTCTTGGATCCAGTATGATTGTCTTAGCTTGGTTCATAATTATATTCAGGTGGGGGTTTGGTCTCAGAGGCGGCACCTTCTGCACGTCTCTCGCTCTCTCATGGTTAAGGCAAGTATAATGATGGATTTTATAGATATCATTGAATGGCAATGTTTGATAAATACTAGGAGTATTTGTGTTATCCATGATTGTTATGCTGGTATGTTTGGTAATGTTCATGGTTTCTAGTGAAATGAGTGAAGTGTTATTCTTGGATATTTGAAGGTTATGATGTCTTGATTATGAGCATTTGTAGTATGAATAGATTATTCATATGCAATGTTGCTGTAGATGCATGTTTATATTAATTTGAGATTTCATACATATGCATCATGATGGCTTATTGAAGTCTTGGTCATGTGATGACCAAGCAATTGTTGAGGTCCCCAGCATGTTTATGACGGGCTAAAGGTCCCCATGCTTGAAGAGCATGGGCTTGGGTCCCCATACTTGCGGAGTGTGGACAATGGTCCCTGTGCCAGATGGCACAGGCATGGGTGTGCATCGACGGATGCACACTTTGCATTACCAGTAAAATGCAAAAGAGAAAGAGAAAGAGAAAGAGCATGTTGAGCATATTGCATAGCATGTGTATGTAAAGTAATTGGTGTGTGGTTTGTGTAATCTGATTGATGAGATTACATGCATGTATCTTGTTTATGCCATTTATTATATTTGTTGAGTCTTTGAGCTCACCTCTTGTTGTTTGTTGTGTTTTAGGTACCACTTGCAAGAACGACATGCATGGGAGGGAGTAGGGTTGCTTGGATGCACTTACTACCACACACTTTAAATGCTGATTAACATTTGGACCATACTCTAATAATAGCAATCTGTTGAGGATTAATTCATGGCTATGGTTGAATGTTTTGGATTAATTGTAATATTGAGAGTAGTAAATTTTAATTATGCTTGATAATGCTCTAGCTGAATAGATTATCTTGGATGCTTGAATGAATTTTGAATGGTGAGATAGTGATTAGAATATATGAAATGGTTGGAATCTTGGGAATACTTGGTTATACAAAGGAGGTTCTGTCGAAATTTAGAACTATGCCTTGTGTTTAAATTGTTAGTGTATTTAGTTAGTAGCATTCTAGTCTCTAGTTGGGCTGGGGTGTTACATTGTAAGAGTCTTGGATTTTCTTATTAATTATACCAGAGGTTCATTGTAAGAGTCTTGGATGTTGAAATTGGGCTTGTGTTTTATGCTAGAACTTTAGTTGTCTAGGGATTAAGTGTAGAGGTAGTAGAATAAAAGTAGATTTCGAATAGTATGATGGTCATTGATAGAATCCTTTGGGTGTAGTAAATGACTGTGTGTGCTGTGAATTTCAAGTTGATTATCCTTAAAGGATTGATGTGATTGTGGGTGAAATATATATTGAAGTGTATTGAGAATTATTTATCAAAGTAATTCCTTGGTAGAGGAGTGGACTGGAGTGTCTTTTTATGGATTAGTATAGCCCTCTACATGGGTGTGGGTGTTGTATTTGGTTTGAGCATAGTTTTGAGGTTGCCAATTTAAGAGAAATGAGTTAGTGTGTTATGCGATGATCTGGAATCCCGTGGTTTAAGAGAAAGTTTTTTTATAGAAAGATTGAGAAAAAAATGGGTGTGATCTCGGGTAGTGACATATTCTCTTGGTTTTTATTTGAACTACGTGTTTATAACTGATGTCAAGTACAAATTGAGTTGGTTTTTGTTGGTATGCATGGTTCTTTCCAGTTAAGAGAAAGAAAGAAAAATGGTTAATTTGTGTTGTCAAGTGATTTCACCTTTGGCTTTATGCGGTGTTTATTTGCAAACTACCTACTTGGGAAGAGGAAAAGTTTTCATGATAAATCTTTTCGTTGGATTCTTTTGGAGGAAAGTTGGTTATCAATAGTCGCATTGTGAATCCTTCATTTTTCAGCATGGGTTCCTTTTTGTTAGAGAGTTGGTTTAAGGCGAGTTCTTTTGTGCATCCCTCTTTAAATGAGATGTTCATTGTTAAGGTGAAGTGATCGATTTGGAGAAAGAACGAGAGTTCCATGTGTTATGTACAGTTTGTGTGGTTTGGTACCAAAGGGAAGAATAGCCCAAGGTATATTGGATCGTTTCTGGTAGTTGCGGGGATTTGGAAGTTTGCGTATCGCTAGGACTGTCTCAAGTCCATGCTCGGGGTTCGCAACATCTTGTAGTTCCGGTGCTGAGTGAGTACCTATGAGGTCGAAGCTTGATTCGCTAGAGCCGTTGGTCATCGAGCAAGACCTCACCGCGAGTCCGTCGGTACTTGTACCTAAAGTGCGATAGGGTGTTGATGTATAAGGTGTTGTAGTAGGTAAAGTTGTTGGGGTCGCATTAGTCCGAGAGGGTGGCGACTCAGGAGTTGGAGCCTCGCATGCGCGAGAATTATCCAGAGTCGTGAGGACATGACCCCTATAGATACAACCATATTTGCTATGCTTACTGTTCCAAGTATAAGAGCTTGTACGCTTCACTTAAATTATCAGGTGAGCTTGTTTTTAGGAGTGTCTTTATATTATATGAATTATATGATGCTACCTAATGATGAAATATATATATGTGCAGCACCATGTCACTTTTGGTCCAAGACAAGCAAGCAGTTCGAGCTAGACCAGTTTTGGAATCCAGTTCGGCCTCCAGAATCACGCTGACAACACCAACTTAAAACAGACATAACTTTCACATACGGAGTCCGTTGGAGGTCCACGAGTACTTGATTGAAAGCTTATTTCGTCCTCTTTCCAATGGATCTGGACTCACCTTCAAATTCCTTCTAGACTGATCGCAATCATCAAAAGAAGACGTCATATCACTTGTTTGGGCCAATCTGGGCCTTGTAATCATACTGAACTTGACCCATCTGCCGGTGGACCACCTAGGGGTGCTGTTACTATTCACGTGAACAGTAATCCATGAGATTAGTCCCACCCCCTTAGTTCTATTAGATGTGTGGCTCCTCATCCCCTATTTAAGGAGGTCGCACCCCCTCTAGTTTTCTTGGATTTTGTTTAGTTAAAAGTTAGCTTCATAGCAACTTCGTGTATTGGCTTGTGTCGACTAGACCAACCATAATACCGCTTCAGAATCCCTACTCAATTCAATATTTCAATTCCTATTTGCAATTTCAGATTGCTTTATCTTTTCTTGCGTGCTTCTTGGTGTATGCGAGAATCGACCTTCGTGGTCGAGTCATCCGGTATTCGTGCACGGTTGATAACGACTTGTCAATCATTCAGCGATTGTGTGGTTTCGAGCCTTGCGTGTTTGTAGCCAGGATCGTGAGAGTTGAGCGACGCCTACCGAACTTATCGTTCTCATCGAAAGATCGTGCCAACAATCGGACCTTCGGGTTCATCGGTGGTATCGAGCTCTGATTCTTGGTGAAATCAGTACCATAGTAGTAGATTTATTTTCATACCTAGAGTCAGAAAATTGCCTAAAAATTCACATCTATCATCCATCTGAACCAATGAGCCATTGCAATTTTCTTTTCGGTATTTTGCTTGTTGAATCATTGGTTGCAACGTCGTGTCTAGTTGCTGATTTCTAATTCTAGTTATTGTCTAGTTAGTCTTTGTCTAGTTGCATCTCGTGTTTCCTTTGCGTCGCTTGATCGTTCGTTTAGGGTCTTAGTTTTTGCATCTAAAACAGAAAATTCGTGGGTTAGAACTCCTCTAATCCGCACCAAAAACTAGAAAATCCTTATTGTTGTTCATATGAAAAAAAGAGGGTTGTTGTAATCTTTTGGAAGAATTGATATTATTTGCGACTTGCGATAAACCTTAGGGCCGACCAAATATTAGAAGGAAAAAAGAGGCAGCCGCATAGAACAAAAGCCGCGGAAAAAAAAGAGAAAAAAAAAGAGAAAAAAAAAGTGCATAAAAATTGGTGGAGACCTTCTACATATAACCAAAAGCTTCCACAAAAAATTTCAGCAAGTTTGGCCCACGGATTTGAAAGATATAGCAGTTTCAAATTTAAACCCGAGACGGATTCGAGTCTTAGTAGAATTCCGTATCCGAGACACCTTCAGTAAAACGGGCATAACTTTTGCATACGGTGTCCGTTTTTGACGTTCTTGTTCTCGTTTTGAAGCTAATGACGAGGCGCATCTTTTCTACATAAGCCACTAGTCTCTCTCCAGGTGCCCCAAAATCGGCCATCTTCGGCCCCGAATTCGCGTTGCAAGTTTTTCGTTTCTGTTTTTGCCGTTTATTTCAATCTTCCTTTCGGAATTTGGAGTTCCCCTCAACTGCAAAGTTGTAGATCTCGTCGAAACCTTTCAAACAAGCATATATAAGCCATATAAAACTTTTTTTTCATCATTTGAGACTAGGTATTGTTTCTGCTCAATCTAGAGGGCTTTTTGCGTGGATCGATATTGCTGTTTTTGTGCTCTACATCACGCGAACAATCTTGTGCCCTTAGAAAAAAGTTTGAGTAGTTGGCTAGCGTCTCTCCTAGCACTTGTTGTGAGGCTTTCCCTTGCTTGCATCAAGTCACATTGATCGTTGCGTGTGCGTACATACACTTCTCTTCATAGGACTTTGATTAGCTAGCTTTGATTAGGCTAGGATCAGCAACATTGGCTAGTACTTTGAACAATCTTTCAATTTGCATTAACTGTTTTGATTATTGCTGATCCTTGCTACCATATTGAAGCCTTCCAAGCTCCACTTCCTACTAACTCAACAAGTGTCATTCCTCGCAATCGTTGGGCTGATCGCAAGTGAGAGTATCACGAACCAGCCACCGGTTGTACCACTTCCTTGCTGCATTGGTAAGAACTTGTAAGAACTGGGTATAAGATTGAGTGTGAGTGACTTGGTTGAGCCTCCAGAACCTAGTAGTTGATAGTGACATATACTTGTGATTTGTTTCCTTGTTTTCTACTAACTATGGCGATTCATGGAAAGAATGCAAGATATATCCACCTCTTTTATTGTTGGGGGAGTGCAAGATAGTGAGCAGGAAGATACACACTTGAGGCAAGTTTTTCACCACGGGAGGTATATGATAGTGATAGTATGTCTCATAAAATTAATTTCACGGTACCCTCTTTTTGGGAATTATGATCCGATGCTTATCTCACATGGGAATTAGATGTACAAAAATTATTTGCATGCCATGAATTTCTGATCATCTAAAAGTTAGAATCATTATTAGTGAGTTTTATGATTTTGCATCTATTTGGTGGAGTGAATCTTGTCGTTACTAATCGAACATACCTAGAACATGGAATGATTTGAAGAGAGCAATGAGACCTAGATTTGTACCTTCATATTATTCTCGTGAATTGCTCAATAAATTGCAAAGCTTAAGACAAGGTAGTAGTTCTGTAGAGGATTATTATCAAGATTTAAAAACTGCTTTGTCTCGTTGTGGTTTAGAAGAAACTAAAGATGCGAAGATAACTAGATTTCTAGGAGGATTAAACCATCAAATTCGGAGTAAACTTGTTTATAAACCTCCCACTGTCACTCGTTTATTTCGTCTTGCTTGCCAAGTTGAAAAAGAAGTACAAGGACGACAATCCAACACCGTTCGTGCTCTTTCGTCTACTTCCACTACACCTTCACGTGTACATGAAACAAATAAGCGCACGGTACAAACCTCTGCATCAAGATCATCTTGGTTGCTTCTCCTGCTGCTGCATCTACCATGATGGCGCCATACTTACGTAGGCGTTACTGCATCTCGTTGTCTTGCACCCATGGCTCGCTCATTGTTAATTGAGTTGGAGCAAGAAGAGGAAGGAAAAGCTTTTAACTACTCACCAATTTCAGTATCAACATCATCCGAGGCGATCCTACAAGGTAATACCAAAGGTACCGATTTGAACACTCAACCTAAGAACAATAACCATGATTTCATGCCTAGTATCATTGAGCAAAGGAAAATCAGTTGTAGTAGAAACCAGCATCACATGAGGTAGTTGAATCTAATCTTGAGAAGGTAGAAATTAATTTCCTAGCTACGAGAATCGATATTATTGAGAATTTGCATGAATCTGTGATAATTTGATTGATTTGCCATGAGTTGAGTGCACCATATGCTGAAATAATTGAATTGCATGCTATTTTGAATGAGTCATGTGATGATTTAATCACATACAATGATCATGTGGAATTGGTTAGACATAAAGGCGTTTTGACTAGAATTTCTCCCTCTTGACTCTTTATGCTATGGAGAAAGTTTCTGAAATCGCATGTTCAAAATGCTTGTCTAGTGCCTACACCCTTGGGTATAAGTTTAATTTGATTGGAGATTATGGTGTAGACAATCAATTTCTTGTTTATCGAATATGCATAACTTGTGATTACATGGATGAATTGAAGCTTGCTGTTTTGAACAACAATTATTATGTGCGAATCTTGTTCATTATGAGAGAAAATTAAAATTTAGTATTCATTCAATGCCCATGTGTTTATCTCTTATTGCACCATCTAGTGTGGACAATCGCATCAAGATGTTGAAGTATGGAAGAATTTACACATCCTTTCACCCTTGCTAGATGAATTTGCTATTGCTCCATTGAAATCTAATAATATGGATGAACTTTGTTTGATTCCAAAGTTGTAGATTTGCCCATATGTGCTACCACTTGCAAGTTTACAACTTGAGAGTTGAATTGCATAAATACTTCACTTATATTTGCAAAACTAGTTGCAATAATTGCTATGTGAAATTTTGTTTTGCTCATTAACATATATAATTATTCTTGGGGTAATAATACAATGATCTTTTATGATCACTGCTGTCGTCTAACATTAATTGTGCAACAACGAAGCCGTTAAAACAAATGACATATACATATACCATGCATACACTTTGGCTTCTTTATTACCTATTTTCAGCTTATCAAAAGCCGAGGGCGGCTTTGTTTTCAAGAAAGGGAGGATGATGAGGACATGGTATGCAGCCCCAACTTAGGGTTTGTATTTCAAATGTAAAATTTTGAGGAGAAATAAAAACTTTTGTTGTCTCTTCAAATCATTTGGATGTCTTCAAATTTTCCTAGCAATTTCCAATTTTCTAAAGGTTAATTCTTGTGATTGGAAATTGTTGTCATCAATTATTAGCCTTCAAACTTGTGGTCATCCTCTGCAAATATTTTCCTAGCATCTTGATCATCTTATCTACCTCCTGAATTATCTCAAAATTTTTAGATTTTATTTGCTATTTCAAATGGCCAAGTCAAACTAGTTGAAAATCTGGTCAAACCCTAGGTCAGCATGCTTGTGAATTTTCTGCAGAACTTTTCAATGCATGAAAAGTTCTGGAAAATTTATGAAATGTTGTTCTCTGTCTCTAGTAGCTTCCATAAAAATTTCGGAATTTTTGGAGCCTGGAGCTATCTCTAAAAATTTCCCAAAACTCCTCTTGTCTTTTAAATCGAATTCGAAAACAGCTTGTTTGTCGGGCCGAACCACACTTGGGCTCGAGTCCGACCGCACCACATGGCTCGGTCGTGCCACCTAAGCGGCACCCTGAGCCGATCTCTGTCGACCGTCCGATTCAAATCGTGCGGCCCTCGTGCGTCGAGTGCAGCCGACTGTCAGAATGCTTGCGATCTCGGTAGTCCATTAGCGATCGAGCGGTCGGTATCTTTCGGTCGAGTCGAACGGTTAGTAGGATCGCACAACTCGGCTCGCGCCACTCTGCCTCTTTGGCGTGTGGGCCATCACTGTCAGTCATCACCTACCTCGCGCTGAGCCGAGTGCCATCGGCGGCATGCATCGCGCCACCTCGTCTCGCCGTCCATTCTCGGTTTTCTCGCGCGTTTCACCTCGGCGCATCGCGCTGCTAGCCCATATCACAGTGCGGCATTAATCGCTCACCATCTACCTCTACGACTCGCGCTTTTCCTTCCATGCGTCGGTGCGAGAAGCTCCGCCTCTTGTTTCCTTCGCCCTCTTCCCTACTTAAGCTCACCCAAAGCTCCTCTTCCTTCTTTAGACACCATTAAGCCAACTCCTATCACCCATTGCTCATACGAGCTCAAATCGTAGTAATGCTCGAGCTACGGTGCACGGCCAGTGTAACCGCTTGCCGGTATCATTACACATAAGCAGTGAAGATCATCCTTTCCTTTCGCGTCATTTAGTGTTCCACTCTCAAGCGTGCTTTCCCTCAACTAATTTGAAGTTTTATTCACGAGAGCGTTGAATTTCAACTTCCCTCTTCCTCGGCGAAAGTTCAAACCGTCCTCTTCTCGGTGAGTTGGTTCATAGAGTAATTGCTTGCGCTAAGCGCCATGCAGTGCACTCACTCGAGCTATCTCCATCTCCCTTTTCTCCTATTTTTGCTCAGTTGTTCCTTCCTCGGTGACCCCTTGATCGCGCGCGAGTTCGTCGTCGGGCCATCTCGGCGACCACTGAGCTCTGCGTCATTCGGTGAGTTCACGAAGCCTCACGTGCCCATGCGCGCGCTAGTTTTCACCTTATTCTCCTCTGCGCGATCGTCCTTGTCACCCCACTGCCGCCGCGGTGCTCGTCGTCGCGCCACCTCGGTGCATCTCGGTGCCAGCGTGACCACCTTCGGCCTTGGTGATCCTCGAGCAACCCATTTTGGCCGTCGTAGCGACCTGCGCGCACTCCTTCACGGCGGCGAATCCGAGGTCGAGCGCTTGAGCCTCTCGTTCTTCTGTTATGCTCCTCTGCATGCATACGGCGGTGGGGCCCCTCCTTCAAAACCAGTTCTTTAGTCTCTAATCATGATTAGGAATGTTCATTAGTTCACTCTCATTGCATGATCAAAAATAGGTATTGGAAGTTTGAAAGTATTTTAGTTCTCTGTATGCTTGTTATTGTCGTTTACATTGTCGATGGCGAAATTGGGTTCATTCTTATGCTATTCATATTTGGTTAGTGCTTGGTGACTCCTTTAGAAGTGGTGCTTAGCAAGAAGTTAATTGGATAATCTCTATAGGATTTAAATCATTAGTTGGCTTTTGATCTATGAAGTCATTATCGAATTTGAGGTTTTGCCTGCATTGCGTGGTGTATTTTGATTAAAGTAAGATTTTGTTGTAGCGCATCTTGAAAATCGTTAGCATTGCAGTACCTTGGTGTGGTGCTTAGGGTGTGAATAGTGAGTATCTTTAAAATCCTATCTTAGATAGAAAAGGTTGTTAGCATCTCACAATTAAATGCTTGACTAGTTAGTGTTTTCAATAGCTTCTTGTAGGTTACGTGCTCTTCCTGTTAATGGTTGTTTTAGAGTAACTAGCTGTTTTGATATACTAACTTGATGATTAAATAATAGATGTGCACACAATCACCATCAAAGTCTGTCCAAAGTTTAAATCATATAAGAGGATTGATTTTGTGGCTAACCTGATAAATAAGTGAGTGGGGTAGATCAATCACTTGAAAGCATGTCTTTTGAAGCATCTCTGTAGCAGTTATTTGTTACTCCTTTGTGATGGTCTAGCCTCTGTGTATAAATTGGTGTCTGTATTTGATTATTGAGTTTTGCCGGTGTTATTCGTTTCTTATTATTTGTTTTGTTCAATCGTTAGGATTCGATATTTGCGGCAACCACGAGAAACGACCCTCGCAACAAATTGAGCAACGGCGGCAAGCGGTTTGATCATTTTATCGGTATTTTAAAGTCTAATATTTTGTTTCAATTTGTATGTATGCATCGCTTATTTTGTGTTAAATTGGTTAGTTAAACCTTTAGATGCATAATCGCAGGTAAATATCTGTCCTCTACTACGAGCCTAGGTTATTTCTTTGTGATTAGAGTTATTTGGATGAACTCTCGTCATAATGGTCTGAGTTCAAATTGCTTAGACATACTTAGTATCGGTAGAAATGGCGGTTATCGACTTAGTCGGTAACCTTGATCACTAAAATTTACTACAACTTTATGTTTGACATTTTTGCTATGTTTAATTGCAAAATTAAAAATGAAAACAGAAATGATTTAGACTTAGGCACAATGGTAGGTGGTGTGATCTGTTGGGTGTAGTGGAAAGGTGCCGAGTCGATTAAGGACCAGTTACTTGCCACCGTCTTGAGCATTTGCGTGCTAACCACACTAGAGTATATGGGACCTCTCTTGACCTAGTACTTTGGCGTGTATTGGCTCGGAGTGCGGGAGGTCGCGGGAGGGATGGAGGTGGGAGCATGGTAGTTGTCAGAAAAGCTTTATCTGAGTGGGTAGTTGCCTTTCGGCTTTACCATGTAGCGTATGGATTTCTATCCATACGGCGGCTCGTAGTTAATACACAATATTGGAAAAGTCTCGTAGGACTTAGCCGTGACATACCTTGAGTGTGTTTTGGCAAAGGCGGTGCGAAGTGTGGTACATTGGTACACCCTGCGAGTTAAAACTATTCGAATAGCCTCGTCCTAGGTTATGGACACGCTCGGATCGCCCCAAGAACTAGACTACAACATTTCAATTAAAACTTGATGGGTGAGTGCGAATGCGGGATTAGTGCTATTGTTAATGGTGACTATTGGGGTAGTCACTTCTAGGTTGTTTATCTTTCGTTTTTGTTATTAATATCCTTCTTGTTATTTCAATCTTAAAAGCAATTGCAAACTTGCCTTTAAAGCTGTATTACCTTATTGCAAATGGAAATTGGCTTTATGCAAATGAAACATATGGCCTCCACCAAATAAGCTGCATGTAGCTTATGAGCAGTGCGCTAGTTCACACGTCGGTCTTGCGGGTACAAAGACAATCTTTGTACTCAGGTGCTTTTTAATGTTTTTGTTGCGAGAGGAAGAAGGTGTGCTCCAAGGGCCTCACTTACGTGGTGTGTTGCCGTTTCGTGGGCGACTAGACTTGGCGGTCGGTCGGATGCCTTGTGGGTTGGAGGCACGCTGATTGGCTTTGTTTATAGCCATCTTATGGCACTTTGCTTCATTTATCGTTCTTGTTTATTTGTGTATCTTGGCACATCGGCCTTTATGCGTAATAACTCTACTATTTGTTTATCTTCCGTTTGGTAGTGTGGTGTTTGGACTCTATGTTTGGAATGGAGTTGATGTCTAATTTTGTAGCAGGTGTGTATCTTGCTGCAGGAAGTATACATATCTAGAGATCAATTTATTTGATTTGTGATGCTAGGACTAGGTGGTTGGTTAAGCATTACAAGCCAAATAAATTGGGGTCCTCTAAAGTTGGTATCGAGCCATTACGACCGTAACAACTTAAGCATAGTCGTCTTTAGGATATTTTGAAAAAGCTTAATTTCAAAGTATAAAAGGGTTTATGAAAACCTAAGCGATTCTCAGTTTTACTCCTTACCTATCTTAGCCTTCTACTCTCATCTTACTCTAATTTGAGTTTAAAACTTGGTTTTCCTCTTTCCTTTCAAAGATAGTTGCTCTAGGTAGAATCGGTCTTTGGGAGAACCATAGAGAATTAGTCTAATTAAAATTTGTGGGAGCATAAGGGTAAGATATGTATGAGTTGCTAAGTGTCGATTTTTGTCAATTGGTTTTGTAACTTAAAGGTCTTGTGTTTGTTTTGTCTTTGTTAGTAAGTTATTTGCGGTGGGCTATTGACTTCGTGTTTTAGGCTATTGTTAACTTGTCTTAGTGAAGCAGGATGGCGGGAGAGCATGGCGATCAGCGAGTGGTCATGATGAGAACTTCCCCCTCCTCCAACCATGGTGAGTGCTCGCTCGGTCAGCGAAACGCATGGACAGGCAGCATCTTGGAGGTTATTGCTAGGAATACCTCCACTCCTGCCGATGGTGGCGGCCACGGACTCGCGGGGACTTGCGAGTTCCTCCGTGCGCGACCGCCGACTTTCTCTGCTCACGAGGACCCTCGATGCGGATGATTGGTGAGCATGGTTGGCGAAAGCTCAACATAGCTCGATGCGAGCGCGAGATAAGGCACTCTTCGCGTCCCACCGGCAGAGCGCGGCACTCTCATGGTGGGAGAACTACTCGCCATGCGGCCGCGGATGTGTGGTCGCGTGGGAGGAGTTCAGTCTGCTTTTCGTCGGGCCCACATCCCGGATGGCTGATGAAGCTGAAAAGAAAGAATTCCTCGCGCTCAAGCAAGGCGCAAATCGTGATGAGTGCTTATGCGAGTTCAATCATCTGGCTCGTTATGCTCGGAGAGGTGGCCTCGGATGAGGCTAAGCGGGAGAAGTTTATGGATGGCTTGTCAGAGGCTGCGAGGACAAGCTATCTGTGTGGACTTCTCGACTTCGGGCCTTGGTAGATAAGGCCATTGTTCTTTGAGCATAAGGCAAAGCGTTTGGCGAGTCCATAGCGCAAATGGGAGGCTGTCAGTCTACTCACCGGCCTCACTCGTCCTCGGGTGGGCGGCACTAGTGGCGTTCTTTTGCTCCGCCGCGCCGAGGCCATCGCACAGCTCCTCGCCCCGCGGTGGTGTTTTTGACCACGTGCTGCGATCGGCGGCGAAGCGGCCTCCGCAATCGGCGGCGAGGTTACGTGTTTTATTGCCACAACAAGGGCCATTATGCGAATGCACGCCCTCGAGTGTTGCAGCGGCCCCTCGTCCTAATGGAGGGGCGGGCGAGTGGTCATCCACGACGGAAGATTATCGAAGCCCGAGTGCGGCGGCGGTCGAGTCAACCACCTTTGGTGAGGAGGCTCGGGGCGCGGATGTCGTGATAGGTACACTTCTTGTTAATTCTCGTCTGCTGCGGTATTATTTGATTACGGAGCATCGCATTCTTTATTTCAAGATCATTTGCTGCTGCTAGTGGTCTTCACTTGTGTTCCTTTGGGAGTTCCTTTGCTCATCCGCTCTCGGGTCGGAAATGAGAGGCGATCTTGATGTCGGGATGTTCCTATCATAGTCGAGTGGGGTTTTGGCAAACCTTATTACCTTTCGATTGTGAGCTGGATGTGATTCTTGGCATGGATTGGTTGTCCCAACACTTGGGGCAAATCGATTGTGCTAGGAAGATTGTCTATCTCACGACCCTTGAGCGGCGGTCGATTTTCCCATGGTGCAAAGTGTCGCACCTTTGTGCACTTGTAACCAAGCAGCTTTGAAGATTGGGAGGTTCCTCTGTTTGTGATTTTGAGGATGTTTTCACGATGATTTGCAGGGATGCCTCGGTTGAGACCTTGAGTTTGTCATTGAGTTGTTGCGATCTTGCCCCTATCTCGAAAGGCGCGTATCATATGCCTCCCAATGAACTAGAAGAATTGAAGAAGCGACTTGGTGAGCTCCAAGCAAAGGTTTCATCCGTCCCAGTTCATCTCCTTGGGGTTGTCAGGTGATCTTTGTGAAGAAGAAGGACAAGACTTTGCGCATGTGTGTTGATTACCGTCCTCTCAATGAGGTGTGGTGAAGAACAAATATCCTCTGCCCCTCATTGATGATCTGTTTGATCGATTATTTGGAGCCAGTGTTCTCAAAGATTGATTTGAGAATGGGGTATCATCAGTCGAGGATCGAGATCGAGAGGATATTCGAAGGCGGCTTTCACTACTCGTTATGGGTATGCGAGTACACCGTCATGTCCTTTGGCTTAACCAATGCTCGGCTTTGTTCATGAACTTAATGAATTCAGTATTCATGGAGTTTTGGACAAATTTGTGGTGGTCTTCATTGATGATATTCTTATTTATTCCAAGGTGAAGAAGATCATCTTTGAGCATCGAGAATTGTTTTGGGCAAATTGCGGGAACACAGCTATATCGAAGTTCGACAAATGTGAGTTACGGTTAAAGGAAGTGGCATTCTTGGGCCATGTTCTTTCAATTTGGAGAGCATATTTGTGGATCGACAAGGTCGCGATGTTCTATCATGGGGGCGGCCAAGTCGATCCATGTGCGGAGTTTCCTTGGTTTAGCGAGCTACTACGCGCTTTATCGAGAACTTCTCCAAGATCGCCAAGCCGATGGTGAATTGCTCAAGAAGGACAAGGAGTTTGTGTGGTCTCGCTTGTGATGAGAGCTTTCGGGAGCTCAAGCGGCGTTTGACTTGGCCCGATCCTCACTCTTCACGATATCCACAAGAGCCCGATATTTATTGCGATGCCTCTCGTCGAGGACTTGGATGTGTTCTTATGCGGGAAGGCAAAGCGGTTGCCTATGCATCGAGCGATTGAGACCTCACGAGCTCAATTATCCACCCATGATTTAGAGTTGCATTTCTTTGTGGTGCATGCACTCAAGATTTGGCGGCATTATTCGATCGGAAGCGCTGTGAGGTGTATTCCGATCACAAGAGCTGAAATACTTGTTCACCCGACGGATCTGAACCTCGGGCGAGAGGAGATGGTTGGAATTGATCAAAGATTATGACATGGGTATTGATTATCACCACAGCAAAGCCAATGTGGTTGCTGATGCACTTAGCCGAAAAGTGTATTGCAATATTTTGATGATCCAAGAGCAGCAACCTGCACTTCTTGCAGAGTTTCAGCGTCTCAACTTGGGCTTGGTTGAGTATGGTTCCCTTGCTGCCTTGGTTGTGCAACCGACCTTGGTGGATCAAATCAAGGCAGCACAACAATCAGATGTTGGTGTGGGTAAAATCAAGCAGAACATCAAGAATGGATCAGCCAGGTGTTTCACAGAAGATGAGCACGGTGTTGTATGGTTTGGGCAGCGGCTTGTGGTCCCAAAGGTCCCCGAGTTGCGGGATTTGATTCTTCAGGAGGCCCATGATTCGCCTTTGACCATCCATCCGGGCCACTAAAATGTACCAAGATTTGCGTCGAGAGATTACGGTGGACTCGCATGAAGCAGCGAGATTGCGGGTTCGTTGCGGATGTGACATATGTTGTCGTGTCAAGGCGAGCATCGGCGTCCGAGGTCTTCTTGACCCTTGCCTATACGGAATGGAAGTGGGATTACGTAGGCATGGATTTTATCAACTGATGCGCCCGTGCTCGTGCGGGGAAGGATGCGTTATGGGTTATCATTGATCGATTGTGGTGGCCCATTTCCTTCGGTCGCGATCAAAAATCGATGTAAATCGGCTAGCGGATCTTTACATATCCGCATTGTGATGCGCATGGTGTGCCACGAGCGATAGTGTCGGATCGTGGTTCTCTTTTCACTTCCGATTTTGCACGATCTGCGGGAGGCCATGGGTACCGTCTTACTTTGGCCGCCTACCATCCTCGGTGATGGTCGGAGCAGGCGAGTCAATCAGTGCTTGAAGATATGCTCGTGCTTGTGTTCTTTCTATGGAAAGAATTGGGAGAAGTGCCTACCGCTTGCGAGTTCTCCTACAACAACGACTTCGAGCGATCTCGGTATGGCACCATTTGAGGCCTTGTATGGGCGGTGCTGCGAGCAGTTGAGCCCAGTGAAGCGGTGAAAAGCGGTTCTTTGGTCGATTCCATCAATGAGGCTGAAAGTCAAGTGCGATTGATTCGTGAGCACTTGCGTGTGGCTCGATCGAGCGAAGAGCTATGCGGTCGGCGTCGCCGTGGTGAGTTTCGGCCCAATGACTTTGTATCTCAAAGTCTCGCCTCTGAAGGACATCGTCGTTTGGTGTCAAGAACAGCGGCTCCTCGATATGTCGGGCCATATCGCATCATCAAAGTGGGAGCTGTTGCATACAAGTTGGAGTTGCCGGCTACACTTGAAGGGTGCATGATGTTTTCCATGTGTCACAATTGAAAAAGTGCCTCCGTATTCGGTTGAGAAACACCATTGGAAAATATCGATGTGCATGAAGATTTATCTTATCGTGGCGCCCCATTCGCATCCTCGAAGAAGCTGAGCAGAGCAGGAACCGTGTGATCAAGTTCCTTAAAGTTCGATGGTCAAACCACTCCGAGGATGAAGCCACTTGGGAGCAGGAAGATCGTCTCGGCAGGTGCAGTCCTTCTTCTCCTAGTGATCGAGAATCTGGGTGAGATTCTGTAAGAGGAGATTTGTAACAGCCCCAACTTAGGGTTTGTATTTCAAATGTAAAATTTTGAGGAGAAATAAAAACTTTTGTTGTCTCTTCAAATCATTTGGAAGTCTTCAAATTTTCCTAGCAATTTCCAATTTTCTAGAGTTAATTCTTGTGATTGGAAATTGTTGTCATCAAATTATTAGCCTTCAAACTTGTGGTCATCCTCTGCAAATATTTTCCTAGCATCTTGATCATCTTATCTACCTCCTGAATTATCTCAAAATTTTTAGATTTTATTTGCTATTTCAAATGGCCAAGTCAAACTAGTTGAAAATCTGGTCAAACCTAGGTCAGCATGCTTGTGAATTTTCTGCAGAACTTTTCAATGCATGAAAAGTTCTGGAAAATTTATGAAATGTTGTTCTCTGTCTCTAGTAGCTTCCATAAAAATTTCGGAATTTTGGAGCCTGGAGCTATCTCTAAAAATTTCCCAAAACTCCTCTGTCTTTTAAATCAGATTAGAAAACACTATTTGTCGGGCCCAGAACCACACTTGGGCTCGAGTCGACCGCACCACATGGCTCGGTCGCGCCACCTAAGCGGCACCGCTGAGCCGATCTCTGTCGGCCGTCAGATTCAAATCGTGCGGCCCTCGTGCGTCGAGTGCATCGACTGTCCAGAATGCTTGCGCGATCTCGCTCGTCCATTAGCGATCGAGCGGTCGATTATCTTCCGGTCGAGTCGAACGATTAGTAGGATCGCACGCAACTCGGCTCGCGCCCTCCGCCTCTTTACGCTGCGTGTGGGCCATCCTGTCAGTCATCACCTACCTCGCGCTGAGCCGAGTGCCATCGGCATGCTTGCGCGCCACCTCGTCTCGCCGTCCATTCTCGGTTTTCTCGCGCGTTTCACCTGGTGCATCACCCGCTGCTAGCCCATATCTGGTGCGGCATTAATCGCTCACCATCTACCTCTCGACTCTGCCGCTTTTCCTTCCATGCGTCTGGTGCGAAGCTCCGCCTCTGTTTCCTTCGCCCTCTTCCCTACTTAAGCTCACCCAAAGCTCCTCTTCCTTCTTTAGACACCATTAAGCCAACTCCTATCACCCATTGCTCATACGAGCTCAAATCGTAGTAATGCTCGAGCTACGGTGCCGCGGCCAGTAACACTTGCCGCCGGTATCATTACATAAGCGATGAAGATCATCCTTTCCTTTTAGCGTCATTTAGTGTTCAGCTCTCAAGCTGTGCTTTCCCCTCAACTAATTTGAAGTTTTATTCACGGGAGCGTTGAATTTCAACTTCCCTCTTCCTCGGCGAAAGTTCAAACCTTCGTCCTCTTCTCCGGTGAGTTGGTTCATAGAGTAATTGCTCGCGCTAGCTCCATGCAGTGCACTCACTCGAGCTATCTCCATCTCCCTTTTCTCTGTTTTTGCTCAGGTTGTTCCTTCCTCGGTGACCCCTTGATCGCGCCAGTAGGTTCGTCGCGGGCCATCTCCGGCGACCACGAGCTCGCGTCATTCGGTGAGTTCACGAAGCCTCACGCGATGCCCATCGCGCGCTAGTTTTCACCTTATTCTCCTCTGGCGCGATCGTCCTTGTCACCCCCGCTGCCGGCGCCGTGCTCGTCGTCGCGCCACCTCGGTGCATCTCGGTGCGGCGTGACCACCCGGCCGGTGATCCTCGAGCAACCCATTTTGGCGTCGTAGCGACCTCGCGCCACTCCTTCACGGCGGCGAATCCGAGGTCGAGCGCGAGCCTCTGTTCTTCTGTTATGCTCCTCTGCATGCACCGGCGGTGGGGCCTCCTTCAAAACCAGTTCTTTAGTCTCTAATCATGATTAGGAATGTTCATTAGTTCCTCTCATTGCATGATCAAAAATAGGTATTGGAAGTTTGAAAGTATTTTAGTTCTCTGTATGCTTGTTATTGTCGTTTTACATTGTCGATGGCGAAATTGGGTTCATTCTTATGCTATTCATATTTGGTTAGTGCTTGGTGACTCCTTTAGAAGTGGTGCTTAGCAAGAAGTTAATTGGATAATCTCTATAGGATTTAAATCATTAGTTGGCTTTTGATCTATGAAGTATTATCGAATTTGAGTTTTGCCTCTGTGCTTGTAGTGTATTTTCGATAAAGTAAGATTTTGTTGTAGCGCATCTTTGAAAATCGTTAGCATTGCGATACCTTGGTGTGGTGCTTAGGAGTGTGAATAGCTGAGTATCTTTAAAATCCTATCTTAGATAGAAAAGGTTGTTAGCATCTCACAATTAAATGCTTGACTAGTTAGTGTTTTCAATAGCTTCTTGTAGGTTACGTATCTTCCACATTAATGGTTGTTTTAGAGTAACTATTTGTTTTGATATACTAACTTGATGATTAAATAATAGATGTGCACACAATCACCATCAAAGTATGTCCAAAGTTTAAATCATATAAGAGGATTGATTTTGTGGCTAACTTTGATAAATAAGTGAGTGGGTAGATCAATCACTTGAAAGCATGTCTTTTGAAGCATCTCATGTGATTATTGTTACTCCTTTGTGATGGTCTAGCCTCTGTGTATAAATTGGTGTTTCTATTTGATTATTGAGTTTTGCGGTGTTATTCGTTCTTATTCGCTGTTTTGTTCAATCGTTAGGATTCGATATTTGCGGCAACCACGAGAGCGACCCTCGCAACAAATTGAGCAACAGCGGCGAGCAAGCGGTTTGATCATTTTATCCAGTATTTTAAAGTCTAATATTTTGTTTCAAGCGTATGTATGCATCGCTTATTTTGTGTTAAATTGGTTAGTTAAACCTTTAGATGCATAATCTGTAGGTAAATATCATCCTCTACTACACGAGCCTAGGTTATTTCTTTGTGATTAGAGTTATTTGGATGAACTCTCGTCACTTAGTGATTCTGAGTTCAAATTGCTTAGACATACTTAGTATCGGTAGAAATGGGCGGTTATCGACTTAGTCGGTAACCTTGATCACCTAAAATTTACTACAACTTTATGTTTGACATTTTTGCTATGTTTAATTGCAAAATTAAAAATGAAAAGAAATGATTTAGACTTGGGCACAATGGTAAGGCCGTGTGTGATGTGGGTGTGGCTGGAAAGGTGCAGTCGATTAAGGACCGAGTTACTTGCGCCACCGTCTTGAGCATTTTGCGTGCTAACCACACTAGAGTATATGGGACCTCTCTTGACCTAGTACTTTGGCGTGTATTGGCTCGGGTCGCGGGGAGGTCGCGGGAGGATGGAGGTGGGAGCATGGTAGTTGTCAGAAAGCTTTATCTGAGTGGGTAGTTGCCTTTCGGCTTTACCATGTAAGCGTATGGATTTCTATCCATCTGACGGCTCGTAGTTAATACACAATATTGGAAAAAGTCTCGTAGGACTTAGCGGTGCGACATACCTTGGAAGTGTGTTTTGGCTTAAAGGCGATGCGAAGTGTGGGTACATTGGTACACCTGCGAGTTAAAACTATTCGAATAGCCTCGTCTAGGTTATGGACACGCTCGGATCGCCCCAAGAACTAGACTACAACATTTCAATTAAAACTTGATGGGTGAGTGCGAATGCGGGATTAGTGCTATTGTTAATGGTGACTATTGGGGTAGTCACTTCTAGGTTGTTTATCTTTCGTTTTTGTTATTAATATCCTTCTTGTTATTTCAATCTTAAAAATGAATTGCAAACTTGCCTTTAAAGCTGTATTACCTTATTGCAAATGGAAATTGGCTTTATGCAAATGAAACATATGGCCTCCACCAAATAAGCTTTGCATGTAGCTTATGAGCAGTGCGCTAGTTCACACGTCGGTCTTGCGGGTACAAAGACAATCTTTGTACTCAGTGCTTTGCTTAATGTTTTGTTGTAGAGGAAGAAGGTGAGCCCCAAGGGCCTCATACGTGAGTGTGTTGCCGTTTCGTGGGCGACTAGACTTGGCGGTCGGTCGGATGCCTTGTGGGTTGGAGGCACGGCGATTGGCTTTGTTTATAGCCATCTTATGGCACTTTGCTTCATTTGTCGTTCTTGTTTATTTGTGTATCTTGGCACATCGGCCTTTGTGCGTAATAACTCTACTATTTGTTTATCTTCCGTTTGGTAGTGTGGTGTTTGGACTCTATGTTTGGAATGGAGTTGATGTCTAATTTTGTAGCAGGTGTGTATCTTTCTTTGCAGGAAGTATACATATCTCGAGAGATCAATTATTTGATTTGTGATGCTAGGACTAGGTGGTTGGTTAAGCATTACAAGCCAAATAAATTGGGTCCTCTAATGACCCCTATAGATAAACCATATTTGCTATGCTTCTTGTTCCAAGTATAAGAGCTAAATGCGCTTCACTTAAATTATCAGGTGAGCTTGTTTTTAGGAGTGTCTTTATATTATATGAATTATATGATGCTACCTAATGATGAAATATATATATGTGCAGCGCCATGTCACTTTTGGTCCAAGACAAGCAAGCGGTTCGAGCTGGACTGTTTTGGAATCGATTCGGCCTCGAGAATCAGCGACAACACCAACTTTAAACAGACATAACTTTCACATACGGAGTCCGTTGGAGGTCCACGAGTACTTGATTGAAAGCTTATTTCATCCTCTT
The DNA here is from genome assembly GCA_036346255.1 of Ampelocalamus luodianensis. NCBI lineage: Eukaryota > Viridiplantae > Streptophyta > Magnoliopsida > Poales > Poaceae > Ampelocalamus > Ampelocalamus luodianensis. The sequence goes on along the minus strand of CM070621.1, from coordinate 63,688,235 downwards.
TCCAATGGATCTGGACTCACCTTCAAATTCCTTCTGGACTGATCGCAATCATCAAAAGAAGACGTCATATCACTTGTTTGGGCCAATCTGGGCCTTGTAATCATACTGAACCACCTGGGGGTGCTGTTACTGTTCACATGAACAGTAATCTATGAGATTAGTCCCACCCCCTTAGTTCTATTAGATGTGTGGCTCCTCATCCCCTATTTAAGGAGGTCGCACCCCCTCTAGTTTTCTTGGATTTTGTTTAGTTAAAAGTTAGCTTCATAGCAACTTCGTGTATTGGCTTGTGTCGACTAGACCAACCATAATACCGCTTCAGATTCCCAACTCAATTCAATATTTCAATTCCTATTTGCAATTTCAGATTGCTTTATCTTTTCTTGCGTGCTTCTTGATTGTATGCGAGAATGGAGCCTTCATGGTCGAGTCATCAGGTATTCGTGGACGGTTGATAACGACTTGTCAATCAGTTTAGCAATTGCGTGGTTTCGAGCCTTGCGTGCTTGTAGCCAGGATCGTAAGAGTTGAGCGACGCCTACCAAACTTATCGTTCTCATCGAAAGATCGAGCCAACAATCGGACCTTCGGGTTCATCAAGTCGTTCACGACGGGTACGTGTTAATTATTGTAGTTTATAGTTTTGGTTCTCTTTCAAGTAGAATGACGAGTAGAATTCGGGGTCGAATTCTATTTAAGGGGGGTAAAATGTAATATGGCGCATAATCATCAATAATTCGGAAGTAAGAAATTAGAGTTTAATGGTTAAAAAATTTGGGTTGGGGAAGGATTATGAGCCAAGTCGGCCCATGGCCTAATGGGTGGGCGACCACCACTTAAGAAAGAGAGGGGGGTGGCCAAACCCTACCCCACAGTGCGGTGCATTGCTGCTGCTCTGCCGCTGCGATTTCTCCATCTTTGCAGTAATGATTTCACTTGTAGTGACAAGGATTTCTTTGTCGCGGTGAGGCCATTGTGGTCATACTCTTGCGCACCTCCACGCCATCCATTGGCGTGGCAAGAGTTTTCGCGGCCACAACAAGGTTTTGGCTTTCGCGGTGAGTTCTTTGCTGCCACGGCAAGGAAAAACTCTGCGCGATGAGGAAAATGCCGCCGCGGCAAGGTTTTATTTGTAGTGACACAGGACTGGATTAGAAGGGAGAGGAGGCGGAGAAGTTTGCAACGGCAAGGATGGAAGAAAGAAGGATGGAAGGAAGGAGAAGAAGAAAAGAAGGAGGAAGTGAGGAAAATTAGTGGGGTTTACGTGATCTTTTATATTCTTTAAGGGTAACCCCTATTAATCCCTCGAATTACCTTAGATTAGTCGTTGTAAGTTTTGTAGATTGTTTTTCCCTAGGGAAGATTGGTTTTCAGCCTACCCTAGTTCGCTGAGTTTTGATGCAGAACATTGAGAGGGCAATTTGAGGTATCTAGGATTGGATTTAGGGTTTTGTCAAATTAGCCAAGATGTAGATAATTTTATTATATTTCCAGGAAGGTCTAGATCACTAGATTCGGAGTAGCAAGCGAAAATTTATGGTCTCGAGAAGGTCGCTATCCAGAATTCGGGCATCGTTGGCAGAGATCGTGTAGATGAGCTGTTTTTACCTAGTAAATGAAAGAATTAAAATTTGGTGATATCTTGAATTAGCTAGGAAATTTTGAGGAGTTCCTAGAACTGATATCATTCATATATTTTAAAGTTTGAGAATTAAAGATAAAAAATTGTGAATCGGTCTGTCCTAACAGATTTTAGGACAGTCTTCAGGGAAGGAAACGGGGGAGAAAACGGTAGAATAAGAAGTTCATCATAATCCACATGGTTTATATATACCTCTTCCTATTTCTAGCGTACCTTGGGAAGATATTTCTATAGACTTTGTTTTAGGATTGCCTAGAACAAAGAGGTTTTCTTAGATGGCACATTCTTAGATGGCACATTTTATACTTTGTCATAAGGCGATGATGGTACAAATGTTCTTGGTTTGTTTTTGAGAGAGACGTTCGACTACATAGAGTGCCCAATACCATTCTTTGGATCGGGATGCGAAGTTTCTCGACCATTTTGGAGGAAACTATGGGCTACATTGGGGACAAAATTGCTATTTTCTACTACATGTCATCCCCAAATCGTCAGACAAGCTGAAGTTGTCAACATACGTTATCAACTTTCTTTGAGGGCTGTTTGAAGAAGAATTTAAAGATGTGGGAAGAATGTTTGCCCCATGTGGAGTTTGCTTACAACCGTTGCGCATTCAACCACAAAGATGTCCCCTTTTCGGGTAGAATATGGATTTGTTCTCGAGCTTCAATTGATTTTTACCTCTACAATCTTCAAAAAGGTAAATTGTGATGCTAAACAACGTCTGAATTGATACTTAAGATACATGAGACTACTAAAGAAAATATTGAGCATATGAATGTTAAATATAAACTTGCTAGAAGTTAGGGTAGAAATGTCATTACATTTGAACTTGGAGATTTAGTTTGGTTGCATTTGAGAAAAGATAGGTACCTGACTTGAGAAAAACAAAATTGATACCTAAAGCATAGAACCTTTCAAAGTGTTAGGAAAAATTAATGATAATGCATATAAGCTTGATGCACTGCGATTTTGGGGTTAGTCCACATTTAATATTGTAGATTTGTGGGGACCCACAGGTTATTTCTGCAAGACCAAGGCCTTCTTGGTGCGATGGAGATAACTCTGGGCCTCCATGAATAGATTCTACCTTAACTCCATCTAAGAGAAAGACCCGACTGCATCTAGAGATCCGACGATCATGCATACTGCTCCCTTGCAAGCACTACATGATAACCGAGCCTCCAAAACAATCAAGGCCCACACTTAGTGAGCTAAAATGGAAATCATAACAGCGGGAATGCGTCTCGTGTTGGCTCCCAAGATCAGCGACCAACACGCATATACCCTCATCAACGCCGATCACAGACATGCAACATTCATACATAGTCATAAAGAAAGACATACAACATAATAGTTCAAGTCTACATTGATTACAAAATGGCCGACCGGTCAAATTCAATGAAACACTTAGAGTGGCAGCGGAAGATAGTAAGATAAACAAAAGTCCTACAATGGTATGCCCCATAACCCATGGCAACCGACTAGGAGTTAAATGATAGCACTACTCGTCAGCGTCACCTAAATCGGCGCTAACGAGTTCCTCGGGCACGAAGTCTTCCCCACTTGAATTTGCGAGAAGCGGATTGAGTACAATTGTACTTGCAAGTCTTACATAAATTAAAGCATTTATTCATATAGGATATCAAAAGAATGACATTAGTGGCTTAGTTTTTGTAGAAAACACAACAACTTTGACCTACACCTACTAGTTTTCAATTGCCATTTAAATCAGATTTGAAGTAGAAGTAAAGTATGAAATAAAGTACTACATTGATAAACAAATGAATCAAACAAACATTCAAGTGGCAGCCCATTTTGAAGTACTAAAATGCTGAACACACGTTCAAGCGAATACCTAGTTGAAACCACAAATTTTAATTCAAAGTCTAACCTTAGTGACTCCGGAGTTCAGCGATCATTCGTAACCATGGACATGGCTATTCGGATAGATTTATCTCTGCGGTGTACTACTTTACCCACACGACTCGACTAGCCCATAAGCCACGGAATTAACACACTTCCTATGGTGTGTCGGTGGAAATCGAGATCGGTATTTTTAAACAGAAAGTGGTATTGAACCAGGTCCCCTTGCGAGATGAACCCCTAACTTAGTATAAGCGATCGATAGCACTTGCTAGCGGGCTGCAAGTTATGTTGGATATACCGATGCAATGTAAGTAACAAAATTGGTGCTCCATCCACACTATTGGAAATTACATCGGCTCCCTACGAACAAATGATCAAACACAAGTGTCCTCACACCACACGGGCCCAACCCAATCAAAACCTTCCCCTACTTGACCAAGCGGCTCCCAACCCGCGTGTGGTAGCACTAGTTTTACTAGAATCAACGACGTCACCAAAGTTCGATCCTTGTTGGTCCGGACAAGTCAACCACATACCCGATCTGGTGCACGAAGGCACCCTCACTAGAAACCACATGTCTAAACCCAAAACTCTTTTAAAATAACAAAGTTTAACACAAAAAATAGATACGAAGATCTAGAATAAAAGAAGATAAAAGAATTTGTGTCTCCCATAATTGTGGGTTACTCAGACAATCGATCTAATATCTAGACTTGCATGACCCATAACATATATTTCACATAACCTAACTTAGGCATGTAGCTACTGGAATGATTCAAGGACAACCTCAAGAATAGGATATATCTAACTACACATCACAAAAATAGTGACATAGTAAAATTAACTTGCAAGCAATTATCATTACACTAACTTATCAAAAACTGGGATCAATATGATGCAAAAAAGAAAGTTCAAATGATGCTTGCCTTGCTGGAACTTGAGTTGTTCGCTCTCGGTGGTGTAAGAGTCAATGTCAATAGCTTCGAAATCTAAAGAATACAGATATCGATAAACACAGAGAAATACCACAAAAATCATATTGCTAAAAAATGCATGATTTTTTACAGTAGCTAAGTCATGATTTTAGGTGCAAAAATTATTTTATTTGGATTTAGTATGTAAAAGTTATGGTGGTTTGAATTTCAGATTGTTGGAAAATCCAAATTAATTCCAATCGATTACTATTCACCAAATTTAATTATTTGGCCAAAATTTGCAGAGCAACGATGGGTACAAGGATTACATAGATAAATAGAGGATATCAATATAAGACCAAAATAATTTGGTTCATCTCATTTGGAGTTTTTATGAATTAGTTATGAATTTTCTAAGTTAATAGCATTTTCTAGTTCAAAAATAACTCAATTTTGGATCACTTTCCAAAAACTATATTTTTTGGAATGTAGACAGGTTTGAAACCTATTTTAAAAATAAGTTCACTTAATATAAAAATTGTCAAAAGTGGTTTCACTGGATTTAGAGTGAAGATGATTTAGTTATGAATTTTTAAAGTTAAATGTAATTTTTAGTGTGCAAATAAATCATTTTTGGATTTTCTAAAGCTTTTATTCCTTTTCTTATCGAGCTGCGCACTAGCCACAGTTGTTGATTGGTGGGCTCTGTGAATAGCGCGTTTCTTAATTTTCTTCCGCTTTAAACCATAGACAAACATGTGGGACCCGTCCGTTAGTGGTTGCAGCGAGCTGCGTGGTCATAGCGGCTGCGTGGTCGTAGCGACTGAGTGGTCGTAGTGACCGAGTGGTCATAATGGGCAGTGGTCGTTGGGGCTGAGTGCTCGTAGCGATTGAGTGGTCGTAGCGGGCAGTGGTCGTAGCGACTGAGTGGTCGTAGTGATTGTGTACTCGTAGCGACTGAGTGGTCATAGAGGCGATGGTCATAGCGGCCCGAGTGGTCATAGCTACAGTGTCGGTCCGCCTACGACAAGGGAGTTCGATCCCATGCGGCGCGGCGGCTTGCGGCGCTCGTGCCATGGGCGGCCAAGACTTGGGATAGGCAGCGCAATAGCGATGCGCACCTAAAGCAAGTGGTGGCGATAGCTAAGATGGTGCATCTTGGCGGCTGGCGGAGAGGCGGCGTTACAACTACGGCAAACACACATGCAGCAAAGAGCTGCGGCGTCAAGATAGCAGTGCGAGCTTCTGGGGATACCGGTGGCTACGAGTGAAGAAGATGCTCGGGAAAGCTTGGAGCGACTTGGAGGTGTCCGGTGTTGAAGAGGATGAGCTGCTGGCGATGCGGTCCAATGAGGAGAGAAGACCACGAGCAAAACTAAGACAAGTGAATGCTCGGGATAGCTCAAGGATCTGATGAGGATGCTATAGGAGCAAGGAATCGACAAAAGCTTTACCGGTCGGTGCTGGAGATGAAGAATAGGGTTCTTCGGCCGACAAAGATAATCTCCTCAAATCCACGAAATCTTGTCATGCAATGACAAAATCGATTGAGGGGTTTTCTTTCTCATACCCAAAGGCACGATATGATGCGAAGGATTTAGGTTAGAACCTACCGGATGTGGAGAAGACACGACATTGTCTGCTGGTGCGTGCTCTGGAGCTGCTTAGAGCTCGAAGATGGTTCGAGAGCTACAAGAAATTAAGAGATCTCGCATTAGGCAAAATGGATATGGCATTAATCCTAGAAAAGAAACCTCGGTTAGGAGCTCACTTGAAAATGGAGCATGGCGGCGTCCCTCTCCTCGGTCGAAAAGAAGTGAGAGAACTAGGGTTCGAGGTGGTATTATGCGGTGTTGGCGGAGATGGAGCGGTGAGGAGCGAAGAAGCTCGGGACAGGTCAAAATGGGTGGTGGATTGACGATGTGAGCATCGTTTAGCGACAGAGGCGAGCGGCGCGGCCGCGTGGGCTCGGCTCACGCGCGCTGCCCAGGAGGAAGGCGAATCCGATAGGTGGGACCACCTTGTCGGCGGCGACAGATGCACTAGGGTTGGAGTGCAGTCGGTGTAGCTAGGGGTTCAATTGAGTCGATTCGCGGGTCGGACTCGAGTCGGTTCAATCCCAAGAAAGCGATGTCGAGTTGACTAGTTTTGATTCAAGCGATTCTACTTTGACCGAGCTCTTAAAAATAGAAATAATTTTCCTAAAATCACGAGATAAATCAAGGCGTTTAGGAAGGTCTAGTGTCCATAAAAATTATTAAACCTCACTATTCATTATATCGGTTGCATATTTTAAATTCAAACTTTAGTGTGGGTCATTGTATTAAATTTAAATTTTCTAAGGGTTGAAAATAGTCCCATAAATCGGAAAAAATTATATTTATTCATGACAATTAACATAGTATTTTAATAAATTGTTTAGGATGATGATCAAATGTTTTATTCTGAATTTTTTTAATTTTTAAAAATAATCTATTTTATTAGAAATTACAAATTTATTCTTGAGATCTTTTTACTGATTATACTCTGTCGCCTAATGGTTCTGTATTGGAGGCATTCGCTAACGACGATGATTGGAATGTACTAGCCGTGCCGTTGGGCGACTAAATATCTGTATGGCCCGTTCGTGACGGTGGTTGTCGCGAACAGCTAGGCGACTAATATCATGTCGCCTAATGGTTAGGTGACAGTAGGCTATTTTTATTTTTAATTCTTGTTTAGTTGTGTTGTAATGAATATTACATTTTGTGAAGCTTATACGAATCTTGTCCACACATGGAGAAAAGTAATCCTATGGTTAAGTGATATTTTGGAGAAAAAGTAGGTATGATACTTTCTTTGACTTCATCACGTTGGGCTGATTTGTAAGTCATGTCGGTGTATCTAACCTTACGGGTATGCCATGTCAGCGCATGGAATGTTATTTAGTGTACTCTACATTTACAACAAGTTCTTTCCAAGCATTGCGAATTGCAACACTCGATGTTAGTATAAAAAGTCTCGCTTCCTGTCAAGGTCATCCAAGCTTATGTAATACAAAATTAGTTCAGTTTGAGTGACACAGCAAGTAGAAACAAAGTAGTAGTATCCGCAATAATTCTTTATCATGAGAAAATTAAATTTGTTCATTTTGCCTACATCCATAGGATCTGATCTTCTGAAATATGTATATATGCTCTGAGCCTATTGAGTTGGGTGAATCAGAAAGAGAAATCATCAGGCTTGGACTGGTCCATTCTCCCTTTGAAGAATGGCTTGGACAAAAGCCCGGAATGAACATGTTATATATCCATCTGTTAGTAGTGCGGCTCATGTGAAGTTGTAGTGGTGGATTAATCCCACATTGCTTCTCAAGTGAGTTGTAGTAGCATACAATGTATGTTGGGTCCAAACATAACATCTTCAGTTTAACTCTTTTACACGAAACAAGAACGAAAGTGTAAGCGGTGTGCTATGTGTGCATAGAACCACCCCACGGGTGGGCTAAGCATTGAGCGAATTTTGGGTTAAGGTGTTACAAATGATGTTAGTAGTGCGGCCATGTAGCCCATGTGGAGTTTTAGTGGTAGGCTTAGTCCCACATTGTTTATCTAAAGTGAGTTATAGTAGTATATAATGCATGTTAGCTCCAAATATAGTACATCTGGACTAACTCTTTACACGAAACGATGACGAGAGTTTAAGTGGTATGCTATGTGTGTGTAAATCAGCCCCCACATGGGGTAGGCATTGACCAAATTTTGGATCAAGATGTTATGGAACATGCAATGGCTCAACCAATGTAGATAGAGCTTCCATACAAACAATTCTGGTCATAATGAAGAAATCACCATGTCGGCTTCTAATGCAGGTTGCAAGTTGCAACTGATAGACTAGCAGAACACAAAGAACATGTTGAGAAGAAGAAATGGACGTTTGGATTATTGCACCTGTGTCCAATCAAGGATTGGGGGAAATTTTATATCATCTCTTTTTTGTGTGCACTTTCAGTAAAACATGCAAGCTGGTCAATTACATGTTACTTGCCAAGGAGACGGTGATACAAATCTTGCTGCAGTAAAACATGGCAGGCAAAATTACAGTTTCATTGAGAGCATTGCTAAATGTTTGTTCATGCTCGCTACTACTACGGTACACTACGACACAAGCATCTAGACCATATAAGTATACATGCCTTTAGGGGATAGTGAAAAACATGGGGGGTAGGACGGGGGACTACTACGTAATGAATGACCTGATCTACTGCGTGGATCGGTGCCATTTTCCCTTCCATGCTAGCTCGGCGTTGAACTCCTCGCTGGCCATCCCCTTCCCCTTGTCGCGGGACTGTCCACGTCGAGCTGGTATGTCGAAGTCGTCCATGTCCTACGATTCCATGATGTAAGTGCACCGTATAGTGAAAATCGTAAGAAGAATGTAAATTCTTCATAACTCACATCGTCGTCTGGATTACGGCAGGCGATTTGATCTGTTGTGGCGGCGAGCTCACCATGAGCCTTTCCCTTGCCCTTGTGGCGGGACTGTCCACGTCGGGTTGGTATGTCGAAGTCGTCCATATCCTGAGATTCCATGATGTAAGTGCACCGTATAGTGAAAATCGTAGGAATGATGTAAATTCTTCATAACTCACGTCGTCGGTACGGATTACGCTTGGGCAACCGGATACGCTGTGGCGGCCGGGCTCAGCCGCATGAGCCTTTCCCTTGCCCTTGTCGCGGGACTGTCCATGTCGAGCTGGTATGTCGAAGTCGTCCATGTCCTGCGATTTTATGATGTAAGTGTACCGTATAGTGAAAATTGTAAGAATGATGTAAATTCCTCATAACTTACGTCATCGGTACGGATTACGCCGGTGGCCGGATCTGTTGTGCGGCAGGGCTCATCGGCGGCGGCGGATCTGTTGTGTGGCGGGCTCAAGCGCATGAGCCTTTCCCTGCCTTTGTCATTTGGACTATCCACATCGGGCTGGTATGTCGAAGTCATCCATGTCCTGCGATTCTATGATGTAAGTACACCGTACAGTGAAAAACGTAATAAGGATGTAAATTCTTCATAACTCACGTCCTCGAGAGGGTCCGGTACGTAAGGTATCCACCGCACGAAGTTCTTGGCCTACACCAAGTAGTTCAACATGTACCTGCTGGATGAATGCCGGTCATACATCTCCGGGCCGTCGATCCACTGGAAGAAGTGGTAGCGCATCTCGGGCTGCCATTACGTGGGGATGAAGTTAAAATTTAAGGAACTCAACGTTGGGAGAGGAAAATCGAGGCACGCGAAAGAAACACTTACGAGGTGGTGCCTGCATGTGTAATGCGCCGGAGCGTGTGCAGGTGTGTGGGTGAATGATTTCTTCCAGTTTGCCACACACACACTACGGGATCAGGAAACGTGGTGGTACTTTAGCATCTTTCATTGAAAAATCTGGGTATTGTAGTTGTTTCCTCTTCTGCGCAAGTCACTTGCGCATCTGCAACATCCTCGCGTAGAAGTTTGCCGAGGAGTCCATAGCTGAGTATCTGTTGTGTAGTGTTGGGTTTGGTTCAACCCTTTTTATAAGCCCCATGGTTGGCATGGTGTGGTTAATTTCATGTAGAGTCATGTCTTTCAGTTCTGAAAAGCTGAGGAGGTAGAGTATTGTCATGTCCATCTGAAAAGCTGAGGAGGCATAGTGTTATTATGCCCATGGTTCTGAAGTCGATCTGAAAAGCCTAACCTAAACCTAAACCTAAAGCTGCAAAGTTGTCTCCTTTAGTTTTATCAACTGCGTAAAGCTGGCCGTGTGGTCTTGTCCTTGCGCAAAGCTGCTTTATGCAGTCTTGTCAACTGCGCAAGGTTGTCTCCTTTGGTCTTATCACTGCACAAAGCTGTCCCGTGTGGTCTTGTCACTGCGCAGAGTTGCCTCGTCTGGTCTTGTCACTGCGCAAGGCTGTCTCCTTTGGTCTTGTCAATGCATAAGGCTGTCTCCTTTGGTCTTATCACTGCGCAAAGCTGGCCCGTGTGGTCTTGTCACTGCGCAAAGCTGGCTCGTGCGGTCTTGTCACTGCGCAAAGCAAGCTAATACATTACCTGCTTTGTTAGCCTACCCCCGCGGGCTATAAAATGCACGTCCCATGCTCCGAAAGTAGGACCACTCGATCCTTGAAACCGTAGGAAGAAGAACCTTCTCCGTCATACAGTAACATACGATGGCAGACGCCCAAGGACCAGTCCAACTGGGGTCGCCGAAGCTAGACCTTCTCGTGGAAATGAGGGAGGATGTGAGGACCCGGGGTATTTAACTCGTAATACTTAACCTCCAAATGGTTCTAGTATTACCAATTAAATATCCTAAACCTCGATGGATATGTGCTTCCCAGAATTGCAGCACACATACATCTTTACAAAATCATGCATCGTTTCCATACAACTTACAATACCAAGTCTAGCAAAAGACATACATAATATAGAGTTATTACACAAGAGCCGACCGACCAAAAGACATCAAAGTAACAAAATAACAGCGGAAGCAAAATGCCAGAAGATGGCGATAACACAAACCAACTAGTTAGCCAATAACCCACAAGGCAACCGACCAGGCCGCCAAGCTAGTCACACCCACTGCAGCAAAACTCACAAAAGTCAATCCCTTGGGGATCCATTTCCTCCTCTGCAACAATAAGACAATGCAGATGAGTACAAAAATATACTCGCAAGACTTACGAGTAACAAGCCTATGCATAGCTACATGCAAGCTGAAATAAAGGAGACGATCACAAGGTTCATTGGACGCATAAAGCAATTTTCATTTGCAATAATGTAATAGATTGAAGGCAATTTGTCAAATCTGTTTTTAATTGTTGAAATAACAGCGAGACAACAATAAGTAACATAAATAACCACCTAGAGGTGACTAACCCAATAGCCACCACAACATAGCACGTATTCCCCATTCGTACCACCCAATTCAAGTTTTAGTGAAAAGGTTATAGTCTAACTCTTGCAAAACCTAACCAAGCATGTCCATAACCTAGGACGAGGCTATTCGAATAGATCAAACCCTGCAGGGTTGTACCAATGTACCCACACTTGGTGCCTTTTTGCCACAAGATTAAGCACACTTCAGAAGGTATGCTGGCACCGTTAAGTTCTACGAGACGTTTTCCAATATTGTGTATTAACCATGAGTCACCCGTATGGATAGAAACTCATACGTTGCATCGGAGTCATTGTAAACCCAGGAATCAACTACCCATAGATAGTAAAGCAACCTGAACAACTACAATACCCCTCGGTGCGGAGAACGTATGTAACATCCCCATATTAGGGTTTGTGTTTCAAATGTATAAAAGTGTTAGAATTTCAAAAACTTTTGTTAAAACTCTTAAATTTTCTTTAAATTTCAAGCTTTTGTCTTCAAATCAAGTTTTTATTTGTTTTCAGAAAAATGTGTGTATAAAAATTTCAGGAATTGCCGAGCTAAACAACTTTGTCTTATTAAATCCTTAAGTTGTCTCAGCCTTTTGTTTTTAAAAATCTAGAAACCAAATTTTGGTTCCACCCCCACTTACTTGCGGGCCCCACCCACCAGGTCCTTCTTTTCCAAGTGGTACCCGAGCCATGCACCTGCTCGCTACTAAGCGCAGGGACACGCGCCAAGCGCCTGTAATATCCCGTTTGTCGTTAGTGGATGTAATAAAAAAAATTAGAGAGGGAATTAAGATAATTAAAAGAGAAAAAAATCAGAAATTGATAGAGTAATGGGCCACGCAGCCCATAGTCAAGTGGAGGAAAAACAGGCTTAGTGACCCATGGCCCATGAGGAAACCAGAAACCAACCAAAGAAGGAGGGGGAACCCTAGGGTGCTACAGTACCCGCACTGCCACTGTAGCATGGTACTGTAGCAACCCATCTCCTCCATGGTGGTGACCCTCTCCTCTGAGTCTCTTCATTGTGGTGGCCGGCCAAGAAAAAAAGAAGAAGAAGGAAGAAAGGAGAAGGGAAGAAGAGAGGGAAGGGGAAGATTCACGGATTGCATCGCGGTCTACAGCGGTTCGTCAAGGGTAACCCCGGTTTGCCCCCGAATAGATGCATATTTGATTGTTGTAGCAATGTCGGTATTTCTGTCTCCTCAGGACAGATCGCGTTAGACAGACGTTTTGATATAGTTAAGTGCGGATTCGGTCTTGGGATTCTCCTAGAGAGTTGTAGAAGACGTCATTAGCTTTCGATGAAGTGCTAGATCGTATTATTTGGGCCTCTGTAGCAAAAGTTATGAATTTTTTAGTGCGATTGTTCTGCGAATCTGTCAGTATTCTGACAGGTTTTAGTAATCTGGCTTTAGAGATCAGTTAAAGGGCTAATTAGAGGATCTCAGTATAACGAAAGTTGTAGATAATTGTTGTAGCTTTCAGGGAAGCCTAAGAACGCGACATTTGGACAAACGAGCTGAAAGTTATGTTAGTTTTAGTGCTCTGTCCAGAAAGGGTGACGTGAAATCGATGTTTTGTTAATCAGCTTAAAAGTGATTTTAGATGGCCGAATCAGGGAGGCTCACCAACTAGGTTTAGTTGGGAAATTTGATTACCTTTCAATGAAGTCCAAGAACACCTAATTTGGACCACTGTACGGAAAGATATGAATTTTAGAACTTGACTGTTCATAGAGGGCATTTCAGTACTTAAGAAAGCGGAGTCGGGATCGCGTTGCAATTTGCTACTTGATGAGTTCGCTTATTTAATTCATGTTTTTCATTACTATGGTCTTAGTTTATATTCATAATGTATTAGGTGGTGGATTGGTACCGGAGGCAGCACCGTCTTCACGTTCTCCATTCGCACGCGGTTAAGGCAAGTGCATTGTTTGATTCGTGGTTGCGATTGATTGGTGTTTGTGTGCTTTTTCGATATGTGATAGTATAGTGAGATTGATGGCATGATGTTGGTTTAAGATTGGTGGATGCTCCAAATATGTTTATGCTCTGTTGTGGTATGATGTTATCGTTTTGTGGTAAATTGATGATGATTAAATGATAAGCATGTGCATATTGAGATCATGTTGAGGCTTGGTCACGTGGTGACCAAGTATGTTTCCCTTTGAGATCCCGTCATGAATGTGGCGGGCTGAGATCCCCACACTCGTGGAGTGTGGGCATGAGGTCCCCAATACTTGCGGAGTATTGGGCAATTGGTCCCTGTGCGTGCGCGCACAGGCATGGGTATGGGGCGACGGTTGCATACTTTGCATTACCGGTGTAATGCACAAAGAAAGATAAAGAGAAAGGACCCTTGAGCATTGCATTTGCATATGAGATGTTCTATTGTTGATCTCCTTTACATGGATCTGATGTTATAGTTTCTTTATGTACTTGCTAAGTGCGTGGACTCACTCTTGCTTTTATTGTTGTTTTAGGTACCGAGCCAAGAACGACATGCATGGGGAAGTAGTCGCTAGTCACACACTTGCCACATGAACTAAATAAAGATGAATGATCTTCAGAACGTAATTGTTTTAGTAATTGGGCGAGATGCCCAAAGATTTATTATGTTTCGTCTCATGCAATGGATTAAATGTAATAATGATGAGTAGTAGAAATTCATATCTCTCTAGTTATATTAGATACTTAGCATGTCTTTGATTATCTTTTGATGTCTTTGGAAGAAGGTTTTAGTTAATATTTGAATTTGTCTGTGTGTTGGAACCTTCGTGTAATTAACTTTACAAGGGAGGTTCTGCCGAAATTTATTAAGATTGTCTAGTTTGGAATTATTAGAGTTTGTTTAGTAGCATTCCAGGCTCATGTCGGGCTGGGGTGTTACAGCGCCTCTCCACCGCGTCTGTTCCTTGCGCCAGCACAGACTGCCCCTGGTGCGCTCCGATTTTTTTTCTGCTTGACCTCTCTTCTTCCTTATCCCCTTCCCCCCCTTCCCATTTTTCCTTTTCTCTGGAGAGCACCGAGTCTTTCTTGGCTGCACAAGCCGTTGCACCCCCCCAATGTCGCTCGACCACTCCATCTACCCCCGGCTGCCCCCTCTACCTTCCTCCTCCCCTCAATCGGCGCCGTCTCCAACGCCCCTCCCTCGACCAAGGTAGTTAGGATCGCGATCCAACTCTTAGAGTCTTATGATTCTACGAACCCGTGACGGCCCGTCGATCCAAGTCTTACGTCGATCCTACTCGTAGAGTCTTAGAGCAAAAAATTTTGCAATTTTTTTGAGCTAGGCTTCTTGATATTTTATTTTAGAGCAAAATTTGTTGATATTAATTTTTAGAATGAAACTATAAATAAACAAGCGAGCATGCAAAATATTATATCGAGTGTGGTAATCTTTGTTCTCTCTGTAGTTCAGAACTATATCACCCATCATGTCAGAACCATTATGCTTTTCTATTGTGTGATAAGAAGTGTTTTGCCCCTTTTTGGTAATAAGTAAGTGGTATATAAACCTTATAAGAATCATACAAACTTATAGTATAGATGGTAAATATGTGTATTTTTACAAATCTGTAGAATCGCCGATTCTACGATTCGATACTACGATTCGATCCTACCGGAGGCAAATCGATCCGACTCGGGATCTCGACTCTGACTACCTTGCCCTCGACCACGCTGGGGCTACCTCAACGCCTCCCCTTCATCTCCCCATATTCCCCTTCCCCACCAAAATCCATGGTGAGCCGCTGAGCTCAAGCCGCGTCGCCTGCTCGGCCGCCGTGCGCCGCTCGTCGCCGTCGGCTCTAGATTTGGCCGCCGCATTCCCTGGGTTTCCCCCGCCCGCGTCGCCGCACCTCGACATCCCAAGCGTCGTCGACCCTCCTGCCGTCGAATCCGCCCCGGAGCAGAGCTCCCGTCGCCGATCTGTGCTCCCAACGCCCGGATCCGCCTGGGCCACCACTCCCGAGTGTCGCCGCGTCGGCCAGCTTCACCTCCTTGGCCGGACCAATGCACCCGAGCGCCGTCGCCCTTCGGTCTTCCCTGCGCACGGCAGCCGCAAGCCACCGGCCTCCTCAAGCCACGAATCTACCACCAGGAGGACCCCCCTCAGCAACTCATTACGGCATCCCGCGGTTCACCGCCGCCCCTCGCCGCGGCACGACCGCGCCGCCGGTTTCCCCTGTTTCCCCTCGGTACGTCTGAAGGTGTGCCTCTGTGTATGTTTGACTTGGTGGATGCATGTATGATCCGCAAGGTTCATTTGTCAGGATGATTGATTAGTAGGTTAGTTGTGGATGATGCAAATTTGTATGAATGGATGAACCTTTAACAGTTGAGGCCATCTAGATTAGTTAGCTATTTAGAATGTGATAATAGGTTACTTAGCCAATAGATGATTCAGATAGTAGATGGTGTGTTGTTGGGTGGTGCTTGGTGGTAGTACTAATGATAGTGGATTGCTTAAAAGGGATTAGTGCTTTGAGTCTTTAGCCTAAGATTAGATATTAAATCTTGATTTATGTATTTCAGAGAGTAACTTGAGATGAATGGTAAGGGTAGTTGTCAGCGCGCAATTGTCTGACAATGGTTAGTTCATAGGCTAAGTGAGTAGTGCACTGAGTAGTTAAATTGAGAATGAGTACTAGTTTAGAAGTTGCTTGTTCAGTGTATGTATCCCTCTTTGTGTTGATGTCCATGACAGTGGAACCTCCCTCTCTCTCTGTTGGTATTCTTGTTAGTGAGGTTTTAGTAAGATTATTGCTAGCCAAAGGTAACTAGTATTGGCAGCCGATAGCAGGCCCATTGAAAGAGGAGAACTTATAAGGGAAT
This sequence comes from Ampelocalamus luodianensis, assembly GCA_036346255.1. Taxonomy (NCBI): domain Eukaryota; kingdom Viridiplantae; phylum Streptophyta; class Magnoliopsida; order Poales; family Poaceae; genus Ampelocalamus; species Ampelocalamus luodianensis. Next base: position 63,672,066 of record CM070621.1, on the reverse strand, counting down.
TGATTTTGACTGTATGATCATCGTGGTTGTTTGCATAGAATGCATGGAGAGAGTGCTTGTGAGTGCTAGGTAGCCTGTTAAGGAAAACCACATCACCTTCATCGATTCTCCTTCTGATTGTTTGACCGACCTTGAGTGTAGCATGTCCTTTCGGACCTCCTGTAATGGCATAGGTTTATTGGTCACCTCTGTAGGTCAAACACAGTCCCTTATCAACCACCAATCAACACTGTCTAAACCCTAGTTATCATCCAACATTATTTGTTCCCAGTAATTGGATGATTCGAGATTCGAGAGCAAATCTAGTGTATTACCCAACCAAATCATCTCTCCCATATCAGTAACCATTGAGGAATGTTCCTGTGGACATTCTCTCTCCCTGTTCGATTTATCTACTTTCGTCTGCAGTTTTTCTTTCATCAACTCCTTGGTTATATTTTGGTCTAAAGTATTTCCTTCGTCAACTCTCTTGTTATACTTTGTCTGAAGTGTCCCTTCATTAACTCCTCTTAGTATGAGTAATATCATATGTACTTCTGTCTTTTCAATGTATCGCCAGATAGGTCTGCTTTTGTTGTAGTGTTTCCTTTTGATTGAATATATTTGGATTTATTGGATTTCATTTGGTTATTTTCAGATGCTCTTGGATTTAATCGTAATCTGCGTAATTAGACTCTTAAGCTGCGATGAGGCAACAATCCCAACCAGAACGAGGCCGGAATCAGGATTGTCAGAGCATTGAACATGATGATTACCAGCTTATTGACCGAGGTTATCAGACTTTTGAGCAAGGCGAGTCAACACTTTGACCATGTTGATCCTATTATATTCAAAACTATTATCTTGTTTGCAACTGTATTTATGCATGCTTTATTTGTCAAGTATTTTTGCGATTAGAGGTAGTTAATCCTACTGAATGAATTCCCTAAAATTGTTTATCCCCTGCCACCAGCTTAAGTTAATAATCCCGCTGGGAATTAGAGCCCGGTGGATGTTATATGATTTATTTATGTTTATTCGGTGTCATGCTTAGCAATGCTTAGTTTCCGGTAGATTGGGCGGTTGTCGACTTTGTCGATAACCTTGATCACATAAATCATTTGTATTATGTTATATCCAACACCCCGTGCTATCATATTTGGAAACTAAAAATGAAAATAAAATGATTTAGACTTGGGTACATTGGCTGGATGGTGTGATTGTCGGGTGTGAATGGTTGGTGCCCAAGTCAACAAGGACCGAACATCTTGTTACATGAACCAAGCCTTATTGCGTGCATCCACATGAGGGTCATATGGGTCCCCTCTTGACTTAGTACTTTGGCGTGTATTAGCTACGAGTCGCGGTGGTTGTGTGTGTTGAGTTGAAAAGGAAATGTGTTGTGTTGTGGGGTGTGGGAGCATTGTAGTTGTCAAAGCTTTACCCTTATAGGGTAGTTGACTTTCGGTTTTACAATGTAGCGTATGGGTTTCTATCCATACGGCGGCTCGTGGTTAATACATAATATTGGAAAGCGTCTCGTAGGACTTAGCTCTGTGGCATACCTTGGAGTGTGCTTTATCCGGTGGCAAAAGGAGCGATCGACATGTGGGTAAGTTGTACACCTGCGAGGTTAAATCTATTCGAATAGCCAAGTCATTGGTTATGGACACGCTTAGGAGGTCTTTGAGAGTTAGACTCAACAATTTTGGAATTTAAACTTAAAACTTGATGGGTGGCATTGAGAAGGGTTTCTCATGCTATTGTTGTGTGCTGCAGGGGCAGCCACCTGTTATTGTTAATTGTTGTCTAATGTTATTACTTGCTGTTATTTAAAAGTATTCAAAATGTTTGCTCACTTGCCTTTCGAATCTAATGCATTGTATTTGAATTGAAATATTGCTTTGCGCAAATAAAAGAAACATAAAACTCACTAGACTAGCCTTGCATATATAAAATAATTGAATTATGTGTTGGCTCGCGAGTACGGTTGTGTACTCATGCTCGCGTTTTACATTCTTTTTAGTCAGTAAGCACTACAGGGACATTGATGAGCATTGGACAAGACTGAAGGTCAAGAAGGCCAAGAACTAGGTCGCGAGCCCACAGTCGATTGCCGGTGGGCATATCGTGAGGGTTCCACACTTGCACTTTGTTGCCGCTTCCACTCCTGTTCTCTGAATAATTATTTGGCCATCCGGCCATTCTGTAAGTCAAAAGCCGTAAGGTATATTTACGCTTGTTTAATATTATGCAATAGCTTTATATTTTCGTGATATGTGTTTGAACCAATGATTTAACTGTGTGTGCCAGCTACTGATCTAGGGAATGGCACAAATATACACAGTGGGTCCCAAGTTTTATATTTGGGGTCTTACAACGTAGAAAGGATTCCACTCCCGTGCACCCAACACATAACACCACCTCATTTTACCATGACACAACACACGCATCCTCCTGCGACTCAGAGTTAACACACGCCAAAGTACTAAGTCAAGATAGGTCTCATATCCCTCTAGTGTGGTTAGCATGCAAAAATACTTGGTTTAGTGTAACAAGATGTTCGATCCTTGTTGACTCGGGCACCAACCATACACACCCAAAAGCACACTATCTTACCATTGTGCCCAAGTCTAAAATATTTTGTTTTGAGTTTTAGTTTTCTCAATTAAACGTAGCACAAGGTGCTGAACATAAAGTCATAATAAGTTTTTGTGTGCTTAAGGTTATCGACTAAGTCGATAACCGCCCAATTCTACCGGTAGCTAAGCATGACTAAGCAACATTGACTCGTAAACTACTAAGTGACAAGGGCTCATCCAATGAACCCTAAATCACAGCAAGATAATCCTAGGCACAGTAGTAGAGCATAAATATTTACCTACAGATTATACATCTAGAGGATCAACTACCAACAATAGTTTAACAACAAAATAGCACATGCACACATAAACTTTGCAAACAAGATATTAGACTTTGAAAATAATAGGAGCAATATGATCAAATGATGCTACATCTGCTTGCCTTGCTGAAGATCACAATCGTGTTGCTGAGGATCGCTCTCGGGTTCAATAAATCCTTCAGAACCTATCGCAAGAACGAGAAAATCCAATAAAAACGACGAACACCGAAAAAGACTCAAAAACCAAGTTCATCCAAAATCTATGAAATTTACACAGCAGGAAGAGCATGATTTTAAATTAATTTAGCAATAAGAATTATTCAATTTGGACTAAGCATGCAAAAGTTATAGCCTAAACAATTTCAATCTGCTGGAAAATTCAAATTTAATTGCTTTTTGTTACTGTTCATCACACAAATTTCCAGAAAGTTTTTGAACATGAATTTTTATAGTAGGTAGATAATGACATCCTAAGAACAACAAAAATTAGTTTACTACATTTGGAGTTAAAATGAATTTCTTATGACTTTTCTAAGTCATGAAACTAGGGCATAACATTTTTCAGAAGCAAAGACATAATAAAAACCTATTCTATCCTAAAGCATATTATGAGAGGAACCTAACACATTTTAGTTTGCTCAATTTGGAGTTGAGAGAATGACTTGTCGTTTTACAAATTTAAAGGAATTTCTAGAGCAACATTTAATGCTAAGCAAAATAATATAACCTACACAATTTTTTTCTGGGACAGAACAGTGCTCAACACATTTTTAGATTAAAGTTCAGTAAAACAGAGATTTAACAAAATTTGAATCAACCTAAAAGGAGTTAAAATGAATTAGTTATACAATTTTTAAGTTTAAAACAATTAATAGTTTACAAATAAAAGCTTTCGGGAATTACTTATTACTAACCCAAGGTGGAAAAACCTTGGCCGTCGATTTTGGATCGAACGACCCAAACACGAGGGCCGATCAGAAATGCGCACAGCGCCCAAAGAGCCAACCGTTGGATTTAGATCCAACGGTCCCACAAGAGAGGCGTTGGCGATCCGAATGTCCACGCGCATCTGGATCGTTGATCTGAAAAGGGACGGCTCACAGTGAGAGTTTCGTTCGGAGGTCCGAACGTTTGCGTGATCTGAGCCGCTGATCTTAAATGGACGGTCCAAAGGGACTGGAGCACCCGAACTCTAAACGTTCCGAGGAGGTCTGGACCGTTAGATCAAGATCGATGGTCGAGGTCTCACCGTGGAGGTCCTAAGGTTTAAGATCTACCGAGAGGATGTCTGGCGGCTCGGATATCAGGGTAGATCTGAGCGGTCAAGATTTACTTAGAGGAGATCTGAGCGGTAAGATCTAAAAGAGGGAGATCATGGATGCCTCATATCTCCCAGAGGAGGTCTTGGAGGTTCAGGATCTACCAGAGGAGGTCCTAAAGGTTATCTTCACGTAAGTCCACGGGGTGGTCTTTTGCAAAGAGGACCGGGGTGATCCGAGGTGGTTTTGCAAATAACCCAAGGTGGTCTTGAGGTGAGGTCTGAGCGATCAAGATCGTAAGGAGGTCGTGGGTTACAACAACATGATTTCTAAGTACCACGCGGCTTTGCTCGCCGGCTTGCCGCCAGCGACTCCGGTCACGGCGGCGCCAACCAAAGGCAGCAAAAGGTTCGTAATAACATTGCGCACCTGTGAGGACCCCAATTTATTTGGCTTGTAATGCTTAACCACCCACTTGGCCCTAGCATCACAAATCAAATAAACCGAGCCTTGAGATATGTATACCTCACCACAAAATTATGCATCAACTCCATTCCAAACATAGAGTCCAAACATTACACTACTAAGCAGAAAGTAACAACAGTAGAGTTATTACAGACAAAGGCCGACCGACCAAAAGATACACAAATAAACAAGACAGACAGCGGAAGCAAAAGTGCCATAAGATGGCCATAAACAAAGCCAATCAGTGTGCCTTCAACCCACAAGGCATCTATCCGGACTGCCAAGCCTAGTCGTCATACACGAAGCGGCAGCACAACTCACAGAAGTGAGGCCCTTGGGGCTCACCTTCTTCCTCTGCAACAAAAACATTAAGCAAAGCCGATGAGTACAAAGATTGTCTTTGTACTCACAAGACTGACGTGTGAACTAGCAAACCTGTTCATATGCTACATGCAGGCTTATTTGGTGGAGGCCATATGTTTCATTTGCACAAAGCCAAATTTATTTGCAATAAAGTAATACAATTTGAAGGCAAGTTTGCAATTCATTTATAATGTTGAAATAACAGTAAGGATAATAATAACAAAAGAGTAAAGATAAATGACTTAGAAGTGACTATCCCATTAGTCACCACAACAATAGCACGAATCCCAGATTCGTACCACCCATCAAGTTTTAATTTAAATGTTGTAGTCTAGTTCTTGGGGGGCGTATCCGAGCGTGTTCATAACCTAGGACGAGGCTATTCGAATAGTTTTAACCCTGCAGGGGTGTACCAATGTACCCACACTTCAGACCGCCTTTAAGCCAAAGCACACTTCGAAGGTATGCAGGCTGACTAAGTCCTCGAGACTTTTTCCAATATTGTGTATTAACTACGAGCCGCTCGTATGGATAGAAATCCATGCGCTTACATGGTAAAGCCGAAAAGACAACTACCTTTGCGGGTAAAGCTTTTGGACAACTACCATGCTCCCAACACCATCCCTCCTGCGACCTCCTGTGACCGGAGCCAATACACGCCAAAGTACTAGGTCAAGAGAGGTCCCATACCCTCTAGTGTGGTTAGCACGCAAAATGCTCGATCACGGTGGCGCAAGTAACTCGGTCCTTAGCGGCTGGGCACCATTCCAGTCACACCCAACAGATCACACCAATCATACCGTTGTGCCCAAGTCTAAATCATTTTTGTTTCAGTTTTAGTTTTCCAATTAACATAGCAAAAATGCTGAAACATAAAGTTATAGTAAATTTTGTGTGATCAAGGTTCTGACTAAGTCGATAACCGCCCATTTCTACCGATACTAAGCATGTCTAAGCAATTGAAATCGTATCTACTAAGTGACAAGAGATCATCCAACGATCTCTATTCACACATAACCTAGGCTCGGGTAGTAGAGGATAATTATTTACCTCTGATTATGCATCTAAAGGATTAACTAACCAATTTAACACAAATTAAGCGATGCATACATACAGTTGAAACAAAATATTAGACTTTAAAATACTGGATTAACATGATCAAACCGCTTTTTGGTGCTTTGTTGCTCGGGATGCTCAACTTTGTTGCGGAGGATCGCTCTCGATAAAACGGACTCGTCACAATCTATCGATCGAGCAAAAACAACAAATAAGAACCAATAACACCGACAAAACTCAAAATTTCAAAAACAACCACAAATCTATAACACGAAGCTAGACCATTACAATAGGACAACAAATTAGTCACTACGGAGATGATTTAAATTAGACATGTTTTCATGTGATTGATCTACCCAAACTCACTTACTTACCAAGCTAACCACAAAATCAATCCTCTTATATGTTTTAATCTTTAATGGACTTTGATGGTGATTGTGTGTACATCTATTAACTAAGCATCAAACACCTTATCTTATCTTAATTAACTAGTTATTCTATGCAACTTACAAAGTGATAAAATCATTTAGACCTACAAGTTTGCTATAAGAACACTAACTAGCTAAATATCCAATTAAGATGCTAAGTAAAATTTTCTAACTAAGTTAGGGTTTTAAAGATACTCACTATTCATACTCTAAGCATCACACCAATATATTGCAAGACTAACAAATTTCAGCATGCTACTACTACAAAGCCTTACCACTGCTATGCGCGAAACCACAAGTGCAGAGGCAAGAAAACTAGTTCCATTAACAACTTCTTAGATCATACAAGCCAACAAGTGATTTGAAACCTATAGAGACTAACTAATTAATTTCTTGCTAAACACTACTACTTAAGGGAGTCATCAAGCACTAACAAGAATCAAAAGCATAAGCATGACACCAAAATCAAATTTCGACAATGAGAAAACGACAACAGAGAAACATCAGAGACTAGCACTAAAATACTTTCAAACCTCAATTACCAATTTTGATCATGCAAGAGAGTGAACTAATGAACATCCCTAAGTTTGATTATCAGCTAAAACTTGGCTTAAGGGAGGTGGGCCCCACTGTCATGGAGATTGAAAGAGAGAACAGAGAGGCAAACAGGGGATGGCTCGGGCGGCTCTGGACCTAGTTTCGTCGTCGGCTAAGGAGTGGCGGCGCGGTAGGTGTGATAGCCAAAATGGGTTGCTGGAGGACTGCTGAAGCTGAAGGTGGTCTCGAGCGCACGGAGATGCACCGTGGCGGCGTGGCGGCGGCGGCGCGCGCCGGCCGTGGAGGTGACAAGGGGCGACTGCGCCAGAGAAGAAGAAGGTGAAAACTAGCGCGCGCATGAGCATCAGTGGGTCACCAGGAACTCACCGGGATGACGCGGAGCTAAGGCGGCTGCCGTAGATGGACCGGCGACGAGAGACTGCGGCGGCGCGAGGTGGTCACCGCCGGCAAGGACCTGAGGTGAAGGAGAGAGCGTGTGAGTGATCGGGGAAGAAACATGGAGTCTAGGCGATTCTCACCGAGAGAGGAATCGAGCTGGAACTCGCCGGAGAAGACGCGGCGGGAGAGGCGGAATCGGCGGAGTTGGAGAAGAAGGAGTGCGCGCAGCTCCACGAGCGATGAAACCGGAATTTCTTGAGGGTTCACTTCCTGGGGATGTGGAACACGCCGTGACATGATCGGCCGAGCTCGGAGATCGCCGGAGATGCCGGAACGCTCGGAGGAGGCGAGGCGGCACTCACGGCCACGGAGCTCAGAGGAGGAAATGGGCAGAGGAGGAGAAGGGAAACGGGTAGGTGAAGCCCTGGTGGCTTTTGAAGAGGAGGCGGAGGCGGCAAGGTGGAGCGGTAAGCGGCGAGTGGCCGGCGTGGCGACATGGCGGCGCGCATGCGAGGCGGTGAAGAGTGGCGCGAGAGAGCGGGCCTTGGCGCTCGGCAAGCGCCGCGTGGAGGAAAGGTGCGGCGAGTGGGACCGGGTTGTCGATGAGAGAGAGGGTGGCTCGAGTCAAATGCAGTGCGGCGTGGCGAGTTGGTTTAACTCGATCAAGATCATGTCGGCCGTTAGATCTAGATTGGGCGGTCGAGATTCATGGGTGCTGTCGGACAGTCGATTGCATCGGGCGCCCAGCGGGCGCCACGATCTGCATCGGACGATCGACAAAGATCGGGCTCGAGGCAGCGATTAGTTAGCGCGATCGAAGCGGTAGCGCGATCGGACTTGAGTCGGGCTCGGGTTCGAGCAGAGAACGATGATCCCAAATTTTGAATTAAAAGGCTGAGCGTGTTTGGGAATTTTTAGAGATAGCTCCCGAGCTCCAAAAATTCTGAAATTTTTATGGGAGCTTACAGGGACAGAGGACAACCTTGTGTAATGTTTCCAGGAATTTTCATGCACTGGATTTCTCCCAAGAAAATTCACAAGCTTCTGTCCAGAGGTTTGACCAGATTTCTAAACTGGTTTGACTTGGCCATTTGAAATAGCAAACAAAATCTAAAAATTGTGAAATTTTTCAGGGAGGTAACTAGGATGGTCAAGATGATAGGAAAAATACTTGAAGAGGATGATCACAAGTTTAAGGTCAAGAATTTTGTTGACAACCACTTCCATTCACTAGAATACAATTATAGAAAATGGAAATTACTAGGGAAAAATGTAGAAACTTTCAAATGATTTCATGAGGCACCAAAAGTTTTTATTTCTCCTCATAATTTACATTTGAAACACAAACCCTAACTTAGGGTGTTACAAATCCCCCTTACGGGAATCTCTTGAGATTGATCGACATGGGAGAAGAAGGATGGGTAGTGCGCTTGCGGAGGCGATCTTCCGCTCCCAAGTGGCTTCATCCTCGGAGTGATTTGACCATGAACCTTTAGGAACTTGATCGCACGGTTCCTTGTTGCGTTCAGCTTCTTCGAGGATACTGACGGGCGCTCACGATAAAGCAGATCTTCTTGCACATCGATATTTTCCAATGGCGTTTCCTCAACTGGAACAGAGGCACTTCTTCAATTGTGATACATGGAAAACATCATGCACTTCTTCAAGTGTAGTGGCAATTCTAACTTGTATGCAACAGCTCCACTTTCTTGATGATGCGTCGGCGACATATCGAGAGCGGTTGCCCTTGACAAGCAGCGATGACCCTTGGTGAGACTTTGAGATACACAAAATCATTGGGCTGAAAACTCACTCACGGCAGCGCCGATCTGCATAGCTCTTTTGCCTGGGCGAGCTACGCGTAAGTGCTCACGAATCAAGCGCACTTGACTTTCGGCCTCATTAATTGAATGCAGGGCCAAGAAGCGTCTCTCCCGGTTTGACCAGTTCAATGAGGTTCTGCATCGCCTCCCATACAAGGCCTCAAATGGTGTCATACCGAGACTAGCCTGGAAGCTGTTGTTGTAGGAGAACTCGGCGAGCGGTAGGCATTTCTCCCAATTCTTCCCATAGGAAAGAACACAAGCACGAGCATATCTTCAAGCACTGATTAACTCGCTCCATCGACCATCGATCGAGGATGGTAGGCTGTGCTAAAGAAAGCGGGTCCCATTGCTTCATGTAAGCGTGCCAAAACCGAGAAGTGAGCAGGAACCACGATCGACACAATCGTTCGTGGCACGCCGTGCAAGCTCACAATGCGGGATATGTAAAGATCTGCTAGCTGATTCACATCAATCTTCGATCGCACTGGAAGGAAGTGGGCCACCTTCGTCAACCGATCAATGATAACCCATAAGGCATCTTTCACACGAAGAAATGCAGGCGGACCGGTGATGAAGTCCATGCCCGAATCCCATTTCCACTCTGGTATAGGTAAGGGTGAAGAAGACCCATTTGGGCGATGCTCGGCCTTGACACGACAACATCGTCGCATCGGCAATGAACACGGCAATCTCGCGCTTCATGCGAGTCCACGAATCTCGCGCAGATCTTGATACATTTTGGTGGCCCGGGATGGATAGACAAGAGGCGAATCATGGGCCTCATGGAGAATCAAATCCCGCAATTCTGAAACCTTTGGAACCACGAGACGCAGCCCAAACCACACAACACCATGCTCATCTTCTGTAAAGCACTTGGCTGATCCATTCTTGATGTTCTGCTTGATCTGGTTCACACCATCATCGATTCTTTGGGCTGCCTTGACTTGATCCACCAAGGTCGGTTGCACAACCGGGCAGCAAGGGAACCATGCTTAACCAAACCCAAGTTGAGACGCTGAAATTCTGCAAGAAGTGCAGGTTGCTGCTCTTGGTGGATCATCAAAGTATTGCAATACACCTTTCGGCTAAATGCATCAGCAACCACATTGGCCTTGCCAGGATGATACTGAATACCCATGTCATAATCTTTGATCAATTCCAACCATCTCCTCTGCTCGAGGTTGAGATCTGTTGGGTGAACAAATATTTCAAGCTCTTGTGATCGAATACACCTCTCACGGTTTCCGATCGAGATAATGCCGCCAAATCTTAAGTGCATGAACCACAGCGACAAGCTCTAAATCATGGGTGGGATAATTGAGCTCGTGAGGTCTCAAGCGCCTAGATGCATAGGCAAGCGCCTTGCCTTCTTGCATAAGAACACACCGAGTCACGGCGAGAGGCATCGCAATAGATATCGAAGCTCTTGTGGACATCGGGAAGAGTAAGCGGAGTGAAGTCAATGTTGTTTGAGCTCCGAAAGCTCTCATCGCCAGCGAGGATCACACGATCTTCTTGTCCTTCTTGAGCAATTCGGTCATCGGCCAGCGATCTTGGAGAAATTCTCGATAAAGCGGCGGTAGTAGGCCGCTAAACCAAGAAAACTCCGCACATCCGTGGATCGACTTGGTGACCCCAAGATAGAACATCGCCGACCTTGCTGGGATCCACGCTCACGCCTCGGTGAAAGAACATGGCCCAAGAATGCCACTTCCTTCAACGAACTCGCATTTCTTGAACTTCGCATATATTGGTGTTCTGCAACTTTCCCAAAACAATCTTGGATGCTCGGATGCTCTTCTTGATCTTGGAATAGATAAGAATATCATCAATAAACACCACCACGAACTTATCCAAATATTCCATGAATACCGAGTTCATGAGGTTCATGAAATAAATTGGAGCATTGGTTAAGCGAAAGACATGGCGGTATACTCGTAAAGACCATAACGAGTAGTGAAAGTCGTCTTCGGAATATCTTCAGCCCTGATCCGGACTTGATGATATCCGAATCTCAGATCAATCTTGGAGAACACCTAAGCTCGGACAAGCTGGTCAAAAGATCATCAATGCGGGTAGAGGATATTTGTTCTTCACGAATCACCTCATTGAGCGCACGGTAATCAACACACATGCGCAAAGTCTTGTCCTTCTTCTTCACAAAGATCACCAGACAACCCCAAGGAGATGAGCTGGGACGGATGAAACCCTTTGCTTGGAGCTCACCAAGCTGCTTCTTCAATTCTTCTAACTCATTGGGAGGCATCCGATACGGCACCTTTGAAATCGGGCGATGCGGGCAGCAACTCAATGACAAACTCAAGGTCTCGGCGAGGCATCCCGGACAAATCTTGGAAAGACATCCTCAAAATCACAAGCGGTGGGAACCTCCGAATCTTCAAAGTTGGCTTTGCTACAAGTGCACAAAGGTGTGACCCTTGCATTGCATGGAAAAGCCAACTGTTCGCGGAAAGGTTGGTGAGAAAACCATCTTCTTGGCACAATCGATCTGTCCCATGTGTTGGGACAACCAATCCATGCCAAGAATTACATCCGAGCTCGAATTGAGCGGGATGAGATTTGCCAAGAATCCACTCCTTTGACTTCGATAGGAACATCCCGACATTCTAAATCAGCTCTCATTTCCGACCCCGGAGAGCGAATGAGCAAAGGAACTCCCATAGGAACATAGTGAAGACCACCAGCAGCAGCAAAAGATTTTGAAACAAAAGAATGCGATGCTCCAGAATCAAATAATACTGCAGCAGGACGATAAGTGACAAGAAGTGTACCCATCACAACATCTGGCGCCTCCTGAGCCTCTTCAACTGAAAGATGGTTGACTCAACCGCTGCTCGCACCCTGGGTCTTCTGGATGATCTTCTGGTCAGGTGGGTGACTACTTCCCTGCCCGCGCCCTCCATTAGGACGAGGGCCCGCTCCAGCACTCTGAGGGCAAGCGTTGGCGTAGTGGCCCTTGTTGTGGTAGCGAAAACAAGTAACCTCGGCCGCCGGATTGCGGAGGCCACCCTCTGCGGATCGCGGCGCACGGGTGAAACACGACTGCGGTGGGTGGGAGTGGTGCTTGATGGCCTCGATCTTTGGTGGAGCAAAAGAACGGGCCCCTGGTGCTGGCCCAGCCCGAGGACGAGTGAGGCTGGCCTGAGCGGATCGATGGGCCTCCCATTTGCGCTTGCGGGACTCACCCAGCGCCTTTGCCTTATGCTCTGCAACGATGGCCTTATCCACTAAGGCCTGAAAGTCGGAGAAGTCCACAATAGATAGCTTGTCCTGCAGCTCCTCGGACAAGCCATCCATAAACTTCTCCTGCTTAGCCTCATCAGAGGCCACCTCCCGAGCATAACGAGCCAAATGATTAAACTCGTGCAGTACTCAGTCACGGACTTGCGCCCTTGCTTGGCGCGAGGAATTCTTTCTTCTTGACTTCATCGGGCCATCGAGGATGTGGGCGACGAAAAGCGATCGAACTCCTCGGTGACTACATGGCCTCGGCTGCATGGCGAGGTAGTTCTCCCACCATGAAGTCTTTGCGCCCTCAGGCGGTGGGGCGAAGAGTGCCTTCTCTGGGCCTAGCTGGCGAGCTATGTTGAGCTTCGCTCAACCATGCGCGACCAATCATCCGCATCGAGAGGTCCTCGGAGCGGGAGAAAGTCGGCGGTGCGTGCGGAGGAACTCTGCAAGTCCCCGCGAGTGCGGTGCCCGCCACCTCGGATCGGAGGCACGGCAGGAGTGGAGGTATTCTAGCAATAACCTCCAAAATGCGCGTCTGGTCCATGCGGTTTCGCTCGATCGGCGAGAACCTCGACCATAGTCGGAGGAGGAAGCTCCTCATCATGACCAGTAGGTGATCGCCACGTGTTCTCGGCCATCTGTTTTACTAAGATAGGTTAGTGATAGACTGAGAGCAAGAAATTGATAAAACACCGAAACAGTTTAAAAATAGCACGAAATAAACGCAAAACTTCAAGTCACAAAGCCAACTGACAAAATTTAGACATTTAGCAGACTTACAACACATTTTACCCTTACGCTCCCACAAGTTTTAGTTAGATTAACCTCTCATGGTTCTCCCAAAACTAATCCCACCGGATAAGTAACTATCTTTTGAAAGGAAAGAGAGAAACCAAGTTTTAAAACTCAAATTAGAGTAAGATGAGAGTAGAAAGCTAAGATAGGTAAGAAGTAAAAATGAGAATGCCTAGGTTTTCATAAACCTTTTATAATTTGAAAATAAGTTTTCTAAAATATCCTAAGGACGACTATGCTTGGGTTACTAATTTATTTCGAGAATGCTTAACCACCCACCCGCCCTAGCATCACAAATCAAATAAGCAGAGCCTCGAGATATGTATACTTCCCAGCAGTATACATACCTCACCAAAAGTATGCATCAACTCCATTCCAAACATAGAGTCCAAACATTAAACTACTAAGCGAAAGTAACGGTAGAGTTATTACGGACAAAGGCCGACCAGGCCAAAAGATACACAAATAAACAAGGCAGACATGAAGGAAGCAAAAGTGCCATAAGATGGCATAAACAAAGCCAATCAGTGTGCCTTCAACCCACAAGGCATCTAACCGGACCACCAAGCCTGAGTCGTCATACTTGAGCGGCGGACAACTCACGAAGTGAGGCCCTTGGGGCTCACCTTCTTCCTCTGCAACAAAAACATTAAGCAAAGCGATGAGTACAAAGATTGTTTTTGTACTCATAAGGCAGCGTGTGAACTAGCAAACTGTTCATATGCTACATGCGAGCTTATTTGGTGGAGGCCATATGTTTCATTTGCACAAAGCCAAATTTATTTGCAATAAATGTCTGATTTGAAGGCAAGTTTGCAATTCATTTATAATGTTGAAATAACGGATAAAGATAATAATAACAAAAGAGTAAAGATAAGCGACCTAGAAGTGACTATCCCAATAGTCACCACAACAATATACGAATCCCAGATTCGTACCACCCATCAAGTTTTAATTTAAATGTTGTAGTCTAGTTCTTGGGGCGTGTCAGCGTGTCCATAACCTAGGGCGAGGCTATTCGAATAGTTTTAACCTGCGGGGTGTACCAATGTACCCACACTTGGACCGCCTTTAAGCCAAAGCACACTTAGAAGGTATGCGGCACAGCTAAGTCCTCTGAGACTTTTTCCAATATTGTGTATTAACTACGAGCAGCTCGTATGGATAGAAATCCATACGCTTACATAGTAAAGCCGAAAGACAACTACCTTTGCGGGTAAAGCTTTTCGGACAACTACCATGCTCCCAACACCATCCCTCCTGCGACCTCTGCGACCGGGCCAATACACGCCAAAGTACTAGGTCAAGAGAGGTCCCATACCTCTAGTGTGGTTAGCACGCAAAATGCTCGATCTGGTGGCGCAAGTAACTCGGTCCTTAACTGTCTCGGGCACCATTCCAGTCACACCCAACAGATCACACCAATCATACCGTTGTGCCCAAATCTAAATCATTTTTGTTTTCAGTTTTAGTTTTGCAATTAACATAGCAAAAATGCTGAAACATAAAGTTATAGTAAATTTTGTGTGATCAAGGTTACCGACTAAGTCGATAACCGCCCATTTCTACCGATACTAAGCATGTCTAAGCAATTGAAATCGTATCTACTAAGTGACAAGAGATCATCCAACGATCTCTATTCACAGCACATAACCTAGGCTCAGGTAGTAGAGGATAATTATTTACCTACAGATTATGCATCTAAAGGATTAACTAACCAATTTAACACAAATTAAGCGATGCATACATACAGTTGAAACAAAATATTAGACTTTAAAATACTGGGATTAACAAGATCAAGCGCTTGCACGGTTGCTTTGTTGCTCGGGATGCTCAACTTTGTTGCGGGAGGATCGCTCTCGATAAAACCGGACTAAATGCAATCTATCGATCGAGCGATAACAACAAATAAGAACCAATAACACCGACAAAACTCAAAATTTCAAAAACAACCACAAATCTATAACACAGAAGCTAGACCATTACAATAGGACAACAAATAAGCTGCTACGAAGATGATTTAAATTAGACATGTTTTCATGTGATTGATCTACCCAAACTCACTTACTTACCAAGCTAACCACAAAATCAATCCTCTTATATGTTTTAATCTTTCGACATATTTTGATGGTGATTGTGTGCACATCTATTAACTAAGCATCAAATACCTTATCTTATCTTAATTAACTAGTTATTCTATGCAACTTACAAAGTGATAAAATCATTTAGACCTACAAGTTTGCTATAAGAACACTAACTAGCTAAATATCCAATTAAGATGCTAAGTAAAATTTTCTAACTAAGTTAGGGTTTTAAAGATACAAAGCTATTCACACTCCTAAGCATCACACCAATATATTGCAAGACTAACAAATTTCAGCATGCTACTACTACAAAGCCTTACCACCTTTGTGCTTGAAACCACAAGTGCAGAGGCAAGACAACTAGTTCCATTATGACTTCTTAGATCATACAAGCCAACAAGTGATTTGAAACCTATAGAGACTAACTAATTAATTTCTTGCTAAACACTACTACTTAAGGGAGTCATCAAGCACTAACAAGAATCAAAAGCATAAGCATGACACCAAAATCAAATTAATGACAATGTAAAAGCGACAACGAGAGAAACATCAGAGACTAGCACTAAAATACTTTCAAACCTCAATTACCAATTTTGATCATGCAAGAGAGTGAACTAATGAACATCCCTAAGTTTGATTATCGGCTAAAACTTGGCTTAAGGAGGTGGGCCCCACTGTCATGGAGATTGAAAGAGAGAACAGAGAGGCAAGCGAGGGGATGGCTCGGCGACTCTGGACACAGTTTAAATCACCGGCTAAGTGGTGGCGCGGTAGGTGTGACTGACCAAAATGGATTCTTGGAGGATCTGAAGTGAAGGTGGTCTCGAGGCGGCCGGAGATGCACCGTGGCGGCGTGGCGGCGGCCGGCGCGGCGGCCGTGGAGGTGACAAGGGGCGTCGCGCGCGGAGAAGAAGAAGGTGAAAACTAGCGCGCGCATGAGCATCGATGGGTCACCGAGAACTCACGGGATGGCGCGGAGCTAAGCGGCTGCCGGAGATGGCCCGCGATGAGAGCGTGGCGGCGAGGTGGTCACCGCCGGCAAGGACTGAGGTGAAGGAGAGCGTGTGAGTGATCGGGGAAGAAAGATGGAGTCTGGCGTGCTCACCGAGAGAGAATCGAGTGGAACTTCGCCGGAGAAGGCGGCGGCGGGAGGCGGAATCGGCCGGAGTTGGAGAAGAAGGAGTGCGCGCAGCTCCACGAGCGATGAAACCGGAATTTCTTGAGGTTCACTTCACGGGGATGCGGAACACGCCGTGGACGCGATCGGCCGAGCTCGAGATCGCCGGGCGGCCGAGCGCTTCGGAGGCGGCGGCGGCACTCACGGCTTCCGGGCTCGAGGAGGAAATGGGCGAGGAGGAGAAGGGAAACCAGTTGGTGAAGCCCTCGGGTGGCTTTTGAAGAGGAGGCGAGGCGGCAAGGTGGAAGCGGTAAGGCGGCGAGGTGGCCGGCGTGGCGATGTGGCGTACGCATGCGCCGGGGCGGTGAAGAGTGGCGCGCGAGAGAGAGCGAGCGCGCGGGAGAGCTGGCGCTCGGCAAACGCCGCGTGGAGGGAAAGGTCTGGCGAGTGGGACCGGGTTGTCAGCGAGAGAGAAGGGGGGTGGCTCGAGTCCAAGTCTGGTGCGGCGTGACGAGTTGGTTTAACTCGATCAAGATCATGTCGACCGTTAGATCTAGATTGGACGGTCGAGATTCATGGGTGCAATCGGACAGGTCGATTGCATCGGGCGCACGCGGGCCGCACGATCTGCATCGGACGGTCGACAAAGATCGGGCTCGAGGCGGCGCGATTAGTTGCGCGCGGCCGAGCAGCGGCGGATCGGACTTAGTCGGGCTGGGTTGAGCGAGGAACGATGATCCCGATTTTGAATTAAAAGGCTGAGCGTGTTTGGGAATTTTTAGAGATAGCTCCTGAGCTCCAAAATTCTGAACTTTTTATGGGAGCTTACAGGGATAGAGGACAACCTTGTGTAATTTTTCCAGGAATTTTCATGTACTAGATTTCTCCCAAGAAAATTCACAAGCTGCTGTCCAGAGGTTTGACCAGATTTCTAAACTGGTTTGACTTGGCCATTTGAAATAGCAAACAAAATCTAAAAATTGTGAAATGTTTCAGGGAGGTAACTATGATGGTCAAGATGATAGGAAAAATACTTGCAGAGGATGATCACAAGTTTAAGGTCAAGAATTTTGTTGACAACCACTTGCATTCACTAGAATACAATTATAGAAAATGGAAATTGCTAGTGAAAAATGTAGAAACTTTCAAATGATTTCATGAGGCACCAAAAGTTTTTATTTCTCCTCATAATTTACATTTGAAACACAAACCCTAACTTAGGGCTGTTACAGCACCCAACGGAAGTGCTCTCAACGGCTGAACCGTCTTAAAACATCGGCGAGCCAGAAAGTGGCGGCGGTGAAGAATACGGCCAAAACGAAAAAAGCAAAGGAGCTCCACAGCGGTCCAGATAGCGAGTGCCCAAGCAACTAGGGACTAACAAGGGGCTACCTGAGCAAAGAGGAGGTCCAGGGGTGGTCGAGGAAGCTCTGTTAACGACGACCACCGTGTGGCGAGGAAGACAATGCGGAGAAGAGGTCTGAGCGAGCAGGCGAACCAAAAGTAAGGATAGCTTCAAAAGACCTCCAAGGTGGTCTAGGAGCAAGTAATTGAAGCATAGAGGTCCTTACCGGGGTCGGGGACGAAGGGGATCACCTTCAGCCGCAACGGTTGAAACCCAAAATTAGATTATTCCAGAGAATGAAATCCAAAATTGAGTTAGGGGAAATAATTAAGGTGATAAGAGGTACACAAGGGTGTGAAAGAATTGGTGAAGGGACCACTGGAGCGCTGGCAATGAAGGAGGTCCTTCACAGCCGACAATGGCGATTCTGGGTTCTCTGAGGTTTGAGCTCAACCAAGTAGAGCAAAAGCTAGAGAACAAGAGGTGGTTCTGGAAAAGAGACAGAGAGGGAGGTCCAGGGCTATATATAGCCGGGGAGCAACGACAACACGAGAACACAGCTTAGGGGTGAGCTCGGTTCATGGTGCTGCCATGGACGAAAAGAAGCGACGGGAGCAGTTGAAGACCAAGACTTTGGGGGCGAAACCACTGACAACCATTAATTGTTAAGGTCCTAGCCGTTGAAGATGACGCACGAGGAGTTGTGAGCACAACCACTCTACGCCATGGCGCGCAGTGCGACAAAGAAGAAGCATAGCAACGGCGAAGAGCCCACCAGTCAGTGAGTGCCTAAGCTGGCTCGGGTCGAAACGGGAAAGGTTGGGTCCACGTGGGTGGTTAAATCAAAATGGATGGCCTAGATTACTAGCAAACTTTGGTAGTCCGAAGGTCGGTGATCTCCATGGTGCGATCAAAATTGAGGGCTCAGATTGATGCGCGCGCTCGGGCGGTCCGAACAACCACTCTAATCCTGGCCGCTGAAGGTAAATCCAACGGCTCGCGATGAACACGCCCTCTCGGAATGCCCTAGAAGTGCTTGGTGGTTCAACCAAGTCGAGGTGGCTCGAGCTATACTTGAGTTAGACCCAAGGAACAATGAAACCAAGTCTTTGCACAGATTTATACTGAGATGGTTTGGAAATTTTTAAAGTTTGAAGATTAACTCTAAAAATTCCAAAATTTTTACAAGCGGTGAAAAACTCCAGGATTGACCTAGTATAAAATTTTCAGAGGTTTTTATGCAAAGCATTTCTCTCCAAAAATTTCTTAAGGTACTGATCTAGGGTTTGACCCAAAGTCAAACTAGTTTGACTGGCCCTTAAAAATATTCAAACAATTTCCAAGAATTGTGAAATTTTTCAGAGGAGTCACACAACATCCCTAGAACCAAGGAAAAATATTCCCAGTGGATGATCACAAGATTATCTAGAAAACGTTTTCAAAGGTTCAAGACTTAGGCCAAAAGAGACTTGTCATTTTGAATTTTCATAGTTCCATTACAGGAATTCTCAAAACACTCAAACAACAACAAGATGTAAGAAAAGTTTTAATGTCTACACATTTTCTTACATTTGAAACACAAGCCCAGACTTGGGATGTTACGGAGGACTTCGGCCCTAACTACAGGTTGATGCCGAACATGCGTGCTCAACCGGTATGGCCGAAATGCGGACACGGGGAGGACACTATCGTGCAGGTCATAGACTGCCCTTTTGATGGCGGACGACGTTTCTTCCGATGCTCATACTGCAGGGTAAAAGTTTTGTTCATATTCACGCTAATCGTCCTCCATACTAACCGTCCCATGCGGCAGATGGCGAAATGCATCTTACTGTTGGATCGATCCTCCCCTTGAACAACATGTTTCGATGCACGTGCATACATTGTGGAACCGAATATTTGATTTGGAGGCGCAAATTGACGATCTCAAGGAGCAAAATGATGACCTCTGCCAACAGATGAAGCGCGAGAGGGGCAACAAGGAGGTCGTGAACATAGGAAGTGTTGGAAATATGCCCTAGAGGCAATCATGGAGATGATGATATCACGTCTATGTTTATGTGTTATTGAATAAGTGTTATTATGTTCCTTGTTTGAATCATCAGTTGTAAAGATTAACAAGTATGTGACTTGTTGGTGATGCTCTTTTGACTTATGATGATCATTCTAAATGTATCCCTAATCGAATGTCACTGGTTGGGACACTAGTGACTCTACAACCAGCACATGTATTGATTGATGACCATGTTTCGCCGGTCAAGGATATAGGGATATCGAATCAATAATGTTGACACATGTTAGAGAACATGATGTTGGATTGACCCACCTTGAGACACTGTTGAGATTGTTATGACTCTATGTGTCGTCAGTTGGTCTCAAGCAATGATGATGTATAATCCTTAGACCTGAGATCAGTATGGATTCCTACATGTCTAATAGTACACTTTGGGGCTGCAAAACACTACTCCGTAACTGGGTAGTTATAAAGGTAGTTTTCGGGTATGCTATGAAACATGCAGAGGAATGTGACTAGTCGGATATGGGATTTGCCCCTCCTAACATAACAGGAGAGATATCTCTGGGTCCCTCGAAGTGGTCGGATAAAGAAAGTACATGGCCATGCCACTTGTGGTCGAAGAGTTCGATCACATAAGGTTATCCGACAACTCAATCATGAAAGTATTGAACAGTCCATGGATGACATAATATCTCACCTGGAGTTCAACCAGATATCGTGAGGCAAAGGGAATATACACGAGTAGGTCGCTTAGTTCGACCAGCTACGGACTGGTCGTATGGAGATACAAGCTGGTCGTAGACTGGTCAAACGTAATCAAAGAGTGGTCATAACCTGGTCGTAAGGAGTTACAAGTTGGTAGTGACCACATACAAACTGGTCGTATGGAGATGGGACCTAGTCGTAAGTGATGAGGACCTGGTCGTAGATTATATTGCATTAAGGTTCATCCGATATATTTTGTGTGTATTCGGGAATCGTTATGTCCTGCTAGGAACCGCTACGACTCGTGGTCGGAAAGGGTTTTCGAGTCACAACCGAACTACACATGAACCTACAAGGTGCAACTCGAAAAAATTCGGGAACCATCTGAAAATGTTTCAACTCCTAATGAACCTCTACAGGATGAACAAAATGTTGTTGAACCTGTAGATGAGGCATCAGCCCCACGTAGATCAAAAGGCCACGTCAATTGCCTATAAGGTATGGGCATGACGATTTAGTTTTGAATAATGATGAGCCTAAAACTTATGCGGAAGCGATGGTGGACCTAGACTCTGAGTTATGGCTTGAAGCCATGAGATCCAAGATAAAATTCATGTGTTCATGTCGTACGACCAGATCTAGACAAATCGTATGGTGATACGACCAGGTCCAGACTTGTCGTATGGAGATACGAGCTGGTCATAGACTAGTTAACAATCAAGTTTGGAACTTGGTTGATGCACCTGATGGTGTTACAACCATTGAGTGCAAATGGAATTTTAAGAAAAGATAGATATGGATGGAAATGTTCACATTCATAAGGCACGACTGGTCGCAAAGGGTTTCAAACAAATTCAAGGTGTTGATTATGATGAAACCTTCTCGCCTGTCGCGGTGCTTAAGTCTATCCGGATCATTCTAGCAATTGTTGCATATTTCGATTATGAGATATAGCAATTGGATGTCAAAACGGCTTTCCTTAATGGAAACCTAAGTGAAGATGTGTACTTGACACAACCTGAGGGTTGTCGATCCAAAGGAAGCTAGAAAGGTATGCAAGCTTATGAAGTCCATCTATGGATTGAAGCAAGCATCTCGGAGTTAGAAGATTCGTTTTTGATGAAATGGTCAAAGGGTTTGACTTCATCAAGAATGAAGAAGAACCTTGTGTTTACAAAAGGGTTAGTGGGAGCAAACTTGTGTTTTCTGATCTTATATGTGGATGACATACTAATGGTCGGAAATTATATTCCAATGCTTGAATCTGTTAAAACTTCATTAAGAAATAGTTTCTCAATGAAAGATTTTGGAGATGCAGCATATATTCTTGGCATAAGGATCTATAGAGATAGATCTAAAAGGCTAATTGGATTAAGCTAGGATATGTACATAGTCGTATAGTGATACGACCAGATCCGCATCGTACCCATGGCTCATATGGTGATCTGGCATCGAGTCGGACTAGTCGTATGGAGATCTGGTGAGTGGTCGTGAGATCGGTGCCTATGACACATGGCATTAATCTTTGCAAGAATCGGTGTCCTTCGACCAGCGATGAGCAAGACAAAATGAGTAGAATTCCATATACTTCGGTTATTGGATCTATCATGTATGCCATGCTATGTACATGAAAAGATATGTCATATGCTCTAAGTGTTACGAGTATATGTTAGTCGGATCCACGTGAAGGTCACTGGATAGCAGTCAAGAATATCCTTATGTACTTGAGAAGGACTAAGGATGCATTCCTTGTTTATAGAGGTGAGGAAGAGCTGGTCGTAAATAGTTACACTAATGCAAGCTTCCAAACCGACAAGGATGAGTTCGAGATCGCAATCGGGGTTTGTGTTTTGTTTGAATGAAGGAAGCAGATATGGAGTGATCATATAATGATATGACCAGATCCAGAATGGTCGTATAATGATACGACCAGAAAAGCTAGAAGAGTTCGAGATATGCAGAGTGCACATGGATTTAAGTTCAACTAGGTATGGACTGGTCGTATGGTGATACGACCAGATCTAGACAAGTCGAACATGAATCCATTGACAAAGCCACTCCCGCAGCCTTAGCACGAGGCGCACACAAGAGCAATGGGTATAAGATACCTATATGATTGACTCTAGTGCAAGTGGGAGACTGTTGGAAATATGCCCTAGAGGCAATCATGGAAATGATGATATCACATCTATGTTTATGTGTTATTGAATAAGTGTTATTCTGTTCCTTGTTTGAGTCATCAGTTGTGAAGATTAGCAAGTATGTGACTTGTTGGTGAAGCTCTTTTGACTTATGATGATCATTCTGAATGTATCCCTGATCGAATGTCACTGGTTGGGACACTAGTGACTCTACGACCAGCACATGTATTGATTGATGACCATGTTTCGCCGGTCATGGATATAGGGATATTGAATCAATAATGTGGACACATGTTAGAGAACATGATGTTGGATTGACCCACCTTGAGACACTGTTGAGATTGTTATGACTCTATGTGTCGTCAGTTGGTCTCAAGCAATGATGATGTATAATCCTTAGACCTGAGATCAGCATGGATTCCTACATGTCTAATAGTACACTTTGGGGCTGCAAAACACTACTCCATAATTGGGTAGTTATAAAGGTAGTTTTCGGGTATGCTATGAAACATGCAGAGGAAACATTCCGGTCGGATATGGGATTTGCCCCTCCTAACATAACAGGAGAGATATCTCTAGGCCCCTCGAAGTGGTTGGATAAAGAAAGTGCATGGCCATGCCACTGGTGGTCGAAGAGTTCGATCACATAAGGTTATCCGACAACTCAATCGAGAAAGTATTGAACAGTCCATGGATGACATAATATCTCACCTGGAGTTCAACCAGATATCGTGAGGCAAAGGGAATATACACGAGTAGGTCGCTTAGTTCGACCAGCTACGGACTAGTCGTATGGAGATACAAACTGGTCGTAGACTGGTTAAACGTAATCAAAGAGTGGTCATAACCTGGTCGTAAGGAGTTACAAGTTGGTAGTGACCACATACGAACTGGTCGTATGGAGATGGGACCTGGTCGTAAGTGACGAGGACCTGGTCGTAGATCATATTGTATTAAGGTTCGTCCGATATATTTTGTGTGTATTCGGGAATCGTTATGTCCTGCTAGGAACCGCTACGACTCGTGGTCGGAAAGGGTTTTCAGTCACAACAAGAACTACACATGAACCTCTGGTCACACACTTAACGGTTGGAACAAACCGGATGCGGATCGATCGTCGGGCGTGTTCGGATAGGATCCATCACGGGCACTATATAAGGGGATACTTGAGGCCAAGGGACTTGAGGAGGGCAACATACGAGACACACGAAAGTCGTGAGTTGAGTTGTTCCTTCAAAACCCTAGCCGCCATCTTCTTGAGAGAGCCTTCCCGTGCGGCTTGGTGCTAGCACACCGGCGTACGGTGTTCCTTCCCTGGACGTGTGTATACCGTAGAGGCGCTACTGTGTTGTTGCGCTTGAGGATGATCCGCGATCTTCATAAGGAACCGCAGAGGTTGCTGGAGGAGATGATCGACTTGCGAGGACGCTGGACGATCGACTACAACCACTACATCGACGAGCTCTACGTTGGACCAGGCTGCTCCAACCCTTCTTCTGCTGCACTGCTCGTCTGGTGGTAACGATCTGTGATCATCTACTTGCTTGGCATCCTGGTTTACGTGGTAGAAAATTTTGAATCATTGCTAGCGTAGCTTACCCGTATCCCAACAGTGGTATCAGAGCCATCCTGCGTAGTTTTTGATCTGGATCGGTCGCATATACTTGATATGCGGTTGTAGTAGATTGGATCTATTACTAGTCGAGTCTGGTATCTTAGATCGATTCATATAGATGGAACGATCTAGGCACTGGTCGATAAGATCAATCGGTTTTTCGGTGGTAATAGATGGGTTTACGGGGAGGTATGAGCTATAAGGACCAGATGGTTTACTCGACCTGTTTTCGACTACCTTGCATGATACTCCTACCGGTCGGAATTCCGCCATCGGAGTATGCCGCAATGTGTGGTCGCATCTGTAACATCCCAATTTTGGGCTTGTGTTTCAAATGTAAGAAAATGAGTAGAAATTAAAACTTTTTCTTACATCATGTGTTTCCTGTTTGTACTGGACAAGTATTGTACAAGACTTATGGAAATGCAAAGTCACAAGTCTTTTGATCCAAATCTTGTTCCTTCAAAAACAATCTTGTCAAACCTTTTTGATCATCCTCTGGAAATATTTTTCCTAAGTTCTTGGGTTGATATGTGACCCCTCTGAAAAATTTCACAATTTTTAGAAATTGTTTGAATATTTTAGAGGGCAGTCAAACCTGTTTGACTCTCAGTCAAACCTAAAACCAGTACCTTGTAGAATTTTCGGAGAAAAATACAATGCATAAAAACCTCTGAAAATTTTACACAAGGTCAATGTCCCAGTCAGCAAGCTCCTGTAAAAATTTCAGAATTTTTGGAGTTATTTTGCTACCCAAATAAATCCCCAAAGTCCAGCTTTAATTTAAAACCTAAAGTGACTCACTATTCATTGGGTTCGAGTCGGGCTCGAGTCCGAGCCACTTGACTCGGTTGAACCACCTAGCTGCACCGAGCCGCGTTTTAAAACCGCGCGTGCGATATCAGCCGTTGGATTCAAATCGCTCGGCCCGCGTTTCGATGCGAGCATTGGACCATCCATTGCATTAATCAATTGGGACCGTTGGATCTCAATCCAACCGTCTAGATTCGTAAGCAATCGGTGTCGCGAGCTCTTTTAAATCGCGGCCGTCCATTTCCAATCAACGGTCACCGTTCGCTTTTACGTTCTTCTTCCTTCTCTGCTTCTCGATGCGCGCGTGCGTTCATGGCGAGAGAAAAGAGAGCATGGGGGCTTGTTGTGTCACCGAGCGTGCCTCGTCAACTTCTCTCTGCAAGGCATTTAATGCGCAATGAGCTTTCTCCTCTATTGTCACCGTGCTCACTTGCTCCCATCATTTCTTGGTCCATGACCACACCATGAACCGAGCTCACCATGGGCTCATGTTCGCGCAGTAACCTAATCCTTTCCCTTTATATTGCCCCTTAGCTCCTTACGGTGTTCCTTTGCACCACACTTTGCTCTTCTCGGTGTTTTGGGCGGTTAAACCACCTCACACCTTCAATCCACAGTGTGACCAGTGAGCTCCAATGGCGGCCTTGGTGTCGATGGTTTATCTTCAACATTTCTTGCACCCTTTTGAACTCCTCAACCTCCTTTGTATTTCCCCTAACTTGATTTTGGGTTGCATTCAGAGGAATCACTCAATTTTAAGTTTGGAGATTTTCGGTTGGTTTCACCCCCTTTCTTCTCCAGCTCCGAACCTCATCTTCCACTTCATCTTCTTCGGCTCCGGTGGACTTCATCGTGTTCAAGTCTTCCCCGGCCATCTTTGAAGCTCCTCTCGGTTAAGGTAGCTTCTATGTAGTCCCTAGAAGTCGTGGCACTCGCTTCCTTGGACCGCACGACATCTTGCTATTTTAGTGTTTTGCCATGTCGGCTTCTCTCTTGTTTTCGGCTCATGGCGTTCGAACCTCCACGCCGGCGAGGTCATCACGTTGGGTCCGCAACACTATTGCGAACCCATTTTGATAGTTTGTGGGCGCCGCCGCGACCGGAGTCGCCGGCGACAAGCCGGCAAAGCCACTCGGGTTTTGTCAGTTGAGAAGCTCCGTTTTCGTCAGATAATTAGGACACGTTTAATGTTTAATGATTGCCAATCAGTAGAGCATTAATGGTGTCTTAATCTGGCCTAATGTCTCACTGACATGTGGGTCCAGCCCCCTTAAATCACCCGCTGGCTTTTATCCGTGCGTTTAGGCATCATTAATGCTAACCTTGGGTTAATTATAGTGTCGGCACTATTGGTGTCGAAATAACCCCCCCGAGTCACCGCGGTGGGTCGCGTGCCTTGCACCGCGTGGGTTAAGCCTCGCATGTGTGACTCTCAGTCACTGACATGCGGCCCCACGTGTCAGTATTCCTGTTTGCACATCAACCTTGGACCGCCGTCCATTTTGCGATCTGCGGCCCAGATCTTGTATGCATTCGGACCATCCGGTTCCCCTCATCATTCTTGGCCGTCCATCGCGATCTGCGGCCACGATCATGCGTGCTGTCGGACCTTCCGGCGGAAGTGCTCTCCGTGCCGTTCATCTTGAGATCTACGGCTGTGAGCGGCCAAGGCAACCGCACCGTCCGGTTGCATCCTTCCTCGTGAGCCGTTGGATCTTGATCCAACGGTGAGCTCCTGTTATGAATCGCGCGCGTGCGCTGTTTTCCGTGCGTGTGGCTCGTTGGATTTTGCATCAACGGCCCACGAGCGTCCACGTCGTGTATCTCCGGTTGGGTTGGTTTTTGTTTCTGTAAGTATTTATTTATCAACTGAAAATTGTATCAAAACTGTAGAAATTCATAACTAATTCAAGATAAATCCTTTTTACATGAAACCAACTGTAATAAATTTGTAATTCACTAAAGTTTAATATAAAAATGCTTTTAGCTATGTACAGTAGTAGAAAATTCTGTAATCTTTTATAGCTTGTTTTCGCTATTTTTATATATTCGAATTGTATTAAAACTTGGAAAATGCATATCTTTTACGTATATCTCTAATTGTATGATTTTAACTTTGATAAATTTGTTATCAACTAAACTTTAATCTAAAAATGGTGGTAGGCCTAAATCAGCAAGAGAAAAATATGTTAGTAGATTTAACCTTATTAGTAGCACTTAAAAATTCATTTAATGATGTAATAGACACCATAATTCCTGTAAATCCTAAAAATAGAAATTTAATGTTAGGAAATCCCTCTGTTATCATACTATAAGGTGAAATAGGTTTTGCGTGTTTATATTTCGGAAAGTGCATTATGCTAGTTTTGCATCTTAGAAAAGTCATAACTAAATCATTTTAACTCCAAATGACCTGAAATTTTATATGGGTTACCTCTATACCAGTAGGTAGCTACCATAAAATTTCAGCTTCAAAATCTTTCTAGAAAATGTTTTGCTACAGTGCTAATTATGGTAGAAAATGGGTTTTTAGGTAATATCTTTTGCACCACAAATCCAAATTAGGTTTTCCAGTTTCTATGTCTTGGTATATTCGTATTTCACCTTGTGCATAAGTTTAAATCGCATTTGGATAATTTTTGCTTGCTCTTTTGTTAAGTGTTGCTAGTCTTATTGGTTGTTCTTGGTTCTTTTTGCCTTTGCGCTTAGGATTCGACATTTGCGGTAATCCCGAGAGCGACCCTCCACAACAGCTTGAGCAACAGCAAGAAGGCAAGCAGTTTGATCATGTTAATCCCAGTATTTTAAGTATTTATGTTGATTACAAATTCTATGTATGCATTGCTATTTTGTGTTAATAGTTGGCCTAGTAGATGCATTTCCTTAGCAAATGATTATTCTCTACTACCATGAGCCTAGGTTACTTTGCTGTGATTTAGAGTTCATGGATGGGCTCTTGTCACTTAGTAGTTGCGAATTAATTGCTTAGCCATGCTTAGCTTCGGTAGAAATGGGCGGTTATCGACTTGTCGATAACCTTGATCACATCAAACTTATTATGATTATGATTTCCACCTTGTGCTATGTCTACTTATGAAAAATAAAACGAAAACAAAATGATTTAGACTTGGGCACAATGGTATGATGGTGTGATTTTTGGGTGTGGTGGAATGGTGCCCGGTCAACAAGGACCGAACATCTTGTTACACTAAACCAAGCATTTTAGCGTGCTAACCACATTAGAGGTATGGGACCTCTCTTGACTTAGTACTTTGGCGTGTATTGGCTCAGTCGCAGTGGAGTCGCGGGAGGATGGTGTTAGGAGCATTGTAGTGTCAGAAAGACTTCACCGTGATGGGATTTGTTGTCTTTCGACTTGCAATGTAAGCATATGGGTTTCTATCCATATGAGCGGCTCAGAGTTAATACACAAGATTGGAAATGTCTCGTAGGACTTAGCGGGCGACATACCTTTGGTAGTGTGCTTGTGGCTTGAAGGCGATGCAAGTGTGGGTACATTGGTACACCCTGCGGGGTTAAAACTATTCGAATAGCCTCGTCCTAGGTTATGGACACGCTTGGCAAGGTCTTTCAAGAGTTAGACTACAACCTTTTAAACTAAAACTTGATGGGTGGTGCGAATCGGGATTAGTGCTATGTTGTGGTGACTATTGGGATAGTCACTTCCGTGTGGTTACTTGTATGTATCTTTATTCTGTTATTTCAACATTGAAAACAGATTTGCAAACTTGCTTTTAAATGTATTACATTATTGCAAATAAAGTTGGCTTTGTGCAAAATGAGACATACAACCTCCACCTAAATAAGCTTGCATGTAGTTTATGAATAGGTCCGCTATTCCACACGTCGATCTTGCGGGTACAAAGACAATCTTTGTACTCGGATGCTATGCTTAATTGTTCATTGCGGAGGAAGAAGGTGAGCTGAGGGCCTCACTTTTGCGAGCCGTGTTGTGGTAGCTATGGGCGACTAGCTTGGCGGCGATCGGTTGCCTTGTGGGTGTATGGCTAACGGTCGGCGTTTGTTCTAGCCATCTTATGGCACCTTTGCTTCCATTGTCATTCTTGTATATTGTTCTATTTGTCAGTCGGCTCTTTTTGTAATAACTTTACTTTATGTATGTCGTTGTTGAACCTAGCGATGTATGTGTATGGAATTGATGTGTGATTTTGTGATGATGTGCATATGCTGCAATTCAGGAAGCATATGTCCATCGAGGCTTAGAATGTTTAATTAGTAATGCGGAACCATTTGGAGGTTAAGTGTTACTAGTTAAATATTCGGGTCCTCACGACATCAAAGCGATGTCGATTGGTTCGAATAGGGTTAATATGATTAATCCGATGATTTCTAAGGTTCGGAAACGTGAATAAGATTCATGTCTCGGAAAATTTTCCGAGAGCGCTACCCCTTCGAACCCTACCCGCTAACCGGCTAGCGGGACCACCGTGCTGGCTATTCGTAGCGCGCGTTATAGGTAGTATGTGTTCATATCGCCCGATAGAATTGGATTCTATACGTAACTTGTTTTTGCAGGGATTGATGTGAATAGTATGGCCCATTGTGTATGTGATCCATGTATGGATTTTCATGACCTGCGTGCCATGTTGTGAGATAGCCATCGAGCTACATATTATTGTATAATGGTCTGCGTACCGACATGTGATGCTTGATAAATATCCTATGTAATTCATTACTAGCTCTTAGGAGTAATTGCTTAGTAGATGAATGCGGTCGGAGACTTCAAGCATGGTGGTCGGAGGACAGGAAGCGTGCCGATGGAGATCATCATGTTAAGGGCCATACTATTTCACAGTTTAATTTGATTATCTGTGAA
This sequence comes from Ampelocalamus luodianensis, assembly GCA_036346255.1. Classification (NCBI taxonomy): domain Eukaryota; kingdom Viridiplantae; phylum Streptophyta; class Magnoliopsida; order Poales; family Poaceae; genus Ampelocalamus; species Ampelocalamus luodianensis. The sequence goes on along the minus strand of CM070621.1, from coordinate 63,642,110 downwards.
TTTTTATTCCTGTCATGCTATTTGATCATGTTTTATCATTAGATGCTTTTAACATGATAGAAATAAAATTCCCTCACATAATATTGAGTTAAAATTGATGCCCTCCCAATTTGCTGCACCATCCAAAGTCTTGTATTTTAATGGTAGGTCTTGCCAAAGCAGAGTGCCATTAACTCTCCTTGACTAGATGGGTTTGTGTTAGACACTTACACGCTTAGCATTGGTCTAACTTGACAAGGTCATCATAACAGTTATGGACCTTGGGGCATAAGGGTTGGGTGCCAAAGCATGGAGATGCTGCCCAACAACAAGAGTCATATAGAGATATGATTAGCAAAGGGTTGCTTACCAAATTCACTAATCTTCTAGTAGTGATGCCAAAGCTCACTAGTAGATTATCTGATTAAGGATCTTGAATCACTAAAATGTCATAAGAGGGATATGGTATTTAGTGAGAGTATCTTTTATTGACTGTTGATGATTAAGTTAGATCAGGAAAAGACTAGTCGTATAAAGATACGAAATGGTCATAGGATGGTCGAACGTAACCACCAACATGAATGTCTAATAGAAGATCTTACATAAACATAGTCTTTGAATCTTTGCATATATTTCATTGTAGATCTTATTACCTACTACTTCTTACGCATCTACCTTTGTTTATGATCATTTTTGAGAAAGAAAAGTTGAATAGTTCAAACTTTATTGATCGTTTGAATTTTGAGAATTGTTCTCAAACAAGAAAAAGAAGGAATGTGTTCTAGAGAGTCCCTATTCTGAGGAACCGAATGCTGATGCTACTCGAGCTGAAAAGAATGCTTATGAGAAGCATTACAATGATGCATTCGATGTGCACTACCTAATGCTTGCGACCATGAACTCTGAGCTTCCGAAGCAATATGAGACCACAAACGCTTACAATATGATTGTGGGTCTGAAGGGTATGTTTCAGGATCAAGCAAGGGCAGAGAGGTTTTAATACCTCTAAGGCATTGTTTTCTTATGGGCATTGGAAGAGAAACTGTAAAGAAGTTCTTAGCAGAGGTGAAAAGGAACAAAGGAAGTAGGACTTCCAGTTCAAGTATAAATGTTATAGAAATTAATCTTACCACTTCTCCGGCCAGTTCTTGGGTATTTGATACCAGATCGGTTGCTTGTGTTTGTAATTCGATGCAAGGACTGATAAGGAGTAGAAGTATGGCAAGAGGAGATATTGATCTTCATGTGGGCACTAGAGCAAGAGTTGCTACATTAGCTATTGGCACTTTGCCATTAGCTTTACCCTCAGAATTAGTTATGGAACTAAATAATTGTTATTATGTTCCAGCCTTAAGCAAAAACATTATTTCGGCTTCTTGTTTAGGAGCATAAAGTTATGAGTTCAGAATAAAGAGCAATTGTTGTTCAATTTATTTTGAAGATATGCTTTATGGGCATGCTCCATTGGTGAATGGATTGTATGTTTTAAAACCTGAGGATAAGCCCATCTATAACATAAATGCTAAGAGACTTCAACGTAATGAATTGAATCCCACTTTTATTTGGCATTGTCATCTAGGTTATATAAATAAGAAGCGCATGATGAAGCTCCATAGAGATGGTCTTCTAAACTCATTTGATTTTGAATCATTTGAAACATGAGTGTCTTGTTTACTTGGCAAGATGACAAAGGCGCCCTTCACGACCAAAGGTGAGAGGGTGAGTGATCTACTGGTCATAATACATTTGGATGTATGTGGACAAATGAGCACTTTGGCGGGGGTGGTTTTGATGCCGTAGCGTTCTCGATGATGTCGATGAGATGCGGTTATGTCTACTTGATGAGGCATAAGTCGGAATACTTTAAAAGTTTAAAGAATTTCAGTATGAAGTGCAGAATTAACTTGACAAGATAATCAAATATCTACGATTTGATCGTAGAGGTGAACATTTGAGCCATAAGTTTGGTGATCGTCTAAAGAAATGTGGAATTGTTCCACGACTTACTCGCCGAGGACACCTTAATTGAATGGGTTATGCGAGCGATGGAATCGAACAATGTTAGACATGGTTCGTTCAATGATGAGCCAATCTAATCTTCCATTGCAATTCACGGAATACGCTCTAGAAACAACTGCTTTCACTTTAAATAGGGTTCCATCAAAACTATAGAGAAGACACCATATGAGATATGGATCGGGAAGAGTCCTGGATTGTCTTTTCTCAGAATATAGGGTTACGAGGCATATGTGAAACGTTTGATGTCTAACAAGCTCACACCTAAGTCCGATAAGTGCTTCTTTGTGGGGTATCCTAAGGAAACTAAAGGATATTATCTTTATAATCGGGTTGCTAACAAAGTATTTGTTGCCCGTGCGACTTCTTGAGAGAGCCTTCCCGTGCGACTTGGTGCTAGCACACCGGCATACGGTGTTCCTTCCTGGGCGTATGGATACCGTGAGAGCGCTCCATGTGTTGTTGCGCTTGAGGATGATCCGCGATCTTCATAAGGAACAGCGAGAGGTTCTTTGGAGGAGACGATCGACTTGCGAGGACGTTTGGATGATCGACTACAACCACTACATCGACGAGCTCACGTTGGACGGTGCTCCAACCCTTCTTCCGCCGCGGCTCGTCTAGTGGTAATGATCTGTGATCATATACTTGCTTGGCATCCTGGTTTATGTAGTAGAAAATTTTGAATTATTGCTAGCGTAGCTTACCCGTATCCCAACAGGAAGTTCCTATGATCCCACATGCTGCTGCGCCAACCCTAGCTGCATATGTGCGTGCCACTACAACGATGCCTAGCCACGTCCGAGGCGCCAAACTCGAGAACACTCTATGTGGGTAGCGGGAGGCACCTTGTACCATTAGGCACGGGCGGAGAATCTTGTACCTCAGTAGTCTCCCCTTCTGTACGCACTTATGTTCAATCTCCTAAAGCATGTAACTAAATAGTGGACACGTCATTGCGGTTGCCTTTTATCGAGTTGACATGTTGCATCGATTTGTCGCGTGCTTTAAGCTATAGGAGTCCATATGCATTGGGCAAACATGCGTTGTATGAGCAGTACACATAAGAATGCAAAAGTATTACATCCATCACATATTAAGTGCAAAATTTAAGTATGACATAACGAACAAATGTACGGCCGGTGTGGCGGACAACCCTACTAGCCCAGCCAACCACACCCCGGCATCCCCTCTCGCCGCCACCGCCCACTCCACCTCCGTGTCCTCCCTATGGGCTCGCTGGCCCCCTCCTCTGCGCTGGGTGTCGGGGTCTCAGCCCCGAGTGGGAAAGACGGTCTGGAGCCCTGGTCTGACAAGGACCGAGAGGCGAAGTGGCGGACATAGGGCTAGAAACAAGCCGAGCTCGGCTCGGCTCGGCTCGTTCAGGCTCGGCTCGTTTGGAAAACGAGCTCGAGAGCCAGCTCGGCTCGGCTCGAAAAAAAGCTCGAGCCGGCTCGAAAAGCTCGTTCAAGCCAGTGAGCCCCCCAAGTCCAAAAACAGAGGCAGAATGTGATTATGTGAACCATTCATCCTAAATTTATAATCCAATCATCATAAACAATAAAACAAAGATAGAAACAAAGTCAACAAGAGTTCATTGTCAGTTGCTTAAAGTGAGCTTAACACCTGCAAAGAATCCATTTAAGTGGCCAAGTTTTGGTTGTTCATTAACAGGCTATCAATTCTCCATGTCAAGTTCCTCGCCAATGTTTTCTTTACTAGCAATAATACTCATCTGGATTCTAAAGAAGCCTTCGAATATACACTCATCACACCAAATAAACTGAACTATATGAGTATGACATACGAAGTGGGTGGAGCTGGGTGAGGGGGAGGCGGCGGGTGGAGATGGGGGAGGCAGAGGCGGCGGGTAGAGATGGGGGAGGAGGAGGGGGAGGTGGCGGGTGGAGTTGGGGGCGGCGGAGGCGGCGGGTGGAGGAGGTGGAGGCAGTGAGTGGACTCCTGAAGCTTGTTCGACCGGTGGTTTGTGGATAAGGCAAGGGAAGAGATTGGGAGTGGAGCAGGGATGGAAGAAGAAATGGAATCGGGAAGAACTAATAGAGGGAGGCAATGAAATGGAATGGGAAGAACCGAAGTCAAGGACTCGAGAGAAATAACGAGAGGAGGCAGCGGGCCAAGCGAGCCAAGCGGCGGCTCGAGCTTGGCTTGAAAAATTACGAGCCGAAGCAAGGCTTGGCTTGGGCGAACAATTACGAGCTCGAGCCGAGTCGAGCCGAGCCGCTCACGAGCCTCGAGCTATTTTCCGACCCTAGGTGGGCGAGTGGTGTTGTGTAGATGCGGCGCGCCGGCAATCTATGACCAGAGAGAACCTCGGCGGTGTGGTGAGGTGTCGGGTCCTCATCCACCAAGAAGTCGTGCGCTTAGGTGGAGCACGGGAGGACCCTCAGTCATAGGGAACTAGATCGCACAATAAAATATTATTAGTTAATAAAAAACACGATGGAACTGAACCTCGGTAGCATGGTACTCCCACGGCGATTCGTGCTCATCATGCGTAGTTACACCCTCAACGTCAAATCTGTTCCATTCCTGGGGGATGGGAGCTCCATCCTCATCGAAACTGTCCTCATCATCCTCCTGTAAAGCTTCCTCTTCAGCCAAGGCCATCCGATCATCGCTATCCATTTGACACAATATGTACTCCCTATGCTCTCCTTCATCAGCCTGTCCTGTAGGCTCACCATGCGTTGACCGATCTTCCTCTCCTGTATCTACCGCGTCGGGCTCATCACAAGCAACATCCTCCGTACCCTTCGTAACGCCACCCTCTGGCTCCTCTTCTACACCAACATGCTGAGCACCCGAGCTACTCCCACCACCAGGATGATATCCAACGGCAGGGCCCTGCACAGCTTCTTTTGGGCATGGTTGCACAAGCACTACACACTCATATCCATGACACCAACAGCCTTCTATAAAGCCCTTCCACATAGCTGTGCGCATCAGTGTTCTCAACTCCCATCTGATGTATGTGGGAGACCAGCTCCAAAGCCCTTGTATGAAGACACTGCACACCTCAGGGTCCAAGGAGAAACTACGGGTGAACCAGTGCATCACATCTGCGATTCGTGCATTCTCGCCGTCCGGGTGTACCAAAGTGGCTTGTGGAAAACTTCCCAAGTCAACACCGCACGGACCTTCACGAATGGTGCCAAAACCGTAATGCACTTTCAATGTAGTGGGTACAGGCATGACTTATTGTATGCCTGCAAATATTTCCAATATTGCAACTAGTCATATCGCAACGCACGACATGCAAGAACTGCTACATTGTAATTTACATTTATAAGGCCCTTTGCCTATCGTCAACAACTACACTGCAGCATGATCAAGACGTTATTCATTCCCTAAGGCAGAGGCCACAATGAACGTGCAGTACAATATTCAGATTCAACCTCAAAACCAAGCTATTCCATAGCAGGCATTATCTAATTCTAACGCTAACTTGTAATCCGAAATGCTACAAGTGGCGTTCCAGTCTTCTACAGAGCTATACCAATTACCTAAGTCAATTAGTTCATACTAATTAACCTCTACTAATTAGTTCATACAAATAATTCATCATCCTCATAAGCTCGGTCACGCATTATTCATCCAATAATAGTCGGTCACGCATGCACCGACACAACTACAATACTTCTCATAAATAGCACTAATACTCCCTCACGGGCTAAAGTTTTCTATTACTGCTACTTACATACATATTAACAACATTTCGATTTTCTAATTTTTTTTCTCTAACTCAAATTTTCTGCAGGTGCTACTTATACTACTATTTTTAACTACATAAACTATTTTTCTATTGCTGCTACTTACATACAAATTAACAACGTTTTGATTTTCTAATTTTTTTCTCTAACTAAAATTTCTTACAGGTGCTACTTATACTATTATTTTAACTACATAAACTATTTACTTACTAAAAAATATACACTACAAAGTAAAAAAAAACTGACCTCATAGACGAAGTCTTCTTCTTTTCCCTCTTCCTATTTCTTTCTTCTCCTCCTCACGCGCTCACTCTCTTTTTTCTCTCTCTGCTCACTCGCCTAGGGGGACCACACGTGGCTCCTTATATAGGCCATCCAGTCGCCCTACGGTTCGGCAACTGGAGCTTCCTGTCGCTTCACGGTTCGGCGATAGCATATATCGCCCAACGGTTCGGCGCCTGCAGTCTAAATGCTCAACAGTTGGACAACAGCAGGTCAATCACTTTTCTGTTGGGCCCAGTCCGTCAGGCGACAAGAGTATAATCCTGTAAAAAAAAGTCGCAAGAATAAATTTGTAATTTCTAATAAAAATAGATTTTTTTAAAAAAAATTCTTTTTTCTAGAGTTACATTTTGAACTGTATATATAACCTTTACATGAGATTTTTCAAGTGCAATAAATATGATAATGCTTGAAAAACATGATGCATGCTCATGAGATGCATAATTATCCTCTTTATTAATTTGGGGATGGGACAAGATTTTAAGACATACTTGGGAGAGGAAGATGAGTTTGAGTCGAGGACAACTCTATTTCAAGAGGGGGAGGATGATGAGAACATCCCTTTCCATGATACAACCATACCCAGCACTGCCACTCCTCAAGTTGGCATACAAGGACCAATTACTAGAGCATGTGCTCGTCACCTCAATTATCAGGTAACTTCGTTTCTTGGAGTGCACTTGTAACATCCCAATATTTAAGACTTGTGTTTCAAATGTAAGAAAATAGGTAGAAATTAAAACTTTTTCTTACATCAGGTATTTCCTGTTGTACCAAACAATTCTTGTACAAAAGTTATGGAAATACAAAGTCACAAGTCTTTTTAATCCAAAATCTCAGCTTCCAAAAACAATCTTGTCAAACCTTTGGATCATCTCCTGGAAATACTTTTCCTAAGTTCTAGGATTGATGTGTGACCACTCTGAAAAATTTCACAATTTTTAGAAATTGTTTGAATACTTTTGGAGGCAAGTCAACCCAATTCAAATCTTGGTCAAACCTTGGCCTAGCTCATTCTAGAATTTTTGGAGGAAAATGTGCAACACCAAAACCTCTGAACATTTTACACAATGTCAATATCCTAGTCAGCAAGCTCCAGTAAAAATTTTAGAATTTTTGGAGTCTTTTTGCTACCTCAATTAATTTTCCATTGCCCAGCCCTTTCCAAAAGTCAAAAATTCAACTGTGGTTCGAGTCAGACTCGGGCTCAAGCCCGAGCCTAACTCGACTGACTCGGCCAGACCATGTCCACCTAATCGCACCGTGCGCGTGCCAGCGGAGCCGTGGGATGTGAGATCTAAGGCTCACGACCTCCCCGGGTGCGCTAGCCTCCAGAGGTTTGGGGTGCTCGTGGCCGCCCATCTTCAATCCAAAGGTCCACGACCTCCCCTCCTCCTCCCCTGTCATTTTTCAAAGTACCAGAGATCTGAGATCTTAGCCGTCCACGTCTCATCCACCGGCCAACAGTCACTCGAGTGTATTATGGGTCATCTTCAACCTCTGGATGTGCGTGAGCAGTAGGGGAGTGAAGGAGATGTCATTTCATGCTCCCTACACCTGCCCTAGTCGCCATCAAGAGGTATGGGTGACTTTGTCGGCCGTGCCATGCCCTAGTGCACCACCTACCTTCTTTTCTTTTGTCGGCCGTGCCATGCCCTAACCTATCCTCTTCCACCATTTCACTTTCGGCTTTGTCTCGAGCCATGCTCCTTTTGTCTCCCGTAGGAACTCCTGTCAAACCCTAACCTTTTCTAAAGCTTTATAAGCACTCCCTTTACCTCCTGGTCTTTCTTTAGACCACCCTCGAGCTCCACCTTCAATTGCAGAGCTTAACACTTTCAAATCCTACAAGGCACCATTGTTGACCCGTGGAGCTCCTGTGGTGTTCTTGGTGCTCCAGTGGTCCTCCCCCACGATTCTTTACACCTATTCTATCTTCTCACTATTTTGAACGTTTCCCCTCACTCAATTTTGGATTTGATTCGCAGGAATTATCCAATTTGGGGTTTGTTCAAATTCGGTCGATTTAGGTCATCTTCTTCCTCAGCTCAGGTGAGTACTTTATTTTTAAATTCGTTGCTCATATAGCCTCTTGGAGTTATGGTGAAGCTATTGTGACCACCAGTGGTACTTGTAACATCCCAATTTTGGGCTTGTGTTTCAAATGTAAGAAAATGAGTAGAAATTAAAACTTTTTCTTACATCATGAATTTCCTTTGTGTACTGAACAAGTATTGTACCAAAGGTTATGGAAGTACAAAGTCACAAGTCTTTTGATCCAAATCTTGTTCTTCCAAAAACAATCTTGTCAAATCTTATGATCATCCTCTGGATATATTTTTCCTAAGTCTCTGTGGTGGTATGTGACCCTCTGAAAAATTTCACAATTTTTAGAAATTGTTTGGATATTTTTAGAGCGATCAAACCTGTTTGACTCTCAGTCAAACATTAAAACAGAGCCTTGCAGAATTTTGGAGATTTATTCGCAGCATAAAACTCTCTGAAAATTTTCACAAGGTCAATGTCTCAGTCAGCAAGCTCTGTAAAATTTCAGAATTTTTGGAGTTATTTTGCTACCCCAAATAAATCCTCAAAAGTCTCACTTAATTAAAACCTAAAACCAAATTCACTATTCATTGGGTTCAAGTGGGACTCGAGTCCAGAGCCACTTGACTTCGGTTGAACCACCTAATCGCACCGAGCGCGGTTTAAAACGCGCGTGCAATCTCGGCCGTTGGATTCAGATCGCGTGCCCACGTTAGTGTGAGCATTCGGACCATCGGTTGCGTTAATCAATTGGGACCGTTGGATCTCAATCCGACCGCCCGTATTCTCGAGGGAAAGCGGTGTCGGCGAACTCGTTTAATCGTGACCGTCCATTTCTAATCCAACGGTCGTGGCTCGTCTTCTCTGTTCTTCTTCCTCCTCGGCTTCTCCGGCGCGCGGCGTTCATGGCGAGAGAGAGAGAGAGCATGGGGGCTTGTGGTGTCACCTCAAGTTGCTTTACGTCGCGTCTCTCGCAATGCATTTAATGCGCAACGAGCTTTCTCCTCCATGGTCACCGTGCTCACTTGCTCCCATCACTTCTTGGTCCTGACCGCGCCATGAACCGAGCTCACCATGGGCTCATGTTCTTGCTCGAAACCTAATTCCTTTCCTATAAATAGCCCCTCTAGGTCCTCACGGTGTTCCTTTACACCACACTTTGCTCTTCTCGTGTTTGAGCTCAAGAACACCTCTCACCCTCAAAACACCATTGTTGGCGTAGAGCTCCAATGGCGGCCTTGGCGTCAGTGGTTTATCTTCAACATTTCTTGCACCCTTTTGAACTCCTCAACCTCCTTTATATTTCCCTAACTTGATTTTGGGTTGCATTCACAGAATCACTCAATTTTAAGTTTGGAGATTTTCAGTTGGTTTCACCCCTTTCTTCTCCACTCAGGTAAGTGGTTCTTTTGCAATTATTTGCTTTTGGAGCCTCTTTGAGCTATAATGAAGTCGTGGTAATGATTTGGTTCCACTCATTTTGCTCAGAACCTCATTTCCCACTTCATCTTCTTGACTCCGGTGGACTTCATCGTGTTCAAGTCTTCCCGGCCATCTTTGAAGCTCCTCTCGGTTAAGGTAGCTTCGATTAGTCCTTAGGAGCTATGGCACCGCATCCTAGGTCCTGTGGTGAGCTTTTAGCTATTTTCGTGTTTAGCCGTAGGGTTCCGTTTCGTTTTCCGGCCAGCGGCGTTCTAGTCCTCGCGCGGCGAGAATGCTACCATTAGGTTCGCATCATTGTGCGAATCCATTTTGGGTCTTGTTCGCGCCGCGCATCGAGTCGCGGCGACAAGCCGTCAAAGCCACTCGGGTTTTGCTTGGTTGAAGCTCCGCTTTCGTCATCTGTTTAGGGCACATTAATTGCTAATCATTAGTTGTTAATTGTGTCTTAATCGTATTGTTGAGCCAGCGACTAGTGGGCCCAACATCCTTTAATCACTCTCTGGTTCAATCCGCTTTGTTCGACATCATTAATGCTTAATCATTGATTAATAAAAATGTCGGCACTTAATCTGTCGGAAACCTTCTGCGGTCGCCGACTTGTGGCCCGAGGAGTTAAGATCAAATCTCGAGAGTCATTAGTGTTTAATTAATGGTAATCATTAGAAGCATTAATCTGTCCTAACCGCCACTCGATCGTGACAAGTGGGCCCGATAAGATAATCGTGCACGTGGGTTAAATCGTTGCGATCGTGACTCGTGAGTCAGCGACATGCGGTCCCACTCGTCGGTACCTCTTTTGAACTTCGATCTATAGCGCCGTCCATCTTGCGATCTGCGGCGGATCTTGTATGCATTCGGACCATCCGTTCCCCTCATCATCTGGACCGTCCATCTCGTGATCTCGCGGTGAGATCATGTGTGCAATCGGACCTTCCGGTTAGATTTGGGTTTGAGCCGTTCATCTTTAGATCTGCTGCGATCGTGGTTCGTCGAGGTAATCGCATCCTCCGGTTGCATGCTTCCTCGTGAGCCGTTGGATCTTGATCCAACGGTGAGCTCCTGTTTTGAATCGCGCGCGTGCGCTGTTTTCCGTGCGTGTGGCTCGTTGGATTTCGCATCGACGGCCCACGAGCGTCCACGTCGTTTATTTTCGGTTGGGTTGGTTTTTATTTCTGTAAGTGTTTATTTATCCACTGAAAATTGTATCAAAACTTTAGAAATTCATAACTAATTCTAGATAAATCCTTTTTACATGAAACCAGCTGCAATAAATTTGTATTCCACTATAGTTTAATATAAAAATGCTTTTAGCTATGCTTCTGTAGTAGAAAATTCTGTAATCTTTAATAGTGGGTCTTCTGCTATTTTTATATATTCCAGAATTGTATTAAAACTTGGAAAATGCATATCTTTTTCTGTATATCTGCTAATTGAATGATTTTAACTTTGATAAATTTGTTATTAACTAAACTTTAATCCAAAAATGGTGGAAGGTCTATATCAACACCAGAAAAATATGTTAATAGATTTAACCTTATTAGTAGCAATTAAAAATTCATTTAATGAGATAATAGACACCAGTAATTCCCTGTAAATCCTAAAAATAGAAATTTGATGTTAGGAAATCCTCTGTTATCATACTATAATGTGAAATAGGTTTGCACAAGTTTATATTTCGAAAGTGCATTATGGTAGTTTTGCATCTTAGAAAAATCATAACTAAATCATTTTAACTCCAAATGACCTGAAATTTTATATGGGTTACCTCTATACCAGTAGGTAGCTACCATAAAAATTTCAGCTTCAAAATCTTTCTAGAAAATATTTTTGCTACAGTGCTAATTATGGCGAAATTGTGTTTTTAGGCAATATCTTTTGCACCACAAATCCAAATTAGGTTTTTCAGTTTCTATGTCTAGGTATATTCGTATTCTACCTTATGTATAAATTTTGTCGCATTTGGGTAATTGTTGCTTGCTCATTGGTTTATTTGTGGCTCGTCTTATTGGTTGTTCTTGGTTCTTTTGCCTCTCGCTTAGGATTCGACATTTGCGGTAATCCGAGAGCGACCCTCCACAACAGTTTGAGCAATGAAGAAGAAGGCAAGCGGTTTGATGATGTTAATCCCAATATTTTAAGTATTTATGTTGATTACAAATTCTATGTATGCATTGCTACTTTGTGTTAATAGTTGGCCTAGTAGATGCATTTCCTTAGCAAATGATTATCCTCTACTACCATGAGCCTAGGTTACTTCTTTGTGATTTAGAGTTCATGGATGGGCTCTTGTCACTTAGTAGTTTACTTAATTAATTGCTTAGCCATGCTTAGTTTGGTAGAAATGGGCGGTTATCGACTTATCGATAACCTTGATCACACTAAAACTTATTATGATTTATGATTTCCACCTTGTGCCATGTCTACCTATGAAAATTAAAACTAAAAACAAAATGATTTAGACTTGGGCACAATGGTAAGATGGTGTGATTATGGGGTGTGTTGGAATGGTGCCAGGGTCAACAAGGACCGAACATCTTGTTACACTAAACCAAGCATTTTAGCGTGCTAACCACATTAGAGGGTATGGACCTCTCTTGACTTAGTACTTTGGCGTGTATTGGCTCCGAGTCGCGTGGAGTCGCGGGAGGGATGGTGTTGGGAGCATTGTAGTGTCCGAAAGACTTCACCGTGATGGGATTTGTTGTCTTCGACTTGCAATGTAAGCGTATGGTGTTTCTACCCATACGAGCGGCTCGTGGTTAATACACAAGATTGGAAATGTCTCGTAGGACTTAGGGGCGCATACCTTCGATAGTGTGCTTGTGGCTTGAAGGCGGTCCAAGTGTGGGTACATTGGTACACCCTGCAGGTTAAAACTATTCGAATAACCTCGCCCCAGGTTATGGACACGCTTGGCAAGGTCTTTCAAGAGTTAGACTACAACCTTTTAAATTAAAACTTGATGGGTGGTACGAATCGGGGATTCGTGCTATGTTGTGGTGGCTATTGGGATAGTCACTTCTGTGGTTACTTGTATGTACCTTTACTTACTGCTACTTTGATAACAAAACAGATTTGCAAACTTGCTTTTAAAAGTATTACATTATTGCAAATAAAGTTGGCTTTATGCAAAATGAGACATACAACCTCCACCTAAATGAGCTTGCATGTAGTTTATGAATAGGTCCGCTATTCCACACGTCGATCTTGCGGGTACAAAGACAATCTTTGTACTCGAGATGCTATGCTTAATTGTTCACAGTAGGAAGAAGGTGAGCAGGGCCTCACTTTTGTGAGCTGTGTTGTGGTAGCTATGGGCGACTAGCTTGGCGGTCTGGTCGGTTGCCTTGTGGGTGTGTGGCTAACCTGGTCGACTTTTGTTCTAGCCATCTTATGGCGCTTTTGCTTCATTGTCATTCTTGTATATTGTTCTATTTGGCAGTCGGCTCTCTTTTGTAATAACTTTACTTTATGTATGTCGTTGTTAAACCTAGTGTTGTATGTTGTATGGAAATGATGTGTAATTTTGTGATGATGTGCATATGCTGCAGTGCAGGAAGCATATGACCATCGAGGCTTAGAATGTTTAATTAGTAACGCTAGAGCCATTTGGAGGTTAAGTGTTACTAGTTAAATATTCCGGTCCTCACGATACTCATTTTGGCTCAGTCTTCATTTTCGTCATCTCCTCTTCGGTCCATCGAGCTCCTCCGTGGACCCGCTGCTCCGGCCAACTGTGAAGCTCCTCCATCCGTAGCTCCTTATTAGTCCATAGGGGTCTGGCACCCACTCCCTAGGATCACAAATAAGCTTCGGCTGTTTTCAAGTTCCGATTTAGTCCCTTTTTGTTTCCGGCTAGGCGGGCGTTTAGAGCCACCAGTCGGCGAGGTTGCCACCACTAGGTTCCTACCGCTATTGCGAGTCGGTTCAGCTCTTGTTTGGCGCCGCCATGTATAAGATCGCGGCAAGCCGTTGTAACGCTTCGGGTTTTGCCGGAGGCGCTCCGTTTTCGTCAAAATTTTAGGACACGTTAATGGCGCTGTGATTGTTAATCATTTGAGTATTAATGGGGTCTTAAAGCGGTGCCGTGAGCCACTGCCTCGTGGGCCCGAGTCTTTAAAACCGCGCGATTCCAGCTCAATTAGTGTTTAGGACCAGTATTTATTGTGTTCTCGCCGTTAGTGCTGTCGGAAAAGTCTTCGAGGCCACTGATACGTGGGCCTCAACCTACTGTTGTCGGAATCTAAGCCACCGCTCAGCCCACCCTCACGACCTCCCAATTTGATCTCCACCGTTTAGGACCTCCTTAGAGTTAATCAGGGCCGCAGGACCTCCCTCGGGGTCCTCTTTGCAAAAAGACCTCCCACTTGTCCTTGTTCGGAGAAGCTAAGTCACAGGACCTCTTTTGGGCAGATCTGGACCGTTGAAGACCTCCCCGTGGAGATCTTAGCCGTCCAGACCTCTCGCTTTAAACCTTATTGCTTTAGACCTCCTCGCCTCGTCCGACCGCCAGGACCTCCCGAGATCCATCCGAGCCGCCCGCACCTCCTCCCGCTAAAACCCTATCGCATCGGACCTCCTCGAAGTTGATCTCGGATCGTTCAAGACCTCCCTAGTAGATCTTGACCGTTCAGGCCTCCTCCGATTAAATCCTTCACTTAGGACCTCCCGTAGCTCGGATCGTTAGATCTCCATCTAACAACCTAGACCTCCTCGGCACTTTAGATCCGTCGGTGGAGGTCTTGGTCTGTGAGACCTCCCGATAAAATCAACCGTTAAGATCTCCCCGAGAGATCTTAGCCGTCGGGACCTCCTCAGTGGACTTAAGCCGTAGGACCTCCCCCTGGAGATCTAGACCGTCAGGACCTCCCCCGAGAAACCCTGACCGTCCAGACCTCCTCCGTGGGTTTTGAAGTTCTAGGACCTCCCCCTAGTGCTCGGGACCGCCAGATCTTGGTCTAACGGCCACGACCTCCTATGCGCGCGAGGAGCTCCTCTCGTGTGTGCTGTGCGTCCATCTCGTCGGGACCGTTAGATCCAATCTTAACGGCCACGACCTCCCCATTCTCTCAAGTTCTTTTGGACCTCCCCGAGAGCTCCAATTTTCAAAGTATTTCAGTGTTTTAAATTTCTAAAGTGCATAACATTGTCATTTTAGCTCCTTTTTGATTGATTCAAATTTCATTAGGTCCGAAATAAAATGAATTATAATCTGAGGATGCATTTAGTCTCTTTTCGGTAGTAGAAAATGATATAAGCTGAGTTAACTTGCTTCAACCTAAAATGTTGTCTAGAAACTCATTAAAAGTTATAAAATGCATAACCTTTTCTCTGTTTTTCCATTCTGAGCTAACTAAACTTTGTTAAAATCCCTGTGGTAATGTCCTTTAAATTAGCATAGGTTTTGTTCATGTTAGTGCTTCTGCAAAATGAAATATGCTAGTTGTACAACTTAAGAAAATCTTAACTAATTCATTATAACTTCAAATTGTGCAAACTCAGTTTTGCTGACCTTAGGATGACATATTCTACCGACCATAAAAATTTCAGGCTTTAGATCACTCCAGAAATTTATGCAATGAACAGTAATAGATAGGATTTTAAATTGAATTTAGGGGCTGAGAGAATTTAGTTTTGCCATAACTTTTTCATACTTAGTCCAAATGAAGTGATTCTTGTGTCTAAAATTGTCTAAAATCATAATCTTGCTGCTGTATAAATTCCATGGTAATTGGAGAACTTTTGTTGTTGAGTTTTATTTAGTGTTCCTGTTCTTATTTGATTATCGCCTTTTCGCGTTAGGTTCCGAAGGAATTATTGTTTACGTGAGTGAATCCTCTGCAGCAAGAAAGTAGCAAGGCAAGCAGTGTAACATCATTTGATCATATTGCTCCTACTACTTTTAAATTCTAATATCTTATTTGCAAAACCTAAGTATGCATGCTTCTTGTGTCAAGATTTATTTTGTCGATTAGAGGTAGCTAATCCCATTGCATGATTGCCCTTAAATTGTTTATCCCCTACCACAAAACATAAGTTATTAATATCGTTGGTGAATTAGAGCCTGGTGATTTAATTATGCTCTTTTATTGTCTTTACGGTGTCATGCTTAGAATGCTTAGGTACCGGTAGAATTGTGCGGTTATCAACTTGTCGATAACCTTGATCACATAAAACTTATTATGACTTATGATTTCGGCCTTGCGCCATGTTTACTTGTGAAAACTAAAAGAAAAATAAAAACAAAATGATTTGGACTTGGGCACAATGGTAAGATGGTGTGATTATGGGTGTGGATGGGATGGTGCCCGAGTCAACAAGGACCGAACATCTTGTTACACTAAACCAAGCATTCTTGCGTGCTAACCACACTAGAGGGTATGGGACCTCTCTTGACCTAGTACTTTGGCGTGTGTTGGCTACGAGTCGCAGGTGGGCGTGTGTGTGTTGTGTTGTGGTAAAATGAGTGGGTATGTTACAGGAGCATTGTAATTGTCCGTAAAGCTTTACCCCAAGGGGTAGTTGTCTTTATGTAACAGCCCTAACTTAGGGTTTGTATTTCAAATGTAAAATTTTGAGGAGAAATAAAAACTTTTGTTGTCTCTTCAAATCATTTGAAAGTTTCTACAATTTTCCCTAGCAATTTCCAATTTGTAGAATTTAATTCTTGTGATTGGAAATTGTTGTTATCAGATTCTAGCCTTCAAACTTGTGATCATCCTCTGAAACTATTTTTCCTAGCATCTTGATCATCCTATCTACCTCCTGAATTATTTCACAATTTTTAGATTTTGTTTGCTATTTCAAATGGCCAAGTCAACTCTGTTTGAAATCTGGTCAAACTCCTGTACAGCAGCTTGTGAATTTTCTCTAGAACAATGCAGTGCATAAAAGTTCTGGAAAAATTATACAAGGTTGTCCTCTGTCCCTAGTAGCTACCATAAAATTTCGAAATTTTGGAGCTCAGGAGCTACCTCTAAAAATTCCCCAAACCTTCTCTGTCTTTTAAAATCAAAATCTGAAAACACTGTTCCTCGGGCCCGAACCCAACTCAGGCTCGAGTCCGACCCGCGCCACTTGACTCGGTCGCGTCAACTAGCTGCACCGCGCGCGAGTCCAATTGATCGTGACCGTCCGATGCAAATCGAACGATCCACGTGCGCGCGTGCAACCGACCTGTCCGAATGCATACATCAATCTCGACCGTCCATTTCAGATCCAACGGTCGGCATCTTTCCGATAGAGTCGAACCTCTGGCTCGCACCGCTTCGCTGCTATCGCTGACTGGTGGTCCCCACTTGTCAGCTTCGTCCTCGTCTTCTCCGCACCTCACCGGAGCTCGCGGCCGTGCGTGCATGCTTGCCACGTACCTCGCCGCTGCCACCTATTTGCCCTCGTGTCTGTCCGTAGAGCATCGCCAGAGCTTCATAACCTCACCGCACTCATTCAGTCATCGTTTCCTTCGCTCTCTCACCTTCTCCGCCCAAATTTTCCTCTCACGGAGAAGAACTCGAGCGTAGCGCCACCGTTCACGCCGCCCTTGAGCGGCGACGCACGGTCGTGTTCCTCTCGCCTCGCGCCTCCATTTTGCCTATTCCGGGTCCTTGGCGCCCGATGGATCACGGCGGTATCGTAAATCTCGCCTCCGGCGATCTCGGCCCGCGAGCTTGCTAGCGTTACGGTGAGTCTCAAGCCTCGGCGTTTGGTTCCACTTGATCGCAATGCTCCACCGATGCTCACGGTGGGTTCGTTTGTCTTTGGTGCATCGTGGAAGCCGTGGCGACCGATTTTCTCGAGCTCGGTGTTCGCGCCGTGGTGATTCCGGCCGTCTCGGACCTCCTTCGTCGCCATCATCTTGTGCTTATTGTTCCGGGTCAAGGCGGAGCCGAGCGCATCTTCCGGTCTTCGTAGCTCGTATCATCTTCTCGCGGAGCCGCATCTTCTTCTCGCCTCCGTTCGCCTGACCGCCGCGGCATTCCAGTGACTCGCGTCACCGCTATCGAAGTTCGCGAGGTCCTTGCGAACCCGAAGGTACCACTCACTCGTCTTGAACCTCACGGTTTGCTAGATCACTGCTTGCGCCGCTTTGCCCGTGCGGTGCTTTCGCCGATGAACCGCCGGTGAAGATTAGTTTAACTCTAATCATGTCTTCTTTGAGTCTCGATTTGTGGGCCCTCTCCGTAATCACGTTTAGAAATCGTTTAATCCAATCGTTATTTGTTCTCTCGAGTCAACGCCATGTGGGTCCATCTTTGTCGATTGTTAGTTGTGTAGCACCGATAATGCGTTTTCTCTGTTGGGAAGCGATTTCTTTGTGAGAGTAGGTTAAGTTTGCGCGTTGATACGTCAAGGCGTATTCTTAGAATACGCCGACGTCACTTTCGCGGTGGGTCGCTCGTCAAGATTGCGCGCGGGCCCAGCCGGTGTCTGGGGTTAGTTGGTCGTCGGTAGGAAAGGGTATAAATGCTTTAGTATTTCGAATGCTTTTCTGTTGTAATCGTTAATTCAATTAAACTTGTAAATGCATAACTAATTCAATTTTTATCCAAATTGCATAAAACCAGTCTTTGTTAATTTTATTTTAAATGTTCTATTTATTAAAATTAGTTTCAACCTCGTCTCTGACGAAAATCTGTTAAATGATTAATTGATGCTTTATGCATTTTCCAAAATTAGAAAATTCATACCTTTCTCAATAATTGTCCAAATTAAATGAACCCAATTCGTAAAATTTCATTTTCAGTATACTAACTATTAGGATAGATTTTATACACTGGTTCTGTTCATGAAAATTTGCTAAGTAATTAACTAGTGACTTGTTGTGTTTCTAGCTTAGAAAATTCATAGAAAATTATTAATAACTTAAAATAATTTGTTCTCTGTTTCTAAAATTTTGTTATTTCATGCTTAGGCTCTTTGTGTGAGTTTTGGCTTGTTTGATGTTGTTGAATGTTTGAGTTTTGTCGGTGTTATTCGTTCTTATTTGCCGTTATGTTCGATCGTTAGCTTCGATATTTGCGGCAACCCCGAGGACGATCCTCGCAAAGATATTGAGCAACGACACCTGTGCAAGCGATTTGATCATGTTTAATCCAGTATTTTAAAGATTAATATTTTGTTTCATTTGTATGTATGCATTGCTTAATTTGTGTTAAATTGACTAGTTAAATCAGTAGTTGCATATCCTGTAGGCAAAATATTGATCTCTACTACCGAGCTTAGGTTATTTGTTTGTGATTAGAGGTCATTGGATGATCTCTTGTCACTTAGTAGATACGATTTCAACTTGCTTAGACATGCTTAGCTATCGGTAGAATCAAGCGGTTATCGACTTTAGTCGGTAACCTTGATCACACAAAATTTACTACAACTTTATGTTTGACATTTTGCTATGCTTACTTGCAAAACTAAAACCAAAAACAAAAATGATTTAGACGGGCACAATGGTAAGATTGGTGTGATCTATTGGGTGTGATCGAAAGGTGCCCGGTCAATTAAGGACCGAACATCTTGTGAGTTTTGTTATCCAGCATTTCGGCGTGCTAACCACACTAGAGGGTATGGGACCTCTCTTGACCTAGTACTTTGGCGTGTATCGGTCCCGGGTCGCAGGAGGTCGCAGGAGGACGGAGGTGGGAGCATGGTAGTTGTCCAAAAGCTTTATCTGAGTGGGTAGTTGTCTTTCGGCTTTACCATGTAAGCGTATGGTGTTTCTACCCATACGAGCGGCTCGAGGTTGATACACAATATTGGAAGCAGTCTCGTGAGGACTTAGTCAGTGCGGTATACCTTCGGAAGTGTGCTTTGGCTTAAAGGCGATGCGAGGTGTGGGTACAGTGGTACACCCTGCAGGGTTAAAAACTATTCGAATAGCCTGCGTCCTAGGTGATGGACACGCTTGGGTAAGCTTATCGAGAGTTAGACTACAACATTTAAATTAAAACTTGATGGGTGGTATGCGGATGCGGGATTCGTGCTATTGTTGTGGTGGCTATTGGGATAGTCACTTCTAGGTTGTTTATCTTTCGCTTTTGTTATTATTATCCTCATCGTTATTTCAATCTTAAAAATGAATTGCAAACTTGCCTTTAAAGCGTATTACCTTATTGCAAATGAAAATTGGCTTTATGCAAATGAAACATATGACCTCCACCAAATAAGCCTCGCATGTAGTCTATGAGCAGTCCATTAGTTCACACGTCGATCTTGCGGGTACAAAGACAATCTTTGTACTCGTGTGCTTTGCTTAATGTTTTTGTTGCGAGAGGAAGGAGGTGAGCCTCGGGGTCCTCACTGTGGTGTCTTTGTCGCTTCTTGGGTGACGACTAGGCTTGCGGTCGGTACGATGCCTTGTGGGTTGAAGGCACACCGATTGGCTTTGTTTATAGCCATTTTATGGCACTTTGCTTCATTGTCTTTTTGTTGTTATTTGTGTATCTTGTGGCGATCGGCCATTGTCATAATATCTTTACTATTTGTTTATCTTCCGTTTGGAAGTGTGGTGTTTGGACTCTATGTGTGGAATGGAGTTGATGTCTAATTTTGTAGGGGTGTGTATACCGGGAAGTATACATATCTCGAGGATCGATTTATTTGATTTGTGATGCTAGGACCAGGGGTTGGTTAAGCATTACAAACCAAATAAAGCGGGTCCTCACAGAGTTGGTATCGAGCCATTCGACCGTAGTAACCCAAGCATAGTCGCCCTTAGGATATTTTGAAAGTCTTATCTTCAAATCATAAAAGGTTTATGAAAACCTAGCGATTCTCGATTTTATTCCTTACCTATCTTAGCTTTCTACTCTCATCTTACTCTAATTTAAGTTTTGAAACTTGGTTTCTCTCTTCACCTTTCAAAAGATAGTTACTCTGGTGGAATTAGTTTGGGGAGAACCATGAAGTTTAATCCAACTAAAACTTGTGGGGATAATAGGGTAAGATGTAAAGGGAGTAGTTATGTGTCCGATTTTCTTTGGTCGAACTTTATCCCGCCTTGTGTTTGTTTCTCGACCGCTTTCATGAATTTTGGGCTTTCTTGCTCTTAAATTTGTTGCTAACTTGTCTTAGTAAAACAGGATGGCCGGAGAACGCGTGGCGTCAGTGAGATCGGTCATGAAGAGGAGCTTCCCCTCCTCCGACCATGGTGAGGTTCTCGCCGATCGAGCGAAACCGCATGGACGACGCGCATCTTGGAGGTTATTGCTAGGAATACCTCCACTCCGCCGGTGGTGGCGCCACCGACTCGCGGGGACTTGCGAGTTCCTCCGCATACACGCCGACTTTCTCCCGCCTCGAGGACCTCTCGATGCGGACGATTGGCGCGCATGGTTGAGCGAAGCTCAACATAGCTCGTTGCCAGCGCAGGACAAGGCGCTCCGCATCCCACCGGCTTGAGGGCGCAGTGACTCTCATGGTGGGAGAACTATCTCGCCATGCAGCCGCGGGCCATGTGGTCGCGTGGGAGGAGTTCAGATCGACTTTCGTCGGGCCCACATCCCGGATGGCACGATGAAGGCGAAGAAGAAGGAGTTCTCGCGCTCAAGCAAGGGCGCAAATGCGTGACGGAGCACATGCACGAGTTCAATCACTTGGCTCGTTATGCTCCGGTGAGGTGGCCTCGAGATGAGGCTAGCAGAGAAGTTTATGGATGGCTTGTCCGAGGAGCTGCGGGACAAGCTATCTATTGTGGACTTTCCGACTTTCAGCCTTGGTAGATAAGGCCATCGCAGAGCATAAGGCAAAGGCGCCGCGAGTCCCGCAGCGCAAATGGGAGGCACATCGCCTACTCACACCACCTCGTTCGTCTTCTGGCCGGCACCGATGGTCGTTCTTTTGCTCCACCGCGCCGAGACCATCTCGCACGACTCCTCGCCCACCGCAGCCGTGAGCCACCGCGTGCGCCGCGATCGGCCAGCAGAGCGGTCCCGCAACCGCGCCGAGGTGATTTGTTTTCGCCGCCACAACAAGGGCCATTATGCGAATGCTCGCCTCGTAGTGTTGGTAGCACTCGCCCTAATGGAGGACGCGGCGGGAGCGGTCACCGCCGACTGTAAGATTATTCGGAAGACCCAGTGCGGCAGAATGGTCGAGTGAACCACCTTTCAGCTGAGGAGGCTCAGGAGGCGCCAGATGTCGTGATTGGTACACTTCTTGTTAATTCCCGTCCTGCTGCAGTATTATTTGATTCTGGAGCATCGCATTCTTTTATTTCAAGATCATTTGCTGCTGCTAGTGGTCTTCACTGTGTTCCTTTGGAAGTTCCTTTGCTCATCCGCTCTCCGGGGTCGGAAATGAGAGCTGATTTACAGTGTCGGGATGTTCCTATCATAGTTGAAGGAGTGGGATTTTTGGCAAATCTCATTCTGCTCAGTTCAGCGAGTCTCGATGTGATTCTTGGCATGGATTGGTTGTCCCAACACTTGGGGCAAATCGATTGTTGTGAAGATTGTCTATCTTACCACCTTCCAAAGTGAGCAAGTCGGGTTTCGCCACGGCTTGAGGCCCGTGTCTATGTGCATTAGAAGCAAAGCCACCTTGCAAATTCAAGATGTTCCCATAGTATCCGACTTTGTGGATGTCTTTCCGAAGATTTGCCAGGATGCCTCCGGTTCGAGATCCGAGTTTGCCATCGAGTTGCTGCCCTGCATCGCTCCGATTCCAAGGCGCGTGACGATGCCTCCCAATGAGCTAGAAGAATTGAAGAAGCAGCTTGGTGAGCTCCAAGCAAAGGGTTTCATCCGTCCCAGCCATCTCCTTGGGGTTGTCCGGTGATCTTTGTGAAGAAGAAGGACAAGACCTTGCGCATGTGTGTTGATTACCGTCCTCTCAATGAAGTGACGGTGAAGAACAAATATCCTCTGCCCCGCATTGATGATCTTTTTGACCAGTTGTCTGGAGCTCAGGTGTTCTCCAAGATTGATCTGAGATCGGGCTATCATCAAGTCCGGATCAGGGCTGAGGATATTCCGAAGACGGCTTTCACTACTCGTTATGGCCTGTACGAGTACACCGTCATGTCTTTCGGTTTGACCAATGCTCCAGCGTTGTTCATGAACCTTATGAATTCCGTATTCATGGAGTATTTGGACAAATTTGTGGTGGTTTTTATTGATGACATTCTTATCTATTCCAAGACTGAAGCAGAGCATGCTGAGCATCTGAAGATTGTTTTGGGCAAATTGCGGGAGCATCAGCTGTATGCGAAGTTCAGCAAATGTGAGTTCTGGTTGAAGGAAGTGGCATTTTTGGGCCATGTTCTTTCAGCTGGAGGAATAGCTGTAGATCCCAGCAAAGTCAGCGATGTTCTATCTTGGGGCCAGCCCAAGTCAGTCACTGATGTGCGGAGTTTTCTTGGTTTAGCGGGCTACTATCGCCGCTTTATCGAGAACTTCTCCAAGATCGCAAAGCCGATGACTGAATTGCTTAAGAAGGACAAGAAGTTTGTATGGTCCTCTCGCTTGTGATGAGAGCTTTGTGAGCTCAGCGGCGATTGACTTCAGCTCCAGTCCTTACTCTTCCCGATATCCACAAGAGCTTGATATTTATTGCGATGCCTCTCGTCGGGGGACTTGATGTGTTCTTATGCAGAAGGCAAGGCATCGCCTATGCATCTAGGCATTTGAGGCCTCATGAGCTCAACTATCCCACCCATGATTTAGAGTTGGTCTTTGTGGTGCATGCACTCAAGATTTGGCGGCATTATCGATCAGAATCACGTGAGGTGTATTCCGATCACAAGAGCTTGAAATACTGCTCACCCAACGGATCTGAACCTCGTGCAGAGGAGATGGCTAGAGTTGATCAAAGATTATGACATGGGTATTCAGATCATCTGGCAAAGCCAATGTGGTTGCTTGATGCACTTAGCGAAAAGTGTATTGCAATACTGATGATCCAAGAGCAAAGAACTCGCATCGCTTGTAATTTCAGCGTCTCAACTTGGGTCCGATTGAACATGGTTCCCTTCTTCGCCTTGGTTGTGCAACCAACTTTGGTGGATCAAATCAAGGCAAGACAAAGAATCGATGATGGTGTGGGTAAAATCAGCGTAATATCAAGGTGGATCACCAAGTGTTTCACGTAAGATGAGCACGGTGTTGTATGGTTTGGGGGCGTCTTGTGGTCCCAAAGGTCCGGAGTTGTGGATTTGATTCTTCAGAGGCCCATGATTCGCCTTTGTCCATCCATCCCGGGCCACTAAATGTACCAAGATCTGCGCCGAGATTCTCGTGGACTCGCATGAAGCGAGATTGCGTGTTCGTTGCCGATGCGACGATGTTGTCGCGTGAAGGCCGAGCATCGGCGCCCAGCAGGTCTTCTTCACCCTTGCCCATACCGGAGTGGAAGTGGGATTCCGTTGGTATGGACTTCATCAACGGTCTACCCCATACTTCTTCGAGGAAGGATGCTATCCGGTTGTTATCGATCGATGTGACGGTAGCAGCATTTTTCGCCGCAGTGTACCGCCTCGCGTCGAGAAATTGGCGCACTCTACATATCCCGCATTGTGAGCTTGCATGGTGTGCCACGAACGATTGTGTCGATCGTGGTTCTCTTTTCACTTCCCGACTTTGTACACTCTCACAAGAAGCCATGGGGACCGTCTTTCATTCAAATTTCACCTATCATCCTCGGATCGATGGTCGACGAGCGCCACAACCGTGTGCTTGAAGACATGCTCGTGCTTGTGTTCTTTCCTATGGGAAGAATTGGGAGAAGTGCCTACCACTTGCCGAGTTCTCCTACAACAACAGCTTCCGAGCTAGTCTCGGTATGGCACCGCTTGAGGCTTTGTATGGGAGGCGCGCGAACACCATTGAACCGTCGAGACCGTGAAAGGCGTTCTTTGGTCCAGTTCCATCAATGAGGCCGAAAGTCAAGTGCGATTGATTCGTGAGCACTTGCGCAGAGCTCACCCGAGCGTAAGAGCTATGCGGATCGCCGTCGTCGTGAGCCGAGTTTCACCAATGACTTTGTGTATCTCAAAGTCTCACCTTTGAAGGGACATCGCTGCTTTTGGTGTCAAGGGCAATCGCCTCGATATGCTCGGGCCATATCGCATCATCAAGAGTGGGAGCCGTTGCATACAAGTTGGAGTTGCCGGCCACACTGGGGGTGCATGATGTTTTCCATGTGTCACAATTGAAGAAGTGCCTCCGTATTCCAGGTTGAGGAAACACCATTGGAAAATATCGATGTGCGTGAAGATCTGTCTTATCGTGAGCGTCCGCTCAGTATCCTCGAAGAAGCCGAACGCAACGAGGAACCGTGTGATCAAGTTCTCAAAGTTCAGTGGTCGAACCACTCCGAGGATGAAGCCACTTGGGAGCGGGAAGATCGTCTCCGAGCAGATTACCCATCCTTCTTCTCCAGTTGATCGAATCTCGGCGAGATTCCCGTATGGGGGAGATTTGTAACAGCCCTAACTTAGGGTTTGTATTTCAAATGTAAAATTTTGAGGAGAAATAAAACTTTTGTTGTCTCTTCAAATCATTTGAAAGTTTCTACAATTTTCCTAGCAATTTCAATTTGTAGAATTTAATTCTTGTGATTGGAAATTGTTGTTATCAGATTCTAGCCTTCAAACTTGTGATCATCCTCTGAAACTATTTTTCCTAGCATCTTGATCATCCTATCTACCTCCTGAATTATTTCACAATTTTTAGATTTTGTTTGCTATTTCAAATGGCCAAGTCAACTCGTTTGAAATCTGGTCAAACTCCTCAGACAGCAGCTTGTGAATTTTCTCTAGAACAATGCAGTGCATAAAAGTTCTGGAAAATTATACAAGGTTGTCCTCTGTCCCTAGTAGCTACCATAAAAATTTCGAAATTTTGGAGCTCAGGAGCTACCTCTAAAATTCCCCAAACCTTCTCTCTTTTAAAATCAAAATCTGAAAACATCGTTCTCTGCCCAACCCAACTCGTGCTCGAGTCCGACCCGCGCCACTTGACTCGGCCGCGTCAACTAGCTGCACCGCGAAGTCCAATTGATCGTGACCGTCCGATGCAAATCGAACGATCCACGCGCGCTGCAACCGAACCGTCCGAATGCATACATCAATCTCGACCGCCCATTTCGGATCCAACGGTCGGCATCTTTCCGATAGAGTCGAACCTCGCTCGCACCGCCAGCCGCTATCGATCGGGTGGTCCCCACTTGTCGCCTTCGTCCTCGTCTTCTCCGCGACTCACCGGAGCTTCGCGGCAGCGTGCGTGCATGCTTGCCACGCACCTCGCCGGCCGCCACCTATTTGCCCTCGTGTTCGTCCGTAGAGCATCGCCAGAGCTTCATAACCTCACCGCACTCATTCACCATCGCTTCTTCGCTCTCACCTTCTCGCCCAAATTTTCCTCTCGGCCGAGAAGAACTCGAGCGTAGCGCCACCGTTTCGAGCCGCCTTGAGCGGCGACCGCGCGCGGTCGTGTTCCTCTCGCTCGCCGCCCATTTTGCCTATTCCGGTCCTTGGCGCCCGGTGGATCACGTGGGCGGTATCGTCGCCTCCGCCTCCGGCGATCGGCCCCGCGAGCTTGCTAGCGTTCGTGAGTCTCAAGCCTCGGCGCTTGGTTCCACTTGATCGCAATGCTCCACCGATGCTCACGGTGGGTTCGTTTACGTCTTTGGTGCATCGTGGAAGCCGTGGCGACCGATTTTTCTCCGAGCTCGTGCCGCGCGCCGTGGTGATTCGGCCGTCTCGGACCTCCTTCGTCGCCATCATCTTGTGCTTATTGTTCTGGGTCAAGGCGGAGTGAGCGCATCTTCCGGTCTTCGTAGCTCGTATCATCTTCTCCGCGAGGCCGCATCTTCTTCTCCGCCTCGTTCGCGCCCGCCGCCGCCGGCATTCCGTGACTCAGCGTCACCGTCATCGAAGTTCGCGAGGTCCTTGCGAACCCGAAGGTACCACTCACTCGTCTTGAACCTCACGGTTTGCTAGATCACCGCGCGCCGCACCGCGCAGCGGTGCTCGCCGATGAACCGCCGGTGAAGATTAGTTTAACTCTAATCATGTCTTCTTTGAGTCTCGATTTGTGGGCCCTCTCGGTAATCACGCGAAATCGCTTAATCCAATCGTTATTTGTTCTCGAGTCACCGCCATGTGGGTCCATGCCGCCGCTTGTTAGTTGTGTAGCACCGATAATGCGCTTTCTCGCTGGGAAACGTATTTCTTTGTGAGAGTAGGTTAAGTTTTGCGTTGATACGCCAAGACGATTCTTAGAATACGCCTTCGACGCCACTTTCGCGCCGGCTGTTTCGTCAAGATTTTCGCCGCCCGCCGCCGTGTCGAGGTTAGTTGGTCATCGGTAGGAAAGGGTATAAATGCTTTAGTATTTCGAATGCTTTTATGGTAATCGTTAATTCAATTAAACTTGTAAAATGCATAACTAATTCAATTTTTATCCAAATTGCATAAAACCAGTCTTTGTTAATTTTATTTTAAATGTTCTATTTATTAAAATTAGTTTCAACCTCGTCTCTGATCGAAAATCTGTTAAATGATTAATTGATGCTTTATGCATTTTCCAAAATTAGAAAATTCATACCTTTCTCAATAATTGTCCAAATTAAATGAACCCAATTCAGTAAAATTTCATTTTCGAGATACTAACTATTAGGATAGATTTTATACATCGGTTCTGTTCATGAAAATTTGCTAAGTAATTAACTAGTGACTTGTTGTGTTTCTAGCTTAGAAAATTCATAGAAAATTATTAATAACTTAAAATAATTTGTTCTCTGTTTCTAAAATTTTGTTATTTCATGCTTAGGTCTGCTGTGTGAGTTTTGGCTTGTTTGATGTTGTTGAATGTTTGAGTTTTGTCGGTGTTATTCGTTCTTATTTGTCGTTATGTTCGATCGTTAGGTTTCGATATTTGCGGCAACCCCGAGGACGATCCTCCGCAAGATATTGAGCAAACAGCACCGTGCAAGCAGCTTGATCATGTTTAATCCCGTATTTTAAAGATTAATATTTTGTTTCAATTGTATGTATGCATTGCTTAATTTGTGTTAAATTGACTAGTTAAATCAGAATGCATATCCTGTAGGCAAAATATTGATCTCTACTACCGAGCTTAGGTTATTTGTCGTGATTAGAGGTCACTGGATGATCTCTTGTCACTTAGTAGATACGATTTCAACTTGCTTAGACATGCTTAGCTATCAGAGAATCAAGCGGTTATCGACTTTAGTCGGTAACCTTGATCACACAAAATTTACTACAACTTTATGTTTCAAAGATTTTGCTATGCTTACTTGCAAAACTAAAACCAAAACAAAAATGATTTAGACGGGCACAATGGTAAGATTGGTGTGATCTATTGGGTGTGATCGAAAGGTGCCGGGTCAATTAAGGACCGAACATCTTGTGAGTTTTTGTTATCCAGCATTTCGCGTGCATAACCACACTAGAGGGTATGGGACCTCTCTTGACCTAGTACTTTGGCGTGTATCGGTCCCGGGTCGCAGGAGGTCGCAGGAGGGACGGAGGTGGGAGCATGGTAGTTGTCCGAAAAGCTTTATCCTGAGTGGGTAGTTGTCTTTTCGGCTTTACCATGTAAGCGTATGGTGTTTCTACCCATACGAGCGGCTCGGGTTGATACACAATATTGGAAACAATCTCGTAGGACTTAGTCAGGTGCGGTATACCTTGGAAGTGTGCTTTGGCTTAAAGGCGATCCGAGGTGTGGGTACAAGTGGTACACCTGCAGGTTAAAACTATTCGAATAGCCTCGTCTAGGTGATGGACACGCTTGGGTAAGCTTATCGAGAGTTAGACTACAACATTTAAATTAAAACTTGATGGGTGGTACGGATCTGGGATTCGTGCTATTGTTGTGGTGGCTATTGGGATAGTCACTTCTAGGTTGTTTATCTTTCGCTTTTGTTATTATTATCCTTACTGTTATTTCAATCTTAAAAATGAATTGCAAACTTGCCTTTAAACTGTATTACCTTATTGCAAATGAAAATTGGCTTTATGCAAATGAAACATATGACCTCCACCAAATAAGCCTGCATGTAGTCTATGAACAGGTCTGTTAGTTCACACGTCAGTCTTGCGGGTACAAAGACAATCTTTGTACTCAGGTGCTTTGCTTAATGTTTTGTTGCGAGAGGAAGGAGGTGAGCCTCGTGGTCCTCACTTCGTGAGTCTGTCTTTGTCGCTTCGTGGGTGACGACTAGGCTTGGCGGTCCGGTCAGATGCCTTGTGGGTTGAAGGCACACTGATTGGCTTTGTTTATAGCCATTTTATGGCACTTTTGCTTCCGCTGTCTTTTTGTTGTTATTTGTGTATCTTGTGGCCAGTCGGCCATTGTCTGTAATATCTTTACTATTTGTTTATCTTCCGTTTGGAAGTGTGGTGTTTGGACTCTATGTGTGGAATGGAGTTGATGTCTAATTTTGTACCGGGGTGTGTATACTGCTTTCTGGGAAGTATACATATCTCGAGGATCAGTTTATTTGATTTGTGATGCTAGGACCAGGGGGTTGGTTAAGCATTACAAACCAAATAAACTGGGGTCCTCACACTTTACGGCTTTACAATGTAAGCGTATGGGTTTCTATCCATACGAGCGACTCGTAGTTTATACACAATATTGGAAATGTCTCGTAGGACTTAACCGTGCCGGCATACCTTCGAAAGTGTGCTAATCATGTGGCTTAAAAGCGGTCTGAGGTGTGGGTACATTGGTACACCCCTGCAGGGTTAAAACTATTCGAATAGCCTCGTCCTAGGTTATGGACGCGCTTGGCAAGGTCTTCAAAGAGTTAGACTACAACCTTTTTAATTAAAACTTGACATGGGTGGTGCGAATGGGTAATTTGTGCTATTGTGGTGATGGCTATTGGGTTAGTCATCTCCAGGTTGTTGTTGTTACTTATTGTATCATTGTTATTTATGCAATTAAAACTCAGATTGTCAAAGGTGCTTTTCAAATTATTATCTATTGCAAATAAAACTTGCTTTATGCTGAAAAGTAACCTTGAGCCTTCTCCTTTGATTAAAGCCTGCATGTAGTAGTAACTAGGTTTGTTACCCGTAAGTCTTGCGAGTACAATTTTGTACTCATTTGCTTTGCTTAATTGTTGCAGAGGAAGAAGGTTGATCCCCAAGGGATCAACTTTGGTGAGTTTTGCTACGATATGGACGACTAGCTTGGCGGCCCGGTCGGTTGCCCTGTGGTTATGTGGCTAACCGGTTGGTTTTTGTCTTATCCATCTTATGGTACTTTTGCTTCCGCTGTTAATGATACTTGTTGTTATTTGGCCAGTCGACCCTTATTGTAATAACTTTATATTATGTATGTATTTCGCCAGAATTGTTATATCGCGATGTATGGAATTGATGCATGATTTTGTAACGGGGTGTGTATGCTGCATTTCTGGGAAGCATACATATCTCGAGGCTTGGTTTATTTGCTTTGTGGTGCTAGGGTCAATGGAAGGCTAAGCATTAGAAGTCAAATAAATCGGGGTCCTCACAGCACTCACATTTTATGAACTCTATGAGGCTGCCTAAAGATGTTATTATCCTCAGGAACCAAGGTCCTTGCATGGGAGAGGGAGATGGTAGCGGCAAGGCAAGGAGCACCAATTGTGGAGATGAGCTAAATGATGTTTATTTCAAGACTTTGAAGCCACCATGAGATGACATTGGAGCTAGCCGAACCATACATAGTTCCACATCAATTGTTTTGACTTAACAAAATACGTATAATATTTTTAGTTGTTGTGTCTTTGTTTGGTGTTGTGCCACATAAGTGTCGGGCTTGGCCCATGTACCTTGGCCGTACCTCCCTAGGGCGCCCACCTCCTTGGTCTCTGTCCCCCTAAGGCGCCCACCTTCTCAGCCACACCTCCTCATATAAGAGCCGCTGCCCCCTACTAAAATCGGGTTTTTGTTAGATTGAAGTTTAGCCTACGCTACTGTATACATTGTCCTCTTGTTCGACGAGTACAATAGCGACATTGTCTTCGGAACCCCACTTTTTAATATAAAGCTTATTCCTATTTGCAATTTCAGATTGCTTCTCCCTCGTTCTTGCTAGTACTTTGATTGCTTGTAGGAATTAATCTTTGTGATCAGGTCGATCGTGCTTCTAGCAAGGTTGATAATAGTCTCGAAGTTGGTTTAGCATTTGTCAGGCATATTGGTCATGTACGATGGGTAGCCGAATCGTGAGAGTCATCTCCCCAAATTGAATTATCCTTCTCATCGAAATATCAAGACACAACTTGACACATCATGGAGCCAATGGGGGACGTGACTGGTGACCTTGATGAACATGCGTTCGACTACCTCGATAGAGGAAGAGCGCAAGGAGGAGGAGCCAGTGGGTTGGCCGTGCCGACCAGGAGAGCACCAAGTCGCCGATTGGGGACTCCAAATTTAGATCCATGTTTTGAATGAGGGAGTTAGGGTTGGGGAATTGGATGCTTGGGAGTTGGGACTGAGCTTTTGTATGATGGCTCGGTGAGAACTTCACATTCTAGGAAATATGTTTGGCTGAGCTTGGCTTTTCTGGTTGTTTAAATCGAAGCCCAAGCATAACCCAAAATTTTCTTCGGACCAAGAAACTAGGCCCGAGCTCGGCCTGGCCTAAAAAATTGGGCTAGGTCACCGTGCTGGGCTGCCCATAAATAGGTCTAGGTGGAAGTCAGTGGTGGGTAGGGGTGGATAACGAGCTGGCTTCGCTTGTTGAAGTTCAGTAGACAACGCGGCTCAGCTCGTTAAGCAAACGACCTAAAATGGTTGCTCGTCTCAGCTCGTTTAAAAGCTCGAGCTGTCATACTCAACATCCAGATAGGGAGGCAAAGGTGCAAGCGGACATGGAGAGCACCGAGGGGCAGCGTGAGCTGAACAATGACAATTTCTTCCACTAGAGCGCATGGATGGTGTCGTCGCTTGTTGCCAAGTAGCCAATGATGGAAATCTCCATCCCTACTGCACACACATAACGCGAGCATTATGGCGATGGATCGCATATGTGCCTAGTGCGATGGGAGAACTAATACTATCCAATGTTGTTGTTGTTGGACCGCCATAGTGGGTCTCGGTATGTGTTCCTATCTTGCTAGCCTTCTGGGCTGGGTTTTATTTTGATCGAGCCTAACGAGCACTATCCAATGTTGTTGTTGTTGGACCGCCCATAGTGGGTCTCTGGTATGTGTTCCTATCTTGCTAGCCTTCTGGGCTGGGTTTTATTTTGATCGAGCCTAACGAGCTAGCGAGTGGCTCGCGAGCCAGCTTAGGCTCGGCTCGTTAACTTAAAAAGTAGAAAATGGTACTTGGGTCAGCTTAATAATTCCATGAGCATGAGCTGGGCCGACCGTAAACGAGCCAATCTAGCTCGCGAGCTTCGAGCTTTTTTCCCACCCCTAGTGGTGGGGCGGCCTAAAGGGAGCTGGGGGTAGTGAGAAATTTCCCGTTTAATCCATTACCTATAGTCCACAAAAGCTGCAAAAATAAAAAATTGGTTAGGTCATCTTGTCCAAACCAATTTGTGCCCTGCAATCTTTCTTGTCAGTAATTTGCATCGTTGAATTCTTGGTTGCATTGTCGTGCCAAGTTGCTGATTTCTAGTTATAGTTGGTGTCTAGTTGGTCTTTATCTAGTTTGCATCTTGATCCCTGCCGCAAGATCAGCAACAGCTCCCTGCCGCCACTGCCTCTCGCTGCCGCGGCAACCAGAGCACCCTGCTGCCGCTACCTCTCACTACCGCGGCAACTACAGCGCCCTACCGATGCTGCCTCTTGCTGCCACGGTAACTAAAGTGCCCTAGCCGCCGCCTCTTGCTGTCGTGGCAACCAATCGCTAGTTGGTTTTGGTTTTCTAGAGAAGAAATAAGGAAGGTTCCATCCCTAACCTAATCTGGTTTTTGCTGTAGTGCTATAGTAAAAAAAAAGCAAAAGTTACTGTAGTAGTTTGAAAGGGATAGGATTCAGGTTTCAGCCCTCGTAGCTCTTGTGCTTGCGTTTTCTGAGGTATAAAAGAGAGAGAGAGAGAAGAAAACAGAATGACAAAAAAAAGAGAAGGACAAAAACATAACAGAAGGACAAAAAAAGAAAAAAAATACATATATATACCTAAGGGCATTGCATCTCTCTTATTTGGGCTCCTTTTACACTTTGCTTTATAGGCTTTGATTAGCTAGCTTTTTCTATGCTAGGGTCAGCAACATTGACTAGTACTTTAAGCAATCTTTCAACTTGCATTTACTGATTTGATTGTTGCTAATTCTTGCTACCATATTGAAATCTATCGTAGATCCACCCTCTACCATTGTACATGTACCGTTTGCTTACAATCGCTTTGTCAATCTTCAGAGAGCGTTTGACACCAACACTAGTTGCCGGTCACCACTTGTTTTGCTTGGTAAGAGATGGTAAGAACTTGGTATAAGCTTGAGTGTGAGCGACTATTGAACCTCTAGCACCTAGTAGTTGATAGAGACATATACACTATGATTTGTTCCTTGCTTTCATCTAACAATGGTAGGTTTTGCTAATCACTCTGAGGAGGAAAACCCTCTGACACCTCGTATGAAGGGAATCATACAACACTTCACACGCTTGCTGAATCAACATTTTGAGCTTCTTGAGAGGGCTCTTGATGGTACCAACAATGCTGTTGCTGCCATCAACGCACGTGTGGAGCAATTGGAGAGAGCTCCACCACCACAAGCTGCAGCTCCTATACCTGCTGCCCTCGCTGCTACCGGCGTTCCAGGACAATGCCATACCCTTTCCGTTGCTCGGTCATGGGCCGAAAAGGTAGAACAAGAACATGAGGTCGATAATGAAGCAAATCAATATATTGCTAATATGGAGTCCGATGGAGGTTTTAACCCCAACAATGATCGTGATCATCAGTGAAGATGCTTCAATCGACAAGTTATGAGGAGAGACCTACCACGTGAGGCACGTGACCATAATGATGATTTTGGTAAAATTAAATTCACTATGCCTTCTTTTGCTAGAAAATAGCTTTTCTCATATGGAAGTTAACCATAGAGCAAAAATTTGCTTTTCATGAATTCTCAAGATAAGAAAGTTAGGGCTACTAGTAGTGAGTTTTCTGATTTTGCCTCTATTTGGTGGAGTGAATATTGTTGTACTAATCAGAACATACCTAGAACATGAAATGCTTTGAAGAGAGCAATGAGACATAGATTTGTACCTTTATATTTTTCTCGTGATTTGCTTAATAAATTGTAACGTTTAATACAAGGTGGTAGTTCTGTAGAGGACTACTATCAAGAATTGTAAACCAATTTGTTGCGTTGTGGTTTAGAAGAAATCGAAGATGCTAAGATGCCTAGATTTTGGGAGGTTTAAACCGTGAAATTCAGGACATACTTGATTATAAAGAATACAATTATATCACTCGCTTATTTTATCTTGCTTGTAAAGCTAAAAGAGAGGTACAGGGACGTCAATCGAGGAACAAAAGAAATTTTGGAGTTTCTTTTGCGGGTCGCTCTGTAATATCCCAAAATTATTCGAATGATTATTCGAGAGAAAATAATTAAATTAGAGATAAGGACCTTATAGAAAAACATTTTAACGGAGGAAAAGAGGGGGATTTTCGCTAAACTTCGACAACCTGGGCTTGGGCCTTGGCCCAATTGGCCTTGTGGTGGCGGCCAAAGGGAGGAGGTGCCACCTCCCCAACCCTAGCGCACACCCCTCTCCCCCTTGGCCGCCCCACTCCCTCTCCCCCATTGGCCGCCCCACATCTCCTCTCCCCCCTATGCCTCCCCACCTCTTGCAGCACCTCCTCCTCCATTGAAACATCCTGCTGCCAGTGAAGGAAGCCCCTGCTGCTGCCGACCACTTGGAGGAAGAAGGAAGGGCACCCCCAGGCGTTTTGATTGGCCAAGAAGAGGAAGGAGAAGGATGAAGGGGGAAAGGGAGAGATCGTGGCCTGAGGTTGGTGTTCATCGCGTTCAGCAGCGGTTCTTCAAGGGTAAGATCCGATCCCCTTTCGATTAGTGGATTAATTGATTATTAGCAATGTCGGTCTTTAGATTTGTTTAGACTAGATAGGGTTGGCCAATGTTTTTGAGAAGTTTAACAGCAGAATCTGTCTAGGACGCCTCCTAGAGATTTGTAGGCGACGTCGATACCTTTCTGTAGAGTACTAGATCACGTCATTAGGATGGGTGGTTCAAAAGTTATGAATTTCGTAGCGCTGTTGTTCGGTAAATCTGCTACAATTCTGACAGTTATTAGTAATCAGACATAAGAGCATAGTTAAATGAATATTTGGAAGGTCTCACTATAACAAAAGATGTAGATAATTGTATTAGATTTTGATAAAACTAAAGAACACAACATTTGGATAATTTTACTTAAAGTTATGATAGTTTTAATATCACTATCCAAAAACCCGACGTGAATTAGTTGTTCTGTTAATCAGCTTGGTAAGGGTACTAAATGGCCGAATCTGGAAGGCTCACCAACTAGGTTTAGATGGAGGATTTGATAAGATTTCTAGAAAGTCCAAGAACACCCCATTTGTATCTCTGTACTAAAAGATATGATTTTTTTATTCTAACTATCTGTCGAGGGGATAGACTGCTGTTTAGGATTTTGGATTTGGGGTTGCGCGAGAGAATATAGTTTTTTCATAATTGCTTCTAGCTTTGTTTTGGTCTAGTATTTTTATCTTAGAGTGCTTGTTAACTTAATTCAGGTGGGGGATTGGTTCCGGGGGCAACGCCTGTAACACCCCAACTCAACATTGAGCCTGGAATGCTACTGAAATTAAATTAAACTAAATCTAATTACCAATTTTCGGCATAACCTCCTTTGTATAGTCAACTATACCGAGGTTCTAACAATTTATCATGGCAATTAACAATAACTTCATATTCAAGTTCATTCAAGCATGAAAGATAGTCTAATAAACATAAACAAAACTTGATATTCTCCTTATTACAATTAATCAAACTCAAACCACCATGAGTGATTCTCAAGTAGTTTACTTATTCTTTGGAATAAAACTAAATGGCAGACGTCTTAAGGATGAGTGGTAGTGAGTGCAACCAAACATCTACTCCCTCCCATGCATGCCGTTCTTGCCAGTCGTACCTAAAACATATCAAAGCAATAGTGAGCCCAAAAACTCAGCAAGTATCAACAAGGCTAAAGTAAGTTCACGATCATAGCATCAATAATCCAAAATAAACATTACACTAAACATAGCCTTCACACTTATGTAATGCGACCAATGCAATGCACCTTTAAACTTTATCTATTTTCGCATTTTATGTAATGCGGGTATACAACCGTCGATGTATACCTTGCTCGTGCCCTCCGGCACAGGGACCAAGAGCCTATACTCCACAAGTATAGGGACCTTTGCCCATCATCTTCATGATGGGGACCTCTTTACTCATTGCCCACATTCCACGAATGTGGGACCTTGCCCGTCATTACATGACGGGACCTCAACTATTTATACTTGGCCACCACATGACCAAGTCTCAAACATGCTTAAATCATGCATATGTACTATGACATCATCTTTCATACATAAGAATTCAACGTGTGCACAATAACATGTAAGCATTAACAACATACAAAGGAAACTTTAACCATAACTTGCACTCATCGAGATAAATGGAAACTCATCACAATAATATCCATGCCTGGCTATCACGAGCAAAGCACAAACAGTCCCAGTATACAAGCACATATATGCAATAACCCGAATACTTGCCTCAACCGTGCGAGAACGATGGACGCGAAGAGGGTGCTGCCCCTGGGATCACGCTCCCACCTGAACATAAAGATAATCCAATCTAAGACCAACATACTGGACCAAAAGCATAAATAACAACACAATTGAACTCGCTAAGCTCCCAAGCTTTTCCAATCTTCTAATTTCTAGCGATCAATTTGGTGTTCACTTCGGACAGTCAACTTCTAAAATACATAACTTTCTGCTCAGGAGTCCAAATAAGATGTTATTGGACTTTCTGGAAAGTTAATTAAATTACCTAAATAAACCTAGTTGGGGAGCCCTTTTTATTCTACCATATACTACCCCTACCAAGCCAATCTACAAAACATCAATTATCACGTTGGTTTCTCTGGATAGTACACTAAAACTATCATAACTTTTGCTACGAAAGTCAAAATTTTGTGTTCTTTATCTCTCTGAAAAGGTATGAAAATTACCTACATTTTTCGTTATATTGAGATCCTCTGATTTCTAGTTTAACTAACATTTATATCCAGTTTTCTACAATCTGCCCGAAAGCTGGCAGATCAGCAAGATAGCGATACTAAAAAATTCATAACGCTCTGACCGTTAATCGGATTTGGGCGTTCTTGGTGGCCACTGAAAGCTAAGAACATAAGCCAACTATCTCTAGGAGGCGGGATCGCCAGATTCTTCTTCTAACAACATGAAAACTGTCGTCCAAACTACTGGACAGAACGCGATCTATTAAACCGACGAAATTCAATCTACCAAACGACATCAACCGCAACTACTACGCAACAACCAATGAAGAACATGCAATGTTACCCTTGTAGAATCGCAGCAAGGTGAAGATTTGGCCCCGCGAAGATGATCTCCTCTCCTTTCTTCACTTGGTCGGCAGCAGAGAGCACCGACGGCGAGGAAGGGAGACACCAATGGAGGATGGGGCTGCATGGGGAGGGGAGGGGTGATTACTGTAGCGGTGGTGGCACTGTAGCAGGTGGTGTGCTACAGTAACCCTAGGGGTTTTGACTGCCCCTAATGGGCCAAGACTATGGGCCTTTGGCCGAAGATTTAATCCTTCAAGAGAAATCTGAAATCCCTTTTAAATCTCGATAAAACGGTTGAAATTCAAATAACTCTCTCCGTTAAATCTTTCTAATACTTTTGGGGTATTACATTCTACCCCCTTAAATGAATTCGACCCAATTCTAATCTTGCTTAACTTGCTAACGCCACCACTTACCTATTGTGAACAATTCGATATCGCTCGCGCATGTGAGACTCCAATTCACAAGTTGCTTCCTCTCGGACTTATGGGATCACATCACCTTGACGGATACCAACATTTTTCACCTCAACACTAGTCTCGATCTTTCTTGATGCACGCTCAACACATGGGTCTCAAAGTAAGGTCTTACTCGTTGGCCAACCGCTCTAACAAAATATCAAGCTCGGACCTCTCATGTACTACCTCTACACCGAATATACAAGACATTGTGTACTCCGCGCATGTACTCGAGGCGGTCCTAGCGATACGCAAACCTACAAATTCCCACAACTATAAGGAA
The DNA here is from genome assembly GCA_036346255.1 of Ampelocalamus luodianensis. Lineage (NCBI taxonomy): Eukaryota > Viridiplantae > Streptophyta > Magnoliopsida > Poales > Poaceae > Ampelocalamus > Ampelocalamus luodianensis. The sequence goes on along the minus strand of CM070621.1, from coordinate 63,604,326 downwards.
TCTATCCAACACACCTTTGGTTAAACTTCCTTTTTGGTACCGAAGTACACCGTCTGCACAAAATACATGAAACTCTTGTTCCAACTCTCAGTCGATCACTTTACCTATGCAAGCAGCATCTCCTTTAACAAGGGTCGCACAAAGAACTCGTCTACCAGCTCACTTATCCGAAAAACTCAACTGAAATCAAAGGGGACATAATGCATCCAACTCAAAACCATCTTCTCTTAGAAGAGCCCAATCCAAAAACAATGGATTTATCATGAAAACTTTTCCACTTTTCAAGTAGGCAGTTTAGAAATAAATGCCACAAAAGCCAAAAGCGAAATCACTCGAATAACCAGATTAACCATTTTTAATCAGAAGAACCACATATACCGACAAGAACCAACTCCATTTGTAATTGTCATCTGTCATAACACATAGTTCAAATAAGAACTAAGAGAATATCTCACTATCCAAGATCACACCCTTTTCCACAATTTTTCTTTTAAGAATTTAACTTTCTCTTAAACCATAAGATCCCAAATCATCGGATAACACATTAACTCATTTCTCTTAAATTGGCAACCTCAAAGCGATGTTCAATTTGAACACAAAATCCACATTTATGCAGGGAAAAATCTTCCAACCCACAACAATATCAAACTCTAGCCAACTTCTCTACCAAAGGAATTACTTTGACAAGTAAACCCCAACACATCTCAATATAGATTTCCACCACAATCACATCAACTCAATCTTTTAAGGATAATCAACTTGAAATTCACCACATTCACTCTCATTTATTGCTTCCAAAGGATTCTTTCAGAGATCACCATAACTCTTGGAACCTAATCCGGAAAACCAAGATGCTAGTATAAAAATGCAAAGCCCAATTCAACCTCTAAGACTCTTACAATGAACTTCTGGTATACTTGAGAGGTAACCTCGATCTGATGACTAAAATTTTCACACTGCTCAACAAAAACCTCAGTTGTCAATTTCAACATTCCTCACAAATCAAGTAACCGCCCAAGGCAATTCGTTTCATCAATCTTAGACCTTCTCTAACCCACACCAATCAAATGCGGCTACTCGACTACAATGTACCCATAATGACACAATACCCTCACTGATTGACCAAGATTCAAACATAATCAATTACTAACGTCGATTAATGAATATATTATTGATCAAGCTATCCTTAGAGATAATCTAACTCCCATTGGGTTACTTACTGAGGCCGATTCACACTTGACAATAACTCAACAATCTCTATTATCCCATTAATTAACACGACTATTAGATTTCTCTATACTGCTACTCTCATTAACTACACCATCATGCTACTTCTACACAATCTTACCGAGTACCCAAATGCGATACCCTAATAATCTGATGAAAATTTCCATAATTGCTAATTCTAATGTTCTGTAGGTCCTACTAGTTGTGACAACGAAATCTGTTAACTCCAAAGACAAATATTCTTTTTAACTCAAATCCTCTCCAAGGATTATTCTAATAAATCGATTTATTATTCAATGCCTCTTAGACAACCTGACACCTAAAGGTTCACCAAACCATCTACTAGACCATCACTATCTAGTTGCCAATACACAACCGAAGAGACGTTGCAATACAGTTCGATTAACCCTTTCTTAGAAGAAGAGGCAAATAAGAAAAGATTTCAGCACAAAGAAAAAAAATGTTACCACTTACAGTAGTTACAAGTTCAAGAGAAACAATCAGATAATGATATTCTCGGAAAACAAAAGATAAGATCAAAGTTGAGGGCACACGTCCCACAAGCAGAGAACATCAAACCTCAAACGAGAATAAAATATTGCTTTTGGAAATTCGGGAAAAACTCTTATGGGCAAGAACAAAGCTTTACTTCAATCTCAAATACTTCTACTTTACTCGACTTTCATTGGTTACAGCATCACCATGCCAATTCCGACAAAAAGATATTTGAAGACCACAACCCATAAACCACTTAGGAACTAATAAAACTCTCAAAACGTCACTTTGCTCCAAACAAATTCAGCTACCACATCAACATGAGGTCTGAAAGATCACAAACGTGACCTAGAAACATATTCACTTAATCAACATCAGGCGAGCGATCCAATTCCTTTATACAAAACATTCAATATTATCATCATAATCCCTTACTGACAATCACACTAACAATAAAACAGTACACTCTTAGCGAGACTCACCATAGCCTCTTATCCCATCATAAACCTCTCTAAAAGAAACACAAGCCACAAAGTTAGAACAAACCTCTTTTAACCAGATCATGCTATCACATAATAATTTCGCAAAGCACACTATGAGAGACCACTTATTCATTCATCCACTCAACTATAAGTGTTGCTCAACACCCACTTCAACTATCATTGACAATTCTATTTATCACGTATCGTTATCCTATTCTTAGGCTAGATCAGTGACGGAGCTTGAGCAAAATAGTAAGGGGGGCCAAAGAGGCAAAGGGTGTCAGGATCAACCTCTTGATCTTTGCCTTCAAGCTACTTCTGAACTTCTTGAGCTTTGGTTTCTTCAGACCACGTAACGCAAAGAAAATCAAACGATGGGACTCTGTAATCTCAATTTATGTGCATCTCAAATCGATGCAACTTTTTGTTTTCTTACTATATATATAGATGTTTCTCAAACCGAGTTACAAATCAAGTTACAAACCGGACTTTGAATCCAGTCGAACTCGAGTGGTAAACTGGATGAGCTACTGAACAATACCGAAAAGAAGACTGACTAAATTCTGCAGACTCAATTCTGAAACCGAGTTGCTAACCTGAACTAACAAAGACCAAAACACAAAACTAAAACAAATAGATAACAAGTTTAATCTAACAAAGGGTTGGCTCAGCAGCTGGTGCTCAGCTCGTCGTTTGCCCAGCCGGCCGCCTGCCTAGGTTTCTCCTCGTCTCTCATCCAAGGCAAGGCAGCTCTTTCGTCCAATGCAAGCCAGCTCTTCAGTCTTCAGTCGTGAATTCTAATTCTAGGCTGCACCTGCATACATGTTGTTCAAAAAATTCCCAAAAAGCTAGGGGCGAGGGCCCATGTTGGCCCTCACTATGCTCCGTCCCTGGGCTAGATGATATGCTTGATGAATTAAGTGGATCTACTGTGTTCTCTAAAGTTGATTTGTGTAGTGAATATCACCAAATTCTTATGAAGTTAAGCAATGAATGGAAAACAGCTTTCAAAACTAAGTTTAGGTTATATGAGTGATTAGTGATGCCTTTTGGGTTAACTAATGCACCTAGTACTTTCATGAGATTAATGAACGAAATTTTGTGTGCTTGAATAGGCAAATTTGTGATGGTATATTTTGATGAGATATTGATCTATAGCAAAACATTAGAGGAACATCTTAAACACTTGAGTATTGGTTTTAATGCTCTACATGATGCACGTTTGTTTGGTAACCTTGAGAAGTGCACCTTTTGCACCGATCGAGTATCATTTCTTGGCTATGTTTGTTACTCCACAGGGTATTGAGGTTGATTAAGCCAAGATCGAAGCTGGACAGAGTTGGAAGACTCCTAACACGGTCACACAAGTGTGTAGCTTTCTCGGACTTGCTGGATTTTATTGACGCTTTGTCAAAGATTTCAGTATCAGTGCCGCACCGATGAATGAGCATACGAAGAAAGGTGTTCCGTTTATGTGGGGCCCTACATAAGAACAATCGTTTCAGATTTTTGAAAGATAGGCTTACAAATGCACCACTTCTACAACTTTCTGATTTTGGTAATACTTTTGAGCTTGAATGCGATGCTAGTGGAATTGGACTTGGAGGTTTACTTATTCAAGAAGGTAAACCTGTTGCGTATTTTAGTGATAAATTAAGTCAGCCTAGTCTAAATTATTCTATTTATGATAATGGATTATATACTTTAGTTTGGACATTAGAGACATAGCAACATTATTTATGGTCTAAAGAATTTGTTATACATTTTAATCATGAATCGTTAAAACACATTCGTAGTTAATCAAATCTGAACCGTAGACATGCTAAATGGGTTGAGTTCATTGAATCGTTTCCATATGTCATTAAGCACAAGAAAGGAAGGGAAAATATTATTGCCGATGCTTTATCTCGTCATTATACCATGTTATCTCAACTTAATTTCAGAATTTTTGGTTTAGAGACAATTAAAGAGCAATGTGTGCATGATGTTGATTTTAAAGATATATTTCAGAATTGTAAAGAAGGCAAAAGCTGGAATAAATTTATTGCGAATGATAGATTTTTGTTTCGTGCTAACAAGCTCTGCATTCCAACTAGCTCTGTTCGTCTTTTGTTGTTATAGGAGCATATGGAGGAGGACTCATGGGACATTTTGGTGTCAAGAAGACGGAGGATGTTTTGACCGATCATTTCTATTGGCCTAAGTTGAGGCGCGATATTGAGCGCTATGTGTCTCGCTTCACTACATGCAACAAAGCTAAGTCACGTCTTAATCCATATGGTTTATATATGCCTATTTCTGTTTCGAGCGTACCTTGGAAAGATATTTCTATGGACTTTCTTTTAGGACAGCCTAGAACAAAGAGGGGAAGGGTAGTATTTTTGTTGTTGTGGATAGGTTTTCTAAGATGACACATTTTATACACTGTCATAAGAGCGATAATGCTACAAATGTTGCTAATTTGTTTTTCTTAGAGATCATCTGACTACATGGAGTGCCCAATACCATTATTTCAGATCGGGATGCGAAGTTTCTTAGCCACTTTTGGAAGACACTATGGGCTAAATTGTGGACAAAATTGTTGTTTTCTACTATATGTCATCCCAAAACCGACGGACAAACTAAAGTTGTCAACCGCATGTTATCAACTATGTTAAGGGCTATTTTGAAGAAGAATTTTAAGATGTGGGAAGAATGTTTGCCCCATGTGGAGTTTGCTTACAACCGTTCACCGCATTCAACCACAAAGATGTCCCCTTTTTAGGTAGTATATGGATTTGTTCCTCGAGCTCCAATTGATTTATTACCTCCACTATCTTCGAAAAAGGTAAATTATGATGCTAAGCAAAGTGCTAAATTCATACTTAAGATGCATGAGACTACTAAATTATAGATGTAATACAATTTTTTAGTTTGCAACGTCATCAGCCTATCTTCCCGCCGATCTCATAGTGCCAATTTTGTGCCATCCTACAGATTTTTTGCACTACGGCTTTCATGTGCTACTAAATTATGCAGACCGATCAAAGAACTTGTGCGAATCGCCACCAGGATGCCTGCCCTGATGTGTGGGAATTACTTAGGAACTTGAGGCAAAAACATTACCATATGATCTTCTATCCAATCCAATTAGGTACAATACCTTACATATCGTTACATTTGTTTCATATTTTCCATTGAAGACACACATTTAGGATTTTCATATAATTATTAGAGCTTCGAGTTAATTTTTGTCACTGAGTTAAATATTCAGCTGGAAAATATAGTGAGATGTACTTTCTCTGTGATAATGTGCAATTCTTTTTACCTTTTCTGAAACTTGCATACAATAACCGATGTACTTGCTAGCCTCAGAGAATTTACTTTCTGAAAGCTATTCTATCATATCTACGAATACAGTGGCTTGCATCCAACGAAAGCATGCGCGTGTTTTTTTACTAGATTCTGTTGGTCCAACCTAGCTTAGTGTCATGCGTTTGGTATTGCAATATGCAACTAAAGATTGCAAATGATTCCCCAGAAAAATCCAATCTATTCTACAAGGTGTCTGATCTCTCATTTTAAAACTCGAAAGGTTTATCTCCATTCTGTAAATTGGTTCTCATATGCTAAATCCCACTCCAGTTTAGATGCTTGGTTACACACTGCCATCATCCCAAGGTTACACACATCCACACTCATGTACGTTTCCAGAACAACGCCAACACCACATAACTACCTTATAGGTAACATTCACTCTGTTCTATTTCGAATTCGATGTTCAGCTGCTCCGTATGTTCTTACAACTTTGCTCCGGTGCTATCTATCAAATGGACTCTATAACCATCCTATAAAGAGCTGTTTGGGCTAAAGTACTAGCTGTTAGCTATGCTAAATACTACACGCTTCCATATAGGCATCTCTATACATATTAAGTAACCATAACTGTTGTAGCTGTCAGATACTAAGCATACATACACACTTCCATTCGATTGTTTATTTACCTCTCTTATGTGTCCTTCTATGGCTGATCGCATAATATTACGCTAACTTTTAAACCACTATCTAATTCCTGCAACTTAGCCGCGTATCTCTTTAAGAAATGGAATGCACTCAACTAAGCTATCCTGTATTCACACGCATTAGCAGAGTATCAAAGCCCCAACTCTCAGTTGACCTCAAACCTAACAAGTTGTAGGAACCTAAGTGGCACTAAATAAATCTCTTTGCTGCATATCGTGGGCTGCAACCTTCTTGGTGCATATTATTTTTTGATATCATTTGACAAAAAAAGAGGTACTTCTTATTATGCGGTTTGTTTTACCATTTCATATGCTTTGATTATCTCCTAAATGAGCGTTCTATATTTTTTATAGCGAATACCTTTTGAAACAAATAGTTTAGTTTAAAAATAATTGTTGCTTCTCCTCCTTTTTTGTGCTCCAAAAACTCATCATTGCATGAAATGCTTTTTTCGTTTGGTAATGATGTGGCTTACATAAATTTGACATATATATAGGGTTGGTCTCCATGTTCTTTTGAACATTCTTCAGATGCACGTTGATCATATAATGTTTCTCTCGCAGAGAATGAACTCATAGAGCTAAATTCTGCTGGTTGTTCTTCTCGGTTTGCTTATATATATACTGAAAATGTCAATGCCAAAATGATGCATTTTTTAGATGGTGTATGATTGTATTAGTATAAAGCTTCTTCACAGGCTGCTACATATCTGTGCCTTTTCATGCATAGAACATATATGCTTTTACATTCTTTTTCACTTCTTCTATAAGAACACCGAAGATGTACTATGTTCTTCCCAGTGTTGTGGTTTTGTTCGTTTCTTTAGTACAGTGGACATGCTCTATACTTGTGAGGCTATTAGATGTTTTTTTCCCTCCTCAGTTCAAGATACAGGTTTTGTTCATTTTTTTCCTTCCCGATTTCATACGTGCTTAAAACTATCACCTGTCAAGTTACATAATATGCAGACCTATCGCGTCTGCTCGATCATATATTACTGTATTCGCATCAGTGCAAGAGGAGCTACATGCAGAGGACCAGTACCTTCAAAGTGAATTGTTTTTGTGTTATATAGAATTTTCCCTCTCCTATTTTACAATTTTATCGGTTGTCCTAGGCTGCGTCATATAATATATTTGCTTGCATTATATTCCTTTCATGATGAGAATAGCTTTTATAATTAAATCTAGATTCTTACTTTGTTATTTACCTGACTAGATTGAAATAATAGTTGTGAATTTAAGCTGCCTATGCTACTTGCCTTTGTACTACACTTGTAATCTATATATTAATAGACTCCACTATCGAGCTATTGTTTCTGTTGTCTAAAAATCACTATATATGTATTCGTCATGACCACTTTGCTCTTTTTTTGTTTTAGGTCATGTTGCTTCATCCTTTGCAACAAACAAGTCTTAAGACAGGGTATGACGGCAAAATGCAGACGCAACCTTCGATCTCACTGTGAGTAGAGAAACTTTATTTTTGTCAGAGTCAATACCCTCGAATCTTTTAGAAAATCTGACATCCAAGAATAGTACACTAGATAGCTATGGTTATCTGCAAATTTGAACTAAAAAAAACTATCTTACGTTTCTCTTGATTAGCCGTATTTGTAGACATATACATAGTTTGCATGTTACTTTACATTTTGCCTTTGCTCATTAATATGTTATAATCAAGAACTACACTATCATGCTTGCTCATTATGTATATTGGTTTTAGATTTTGCTATTCCTACCTTACTACTGTTATGAAAAAAAAACGAACCATCACATGTAATACTGGTGGGTTACATAGACTTAGGTACTTTATCATGTCTTTCATACTTTACGAACGGCCACATTAAGAGGTTATTGTCTGTTTCGTTGATTAAAACACTACCGCTCACAGTGATTAGTCTAATATATATACAGTTTGAAGAGCCTAAACATGATTCTCTTATTGCTTAGATTTGCCGTTAGATTGTCTTTTTGATATAAATTGCCAGTTCATATTCTCACAGAAGCTTTCTTTTTGTCGATCTAAAATTAGTCTACTCCATAGCCTCACGTTCAGCCTACATGCAACAAATCAACATTGAACACCCAAATGTCCATTGCCCGAAGTTGGAATAGAAACACCATCTAGCATACATGACAAACCACGCTCAACTGAAGTACAGAACCACCATTCGCATCCAGATACGATGTTACATGTACCTGCCTACTTTTTCAGTTATCCTCCTTACTATATTTTTTTTCTCTCTCTAATAATTCCTTTAGCTGCTACTCTTAGTAGAATAGTTAAACCGTTATCGTTCAAAAACTATTCATCTCCAAAGATTCTTTGCTATAGAGTACCATCATGCATATCCCTTTTCCAGCTTTTCATACCATAAATGGTACTTTTGCTGTTCATTATATCTTCACACATGTATTATCCATCTTTCGTTCAATAGCTTTGTCCTATTCTAGCACATGCGCACTCTCCGGCTGTATATATTTTATTCCGTTTAGGTCTACACTACGCCTATACAGTCCCTTTGATATTTACAGCACATCTTTGCATCTTCTCCTTTGAGATCCACCTTTTACACTACCTTCAGGTTATAATCGGAAGCGAGAGTATTATCAGCACTACACCCTATTGTCTTACTTACCGCATAAAACACGGTCAACCAATACCTTTTATTGCATTTTTCTTCGCTTTTTTTAAAATACTTTCAGTCTGCCTCTTCTCTTCAACACTACCCGTCGTTATCGTTATGTACTATGTCTGTAGCTTATCTAATTTTTCTATAACACACTATGATGTCCTGGTTGTTACATTTTCAGACTTAATATCCTTATATTATTTGAACATCGGCCAAACAATTGTTACTTCACACATATCATCCTTCACTACAAAAAAGAGACAAACCACACATGAACATAGCTTCTTTCCTCTCCCCTAGCACCAGTTGTAGCCGCGCCATTGGCGCGGGTTACTTTCTAGTCCTCCGGTATAAATGGAGAGGTTTGGGGCGCAGAGAGCCACACCACATCGTCTTTTTTTAGCCGTTCGATCTTGTTCCGTCTGTTTCTCCGCCGTCCAATTGGGCGCTGCATCCTGCCTTCACGTGAGCTTGCGCAGGCTCGCGTGCTTCAGGTCAGCGTTTCGCGCGCGCCTTCATGAATATCGCTGCCCATTTCACTGCTCGGCCCACAAAATGCTGCCCACCTCGACTCTCGTGCTTATCTGTCTCGCGCTCGTGAGTTTACCAGCCACGTCGTGCTCGCGAGTTCGCCGCCAAAAAGTCCTTCCTACTGTGATGGTGCGCGCGAGTTTGATCGTTGCCTTGTCGTCACGGCCGTTCGATCACGGCCTCTTTTCTTGTGCCCCTTTGGTCATTACATATGTCTCCTGTCCGTCTGGGCTTCCGTACGGCGTTTGTCCGTTTTTATATCGAGCTACGTAGAGAAGCTTCCATATATGCATGTAACTTGGCATGCACTGCTATGTATTGTTGCCACGCGGAACTAACAAAATAGCCAACCATAAATTGAGGGAGGTTTGGGGCGCAGAGAGCCACGCCATGTCGTCTTTTTTTAGCCGTTCGATCTTGTTTCGTTCATTTCCCCACCATTCGATCAGGCGCTACGTCCTGCCTTCGTGAGCTTGTGCAGGCTCGCGTGCTTCCGGTCAGCGTTTTGCGCACACCTTCGTGAATATCGCTGCCCGTTTCATTGATCGACCCACGAAACGCTGCCCGCCTTTACTCCCGTGCCTATTTGTCTCGTGCTCATGAGCTTGCTAGGCACGTTGCACTCGTGAGTTCGCCGCCAAAAGTCCTACGTCCTGCGATGGCGCACGGGGGTTCGATCGTTGCCTTCTCGTCATGGCCGTTCGATCGCGGCCACTTTTCTCATGCCCGTTTCGTCATTATGTATGTCTCCTTTCTGGCTGGGCTTCTGTGTGGTGTTTGTCCATTTTAATGTTGAGCTACGTAGAGAAGCTTCCATATATGCATGTAACTTGGGCGACATATCCTGTGCATATGTCCCATTTGGTGGATATGGGCACATAGTGCATCCAAGCCGCTACTTCCGAAATACACGGCCCAGATTTCCCCCACCCTCCACTCGGTGCTTCTTTGTGAAAAACACCCCACACGAGCTGGTGCTTTCTTCCTTCGCCCCCCGCACCAGACCAAGCTCCCAGAAGTCCCTACCCATGCCACGAGCTAGGGTTATGTAAGGACCCAGGGTATTTAACTCGTAATACTTAACCTCTAAATGGTTCTAATATTACCAATTAAATATCCTAAGCCTCGATGGATATGTGCTTTCCAGAATTGCAGCACACATACATCTTTACAAAATCATGCATCATTTCCATACAACTTACAATACCAAGTCTAGCCAAAGACATACATAATATAGAGTTATTACAAAAGAGCCGACCGGCCAAAAGATATCAAAGTAACATAAATGACAATGGAAGCAAAAGCGCTATCGATGGCAATAACAAAATCCAACCGGTTAGCCAATAACCCCAAAGGCAACCGACCGAGTCGCCAAGCTAGTCGCACCCACCGCAAAGAAACTCACAAAAATCGATCCCTTGGGGATCCACTTCCTCCTCTGTAACAATAAAGCAATGCAGTTAAGTACAAAAATGTACTCACAAGACTTACGAGTAACAAGCCTATACATAGCTACATGCAAGCTGAAACAAAGTAGATAGTTATATGGTTATTTGGACGCATAAAGCAATTTTCATTTGCAATAATGTAATAGATTGAAAGCAATTTGTCAAATCTGTTTTTAATTATTGAAATAACAGTGAGACAATAATAAATAACATAAATAACAACCTAGAAGTGACTAACCCAATAACCACCACAACATAGCACGAATTCCCAATTCGTACCACCCAAGTTCAAGTTTTAGAGAAAAGGTTATAGTATAACTCTTGCAAAACCTAACCAAGCGTGTCCATAACTTAGGATAAGGCTATTCGAATAGATCAAACCCTGCAGGGGTGTACCAATGTACCCACACTTCAGACCGCTTTTTTGCCAAGCTATTAAGCACACTTCCTTTGGTATGCCGGCACGGCTAAGTCCTACAAGACATTTCCAATGGATTGTACTAATTAAGAGTCACACGTATGGGGGTTAACCCTTAGTGATCTGCCGGCGACGAAGATCACAAGGACCCATACGAAGAGTAGGATGCACCGGCCCAGCCTAAGCAATTGTAGGTGCTCCCCTCCCCTTTCCCAACAACAAATATTTTTCTCTATCACTACCACCAGCTACTCATTAATTAATACCTCCCAAAGTACTTGTAACACCCTGGCTATTTGGAAGCCAGAATGCTACCTAAGGATCTAGCATGCAACCTTATATTGGAATAATTTTCAACAATAAATCATCAACAAAGCTAAACAGTTCAACATCAAACGAAACATGAACAGAAACGTAATAATGGATCCATTTAGATAATTCTATCAACAGATAATCAATGAACGTAAACAGTTATTTAAACGAACTCAACGATAGAGAAGGAGTCATCCCAAACTGAATTTATTTATTACAGTCCATCAATTAATGAAAGAAGAATAGTGATAGTTCTGTTATTGAAACTAAAGCAAGTGAAGTATGTTAAGTAGTGCTTGTCTACTCCCTCCCAAGAGAAACTTCATCAACGATCACCTAAAATAAATAAATAAACAAGGCAAGGGTGAGTCCACGACTCAGCAAGTACAATGGCTAATAGAATAGGCAATCAATATGAATAAGACAATCTCGTCACCAGCTCAGAACATACAACAAGTGATTATTTATGTTGATATGAGATGAATGCTCAAAATCAAGGAATTTGGACTGCACACATGCATATACGGTATAGCCGGTGATACACCGTCGGTGTTCACTCAAGCCCGCATCTTAACAAAAATACGGGATCCACTTCCGTATGAAGAATGTTTCATACTGGTGTCCAACACTACCCATCCTGGAATTAATGGGACTTGCGCACCCATCCTGGAATTGATGGGCTCTCATGCGCACCCATCCTGGAATTGATGGGCTCACTCATCCACTCCCGTAGATGGTAAATGACAATGAATGCATGAAATGACTTATCGAATGAATAATGACATCATCTCCAATCATGGATTCAACACATAAGAAATATCATAGACAATTCATCATCTCTTGTGTCATAAGACATCACAACACAATCACATAAACATTCATCAATCACAAGCAATAAGATAGCAATGCACTTGCCTTCCGCGATGCGACGCGTTAACCGAAAAAGGTGATACTCCTAAACTCGAGGCTTCACCGCCTAAACAAGTAAAATAATTTCAATAAGAACAAAATGTACCCAGCACTACTAATCAACGTTCTACAACGCTTCCACGGTGACTCAAGACTTAACTACAAAGCCTAATCTGAAATATCGACAAATCAGTCACAACCGATACTGGACAGCAGCACGGTGAAAATCATATCTAATGATCTGGAACTCGAAATGAGGTGAATCCAATTTCTGTGGATTCATAACTAACATATCTAAAATTCTGAAGTTGACAAGATAGACCAATTCGCCAAATTAATATGCTATTGAACAGATGAACTTTCAGAACAGAAATCTGCCCTAAAGAACAAATAGTAATTACTAAACCGATCAAAACTTTTAATCTACAACTCCGAATTAAGTGTTCTTTACCAATCTAGAAAGGTTACGAAAAATTCAACAATAACCTAGTTGGGTGGAATCTCTGATTTTTCCTTTAAGTTAATCTTATTCTTAGAGACAAGTTGACAGTTCATTATTATCAGAGTTCTGGACAGCAGAGGTAAAACGACCATAACTTTTGATCCGTAAATCGGATTCAGGTGTTCTTTGCGTTCACTAAAAACTAAGAACATTATCTACAACTTTCTAGGAGATGGAAACCCCCAATTCGGAATCTAACAATCCCTTAAATAATAAACAAGACGACTGCAGAATCTCGTCAGGATTTCGGGACAGCAGCACTAAAATCAACATAACTTTTTAACCGTAACTCGGAATTGAGTGATCTTTACGGCTACTGAAAGATAACGACGGATCCCACATAACTCTAGGAGATGAGATCCTCAAATTCTGCATCTAAATACACGAAATTACCCACGCAACAATCTGGACAGATTCAAAATTAATGCTGACAGACTTTGATTCAAACGATTCTAATCGGAAACACTTCTACGATTAAACAAACAACAACAACCGACGTTCGTTACCCTTGGAGAACCGCTAGAGATCACTGATCAAAACCCTGAAGAAGATCTCCTCTTCTCCTTTCCCTTTCCTCCTCCTTGTGGCCGGCTAGCTGCAGGAGAACTCAAGAGATGGTAGCAATGGAGTTTGAGGGGAGGGGAAAGGATACTGTAGCGCGCATGTGAAGGCGGCGCTACTGTAGCTACAGTACCCCAAGCTAGGGTTTCCTCTTATTTTATAGGTGGCGGCCCTTCTTGGGCCTCTCGGCCAAGGCCCGAGGCCCAGGTTGGCGAAAAACTGCATAATCCCCCTTTTCCTGATGTCTAAATCTCTGTTGGATACTTCCTTTGCAAGAATAAATCTGAGGTATTACATTCTACCCCCCTTAACATGATTCGACCCCGAATCTACACACCGATCTACCCAAAAGAAAATTGGCGACTGGAATTTTGACAACGATAAACATGTATCCGCCGTTAACAAATCTGGATACTGCTCTTGAAGGCGAGGCTCCAACTCCCAAGTGGCCTCTCTCCTAGACTAATGAGACCAAAACAACTTGACGTAAACCAACGTCCGCCTTAACACTCGTCCTTACATTTCCAGGTACACTCATCGAACGAGACTCAAAGGTAAGATCCGACTCAATGATTAACGTCTTTAACGAAACCCCAAGCTTTGAATTGCTTAGCTACACTCTTAGCATCAGAACATAACAGAGGCGTTGCGACGCCGCGTATGGACCCAAGACGGTCAAAGCGATATACCAACTTCCTAATTTCTACAACTATCAAACGAACCAACACACTTGGATCAAACTCCCTTCGCACAAGAACACAAAACAAAAGTCCGAACCACCCCTCGGTACACGCCCGTGCGCCGGTGCAAGACATATGACATGTCGTATGTCCACTTCAGACCACACGCGCCATGCGCCATATGCCCATGCCCTGTCCCACACGCGCCATGCGCGAATGTGGATGATAAAAACAAACTCTTCATCTTACGAGGTCGCCTCCTTTAAAAAAGAATGCACAACATAAATGGTTCTTAAACCACCGATTCACAAAGAGAATCCAACTAGAAATAGAGAGTTCTCATCGTAACCACGCAATACTAATTCTCCAATAAAAGGGCGGTTTACGATTGAATACCACTAAAGCCAAAGGAGAAACCACTCGAATAACCAAACCAAATACCTCATTTGGTTTGCCCAATTGGAAAGACTCAAACATGCCAAGAAAGTACCAACCCAAAGTGCGGAAGATACCGATGACGACTCAAAACTCAAACAAGAAACAAGAAAATGCTTCACCCCGAGGAAACATTTTTTTCGCGATCTGTCTTTAGAAAATAAATCTCTCTCGAATCTTGGAATTGAATTCATCGCTACCACACGAGCTTAAACCTCATAATTAAATATCCTCAAATTATACTGAATGAAATACATCATCCACACCATAGTGGAAGACTCTATCAAATCCACCGAATACTCTAGGCAACTCATTCTACTGATGAAATTAATTTGATAGAAGGCACACAAAGCACCACAAAAAAATAGATTCCATGCAATCATATTACCTCCAACTTCCAAGAACAACAACTCAAAATCCCGGTGCACACGCTATGTACTACACCGAAGGGTTCTATCAATGATCATTCTACTTCTCAGGAACAACCATTATCTAATTTGTATATTTCTTTACACATAAACATTGGGTGACCAGAGGTCTAGCACAAAAATGTAAAGCCCAAATTTAACCTCCAAGACCTCTACAATGAATTTCTCTTATATCTGATAGTGAAATCATCGGATTAAATCTCTAATATCCCCACAAACCTAACATACTCACTCATTGGCATCATCAGGAATCATCCACACATCATCGTAATACCTTCCAATTCGTTACTCAATAAAATTGATCAAGGTTTCCATACCTTCGATAATCCCCAACCTTTCAACATGAATTGAAGTTCTAGAATTTCGTTATACTATAGGTTCTACTCAGTCGTAACGCTGTTCAGATTTACTTCGAAGCCAAACATTCCATTTGAATCAACTTTCCTCCAAGAGGTATAAGTCAAAACCAATTCATCTTCTACTACTCCTCCAATAGCTTGGTAGCAAAATATCACCACTACCCTTATTTAACCACCACCAAACAGTTGCCAAAATACGCTTTGTAAAACTTTGCAATACAAATCGGTTGATCCTTCCTCAAAAGAAAGAGACGAACAAGGTCAAGTTTTGTTACACAAGAAAATGTTGCTCCTCACAATGAGAACGAAACCAAAAGAATTAACTGATAACAAAGATCTTAGAGAAATGAAAGTGAGTTCACAGCTTGAGGCACACACCACTCAAAAAGGAAATAGCAAATAACAACCATTAAGAAAAGACATTGAGATTGAAACTCAACATCTCTTGAGCGGAAAGAGCAGAAAGTTTAGGAACGATTCCAATACCCACAAGTTACAAAACTTGAATCAAATTTTCAAATACTCCTACTGCACTCTTTACTTTAACACTAAAATTAATCCTTTGACTAGCAACACTTTGCCACAACGAACAAGATAGGTCTTTAGTCCAAACCTCAAGAACTAACTAAGAACCAAATATAATTCTTCAACACGTCATAATTGCTCGGAACAGTTCAACTAGACAAGAAACATGAGATCCAACTGATCTCAGCCACCAAACTCCAAACATTTTCATTTACGGAATTTCACGAAAAGTAAGCAGACTATTCTCCTCTTAAAGGAACTAACATAATTCTCTTTGATTGCAACCTTACATTGCCAACTCAGACCAAAGAGCCTTTAAGATTAAATCACACGAATCTCTTAAGAAGCAACAGGATAATTCAATACCTCAATTTATTTAAAACAATTTTAGCTACCAGATGAATCATGAGCTCTAAAATATCACGAAAGCTAAACTTGAAATATTCTCATCTGAACGATATCACCAAAGGCGATCAAATTACTACCAATATTAACATCAATTTTCACAACAACATTTAGAAAACACATCGAAAGACCCACGTGAAAAAAAAATGAGTTGATTCTTTCTCAAAAGGAGAGGCAAATGGAAACAATTTTTTTTTCACTAACTAGAAGATCATTTATCACTCGCAATGAACACAGGACCAAGGAAAATAATCAATTAGACAAAGAACTCGGAAAATATAAGACGATACCACATTTGAGGACATAGACCTCACAGGAAGAGATTATCAAACCTTAATAGATAATAACAAACGGACAATTAAGATCAAATCGTGTGAATCACCTAAGAACCAATAGAACTTTGCGACCCGTCGCTTTACTCGACAAACTCCCAATTACCACATAAATCTAGAACACCAAAAGATTATGAAAGCAAAACTTGAATTACTCTCTTTTACGTAATATCACCATAGGTAATCAAATTACTATGAAAACTAACATTAATCTCACATTCTGACGATTTTATAACAACGACAACATACCCTAGTACCAAGAATCCTCAAACTTTATTACTCCATCCTAAAACTTCCTAAAGGAAACACAAACCACATGGTTGAAACAAGTTTATTATATCAAGATTATGCTAAGCAATAACAATATCACAAGGCACACTATCAAAGACTACTTACTTAAAATTCGTCTACTCAACCGATGGTGTTGCTCAACACCTCCATCAGCACTCATTTAACAAATGATGATTGTACTAATCATGGGTGTACATACGGTACTAATTCCATTTGCAATCACATAATCATCTATAAACATAGATTCAACAATTCACCTTTGTTCAGAAATCATTTCAAAACAGGGTTAACGATTCACTAATATAATTTTCTATCAACAAGGTTTCATGAATCGATACACCAGCACCCATCTGGTTCTTTGTACAGATTTCGACAATTTTAGCATATCAGGAAATAGGTAAATCTAACACCTATGAAAGATCCATAGGTTTTGAACAGATATGGACAATCTTTTATTTAAGATACACCATGTATCAAATACAAGGACATCACAAATTCATCAATTTCACTTTCATGGATGGTAGTTAAAGAATAATTGATTTTCACTATGCTAACAACCCAACTTGGTAACTCATACCGTAACAATTTATTCGTTTAGTTATAACATCTCATTTTAAGCATGATAAGACATCACAAAAGGATTCTAACACCTTCCTTCAGTAAAAGAAAGACTTTAAACCTCAACGCTCAAGTAATCCAAAGAAAAACATAAAGCCAAAGCTTTCACATGTTAACGAATCGGCAATAGAAAACTTTCATTATTCAAACTATCAAACGAATAAATGAGTCATTCTTTTCCAATGAGAAAGAAGGAGCAACCATGAAATCAACAATCTTGCCAATTGACAATGGTCACAAGTAGTAACAAAGAACGCATAGCAATCGAAAAGCACTATTTGTTTCAGAGAACCAATAAGGATCTATTGAAAACCATAAACTTTCATGAACCACGAACCCAGGAGAAATTCATCAGCCACCACAGGGCTAGAATCGCCAAATTCAGAAATCAAGGAAGAGAACAACTCTCTAAAGCACTTCACGCTTAACACCTGAAACTATGGTACTCGGGGTCACTACACCTCTAACCACGTACTACGAACAGTGGTGTAACCTGGTGAATCCCAGAGTAACAACCACGACCTCCACTTCTTATCATCCGTTATTGACACGCATAATCAATTATGAGTATACATATGATCATCTCATGACAATCATAGAATAAATTCACAGATATAATACATCACATCATATCATAGATTAACAGCAAGAAGGATAGTATAGAAGCAATTCAACAATTGCTCAACAGATGAAACATAACAATAGAGATGTGGAAGCAATGGATTTCCCAACCCCACCTATTGTGCACAGTGTGTCATTTTAATAACTTAATTGCCACGGACACGAAGCCCGCTCGATACTAATCGTAACACTCGGCTATTTGGAAGCCAGAATGCTACCTAAGGATCTAGCATGCAACCTTATATTGGAATAATTTTCAACAATAAATCATCAACAAAGCTAAACAGTTCAACATCAAACGAAACATGAACGAAACGTAATAATGGATCCATTTAGATAATTCTATCAACAGATAATCAATGAACGTAAATGCTATTTAAACGAACTCAACGATAGAGAAGGAGTCATCCCAAACTGAATTTATTTATTACAGTCCATCAATTAATGAAAGAAGAATAGTGATAGTTACGTTATTGAAACTAAAGCAAGTGAAGTATGTTAAGTAGTGCTTGTCTACTCCCTCCCAAGAGAAACTTCATCAACGATCACCTAAAATAAATAAATAAACAAGGCAAGGGTGAGTCCACGACTCAGCAAGTACAATGGCTAATAGAATAGGCAATCAATATGAATAAGACAATCTCGTCACCACTCGTAACATACAACAAGTGATTATTTATGTTGATATGAGATGAATGCTCAAAATCAAGGAATTTGGACTGCACACATGCATATCTCGCAGATAGCCGGTGATACACCCGTCGGTGTTCACTCAAGCCCGCATCTTAACAAAAATACAGGATCCACTTCCGTATGAAGAATGTTTCATACGGTGTCCAACACTACCCATCCCGGAATTAATGGGACTTGCGCACCCATCCGGAATTGATGGGCTCTCATGCGCACCCATCCGGAATTGATGGGCTCACTCATCCACTCCGTAGATGGTAAATGACAATGAATGCATGAAATGACTTATCGAATGAATAATGACATCATCTCCAATCATGGATTCAACACATAAGAAATATCATAGACAATTCATCATCTCTTCTGTCATAAGACATCACAACACAATCACATAAACATTCATCAATCACAAGCAATAAGATAGCAATGCACTTGCCTTCCGCGATGCGACGCGTTAACCGAAAAAGGTGATACTCCTAAACTCGAGGCTTCACCGCCTAAACAAGTAAAATAATTTCAATAAGAACAAAATGTACCCAGCACTACTAATCAACGTTCTACAACGCTTCCACGGTGACTCAAGACTTAACTACAAAGCCTAATCTGAAATATCGACAAATCAGTCACAACCGATACTGGACAGCAGCACGGTGAAAATCATATCTAATGATCTGGAACTCGAAATGAGGTGAATCCAATTTCTGTGGATTCATAACTAACATATCTAAAATTCTCAAGTTGACAAGATAGACCAATTCGGCCAAATTAATATGCTATTGAACAGATGAACTTTCAGAACAGAAATCTGCCCTAAAGAACAAATAGTAATTACTAAACCGATCAAAACTTTTAATCTACAACTCCGAATTAAGTGTTCTTTACCAATCTAGAAAGGTTACGAAAAATTCAACAATAACCTAGTTGGGTGGAATCTCTGATTTTTCCTTTAAGTTAATCTTATTCTTAGAGACAAGTTGACAGTTCATTATTATCAGAGTTCTGGACAGCAGAGGTAAAACGACCATAACTTTTGATCCGTAAATCGGATTCAGGTGTTCTTTGCGTTCACTAAAAACTAAGAACATTATCTACAACTTTCTAGGAGATGGAAACCCCCAATTCGGAATCTAACAATCCCTTAAATAATAAACAAGACGACTGCAGAATCTCGTCAGGATTTCGGGACAGCAGCACTAAAATCAACATAACTTTTTAACCGTAACTCGGAATTGAGTGATCTTTACGGCTACTGAAAGATAACGACGGATCCCACATAACTCTAGGAGATGAGATCCTCAAATTCTGCATCTAAATACACCAAATTACCCACGCAACAATCTGGACAGATTCAAAATTAATGCTGACAGACTTTGATTCAAACGATTCTAATCGGAAACACTTCTACGATTAAACAAACAACAACAACCGACGTTCGTTACCCTTGGAGAACCGCTAGAGATCACTGATCAAAACCCCTGAAGAAGATCTCCTCTTCTCCTTTCCCCTTTCCTCCTCCTTGTGGCCGGCTAGCTGCAGGAGAACTCGAAGAGATGGTAGCAATGGAGTTTGAGGGGGGAGGGGAAAGGATACTGTAGCGCGCACTGTAGCGGCGGCGCTACTGTAGCTACAGTACCCCAAGCTAGGGTTTCCTCTTATTTTATAGGTGGCCGGCCCTTCTTGGGCCTCCTGGGCCAAGGCCCGAGGCCCAGGTTGGCGAAAAACTGCATAATCCCCCTTTTCCTGATGTCTAAATCTCTGTTGGATATTTCCTTTGCAAGAATAAATCTGAGGTATTACAGTACTAAACCAAGAGAGGTTCTATTTCCCTCTATTGTCGTTAGCACGCAAAATATGCTTGGATAGTGTGACACAAGATGTTTGGTCCTTGTTGACTTGGGCACCAACCATTCACACCCAAAATCACACCATCTTACCATTGTGCGCAAGTCTAAAATATTTTGTTTTCAGTTTTAGTTTCTCAAATAACAGAGTACAAGATGCTGGACATAAAGCCATAATAAGTTTTTGTGTGATCAAGGTCATCGACTAAGTCGATAACCGCCCAATTCTACTGGTAGCTAAGCATGACTAAGCAACATTAACTCGTAAATTACTAAGTAAAAAGGACTCATCCAACGAACTCCAAATCACAGCAAGATAATCCTAGGGTCACTAGTAGAGGATAAACATTTACCTACAGATTATGCATCTAAAGGGTCAACTAATCGATAATAGTTTAACAGCAAAATAGCAATGCATACATAGACTTTGAAAATAATAGGAGCAATATGATCAAATGATGCTACATCTGCTTGCCTTGCTGGTAGTTCTCTTGCTGTAGAGGATCACTCTCGGTTTCGACAAATTCTTCGGAACCTAACGCAAGAACGCAAAAATCCAATAAGAACGAAGAAACCCGAAAAAGACTCAAAAACCAAATCATCCAATTTCCATGCAATTTACACAGCAGAAAGATCATGATTTTTAAATGTATTTAGCAACAAGAATCATTCAATTTGGACTAAGCATGCAAAAGTTATGGCATAAACAATTCTAGTCTGCTGAAAAATTCAAATTAAATTGTTTTCTATTAATGTTCATGGCACAATTTTTTAGAAAGTTTTTGAGCATGAAAATTTTATGGTAGGTAGATAAGGACATCCTAAGAACAGAAAAATTGGGTTCACTTCATTTGGAGTTAAATGGAATTACTTATGATTTTTTTAAGTTATGAAACTAGTGCTCAACATTTTTCAGAGGCAAAGAAATAATGAAAACATATTCTATACTAAGGCATATTGACAGAGGAACCTAACAAATTTTAGCTTGCTAAATTTGGAGTTACAGATAATAACTTATGCATTTTCCAAGTTTTAATGAATTTTTAGAGCAACAATTTATGTTAAAGCAAGTTAACACAATCTACACAATTTTCTGGTATAGAACAGTGTCTAAACATATTTTTAGATTAAAGTTCAGTTAAACAGAAATTTAACAAAATTTGAATCATCTAGAAATGAGCTAAAATGAATTAGTTATGAAGTTTTAAAATTTAAAACAATTAACAGTTCACAAATAAAAGATTTCGGGAATTACATATTACTAACTCAAGGCGGAAAAGATTTGGGCCATTGAGATCAGAGCAAACGGCCCAAGCCCACGGCGCACAGCGCACGTTGAAAAGCCCACGCGAATCACAGCGGCTGGATCTAATCCAACGGTCCAAAATGAATGAAACATTCGGAGGTCCGAACGTTCCAAACATTCTCGTCCGTCGATCTAAAGATGGAGGGCTCAAAGCGCAGTAACGTTCGGCGGTTCGAACGTCCACGCGATCTGAGCTGCAAATCTAGAAATAGGCGGCCCACAGTGACTTGGAGCGCCCGAACTCTAAACGTGCCGGGGAGGTCTGGGCCGTTAGATCAAGATCTGACGGTCCAGGTCTACCGGGGAGGTCTTAAGGTCTAAAATCTATAAGAGGAGGTCCTGAACGGCTCAGATCCCCAAGGGGATATCCTGGACGGTTAAGATTTACTCAAAGGAGGTCATGAACGATAAGATCTAAACGAGGGGAGGTCCTGGATGGCCAAGATCTACTAGAGGAGGTCCTGGACGGTCAAGATCTACCCGGGGGTGGTTCTAAAGGTTAAGATCTGCAAGGAGGGAGGTCCTGAGGTTTTCTTTACCAAAGACCAAGGGGTGGTCTTTTGCAAAGAGGACCCTAAGGGTGGTTTTTGCAAATGACCCAGGGTGGTCTTTGCTAAAACGACAAAAAGGGTGGTCCTGAGATGGAGGTCCAGAAGGTGGTTTTCGCAAAAATGACCACGGGAGGTCTTTTGCGGAAACACAGAGGGTGAACCTAACGGTCAAGATTAAATCCAAAGAGATCTTAACGGCTAATATCTAAACCTAAGAGGTCCTGTAGGTTTTCTTTACAAAAGGCCAAGGGGTAGTCTTTTGCAAAGAGGACCTCGAGAGGGTGGTCGTGAGGGTTGTTTGTGCAAAAGACCAAGAGGGTGGTCTTTTGCTCACGACACGGAACGCACGGTCCACATGTAAGTGACACATAAGCTATTTTAGGACAGCAATTAATTGCTAGACAATGATTAGCCATTAATGAACATGATCTATGTCCAAAAAACAACGCTCAGTGTATTCCTCGTCCGACAAAAACCCGAGCGCAGAGATTGGCTCATCGCCAGCGATGAGGACCTCGCCTGATGAGGACATCCCTAACTTGGATACAACCGCGCCTACACACATATCTGATCCACAACCAATGTTACAAGGGCCAATTACTCGAGCTCGTGCTCGCCAACTTAATCACCAGGTGAATTCGTTCATAGGTTTATATATTACTGAGAATAGATCTCTACCTAATACAAGTGATTTAATTGTGCTTAGGAATATGGGAAAGGACTAAGGAGAGGTATGTGGAGTCATGGACAAGCATAGGATGCATAATGGAGGTCATCACGTCACTTTGGGTTTGAGCCAAGCAAGAGTTCGAGTCGGGCTCATTCTGGATTCAAGTTCGGACTACGGCAACAGTACTAAGTTCAAACGGCCGTAACTTCTTCATACGGACTCCGTTTAGAACGTTCTTGGACTTCATTAAAATCTTATCAAGTCTATTTTCCAATGGATCCAACCTCAACTTCAAATTCCAACCGAGCCAGCCACAATAAACAAAACAATTCACGTCTATTTTTTTGCCCGAGTCAAAAAGGGTGTTGCGCCACCTCCTCTTGGGCCCATGGGCCTTGTAACCCTAGGGGCGTATGTCCACTTCCCTGGCCACCATCCCTGGTCGTCTTCCCATATAGGAGCCATCGTCCCCCTGGCTAGAACTGGGATTTCATTGAGTTTAGGTTTAGCCATTGTGCAAACTTCTGTTCTTTAGTTGTCTCGGACGACCACCTATCAAGACGACCGAGGATCCCATATTTGTTTTTCAATACCATCTATACTACAATTTCTATTTGTAATATCAGATTGCCTATATTTTATTCTTGCTAGTTCTTCGATTGCTCGCAGAAATTGAACCTCGTGTTCAGGTTGATTGCGCTTCCAGCACGATCAATAATGTCGCAGAGTTGGTTCAACGATTGCTAAGGCGCAAGCGTCGTCGTATGGTTGTAGTCGGATCGTGAGAGTCACCTTGTAACACCCCAGGACCCACAATACCCTGGAATGCTACTAAACCACTCTACAGCTAGCCAATAATTTCAATTATAACTTATTTCGGCAACATCTCTAAACAAGAAGTATTAAGCGGAAGCATAAACAACTAAGGGAACAAAGATAACGGTAACAAGTTCATTAATTAAACTACCTCTATCAGATTAATCAAAGAATGGTTCACAAGTCCATCCTTATTAAATAACATAATCATCCACAAATATTTAAGCGTTTGGCTAGAATTTCATTGACTTTATTACTACATGAGTTGATGAACCAAGTGCATTACTGTGGTGCCGCTCTACCCATCCCATGAATGCTCAACAATCACCTGAAAGGGGGGAAGAAACAACAAGAGTGAGATAAAAATCTCAAGCAAGCAAACTGCATTTAACAGCTATTCGGTCTACAAACAAATACACAACATCATTAAAATATCCATATGTCCACATCCATAATGTGAATCCACATTCATTTACAAGCTAATTAAACTACAGAGATATTAAGCATCAATATCCAATCCCCATAATGATCATAATTATAGCCTCAACCATATTTACTACCAATGATAGTAAAATATTAACAATTGAATCTTGATCAACGGCTTCATATTAATCACCACTACCACTACCAATGACAATAAGTTATTAACATGTTTTACCTCATAACTTTACTATTTCTCGCATCCACAACTGCTATCAACAATTACCACAAGAGAGAAGAATCTCATGCCACAATCACAACCTCTACCATACCACAAGGGATGAACCCTATTCCACAACCACAACCACATTACACGTACCACAAGAGACTCTCATGAGTCAATTTCCACATTGCAACTATGAAGTTGCGTTTGTTTGCAAAATAACTTCACCTCAATATCTTGCATGAGTATGCAAATGATCTTTCCACAATGCAATGCATATGTATGCTATGCTCCACTGCACCTTTACCCAACAAGGTAAAGGTATGCATCGTGCTACGGCAATGCACGATGTTGTATTCTGCACGGCGCATGCTAAAAGCGCGACATCCACAATGCAAATGTCATGATATGTCATGAATGATATGATAATCATAAACCACAAGAATTTAACCACGAAGGTCAACAACATACTCATCATGAATATTTCTCATAATCCACATGTGTCTCATTAAGCACCATACCATTGTGTCATAAGACCATTACCACATAACCCACACTCGATTCACCAAGATCAAAATCAATCGATCTAAAGGGAACTCTACCACATAGACCACAACAAGATCATCATGAATAAAACCACAAGGAATTATCAATATGTCCACCTTGAGTTTATTTTCATATTCCGCATTTGGCTCATTAAGCAAATTACCACGATACTACCCAAACTCATCCAAACATAGCAATTGATTAATATCTTGCTACCACATTCATACTTAGAAAACATGTAACCATGGCATATCGCTCAACATTACGCCAATCATACATAGTGCAAGTAGTAAGAACCACGAGTTAAACCGTAGCACAACCGCTACATTTACTTGCCTTCCACGATGCGACGCGTTAGCGGCAAAGATGATACTCCTAAACCTGAGGCTTCACCTCCTAAACAAGTAAAATAACTTCAATAAGGACATAATATTCCCAGCGCTACTAATCGGCATTCTACATCGCTACTTGACGACTCAAAACGAGTTTATAAAGCTGAAACCGAAAACAATGTTTCCTGCCATTTACTGATTCTGGACAGCAGCACGGTAAATGACATAACTCATGAACTGGAAGTCAAAAGAGGTAAACCCAATTTCTGTAGATTCTTAACTGAATAATCTACAATACTCTAGTTGACACGATAAACCAATTCGGCCAACATATTAGGCTAACCATTGTCTGAACTTTCAGTACAGAACCTGCCTACACAATTGAACAGCAAAACTAAAATGACCATAACTTTTAATAGGTAACTCCGAATTGATCGTTCTTTATCAATCTGAAAAGCTTATCGAATTACCTACAATAACCTAGTTGGGTGAACTTTCAGATTCTACCAATTTCCATTTCATATTTTAGAAATAACCAGACAGATTATTCTCGTCAGATTTCTGGCAGCAGATAGTAAAATGATCATAACTTTGACTCAGACATCGGAATCGAGTGATCTTCGCGGCCACTGAAAGATAACGACAGATTCCACATAACTCTAGGAGATGGAATCTTAAAATTCAGCCTCTAAATACACGAAAAACCCACGCAAGGTACTGGACAGAATTGCATCTTCTGCAGCCCAACAATTATCCAACAATTCTAATCGGTTTCGCATCTACTACGGATCAAACAGCGGGAAGGCATCTCGTTACCCTTGTAGAGCCCATGAAGATGCAGATCAAATCCACGAGGACCCTTCCTCTTCTTCTTCTTCTTCTCTTCCACCATGGCCAGCAGCACCGGCTTCTTCCTCCTTCCTTCGACCGGCATCAATGGAGGGGAAATCATCCGTGGAGGGGATGGACAGCAAGGGAGGTGCTGGACAGGAGGTGGATGGGGTGGAGGCGCAAGGGGTGGAGTCTTGGAGGAGAGAGAGGCGGCTAGGGTTAGGAAGGGGAGAGTGGCGCCCCATGGTCGGCCACCAAAGGCCCCATGGGCCTCTAGCCAGCCCAGTTGTCATTGCTTGCGAAAAATCCTCCAAACTTCCGATGAATCACTATTCTAATTGGTCCTCTCTCAAAAAAATAATTATTCTCTCTAATATTACTCAGAGTATTACATCTCATCCCAATTCTGTTCTTCCAACTTAAGCAAATTTGGGGTATTACATTCTTCCCACCTTAAAAGGATTCGCCTAATCCTACTCTCTGACTCACAAAGAAAAGAACAACAAGCAAAAGCAACCCAAACTAGGAGTACTCACCACCTCGAAGAGCTCGGGTACTTCTTTCGCAAAGATCCTCCAGCTCCCACGAAGCCTCTCTCCGATCGATTCGTCCAAAGGACCTTCACATACTTGATGGTCTTATTCTCAAGACCCGCTCCGACGTATCCAAGATACGAATCGGCCGACTCTCCACAAGTGAGATCCTGCTCCACCGTGACTGCTCTGAGTCAATCTTGTGTTCGGATCCGCAAGTATTTCTCAGCATAGACACAAGGAAAACATTGTGCACACCACTCAATGAGTTTGGCACTCCAAACGATAAGCCAAACTACCCACCCGAGCAAACCTCGGAAAGGACCGAGGTACTGCGGGCTAAGCTTCTGGTGGTACCAAAACGATCAATACCCTTGGTTGGAGACACCAAGGAGCACAAGGCTACCCACCGCAAACACCAACTCTCGGCGCGAACATCCGTGATAACTCTTTTGTCGGCCTGAGCAACAACAGTCCCGCCATTTTGGCAAAATTTCCATAATAACTATTAAGACCACTTTCTAAAACCATCCTCTTTCTTAAAACACTTTCCTCTTATTAGATATACTCTGGATAACACACTATACCCATTCTCAAGAATTTGATCACCAATTCCACTCACATAATTCTACTAGAAGCACAACGATATATTATACAAATATAACCCAACAAATGTAAGAGTAAAGAACTCTCAAGCATCACACTAGCAACCACTTTCCTTCAAAGGACCACGATCCAAAACAAAGGATTCACCACAAAATATTTCTACTCATCAAGTAGACAATTGGAGAACCACACCACGTAAGCTAAGAGTGAAAAAATCACTCGACAGATCAAAACAATCAATTTTTTCTAACTGGAAAAGACTACGCCTCAACATAAGTCAACTAAATTTGCAAATGGTCTCGCCATAAACACACAAAGATAAACAAGAATCAAGAGAGCATCGCACTACTTGACATAACAATAATTTCCCAATTAACAAACACTCATTTCTTAACATCAATGAATCGCTTGGCTCCAAGATAAACATTCTATTTAAAACATATCCTTCTCAAGGATTATTCCATGGAAATAATATATTATCCATTGTATCTTAAACATCGAGATATTTAAGGCTCCTACAAAACATCACTAGACTACCACTAATAAGTCGTCATCACTCAACAAAAGGCTTCGCATCCCACAACAATTACCATGTTCTTAGAAGAAGAGGTAAGAAGAAATAAATTTCAGCATACGTAAAATGGTTGTCATCTTAATAGCCAAAAGACCAAAAGATTAACAAATAGCAAAGAGGTTGGAAAAACACAAGATAAGATCAACTGTACCTCAAATACTTATAGTACAACTTTTCCTTTCAATAAGAAGCAATTTTTCTTTTATAACAAAGATCCCGCCAATTCCAACAAAGGATGCTTGAAGACCACAACACGAGATTCGGATGAAAACCAAAAGATCATTCAACATGTCGCTTACTCAAAGCAACCTCGGCTATCACACAAGTCATAAGGTACAAAAGATTTCAAACCGTAAATCTCACACCCTTCATTTCAATTAGTATTATGGAATTAACAAATTCCTTTATTTTTAAAACATTCAACACCATAATCACAACTACATGCTATCGATTGAATTCACAACAAGATAAAACATTCTTTGCAAAAAAAAAAATCAGCATATCATCCCACTCCTTCATATTTTTTTCCAAAAGGAACACCATAAATCACTTCATCATGTTCTTATTATCCAAATAAGATTCCAACTACTTAATCTAGTTAAACCTAGTGCATAAGCCATCATATTAAAACAAACTCTTTAACAAGCTGATATTAGAACATAACAACCTCACAAAACATGCTAGTATGAATCTCTTATTAGATTTCATACATTTATCTCATCTCGATGCTCAACTCTAGTTTAGCAAAAGTAATTACACTCTAGCCATTCTGTGTCAATAATTGATTATTAATTTTTCATCAACATAGCATTAATGATCCTATCTCTAATTTGCAATCTCAAAGACAAATAAAGAGCAGATTCAATACTCCACCTTATGTTAAGATATTAAAATAAAATAACTTTAAACATCAACAATACCACTTTATAAGACCAGATTCCACAAGTCAATACATCAACCTTCATCCATTTCTTTATACATATTTCAACAATTTAGCGTGGTAAAAGTTGCATAACTTTAATGATTGTACATGCTCATCAAGTATGTAAAGAGAGAACATATTAAAGGTTAATCTTATTAAGGCAATATTCCAACACCTCCTTACTTGACCATCCCGAATGGTCGATTAATTACTTAAGATCAATCAATCCAATCTATCCAACAAGTTGGGAAAATTAAACAACTACAATAATCAAAACAATTGTTTTCATATTCTTTGATAAATGCATGAGTTCTACACATGTATCGCTAAATTCTTAGCCACAAATCTTCAAGATACTACAACAGACAACATCATATTAATCGACTTCACTTCTAAAGATGATAGTAGAAATTAATGATGTACCACACTAACTTTTCGACTTGATAATTCACAATCTACCAATTATTTACATAATTGCCACCTACTACTTAAACACAACAAAACATCATAAAGGATTTTAACACTCCTTCTAGGAGAAATCAAACTTCAAAAGTCGAAATAACTCGGAAGAAATGCATAGAGCCAATGCTTCCACAAGTTAATGAACTTCTCACATAAAGCTTTGATTCTCTCTCAAAATAACAAACGAAATACAAGAGTCATGTTTTCCAAGAAGAAAGATGGAACAACACGGAAAATACCAATCTCTCCAAAAGCACCTGCTCACGAGCGATCAAACATCCCATCAATCGAAGCAACAATACTTGGCCTCAAGAACAATTGGAGGCCTAGTGACACTAACAAGCGCAATAAGCGGCTAACCCGAGAGAAAATCATTAACTGCAATAGGCCAAGAATCGGCCAACATCAATTCAAGGAGGATAACACTTTTCTAAGAAACTTACCCATGACATCCGCAACTAAGTTACCCGAGGTAACTGCATCAATATCCCCGTACCACGAATTGGGGTATAAACTGGCAATGCCCAAGGCAACAGCCGCAAACCCTACCTCTTATCATTGACTATCCTCACTCATAGCAGTCATAGAAACAACACATAAACATACAAGATTATCTCATAGCATGAATAATCAATATAACATGTCAAAGCATGCATGCAATGCTTGACCCATCCCATCCTACTGTGCACCAGTGTGTCAATTTAATATTTTTAATTACCACGGACCTAAAGCCCGCTCTGATACCAACTGTAACACCCGGGACCCACAATACTGGAATGCTACTAAACCACTCTCTGACTAGCCAATAATTTCAATTATAACTTATTTCGCAACATCTCTAAACAAGAAGTATTAGCGGAAGCATAAACAACTAAGGGAACAAAGATAACGGTAACAAGTTCATTAATTAAACTACCTCTATCAGATTAATCAAAGAATGGTTCACAAGTCCATCCTTATTAAATAACATAATCATCCACAAATATTTAAGCGTTTGGCTAGAATTTCATTGACTTTATTACTACATGAGTTGATGAACCAAGTGCATTACTGTGGTGCCGCTCTACCCATCCCATGAATGCTCAACAATCACACGAAAGGGGAAGAAACAACAAGAGTGAGATAAAAATCTCAGCAAGCAAACTGTTTAACAGGCTATTCAGTCTACAAACAAATACACAACATCATTAAAATATCCATATGTCCACATCCATAATGTGAATCCACATTCATTTACAAGCTAATTAAACTACAGAGATATTAAGCATCAATATCCAATCCCCATAATGATCATAATTATAGCCTCAACCATATTTACTACCAATGATAGTAAAATATTAACAATTGAATCTTGATCAACGGCTTCATATTAATCACCACTACCACTACCAATGACAATAAGTTATTAACATGTTTTACCTCATAACTTTACTATTTCTCGCATCCACAATCGCTATCAACAATTACCACAAGAGAGAAGAATCTCATGCCACAATCACAACCTCTACCATACCACAAGGGATGAACCCTATTCCACAACCACAACCACATTACACGTACCACAAGAGACTCTCATGAGTCAATTTCCACATTGCAACTATGAAGTTGCGTTTGTTTGCAAAATAACTTCACCTCAATATCTTGCATGAGTATGCAAATGATCTTTCCACAATGCAATGCATATGTATGCTATGCTCCACTGCACCTTTACCCAACAAGGTAAAGGTATGCATCGTCTTACTGACAATGCACGATGTTGTGTACCGTGCACTGATCGCGGCTAAAAGCGGCGACATCCACAATGCAAATGTCATGATATGTCATGAATGATATGATAATCATAAACCACAAGAATTTAACCACGAAGGTCAACAACATACTCATCATGAATATTTCTCATAATCCACATGTGTCTCATTAAGCACCATACCATTGTGTCATAAGACCATTACCACATAACCCACACTCGATTCACCAAGATCAAAATCAATCGATCTAAAGGGAACTCTACCACATAGACCACAACAAGATCATCATGAATAAAACCACAAGGAATTATCAATATGTCCACCTTGAGTTTATTTTCATATTCCGCATTTGGCTCATTAAGCAAATTACCACGATACTACCCAAACTCATCCAAACATAGCAATTGATTAATATCTTGCTACCACATTCATACTTAGAAAACATGTAACCATGGCATATCGTTCAACATTACGTCAATCATACATAGTGCAAGTAGTAAGAACCACGAGTTAAACCGTAGCACAACCGCTACATTTACTTGCCTTCCACGATGCGCGCGTTAGCCGGCAAAGATGATACTCCTAAACCTGAGGCTTCACCTCCTAAACAAGTAAAATAACTTCAATAAGGACATAATATTCCCAGCGCTACTAATCGGCATTCTACATCGCTTACTTGACGACTCAAAACGAGTTTATAAAGCTGAAACCGAAAAACAATGTTTCCTGCCATTTACTGATTCTGGACAGCAGCACGGTAAATGACATAACTCATGAACTGGAAGTCAAAAAGAGGTAAACCCAATTTCTGTAGATTCTTAACTGAATAATCTACAATACTCTAGTTGACACGATAAACCAATTCGGCCAACATATTAGGCTAACCATTGTCTGAACTTTCAGTACAGAACCTGCCTACACAATTGAACAGCAAAACTAAAATGACCATAACTTTTAATAGGTAACTCCGAATTGATCGTTCTTTATCAATCTGAAAAGCTTATCGAATTACCTACAATAACCTAGTTGGGTGAACTTTCATATTCTACCAATTTCCATTTCATATTTTAGGAAATAACCAGACAGATTATTCTCGTCAGATTTCTGGCAGCAGATAGTAAAATGATCATAACTTTTGACTCAGACATCGGAATCGAGTGATCTTCGCGGCCACTGAAAGATAACGACAGATCCCACATAACTCTAGGAGATGGAATCTTAAAATTCAGCCTCTAAATACACGAAAAAACCCACGCAAGGTACTGGACAGAATTGCATCTTCTGCAGCCCAACAATTATCCAACAATTCTAATCGGTTTCGCATCTACTACGGATCAAACAGCGGGAAGGCATCTCGTTACCCTTGTAGAGCCCATGAAGATGCAGATCAAATCCACGAGGACCCTTCCTCTTCTTCTTCTTCTTCTCTTCCACCATGGCCAGAAGCACCGGGCTTCTTCCTCCTTCCTTCGACCGGCATCAATGGAGGGGAAATCATCCGTGGAGGGGATGGACAGCAAGGAGGTGCTGGACAGGAGGTGGATGGGGTGGAGGCGCAAGGGTGGAGTCTTGGAGGAGAGGAGGCGGCTAGGGTTAGGAAGGGGAGAGTGGCGCCCTATGGCCGGCCACCAAAGGCCCCATGGGCCTCTAGCCCAGCCCAGTTGTCGCTGTTTGCGAAAAATCCTCCAAACTTCGATGAATCACTATTCTAATTGGTCCCTCTCTCAAAAAAATAATTATTCTCTCTCTAATATTACTCAGGAGTATTACATCTCATCCCCGAATTCTGTTCTTCCAACTTAAGCAAATTTGGGGTATTACACACCTCCACCAAAATCGATAGTTATCAATCTCATCGAAGGATCGGGAACCCCGCCTCCATCAAGTGGTATCAGAGCTCAAGGTTGCTCGATGAGAATTTACTGTTTTTCATAGTTAGGTTGCTTAATTCTGAAAGTCCAGAAAAAGCCCAAAAAAATTATAGAATTAGATCACCTATCTGTCCAAGACCGATTGCGCCATTGCATCTTTCTTTTCAGTGCATTGCATTGTTGAAATTTCGGTTGCATGGTCGTGTACTTTGTTGGTCTTAGTGTCTAGTTCATTTAGAGTTTCAGTTCTACTCACGTTTGGTTGCAGTTGCGGTTGGGTTCAATCGCCGCCTACTCCACCGCTGCCCATCCTTGCCACCGCCGCACCAATGGAAACCCTAACCAAGAAAAAGAGTTCGTTTCGGTTTGTGACAGAGAAGAAAAGGAAAAAAAAGAAAAGAGAGAAAAAAAGAGGTTGTTTTCGTGCTGCCAGAAGGAAACATAAGATTCATCTGACTTTGGCAACGCAATTAAAAAAATCAAAGTTTAGAGAGAGAAAAAGAGAGTTTGAAGATTCATATTTTAATTACCTTTTTACCCCTATATTTTAGAAAACTTTGTGACACATATACCTCCCTAAGCCTGGAAGAGGACTTTAAAGAGTTTTGAATGAGGTGCACATTTGCACAAAAAAAAGAGGGGGAAAAAAGAGCGATAAAAAAAAGTTTCTCAGAATTTGCTCAAAATTGACAGAGCCCTTTTGTAAGTGATTATAAGGTTCCCCATGAAGACGGCATCCTTTTTCAAGCTTCTGCCACATCGTGCTTTCGTTTGTATTCTAGGCTCGCGTCTCTAGTACGGTCTAGCCTAGGACCAGCACTAACCGGCGTTGAACGATTTTTCAGCTTGCATTATCTGATTTGATAGTTGCTAATCCATTGCTACCATATCTGAGCCTTCCCAGCTACACCTTTTCTACAACCTTACAGGCTGAACTTCACCTGGCAATCGCTCCATCCAATCTTCGGAGATACATTGACACCGCTGGTTGCCGATCACCCCTGTTTGCTTGGTAAGAATTGGTAAGAATTCGATAGAAGGCTTGAGTGTGAGCGACTTTTGAACCACCACATCCTAGTAGTTGCTAGGGACATATACTTGTGATTTGCTAACAATGACAGGTTCTGCGGAGCATTCAGATGAGGATACATCTCATACTCCTCATACGAAGAGAATCGTACAACATTTCTGGCGCCTCATGAACCTTCGTACGGAGGGTCTTAAGGAAGATGTCAGGGTCACGAATGAGTGACTTGCTCAACTTGAGGGTGCCCAAATTGAGACAAACGCCACGCCACCGCGATGGAGAGCGCAAGGCGCCACTAACACTTCTTTGGCGGTATTATGGCGCGCTTGACGAGATGGCCCATGCATCCACCGCTGCTTCCCCTGTTGCCCCGGTGGTAGAGGGACAAGATGAATTCGACTATGTGACTAATACTGAGGCCAATGACATGGGTATCAATAATAACGATCGAGCTCATCGACAAGGTATGCGACGAGACTCCCCACGACGTGAGGTATGTGACCACGATGATTCTTTTGCTAAGGTTAAATTCACTATGCCCTCTTTTAATAGTAAATATGATCCCGATGGTTACCTTAATTGGAAACTAGTGTTGATCAAAATTTTGCTTGCCATGAAGTTCTTGAGATTATACGAGTTAGGTCGCTACTAGTGAATTTACCAATTTTGCTTCTATTTGGTGGAAAGAACATTGCCGTCAACATTCCAATAACATACCTAACACTTGGGAGGGTTTAAAATTGCTTATACGACATCGATTTGTTCCATCATATTATGCTCGTGATTTGTTAAATAAATTGCAACGCTTACGACAAGGTACAAAATCTGTGAAAGATTACTATCACAAATTGCAAATTGGTATGCTGCGCTGTGATTTAGATGAGAATAAGGAGGCATCAATGGCTAGGTTTTTGGGAGGGTTGATGTAACATCCCAACTTTGGGCTTGTGTTTCAAATGTAAGAAAATCAGTAGAAATTAAAACTTTTTCTTACATCATGTATTTCTGTAAGCTTTGAACATCATTGTAAGAAGTTATGGAAATACATTGTCACAAGCCCATTTGATCCAAACTTTGATTTTCCAAAACAATCTTGTCAAATATTGTGATCATCTTGGGAAAATATTTTTCCTAAGTTTCTGTGATGGTATGTGACCCTCTGAAAAATTTCACAATTTTTTAGAAATTGTTTGAATATTTTAGAGCACTAAACTGTTTGACTTTCAGTCAAACCTTAAAACAGAGCCTTGCAGAATTTTTGGAGATTTATTCACAATATAAAAACCTCTGAAAAATTTACACAAGGTTAATATCTGAGTTAGCAAACTCCTGTAAAAATTTCATAATTTTTGGAGTTAATTTGCTACCTCAAATAAATCCTTTAAAGTCTCTGTTCTAATTTTGAAGTCAAACCTAGTCTCACTGTGCCTTGGGTTCGAGTCAGACTTGGGCTCGAGCCAATTGACTCGGTCCAGTCAACTAACTGCACCGAGCCTCTCTTTAAAAACACGCGTCTAATCTCATCCGTTGGATTTCGATCGCGCGGCCCGCGCGCGTGTAAACATTCGGACCTTCCGGTTGCATGCGTGAATGTCGACCGTTAGATCCCCATCTAACCGCCCAGATGCGCCGGAACCTTCGGACCCTCTGGTTGTTGGTTTGAATCCTAGCTGTTGGATTGAGATCCAACGCTCGCTTGTCCCTCTGTTGTAAACCACGTTCGCAACGTGGGGCAATCTGAGCCGTTCATTTCTAATCCTAGGGCTCGCGATCTTTTCGTTGTGTTTTAAACCTCGGAGGCGTGGCGCTATCTTAGCCATCCAATTAAAATCGTGGGGCTCTGAATCGCCCGAGCCTTTATAGCTGGTCATCTTCAACCCCCGGCCGTGCGAGCACAGTGTAGGGCATGGGGGTGTCTTTTTGTGCCTCCTACAGTCACCCTAGCCGACGTTTAGGGGTATGGGAGACACGCTGAGCCAGGCCATACCCTAATGCACGTCTACCATCCTTTTCCTTGTCGGCCGCACCTTGTGCTCTGTGCTTTGCCGCCCGAAAGGCTTGTGGTCCAAACCCTAATGCCTCCAAGGCCTTATAAGCACCCAAATCACTTCCTGGTATTTCTTTAGACCACCATCAAGCTCCATTTACAGTATTGGAGCTTAACACCTCAAGAATGGCAAGTTGCCATTGTTGACCCGAAGAGCTCCATTGGTGTTCTTGGTGTTCCAGTGGTTCTCCTTCATGTTTCTTTGCCCTATCCTTATCTCTTTACTATCTTGAACATTTCCCCTCACTTAATTTTGGATTTGATTCTCGGAATTGTCCAATTTGGGGTTTGTTCAAATTCGACCGAAATTGGTCATCTTCTTCCTCAGCTCAGGTGAGTGCTCCATTTTCTAATTACTTGCTCATGTAGCTTCTGTGGACCTTAATGAAGCTATATTGATGCTTTGGTATCACTCATTTGGCTCAGGGTGTCATTTTCAATCTTTCTTCTCCAAGTCCGGCGAGCTTCCTCCGTGATCAAGCTTCTTCGGCCATCTCTGAAGCTTCCCTTCATCAAGGTAGCTTCTTATTAGTCCTTAGAGGCTCTGGCACCCGCTTCCTTGGACTGCAGCGGAGCTTTTCGCTATTTTCGCAATTAGCTGTAAAAGCTCCCATTTTCATTTTCCGGCTATCCGGCGTTCTAGTCCCTCACCGCCGGTGAGAATGCCACCACTAGGTTCGTAGTGCTATTGCGATTCCATTTTGGTTCTTGTTCGGCGCCGCCGCGGCCAGTGTCGCCGGCGACGAGCCGTTGTAGCCGCTCGGGTTTTTGCCGGCACAGAACTCCCATTTTTGTCTTTTGATTAGGACACATTAATTACACAGTGATTGCCAATCATTAGTTCGTTAATGGTGTCTTAATCCTTGTCGTTGAGCCACTGTCGTGTGGGCCCAACATCCTTAAATCACCCTCTGGCTCGACTCCTCACTGTTCCGACATCATTAACGCTTAATCATTGATTAATTAATGTGTCGGCATTAATCGCTGTTGGAAAATTACCTGCGGTCGTGACTTGTGGGCCCGAGGGTCATAATCCAAATCCAAAGATCATTAGTGTCTATTTAATGATAATCATTAGAAGCATTAATTCTGTCCTGAACCGCCACTCTTAGTCGTTGACATGTGGGCCCAGTGCACTATGCGTGGTTTAAACGTTCGCG
Organism: Ampelocalamus luodianensis; assembly: GCA_036346255.1. NCBI lineage: Eukaryota > Viridiplantae > Streptophyta > Magnoliopsida > Poales > Poaceae > Ampelocalamus > Ampelocalamus luodianensis. The sequence continues at coordinate 63,566,934 of CM070621.1, read as the reverse complement.
GTTGTGACTCAAGGTCACTGACATGCGTGCCCCACGTGTCAGCTGTAACATCCCAAATTTTGGGCTTGTGTTTCAAATGTAAGAAAATAAGTAGAAATTAAAATTTTTTCTTACATCATGTATTTCCTTTGTGTACTGAACAAGTATTGTACAAAAGGTTATGGAAGTACAAAGTCACAAGTCCTTGATCCAAATCTTGTTCCTTCAAAAACATTCTTGTCAAATGTTGTGATCATCTCCTGGGAATATTTTTCCTAAGTTCTTGGGATGGTATGTGACCCCTCTGAAAAATTTCACAATTTTTAGAAATTGTTTGAATATTTTAGAGGGCAGTCAAACCTGTTTGACCCTTAGTCAAACGTGAAACCAGTACCTTGTAGAATTTTTGGAGAAAAGTACATTGCATAAAAACCTCTGAAAATTTTACACAAGGTCAATGTCCCGATCAGCAAGCTCTGTAAAACTTTCAGAATTTTTGGAGTTATTTTGCTACCGAAATAAATCCTCAAAAGTCTCAGCTTTAATTTAAAACCTAAAGTGATTCATCGTTTCTTGGGTTCGAAGTCGGGCTCGAGTCCGAGCCACTTGACTCGGTCAAACCACCTAATCGCACCGAGCGCGTTTTATAACGCGTGCAATCTCACCGTTGGAATTAGATCGCGACCCACGCTCGCAGGCGTAGCGTTGGACCATCATTTGCATTAATCAATTGGGACGTTGGATCTCAATCCAACCGTCTAGATTGTAAGCAATCGGATCGTCCGTGCGAGCTCTTTTAAATCGCACCGCCCATTTCCAATCCAACGGTCACCGTTCGCTTTTCGTTCTTCTTCCTTCTCGCTTCGCGCGCGCGTGCGCTCATGGCGTAGAGAAAGAGAGAGCATGGGGGCTTGTTGTGTCACTTCGAGCGTGCCTCGTCAACGCTCTCTCGCAAGGCATTTAATGCGCAATGTGCTTTCTCCTCCATTGTCACCGTGCTCACTTGCTCCCATCATTTCTTGGTCCATGACCGCGCCATGAACCGAGCTCACCATGGGCTCATGTTCGCTTGTAACCCTAACCCTTTCCCTTTATATTGCCCTTAGCTCCTTCCGTGTTCCTTTGCACCACACTTTGCTCTTCTTAGTGTTTGAGCGGCTAAACCACCTCACACCTCAAAGCACCATTGTTGGCCGTAGAGCTCCAATGGCGGCCTTGGTGTCCAAAGTGGTTTATCTTCAACATTTCTTGCACCCTTTGAACTCCTCAACCTCCTTTGTATTTCCCTAACTTGATTTTGGGTTGCATTCACAGAATCGCTCAATTTTAAGTTTGGAGATTTTGGTTGGTTTCACCCCCTTTCTTCTCAGGCTCATTGAGGTGGCTCTTTTGCAATTATTTGCTTTGGAGCCTCTTTGAGCTATAATGAAGCTGTGGTGATGATTTGGTTCCACTCATTTTGCTCGTAACCTCATCTTCCACTTCATCTTCTTCGGCTCCGGTGGACTTCATCGTGTTCAAGTCTTCCGACCATCTTTGGAGCTCCTCTCGGTTAACGTAGCTTCTATGTAGTCCCTAGAAGTCATGGCACTCGCTTCCTTGGACCGCAGCAGAGCATCTTGCTATTTTCGTGTTTTGCCGTGTCGGCCTCTTTCTTTGTTTTCGGCTCGCCGACGCCTGCACCTCCACCGCCGCGAGGTCATCACCGTTGGTCCGCAACACTATTGCGAACCCATTTTGATAGTTTGTGGGCGCGCCCATCGAGTCGCCGGCGACAAGCCGCAAAGCCACTCGGTTTTGTCGGTGGCGAGCTCGTTTTCGTCGATAATTAGGACACATTTAATGTTTAATGATTGCCAATCGGTAGAGCATTAATGGTGTCTTAATCGCCTAATGTCTCATCGACATGTGGGTCCAACCCCTTAAATCACCCGGCTTTTATCCGATGCGTTTAGGCATCATTAATGCTAATCATGGGTTAATTAAAGTGTCGGCACTATTGGCTGTCGGAAATAACCCCCTGTGCCACTGCCAGGTGGGCCCATAAGCTCAAAACCGAAAACCAGAAGTCATTAGGGCTGATTTTGGGTTATTTATTGCTAATCATTGTTAGCAATAAATGTGTCCGAAATTACCTTTTGAGTCACTGACAGGTGGGACCGCGCGCACTGTGCACGTGTGTTAAACCTCGCATGTGTGACTCTCGGTGTGAGGACCCCGGTTTATTCGGCTTGTACTGTTTAACCATCCACTTGGTCCTAACGGTACAAATCAAATAAACCAAGCCTCGAGATATGTATACTCCTGCAGTGCAGATACACACCCGTTACAAAATCATGCATCAATTCCATTCATACACATAGAGCGAAGCAAAAAGCAACAATGAAAGACATAGATAATATAAAGAGAGTTATTACAAAGAGAGGCCGACCGCCAAAAGTCATACAAATAAGTAAATACACAATGAAGCAAAATGGCCATAAGATGGCGATAAACAAAAGCCAATCGGTGTGCCTTTACCACAAGGCAACCAACCGGACCGCTAAGCTAATCGTCCCGAGGCAGCGCCAGAACACAACTCACAAAAGTGAGGCCCTTGGGGCTCACCTTCTTCCTCTGCAACAATTATTATTAAGCAAAGCGGATGAGTACAAAACTTGTTTTTGTACTCGCAAGACTGACGTGTGAGATAATGAACTATAATTAACTACATGCAAGCTTTATTTAAGTGGATGAGGCTCTGGACTTATTTTCAAAGATAAAGCAAGTTTTCATTTGCAATAGGGTAATAGATTCAAAGCAAGTTTGCAATTAACTTTTATCGTTCAAATAAAAGAGAGACAATAATAACAATAGATGAGAACAACACCAACCTAGAAGTGACTAACCCATAGTCACCACAACAATAGCATGAAGTACCCTTCATACCACCCATGTCAAGTTTAAGTTTTAAAAGGTTGTAGTCTAGTTCTTGCACGACCTACCAAGCATGTCCATAACCTAGGGCGAGGCTATTCGAATAGTTTTAACCTGCAGGGTGTACCAATGTACCCACACGATAGACCGCCTTTCCACCACCACGGTTAGCACACTTCCTTTGGTATGCAGTGCATGGCTAAGTCTAACAAGACGCTTTCCAATGGACGATGCTAATTAAGAGCCGCAACCCACGGAGAAGGACACATTAGACAGCCTAACCGGTCTGCTAATGCTCCCTCCAAACACCACACACAAGAACACACCCACCAACCAGCTCATAATTAGCACCTCCCAAAGTACTTAGTCAAGAGAGGTTCCATATCCCCTCGTGTGGTTAGCACGCAATAAGCGCTGGCTTAGTGACACAAGTAACTCGGTCCTTGGGGACTTAGGCACCATTCCACACACCCAACAGATCACATCAACATACCATTGTGCCCAAGTCAAGATATAGTTTTGTTTTGGTTTTGATTTGTAAATCAATAAAACACAAGGGTTGGACATAATGGAGTAGTATAAGTAGTTGTGTGATCCGGATCACCGACTAAGTCGATGATCGCCCAATACTACCGATAACTAGGCATGGCTAGGCAATATTCATTCGTAATCTCTAAGTGATAAAGAGTTCATCCATCGAACTCTAACCACAGCAAATAACCTAGGCTCAGGTAGTAGAGGATAATCATTTACCTACAGATTATGCAACTAGAGGATTAACTAATCAATTTAACAACAAATTAGCAATGCATACATAGAAGTTAAACAAAATATTAGACTTTAAAAGTAATGGGATTAATGGGAAATGATCAAACTGCTTGCCTGCTTGTTGTGGCTCAATTTGTTGCGGAGGGTCGTTCTCGGGGTTACCGCAAATGTCGAACCCTAAGCGAAAGAGCGAAAACAACCAATAAGACGAGCAACACTTAAACAAAAGAGCAAGCAAAAATTATCCAAATGCGACAAAATTCATACACAAGGTAGAATAGGAATAAACCTAGACATAGGAACTGGAAAAACCTAATTTGGATTTGTGGTGCAAAAGATATTCTCTAAAAACCTATTTTCGGTCATAATTAGCACTGTAGCAAAAATATTTTCTAGAAAGATTTTGAAGCTAAAACTTTTATGGTAGCTACCTACTGGTATAGTGGTAACCCATATAAAATTTCAGGTCATTTGGAGTTATATTGAAAGAGTTATGATTTGTCAAGTCATGAAAAGGAACCAATTTAAATTGCATGTGAAATCTTGTTAAACACAGTAACCTGCCTAAAACCAATCTTATCATTTAGTACTGTATTAGGGGAAGCTAACAAAATTGGTTTCACTAAAATTTGATTTTCAGAGAATTAGTTATGCAATTTACAAGTTAATTGCTAATTTTAGAATAATAAGTAGAACCTATTTCTAAACAAATTTTAAAATCTGTTTTCTGGAGCCGAACTAAACTCCTATTCATTTTTTAAATTAAAGTACAACTCAATCTAAAGCTAACAAAATTTGAATCAACAGATTTGGGTTTAAAATGAATTAGTTATGTATTTTTGAAGTTTAATACCTTTTTCAGTTTGCAAATAAAGCTTTCGGGAAACTCATAAAGGCTATTACGACGTGGCTGAATAGGGACCGTCGATCCTGGATCGGACGGCCCACCGAGGCTCACCGTTGGATCAAGATCCAACGGTCCAAATGATGATGGCATTCGGACCGAGCGAATGCTTCGCAATCCGATCGTTGATCTTCGATCCAACGATCCAGATTGAACCACGCCGACGCGTTTGAAAACGCGCGCGTGCGGCGGAACAGCGGCTGTGGACCGTCGATCGTGAGATGGACGGCTCACAATCAACGCTACACAGCACACCGCACAGAACACACGAAATCTCGACCGCAGATCTAAGGATGGACGGCGCACGTTGGGCCACGTCGCGCACTGCGCTGACGCGTCCGACAACGCGATCGAGAAACCGGCCGCCAATCGCCGGCGACCAAAGCGCACGCGGCGAGAGGATGCTAGCAGCGGTGCGCAATAGCATTGCGCACCCTCCGTACCACCCACACCGACGGTGGTGGACGAGCGGCGCGACGGCGAGGAGCGGCACGGGAAAAATGACAACGACGACAAACAGCAAATAGCTCCGCAGCGGACCATTCAAGCGGTGCCTGAGCATCTAGGGGCTACCAGGGAGCTACCTGACTGACGCAGAGGTGCAGAGGCGGTCGGGGCAGCTCCGGCGACGAAACTCCGCGACGTACCCGAGGAAGATGACGCGAGGAAGACGGCCTGGGCAAAATCAACCATGCCGCGTCATCACGATGGGTTCTAGAGAGCACAGAGAAACTCCCTGAGAAAGGAATTAGAAAAAGGAGCACTCACCGGCGCTGGAGACGAAGAAGGATGCTCGCGGCCGATTTGGGGGAAATCCAAAATCCCGGTGCTCCCGTTGAAGCAACCTGAAATGGAGCAGTTGTTAAGCACCACCGAGGTGAGAGGGAGGTGCAGGAGCAAGAAGGGAGCCAGGGAACCACTGGAGCACGGCCTTCACCGAGAAGCTCCGCGGCAACAATGGCGGCGAGAGAAAACAGGGCGTTTGGGAGCTCCACGAATGCAGTGGGTGCAAGGGAGAGCTCACGGGTGCGTAAAGGAAGGCAGGGGAGGAAGATGGGAGCTTAAGTAGCTGAGGGAAAGCCAGGAGCAACGGCAACAAGCCTCGGATGCCAGCGCCTCTCACGGTGCGTGGACGAGCGACGAAGCGATTGAGCGATGGACTTTCGGGCGGCGGCTGGCGCGCGCATTTAATGCACTGCCCGTTGGCGCCGGTGAGTGGACGCGGCGCCACGCCCACGAGCCTCTCGCCATGGCGCGAAGCGGCGAGCGGCGGCTGTGGCGGCAGCGCGAGGGCGACGATGGCGGCCGTCCGATTTGCATCCAAGGGCTAGCGCGATCCGTTGAAACGGCATCGGATGAGCGGCGACCGCCGATTGAAATCCAACGGCTGCGACTCGGCACACCGGAGTTGTCGAATGCATACACGAGCGCAAGCCGTCCGATGGAGATCCAACGGTCGAGCGCTTGCGCGCCCGATCGATCGCGCGATGCAGCTTAGTTGACTCGACCGAGTCGGTTGGCTCGAGCCCGAGTCTGACTCGAGTCCAATGAGCAGTGCAAACCCATTAGGTTTTGATTTTTGAACTGAAACTTTTGGGGATTTAATTGAGGCATCAAATCAACTCCAAAATTTATGAAATTTTAACTGGGCTTCGGACTTAATGATTAACCTTCCATAAAATTTCAGAGAGTTTTGTGCTGGAATTTTCTCCGAAATTCAGAAGGTTAAAGCAGAGGTTTGACTTGCCTCTAAAATATTTGAATAATTTCCAAAATTATGAAATAATTCAGAGGTGTTACTAAGCCACCCTAGAACCAGGGAAAATTATTTCCAAGGGTTTGACAAAAGATTTGACCAAGGGGGTTGTTGACTTGATAATTGAGGCTTTTGATTTTGAACTTCCCAAAATTCCTTTACAAGAATTTCAGAAAAGTTTCAAGAGTAAAAGAATGAAGGAAAAGTTTTAATTTACCCTCAATTTCTTACATTTGAAACACAAGCCAAAATTTGGGATGTTACAAACCTCCCCCCCTTACAAAAATCTCGTCCCGAGATTTGGTTCACTCGGAAAAGAATGAGGGGTAGTCTGCACGAAGACGATCTTCTCGCTCCCAAGTAGCCTCATCCTCGGAATGGTTGGACCACTGAACTTTAAGGAACTTGATGGTCTTGTTCCTTGTTCTTCGCTCAGCCTCCTCGAGGATGCGAACAGGGTGCTCGCGGTAGGTCAAATCTTCCTGAATATCAAGAGTTTCCAACGGAGTTTCTCGGTTGGAACACGGAGGCACTTCTTTAGCCGGGACACATGGAACACATCATGTACCCCGCAAGTGCAGCAGCAACTCCAACTTGTAGGCAACGCTCCCTTCTTCTCGATAATACGGTATGGACCGACATATCGAGGAGCTAACTTGCCCACGACACCAAAGCGTTGGTGACCTTCGGAGGAGAAACCTTGAGATAAGCGAAGTCATTGGGCTCAAAGCTCAACTCACGGCGGCGGCGATCCGCATAGCTCTTTGCTGGATTGAGCGTGCGTAGCGATCACGAATGAGTGAACTTGACCCTCGGCCTCATTAATCGAGTCAGGGCCAAAGAAAGGTCTTTCACGGTCTCGCACCGGTTCAACGGGTTCTACACTTTCTCCGTATAAGGCCTCAAATGGTGCCATGCCAGAGCGGCTTGAAACCGTTGTTGTAAGAAAACTTCGGCGAATGGCGAGCACTTCTCCCGGTGCTTCCCATAGGAAAGAACACACGCCGCAAAGACATGTCCTCTAAAACACGGTTGACCCTCTCGGTCGACCATCTGTTTGGGGTGAAAAGTCGAGGTGAAAGAAGGCGAGTTCCCATAGCCTCTTGCGAGCTATGCCAAAATCGAGACGTTAACAACGAACCACGATCGACACGATCGTCTTTGGTACACCATGCAAACTCACGATGCGGGCTATGTAGAGATCCGCGGAAGACCTACTCGAAGGTCGGTCTTGGCAGAAGAAAATGAGCCACCTTAGTAAATCGATCGATGGCGACCCGGATGGCATCATTCTTCTTTGGAGACCGGGTAGACCGGTGATAAAGTCCATCCCGACCGAATCCACTTCCACTCGGAATTGGTAAGGGTCGGCGATCTGCCGGACGATGCTCGGCCTTGACGCGACAACACACGTCGCACTCGAAGAACGAACCTTGCGATCTCCTCTTCATTCGGGTCCACCAAAATCTCGGCGAAGATCACGGTACATCTTCGTGGCCCCGGGATGAATGGATAACGGAGAATCGTGGGCTTCGCGGAGGATCAACTCCCGCAACTCCATGTCCTTTGGAACTACGAGGCGTTGCCCGAACCTCACGACACCAAGCTCATCTACGGAGAAGCACTTGGCTGTTCCGTTCTTGACATTTTCCTTGATGCGGTTTACTCCAACATCTGACTGCTGAGCAGACCTGATCCGACCCATCAAGGTTGGTTGTACAACCAAGGAAGCGAGGGAACCATGCTCAACTAAACCCAAGTTGAGACGCTGGAACTCCTCCAGAAGAGGGGGCTGATGCTCCTGAAGCAACAATGCATTGCAATGCGCTTTGCGACTAAGCGCATCCGCAACGACATTGGCCTTGCCCGGATGGTAGTGAATACCCATGTCATAGTCCTTGATCAACTCCAACCATCTCCTTTGCCGGAGGTTCAGGTCTGGTTGGGTGAACAAATACTTTAGGCTTTTGTGATCCGAATACACTTCACAACGATTACCGATTAGGTAATGTCGCCAAATCTTAAGTGCATGAATCACAGCGGCCAACTCCAAGTCATGGGTAGGATAGTTGAGTTCATGAGGTCTCAATTGCCTTGATGCATAGGCCACTACCTTGCCTTCTTGCATAAGGACACAACCGAGGCCTCGACGAGAAGCGTCACAAAAGATATCGAAGCTTCGACGGACATCGGGGAGAACAAGAACGGGAGCGGTGGTCAATCGCTTTTAAGCGCTGGAAACTTTCCTGCAATCGGCGGACCACGAGAACTTCTTGTCCTTCTTGAGCAACTCCGTCATAGGCCGCTATCTTGGAGAAGTTCTCGATAAGCGGCGATAATATCCCGCTAAACCAAGAAAACTCGAACCGGTGACCGAAGTGGGTGACTCGAGAAAGCACGTCGATCTTGCTAGGATCCACAGCTACGCCTCCTGCCGAAAGAATATGGCCTAAGAAGGCTACTTCCTTCAACCAGAACGCGCACTTGCTGAACTTTGCATACAGCTTGTGCTCGCGAAGCTTGCCCAACACAAGCTTCAAATGCTCGGTGTGTTCCTCATCACTCTTGGAGTAGATAAGGATATCATCGATGAAGACCACAACGAACCTATCCAAATACTCCATGAACACCGAATTCATGAGGTTCATGAACAAGGCCGGGGCATTGGTTAAGCCGAATGACATGACGGTATACTCGTACAAACCATAACGAGTAGAAAAGCCGTCTTTGGAATATCCTCGGTCGAATCCGAACTGATGATATCCCACTCTCAAATCAATCTTGAGAAGACTCGAGCTCCAGTTAATTGATCGAAGAGGTCATCGATCTGAGGCAAAGGGTACTTGTTCTTTACCGTGACTTCATTAAGTGGACGGTAATCAACGCACATCTTGCGGCGTCTTGTCCTTTTCGGGACAAAGATTGCTGAGCATCCCCAGAGAGATGAGCTAGGGCGGATGAAACCCTTCTCTTGAAGCTCACCCAGTGCTTCTTCAACTCCACCAACTCAATTGGATCCATTCGGTGAGGCCTCTTTGAAATCGGGCGATGCAGGAACCAACTCAATGACGAACTCGAGGTCTCGGGCTGGTGGCATCCACTGGAAGGTCGTCGGGAAGACATCAACGAAGTCACATACCACCGGGACTTCACTAATATCTAGAGCTAGCTTCGCCGGCGCGAAGAGATGCGGACCTGCGACCGAAAGCGAACTGCTCGCGGAAGGACTAGTGAGGTAGATGAGTCTCCTAGCGCAATCAATTTGTCCCATGTGCTGAGACAACCAATCCATGCCTAGGATTACATCTAAGCTCGCCGACCGAAGGAGGATAAGGTTTGCCAAGAATCCTACCCCTTCTATCTCAACAGGGACATCCCTACACTCAGATTCAGCTCTCAACTCCGAACCGGGAGAGCGAATGAGCAGCGGGACCAACAATGGAGTAAAAAGAAGACCTCCCACAGCAGCAAAAGACTCAGAAACAAACGAATGAGATGCGCCTGAATCAAATAATACTGTAGCAGGGAAAGAGTTAACCGAAAGGGTACCCAACACGACGTCGGGTGCCTCCTGTGCCTCCTCCGCGGAGATGAGGTTGACGCGGCCACTACCCACGCCTTGGGTAGCGGGGACAACCTTCTGATCCTGGGGAGAACCACCTCCCTGCCCGCGTCCTCCATTAGGACGAGGGGCCGCTCCAGTCCTGTTAGGGCAACTATTGGCATAATGCCCCTTCTGGTTGCACGAAAAGCAAGTGACCCCGGCAGCCGGATTGCGGGGGCCACCCTGCTGGTTCGCAGGCGCACGTGGCGAGGCACGGCTGCGGAGGCGCGAGCTGGTCTTTGGCGGCCTCGGTGGTAGCGAAGCCACGTAACGGGCCCTCGGGTAGGCCCGACACGAGACGAGAGAGGCGGCTGTGCGGACGGCTGGGCCTCCCACTTGCGCTGCGGGACTCGTGACGCCCCGCCTTGTGCTCGCAACAATGGCCTTGTCCACCAAGGCACGAAAGTCGACAAAGTCCACAATGGAGAGCCTGTCTTGCAGCTCCTCGGACAAACCCTCCATGAACTTCTCTGCTTGGCCTCATCGGTAGCCACTTCGGATGGAGCATAACGAGCCAAGTGGTTGAACTCGTCTGGTACTCCATCAGCGACTTACGCCCTTGCTTGAGCGCGAAACTCCTTCTTCTTGACTTCATCAAGCCGGCGGGGATGTGAGCTCGGCGAACGCCGTCCGAACTCATCCCAAGAGACGGTGTGGCGGCGGGCTGCATGGCCAAGAAGTTCTCCCACGGGAGAGCGCGCCCGAAGGCGATGGGAGGCAAAGAGTGCCTTGTCCTGGTCCAGGCACTGAGCAACGTCGAGCTTACGCTCAACCTGGCGCAGCCAGTCATCCGCGTCCAAAGGGTCTTCAGACCTGGAAAACGTGGGGGGCTGAGTGCGGAGAAACTCGGCCAAACCCCACGAGATCGATGTCCTCCCTTTGCCCGGATCACGAGGCACCGGCAAGAAGCGGAGGTGTTGCGCGCAATAACATCCAGCGGGACCTCCGTCCTCCGAGCGGTTGCGCTCTATCTGAAGAAGGACCTCAGCCATGGTCGGAGGAGGCGGAAGCTCCTCATCCAAACCAGGCTGCTGACCACGGCCGCTACGAGTACCTCCAGCCATCCTGATTCAAGAAATTTAGGTTAGAAACCAAAACACTAATACTAGAAGTTGATGAAAGCGAAAAGCTAACGATTAGAGGAATGAGACATCACCCTAACCGAAAGCCAAAAACAGCAAGTAACCACTTTAAATGTTTCAAAGAAGCTCCAAATCAGCAAAGGAAACATTAAACCAAGCTCAACTTCTCCGCCATTAACCCGTATTGAATGAGCGAGCAATGGTTCGAGAAGATAAAATTTCAACACGCTACCTCAAGTCTAACATTTTTCGAGAGCAAGGTTAACTTAGCGAAATAGGTGTTAGATACTTAGCTAACTAGTATCACTTCTTACCCTTTTATTCCCACAATATTTTTAGTTGATTATCCTCTCATTTTCTACCCTATTTAGAACCTTTGAGCTTGCTGTCCAGGAAATTGAGCGATCATTTGTCCGATTTTGCATCCAAGCCTCCTAATTGAAATCTTCAACCGGAAGCTTCAAAACCTTGTAGAGGCGGCTAACATTTCAATTTGCCAAGCTCATTGGTCCCAAAACCCAGTGTCGATAATGACTATCTTTTGAGAGAAGGAAAGGGAAAACACTTTTTTTTTTTAAAACTCAATTTAGAGCAAGGCAGAGAAGAAAGCTAAGATAGGTAAGGAATAAAATCCGAGAACTTACTTAAGCTTTCATAAATCATTTGATACTTTGAAAATAAGGTTTTCAAAATATCCTAAGGACGACCAAGCTTGGGTTACTACGGTCGGAATGGCTCGATACCAACTTTGTGAGGACCCGGTTTATTAGGCTTGTCTTGTTTAACCATCCACTTGGTCCTAACGGTACAAATCAAATAAACCAAGCCTCGAGATATGTATACTTCCTGCAGTGCAGTATACACCCGTTACAAAATCATGCATCAATTCCATTCATACACATAGAGCCGAAGCAAAAAGCAACAACTGAAAGACATAGATAATATAAAGAGAGTTATTACAAAAGAGAGGCCGACCGGCCAAAAGTCATACAAATAAGTAAATACACAGTGGAAGCAAAATGGCCATAAGATGGCGATAAACAAAAGCCAATCGGTGTGCCTTTACCCACAAGGCAACCAACCGGACCGCCAAGCTAATCGTCCCAGACGGCGCCGCAACACAACTCACAAAAGTGAGGCCCTTGGGGCTCACCTTCTTCCTCTGCAACAATTATTATTAAGCAAAGCAGATGAGTACAAAACTTGTTTTTGTACTCGCAAGACTGACGTGTGAGATAACAGAACTATAATTAACTACATGCAAGCTTTATTTAGGTGGATGAGGCTCTGGACTTATTTTGACATAAAGCAAGTTTTCATTTGCAATAGGGTAATAGATTCAAAGCAAGTTTGCAATTAACTTTTATCGTTCAAATAAAGAGAGACAATAATAACAATAGATAGAGAACAACACCAACCTAGAAGTGACTAACCCATAGTCACCACAACAATAGCATGAAGTACCCTTCATACCACCCATGTCAAGTTTAAGTTTTTAAAAGGTTGTAGTCTAGTTCTTGCGACCTTACCAAGCATGTCCATAACCTAGGGCGAGGCTATTCGAATAGTTTTAACCTCGGGGTGTACCAATGTACCCACACGATAGACCGCCTTTCCACCACCACGGTTAGCACACTTCCTTTGGTATGCGGGCATGGCTAAGTCTAACAAGGCGCTTTCCAATGGGCGATGCTAATTAAGAGCCGCAACCCACGGAGAAGGACACATTAGACAGCCTAACCGGTGCGCTAATGCTCCTCCAAACACCACACACAAGAACACACCCACCAACCACTCATAATTAGCACCTCCCAAAGTACTTAGTCAGAGAGGTTCCATATCCCCTCGTGTGGTTAGCACGCAATAAGCGCTTGGCTTAGTGACACAAGTAACTTCGGTCCTTGGGGACTTAGGCACCATTCCACACACCCAGCAGATCACATCAACATACCATTGTGCCCAAGTCAAGATATAGTTTTGTTTCGGTTTTGATTTGTAAATCAATAAAACACAAGGGTTGGACATAATGGAGTAGTATAAGTAGTTGTGTGATCCAGATCACCGACTAAGTCGATGATCGCCCAATACTACCGATAACTAGGCATGGCTAGGCAATATTCATTCGTAATCTACTAAGTGATAAGAGTTCATCCATCGAACTCTAACCACAGCAAATAACCTAGGCTCAGGTAGTAGAGGATAATCATTTACCTACAGATTATGCAACTAGAGGATTAACTAATCAATTTAACAACAAATTAGCAATGCATACATAGAAGTTAAACAAAATATTAGACTTTAAAAGTAATGGGATTAATGGAAATGATCAAACTGCTTTTTGCTTGTTGTGGCTCAATTTGTTGCGGAGGGTCGTTCTGGGGTTACGCAAATGTCGAACCCTAAGCGAAAGAGCGAAAACAACCAATAAGACGAGCAACACTTAAACAAAAGAGCAAGCAAAAAAAATCCAAATGCGACAAAATTCATACACAAGGTAGAATAGGAATAAACCTAGACATAGGAACTGGAAAAACCTAATTTGGATTTGTGGTGCAAAGATATTCTCTAAAAACCTATTTTTGGTCATAATTAGCACTGTAGCAAAAATATTTTCTAGAAAGATTTTGAAGCTAAAACTTTTATGGTAGCTACCTACTGGTATAGTGGTAACCCATATAAAATTTCAGGTCATTTGGAGTTATATTGAAAGAGTTATGATTTGTCAAGTCATGAAAAGGAACCAATTTAAATTGCATGTGAAATCTTGTTAAACACAGTAACCTGCCTAAAACCAATCTTATCATTTAGTACTGTATTAGGGGAAGCTAACAAAATTGGTTTCACTAAAATTTGATTTTCAGAGAATTAGTTATGCAATTTACAAGTTAATTGCTAATTTTAGAATAATAAGTAGAACCTATTTCTAAACAAATTTTAAAATCTGTTTTTCGAGCCGAACTAAACTCCTATTCATTTTTAAATTAAAGTACAACTCAATCTAAAGCTAACAAAATTTGAATCAACCGATTTGGGTTTAAAATGAATTAGTTATGTATTTTGAAGTTTAATACCTTTTCGGTTGCAAATAAAGCTTTCGGAAACTCATAAAGGCTATTACGACGTGGCTGAATAGGGACCGTCGATCTGGATCGGACGGCCCACGCGCCGCGGCGCACGCAGACGCCTACGCGCTCACGAGGCTCACCGTTGGATCAAGATCCAACGGTCCAAATGATGATGGCATTCGGACCGAGCGAATGCCTTCGCAATCGATCGTTGATCTTGATCCAACGATCCGAATTGAACCACGCCGACGCGCGTTTGGCAGCGCGCGCGGCGGGGCGGCGGCGTGGACCGTCGATCGTGAGATGGGCGGCTCACAATCAACGCTACAACGACACACGATTGAGAACACACGAAATCTCGACCGCAGATCTAAGGATGGGCGGCGCCGTTGAGCCACGTCGCGCCTTTGCGCCGACGCGTCCGACAACGCGACCGAAGCCGGCCGACCAATCGCCGGCGACCAAAGGCTGCGGCGGCGAGAGGATGCTAGCAACGGGTGCGCAATAGCATTGCGCACCCTGCCGTACCACCCGCACCGACGGTGGTGGACGAGCGGCGCGCGACGGCGAGGCGGCGGAAAAAATGACAACGGCGACAAGCAGCAAATAGCTCGCGGCGGACCATTCAAGCGGTGCACGAGCATCTAGGGGCTACCAGGAGCTACCGGCCCGACGCAGAGGTGCGAGGCGGTCGGGGCGGCTCGGCGGCGAAACTCCGCGACGTGCTCGAGGAAGATGGCGCGAGGAAGGCGGCTGGGCAAAATCAACCATGCGCGTCATCACGATGGGTTCTAGAAACCACAGAGAAACTCACGAGAAAGGAATTAGAAAAGGAGCACTCACCGTGCTGGAGACGAAGAAGGATGCTCGCGGCCGATTTGGGGAAATCAAAATCCGGTGCTCCGTTGAAGCAACACGAAATGGAGCGGTTGTTAAGCACCACCGAGGTGAGAGGGAGGTGCAGGAGCAAGAAGGGAGCGAGGAACCACCGGAGCACGTCCTTCACCGAGAAGCTCCGCGGCAACAATGGCGGCGAGAGAAAGCAGGCGTTTGGGAGCTCCACGAATCGGTGGGTGCAAGGAGGCTCACGGTGCGTAAAGGAAGGCGGGGAGGAAGATGGGAGCTTAAGTAGCCGAGGGAAAGCGGAGCAACGGCAACAAGCCTCGGATGCGGCGCCTCTCACGGTCGTGGACGGCGGCGGAAGCGATTGAGCGATGGACTTTGGGCGGCTGGCGGCGCGCATTTAATGCACTGCCGTTGGCGTCGAGGTGAGTGGGACGCGACGCTACGGCCACGAGCCTCGCCATGGCGCAGAGCGAACGCGCGCGGTGGCGGCAGCGAGGAGGGCGGCGATGGCGGCCGTCCGATTTGCATCCAAGGGCTAGCGCGCGATCACGTTGAAAGCGGCATCGGATGAGCGGCGACCGCGCCGATTGAAATCCAACGGCTGCGACTCGGCAGCGGAGTTGTCGAATGCATACGGCGCAAGCCGTCGATGGAGATCCAACGGTCGAGCGCGCGCCCGATCGATCGCGCCCGATGCAGTTAGTTGACTCGGCCGAGTCGGTTGGCTCGAGCCCAGTCCGACTCGAGTCAATGAGCGGTGCAAACCCATTAGGTTTTGATTTTTGAACTGAAACTTTTGGGGATTTAATTGAGGCATCAAATCAACTCCAAAATTTATGAAATTTTAACTGGGGCTTCAGACTTAATGATTAACCTTCCATAAAATTTCCAGAGGGTTTGTGCCTGAATTTTCTCCAGAAATTCGAAGGTTAAAACAGAGGTTTGACCAAGGTTTGACTTGCCTCTAAAATATTTGAATAATTTCCAAAAATTATGAAATAATTCAGAGGTGTTACTAAGCCACCCTAGAACCAGGGAAAATTATTTCCAAGGGTTTGACAAAAGATTTGACCAAGGGGGGTTGTTGACTTGATAATTGAGGCTTTTGATTTTGAACTTCCCAAAATTCCTTTACAAGAATTTCAGAAAAGTTTCAAGAGTAAAAGAATGAAGGAAAAGTTTTAATTTACCCTCAATTTCTTACATTTGAAACACAAGCCAAAATTTGGGATGTTACACTCGGTCACTGACATGCGGCCCCACGTGTCAGCACTCCTGGTTGCATTTCGACCTTGGACCGCCGTCCATTTTGCTATTTGCGGCCCAGATCTTGTATGCATTCGGACCATCCGGTTCCCCTCATCATTCTTGGCCGTCCATCGCTTGATCTGCGGCCCTGATCGTGCGTGCAATCGGACCTTCCGACGGGAAGTGCTCTCCGTGCCGTTCATCTTGAGATCTACGGCTGTGAGCGGCCAAGGCAACCGCACCGTCCGGTTGCATTCGTCCTCGTGAGCCGTTGGATCTTGATCCAACGGTGGGCTCCTGTTGAATCGCGTGCGTGCGCTGTTCTCCGTGCGTGTGGCTCGTTGGATATTGCATCAACGGCCCACGAGCGTCCACGTCGTTTATTTTCGGTTGGGTTGGTTTTTATTTCTGTAAGTATTTATTTATCAACTGAAAATTGTATCAAAACTTTAGAAATTCATAACTAATTCAAGATAAATCCTTTTTACATGAAACCAACTGCAATAAATTTGTATTTCACTAAAGTTTAATATAAAAATGCTTTTAACTTTGCTTCGTAGTAGAAAATTGCGTAATCTTTTATAACTTGTTTTTCGCTATTTTTATATATTCGAATTGTATTAAAACTTGGAAAATGCATATCTTTTTCTGATATATCGATAATTGTATGATTTTAACTTTGATAAATTTGTTATTAACTAAACTTTAATCTAAAAATGGTGGTAGGCCTAAATCAGCACTGAGAAAAATATGTTAGTAGATTTAACCTTATTAGTAGCACTTAAAAATTCATTTAATGATGTAATAGACACCAGTAATTCCTGTAGATCCTAAAAATAGAAATTTGATGTTAGGAAATCCCTATGTTATCATACTATAATGTGAAATAGGTTTTGCACATGTTTATATTTCTGGAAAGTGCATTATGCTAATTTTGCATCTTAGAAAAATCATAACTAAATCATTTTAACTCCAAATGACCTGAAATTTCATATGGGTTACCTCTATACCAGTAGGCAGCTACCATAAAAATTTCAGCTTCAAAATCTTTCTAGAAAATGTTTTGCTACTGATGCTAATTATGGTAGAAAATGGGTTTTTAGGTAATATCTTTTGCACCACAAATCCAAATTAGGTTTTCCAGTTTCTATGTCTTGGTATATTCGTATTCTGCCTTATGTTTAAGTTTTCGTCGCATTTGGATAATTTTTGCTTGCTCGTTTGTTTAAGTGCGGCTCGTCTTATTGGTTGTTCTTGGTTCTTTTGCCTTTCGCTTAGGGTTCGACATTTGCGGTAATCCCGAAACGACCCTCCACAACGATTTGAGCAACGACAAGAAGGCAAGCGGTTTGATCATGTTAATCCCAATATTTTAAGTATTTATGTTGATTACAAATTCTATGTATGCATTGCTACTTTGTGTTAATAGTTGGCCTAGTAGATGCATTTCCTTAGCAAATGATTATCCTCTACTACCATGAGCCTAGGTTACTTGCTGTGATTTAGAGTTCATGGATGGGCTCTTGTCACTTAGTAGTTGCGAATTAATTGCTTAGCCATGCTTAGTTTTGGTAGAAATGGGCGGTTATCGACTTGTCGATAACCTTGATCACATCAAACTTATTATGATTATGATTTCCACCTTGTGCTATGTCTACTTATGAAAACTAAAACTGAAAACAAAATGATTTAGACTTGGGCACAATGGTATGATGGTGTGATTTTTGGGTGTGACTGGAATGGTGCCCGGGTCAACAAGGACCGAACATCTTGTTACACTAAACCAAGCATTTTAGCGTGCTAACCACATTAGAGGGTATGGGACCTCTCTTGACTTAGTACTTTGGCGTGTATTGGCTCCAGTCGCAGGAGTCGCGGGAGGGATGGTGTTGGGAGCATTGTAGTGTCCGAAAGACTTCACCGTGATGGGATTTGTTGTCTTTCGACTTGCAATGTAAGCATATGGGTTTCTATCCATATGAGCGGCTCGTAGTTAATACACAAGATTGGAAATGTCTCGTAGGACTTAGCGGGCGGCATACCTTGATAGTGTGCTTGTGGCTTGAAGGCGGTGCCAAGTGTGGGTACATTGGTACACCCTGCAGGTTAAAACTATTCGAATAGCCTCGTCTAGGTTATGGACACGCTTGCAAGGTCTTTCAAGAGTTAGACTACAACCTTTTAAATTAAAACTTGATGGGTGAGTGCGAATCGGGATTAGGTGCTATGTTGTGGTGACTATTGGGATAGTCACTTCCAGTGGTTCTTGTATGTATCTTTACTTCTGTTACTTTGATAACAAAACAAATTTGCAAACTTGCTTTTAAAATGTATTACATTATTGCAAATAAAGTTGGCTTCGTGCAAAATAAGACATACAACCTCCACTTAAATAAGCTTGCATGTAGTTTATGAATAGGTGCGCTATTCCACACGTCGATCTTGCGGGTACAAAGACAATCTTTGTACTCGGTTGCTATGCTTAACTATTTTGTTGCAGAGGAAGAAGGTGAGCTGAGGGCCTCACTTTTGTGAGTGTGTTGTGGTAGCTATGGGCGACTAGCTTAGCGGCCGGTCGGTTGCCTTGTGGGTGTATGGCTAGCAGGTCGACTTTTGTTCTAGCCATCTTATGGCGCTTTTGCTTCATTGTCATTCTTGTATATTGTTCTATTTGGCGGTCGGCTCTCTTTTGTAATAACTTTACTTTATGTATGTCGTTGTTAAACCTAGTGATGTAGGTGTATGGAATTGATGTGTAATTTTGTGATGATGTGCATATCTTTGCAGTGCAGGAAGCATATGTCCATCGAGGCTTAGAATGTTTAATTAGTAATGCCAGAACCATTTGGAGGTTAAATGTTACTAGTTAAATATTCCGGGTCCTCACATCAGCATCTCCCTTTTGAACTTCAATCTTTAGCCACCGTCGATCCCTTGATCAACGGCCCTGATCGTGAGTGCATTCGGACCCTCCGGATGCCTTGATCATTCTCGACCGTCGATCTTGCGATCAACGGCTGGGATCTTGTATGCAATCGGACCTTCCGACCGTTGGTGCGCTCTGTACCGTCCATCTGCCGATCTGCGACTGAGATTGGACCAGGCAACCGCACCGTCCGGTTGCATACACTCGTGTGCGCCGTTGGATCGTGATCCAACGGTGGGCTCCGATTAGGTTTCGCGCGCGTGCGCTGTTTTCGGCGCACATGAGCCGTAGGATTTTAGATCAAGGGTGGATAAGTGTCCACGTCTTATTCTATTAGTTGAGTTTGTCTGTATTTCGGTAAGTAGTTAGTTAACAACTGAAAATGATATAAAAACTTTAGAAACTCATAGCTAATTCATTTTAACTGCTTTTTAGATAATTCTAACTGTAATAAATTGTGTTATCACTTAAGTTTATTATAAAAATGGATTTAAGCATGTTGCAGTAGCAGAAAATTGTATAACTAGAAATAACTTGATTTCTGTCATTTTGAATATTCCAGAAATAGATTTAATCTTGAAAAATGCATATCTTTTTCGGTATAAATCCAATTTGTGCAAAATCAATTTTGTTAAATTCATATATTAGTATACTTTCATATGGAATAAGATTTGAGCATGTTCATAATTCTGTAAAATGACTTGCATTAGATTTATAACTTAGAAAAATCATAAGTAAATGTGTGTGACTCCAAATTTAGTAAATCCAACTTTGCTGTTATTAGGATGTTATAATCTACCCACTATAAAAATTTCAGACCTTAGATCATTGTAGAAAATTTCGCCATGAACAGTGCTAATTATTAATTGGGTTGTTGTAAGGCTTAGAAAGAGCATTTTGTCCATATCTTTTGTATGCTTAGTCCAAATTGCACGATTCTTGTTCCTATCACTATATGAAATCATTCCCTAGCTGTTGTGTAAATTTTATTAGATTTGGATGTGTTTTGCTGTTGAAGTTATTTGGTGTTCTTCGTTCTTATTTGCTTATCGCCTTTTCGCGTTAGGTTAGAAGATAATTTTATTATTGATATTGAGCCACAAGCCATCAGATCGATCCTCGCACTTCACCAGCAAGCGGATGTAGCATTCATTTGATCATATTGTTCCTACTATTTTCAAATTCTAATATGTTGTTTGCAAATTCTATGTATGCATTGCTATGTTGTCTTAAACTATTGTCGATAGCTGGCCTACTAGATGCATTATCGAGGAAATGTTTATTCCTCTACTATGAAGCCTAGGATTACTTG
Organism: Ampelocalamus luodianensis; assembly: GCA_036346255.1. Classification (NCBI taxonomy): domain Eukaryota; kingdom Viridiplantae; phylum Streptophyta; class Magnoliopsida; order Poales; family Poaceae; genus Ampelocalamus; species Ampelocalamus luodianensis. Next base: position 63,546,528 of record CM070621.1, on the reverse strand, counting down.
CTGTGATTTTGGGTTCGCTGGATGAACCCTTGTCACTTAGTAGTTTACGTGTCATTATGCTTAGCCATGCTTAGTTATCGGTAGAAATGGGCGGTTATCGACTTGTCGATAACCTTGATCACACAAACTATTATAACCTGTATATTTCAGCCTTGTTCTTTGTCTAAATTGCAAAACTAAAACTGAAAATGAAAACAATTTAGACTTGGGCACAATGGTAAGATGGTGTGATCTTTTGGGTGTGAATGAAACGGTGCCCGGGTCAATTAAGGACCGAGCTACTTGTTACACCAAACCAAGCATTTGTGCGTGCTAACCACACTAGAGGGATATGGGACCTCTCTTAGCTGAGTACTTTGGGCTGTGTTAATTAATGAGTCGCGTGGTGGGTTGCATATTTGATTATATGCAACATGGACACGTTGTAGGGAGGAACACCGCCGAGGCCGGTGTATCTTGCTCCACGTATGGGTCCTTGTGATCCATATTTCGTCGGCAGATCACTAAGGATTAACCCCCATACGTGCGTCTCTTGATTAGCATATTCCATTGGAAAGGGTTCGTAGGACTTAGCCGTGCTGGCATACCAAAGGAAGTGTGCTTAATAGCTTGGCAAAAGGCGATGCGAAGTGTGGGTACATTGGTACACCCCTGCAGGGATTAAAACTATTCGAATAGCCTTGTCCTAGGTTATGGACACGCTTGGGGAAGTCTTTCAAGAGTTAGACTACAACCTTTTTAAAATTTAAAACTTGATGGTGGTATGAATCAGGGATTCATGCTATGTTGTGGTGGCTTTGGGGAAAGTCACTTCTAGGTGGATACTTGCTACTTATGTTTACTCGCTGTTATTTAAATGCTTAAAAACAGATTTTGCAAACTGCTGTTCAATCTATTACAATATTGCAAATGAAACTTGCTTTGTGCGTCCAAAGAACCATATAACCATATTCCTTTGATACAGCTTTCATGTAGCTATGTATAGGCTTGTTACTCGTAAGTCTTGCGAGTACATTTTTGTACTCACCTGCATTGCTTGTGTTGTGCAGAGGATGATAGTGAGTCCGATGGACGTCACTTTTGTGAGTTGTCTTTGTGGCGGTTTAAGGGCGATTAGCTTAGCGCCCGTCGGTTGCCCTGTGGTGTTATGTGGCTAACCGGTCGTCTTTTGGGTTAAGCCATCTTATGGCAACTTTGCTTCATTGTTACTTAATTGCTATTTATGTCATTTGGCGATCGGTACATTACGTAATAACTTATTTTATGTATGTCTTTTGGTAGACTTGTTATATTCTGTTGTATGGAATTGATGCATGCTTTGATATGATGTATGTGTGCTGCTTGTTCTGGGAGGCACATATTCATCGAGATGCGGATTATTCTATTTGTGATGCTAGAACCAGAGGAAGGTTAAGTATTACAAGTTTAATAAACCGGGGTCTCACAGTTGAATCGAGAAATTCAAGACATTCTTGATTATAAAGATTACAACTCTATTACTAGATTATTTCATCTTGCTTGAAAAGCTGAACGTGAAGTGTAGGGACGCTAGACGAGGACACGATCTAACTCTTCTGCAGGTCGCACAAACTCATGGACACCACGCTCCTCTACTGCCCCGGCCATCAGTGCACCCGCACCACCACCCTTCAACAACAAGCCGTGCCCCGCTACTTCAAATCTAGCACCACGAGTTTCTGAAGCAATCAAATCAGCACCACAAGCGTCTGCAAAAACCTCCTCTTCAGTTGCTTCGACAGGATGAACTAAGGATATTCAATGCCATCGGTGCAAAGGCTATGGACACATGATGCGGGATTGTCCAAACAAGCGCGTACTGATCATACGCGATGATGGTGGGTATTCCTCTACTAGTGATTTTAATGATGAAACATATGTTATGCTTGCAACTGACCCTGCAGGACTTGATGATGAATCTGATCATGAGGAGGAACATGTTGGCGCCGAAGATGCCGACAAGTATTTGAGCATTATAGTGCAACGCGTACTAAGTGCTCAAGTTTCTCGTGCCGAGCAAAATCAGTACCATAATTTGTTTCAAATCAAGGGCGTTGTCAAGGAACGCTCGATTCGCATAATTATTGATGGTGGGAGTTGCAACAATTTGGCAAGTATGGATATGGTGGAGAAGCTTGCTTTGTCGACCAACCCTCATCCCCACCCATACCATATTCAATGGTTCAACAATAGTGGTAAGTTGAAGGTAACACGCATGGTGAGAGTAAACTTTTCTATGGGTTCATACAATGATTATGTTGATTGCGACGTTGTTCCTATGCAAGCTTGTTCATTGTTATTAGGACGACCTTGGCAATACGATACTGATTATGTGCATCATGGTAGAAATAATCAATACTCTCTCATGTTCGAGGGAAAGAAAATTGTGATGTATCCTATGACTCCTGAATAAATTATTAAAGATGAACTTGCTAGAGCTAGTAGAGAGAAGAATCAGGAGAATGCTAAGAGCGAAAATCAGATTGTAGCAAAAGAACTTGAGCAACATAAAAAGAAAGAACATAAATCAACTCATGTAAAGAATAAAGAAATTAACTTGAAAGGTGCTAGTTTTCTTGCTACCAAATCTGATGTGACTGAACTGGATGCTAGTAATTCTGTTTGCTATGCATTAGTTTGCAAAGAAGCTTTGTTTTCATTTGAGGATACAGCTTCTTCTTTGCCTCCTACTGTCACTAACATTTTGCAGAAGTACAACGATGTCTTTCCGAAGGACATACCGCCGGGGTTGCCACCGCTTCGAGGGATTGAGCATCAAATTGATTTAATTCCCGACGCATCACTGCCCAACCGTGCACCATATAGGACCAATCCAGAAGAAACTAAAGAAATTCAGCACCAAGTTCAAGAATTGCTTGCTAAAGGGTATGTGCGTGAATCTCTTAGTCCTTGTGTTGTCCCGGTCATTTTAGTGCCTAAGAAAGATGGATCATGGCGTATATGAGTTGAAGGTAACACGAATGGTGAGAGTAAACTTTTCTATGGGTTTATACCATGACTATGTTGATTGCGATGTTGTTCCTATGCAAGCTTGTTCATTGTTATTAGGACGACCTTGGCAATATGATACTGATTGTGTGCATCATAGTAGGAATAATCAATACTATCTCATGTTCAAGGGAAAGAAAATTGTGATGCATCCTATGACTCCTGAATAAATTGTTAAAGATGAACTTGCTAGAGCTAGTAGAGAGAAGAATCAGGAGAATACTAAGAGCGAAAATCAGATTGTAGCAAAAGAACTTGAGCAACATAAAAAGAAAGAACCTAAATCTACTCATGTGAAGAATAAAGAAATTAAATTGAAAGATGCTAGTTTTCTTGCTACCAAATCTGATATGACTGAACTGGATGCTAGTAATTCTGTTTGCTATGCATTAGTTTGCAAAGCAAAGCTTTGTTTTCATTTGAGGATACACCTTCTTCTTTGCCTCCTGTTGTCACTAATATTTTGCAGGGGTCATAGGATACATCAATCGACCGTTAATGGCGATTTGAGGACTTTCTGGGTTTTGAGCTCAAAGGGCAAGGAGGAAACTAAGAGAAGCTAAGGGGTTGCTGAAAATGAACTAAGGAGGAGCTCGGGGGCTTAATATAGCCGGAAGAGCAAGCAACAAGCAAACAAGGGTTCACCGTGCTCTTGGTTCATGGCTCTGCCATGGACGGCTGAGTGCGATTGGAGCAGGTAGAAGGAAGATCTTTAGGGCAAGCTACTGGCAAGCATTTAATGCACAGGACAAGGAGACGTTGAAGGACTCCAAGGAGGTGACCCTACACTGCCTGTGAGGACCCCGGTTTATTCGGATTGTACTGTTTAACCATCCACTTGGTCCTAACAGTACAAATCAAATAAACCAAGCCTCGAGATATGTATACTTCCCAGAATTGCAGTATACACACCCCGTTACAAAATCATGCATCAATTCCATTCATACACATAGACCCGAAGCAAAAGCAACAACTGAAAGACATACATAATATCAAGAGAGTTATTACAAAAGAGAGGCCGACCTGCCAATTAACACATAGGCAACTAAATTAAACAGCGGAAGCAAAATGGCCATAAGATGGCGATAAACAAAAGCCAATCGGCGTGCCTTTACCCACAAGGCAACCAACCGGACCGCCAAGCTAATCGTCCCAAGCAATGCATAACACGACTCACAAAAGTGAGGCCCTTGGGGCTCACCTTCTTCCTCTGCAACAATTAATATTAAGCAAAGCGGATGAGTACAAAACTTGTTTTGTACTCGCAAGACTGACGTGTGAGATAACGAGAACTATAATTAACTACATGCAAGCTTTATTTAAGTGGATGAGGCTCTGGACTTATTTTCAGCATAAAGCAAGTTTTCATTTGCAATAGGGTAATAGATTCAAAGCAAGTTTGCAATTAACTTTTATTGTTCAAATAAAAGAGAGACAATTATAACAATAGATAGATGACATCACCAACCTAGAAGTGACTAACCCATAGTCACCACAACAATAGCATGAAGTACCCCATCATACCACCCATGTCAAGTTTAAGTTTTTAAAGGTTGTAGTCTAGTTCTTGTGGGAAATAACCAAGCGTGTCCATAACCTAGGGCGAGGCTATTCGAATAGTTTTAACCTGTGAGGGTGTACCAATGTACCCACACGATAGACCGCCTTTCCACCACCACGGTTAGCACACTTCCTTTGGTATGCAGGCATGGCTAAGTCTAACAAGACGCTTTCCAATGGACGATGCTAATTAAGAGCCGCAACCCACGGGAGAAAGACACATTAGACAGCCTAACCGGCCTGCTAATGCTCCCCTCCAACACCTCAACACACACACACAAGAACACACCCACCAACCAGCTCATAATTAACACCTCCCAAAGTACTTAGTCAAGAGAGGTTCCATATCCCCCTCGTGTGGTTAGCACGCAACAATTGCTTGGATCAATGGCACAAGTAACTCGGTCCTTAGGGACTTAGGCACCATTCCAATCACACCCAACAGATCACCCAACATACCATTGTGCCCAAGCCAAGATATAATTTTTGTTTTCAATTTTTTTGATTTGCAAATTGGTAAAACACAAGGGTTGGACATAATGGAATAATATAAGTATTTGTGTGATCAAGACCATCGACTAAGTCGATGATCGCCCAATACTACCGATACTAGGCATGGCTAAGCAATATTTATTCGAAAATCTACTAAGTGACAAGAGCTCATCCAACGAACTCTAATCACAACAAATAACCTAGGCTCAGGTAGTAGAGGATAATTATTTACCTACAGATTATGCAACTAGAGGATTAACTAATCAATTTAACAACAAATTAGCAATGCATACATAGAAGTTAAACAAAATATTAGACTTTAAAAGTAATGGGATCAAATGGGAAATGATCAAACTGCTTGCCTTCTTGTTGTTGCTCAATTTGTTGCGGAGGGTCGTTCTCGGGGTTACCGCAAATGTCGAAGCCTAAGCGAAAGAGCGAAAACAACCAATAAGACGAGCAACACTTAAACGAAAGAGCAAGCAAAAAATTATCCAAATGCGACGAAATTTATACACAAGGTAGAATACGAATATACCTAGACATAGGAATTGGAAAAACCTAATTTGGATTTGTGGTGCAAAAGATATCCCCTAAAAACCTATTTTCGGCCATAATTAGCACTGTAGCAAAAATATTTTCTAGAAAGATTTTAGAGCTGAAATTTTTAGGGTGGCTACCTACTGGTGTGGTGATAACCCATATAAAATTTCAGGTCATTTGGAGTTATATTGAAAGAGTTGTGATTTGTCTAAATTGTTTAGGTTATTAAACTAAAATATGACCCTTATGATTTCTAAAAACAGAGAAATTTGTGAAACCAATTTTCCTAGCAAATACACTATCAGTGGAAGCTAATCCAATTGGATTCATACAAAAATGATCTATAGATTAAAAGTTATGCATTTTACAAGTTTGCTAAAGTTCTGAAAAACAGTATTAAGTTCATTTGTTTACTATTTTTGAAAATGGATTTCAGGTTTTATCATGGTCTCCAGTTATTTTTCTATTTAAGTTCAAGTTATAAGGAAGCTAACAAAATTGGAATCATCTAATTTGGAGCTAAGATGACAAAGATATGAAAATGACAAGACCCTAATGTTCTTCAGTTTTGGACTTAGCATTTTCGGGATTTTCCTAACATCCGAGGCGTGGGCGATTGAGAGCCGTCGATCTCAGATCGGACGTCCCGGTTGAACCCAGCGACACGAGCGCGGCGCGAGAAAGAGCGGCGGCGTGGAGGCGAGGGCGTAGATCTCTAGATCGGACGACGATGTGAGCCACGTCGCCCCCACCGAGCTCCGCCCGACAACGAGAGGAGTTCGGCCGCAAGCTTGCTCGGCTCGTCACGGCGAGAATCGCCATGGCGGCGCCGGCCAAGGGCCAAAACGGGATCCTAGCACTATTGCGCACTGATGGCACCAGCGGCGAGGCCAATGGTGACTGTGCGCGGCGCGGTGGCGAGCGGCGGAGAGTGCTACGAAAACGAAAATGATGATATGGCTAAGCTACGCGCAAATGGGCCAGTGCAAAAGCTACGACGGGTCCTATAGACTTAGCGCGACCAACCGAGTCAAGCGGTAGTCGCGGCGGCCGAGGCTAACGGCGGCGGCGCGCGACCAAACAGAGGAACTATGGCTACGGTGCGGCAAAAGCTAAGCGGGAAAAGCTTAAGCTCACGGGGTTCACGAAGAGCGATGGCGGGGTTGGGGTGGACGGAGGATGATCGAGCAGCCCGGCGGCGAAGTCAACGGCGATGAGAAGAGCTTCACCGTGGAGGTCAACCCGGGCCAAACTAGCAACACCGGGTGGTACCATGAGCTTCGCAATACCACGAGAAGCTCCAGGAGGCGGTATTGGGAAATGGGGTCTTCTGCAGACCGAGAAGAAAAGGGGCATTGGGGCCGTGAGCTCCAAAACTCAATCCCCACTGCCTCTGAGAGGAAACCCAAAATAGAGTGAGGGTTAAGCACCACAGAGGTAAGAGGAAGGAGCAGGAGGAAGAATCGGGCGAGGAGCCTTCGGAGCACCGTCGGCAGGAGCTCCAAGCTCGGCAATGGCGGAAATGGCGCTGGGGTGGTATGGGCTCGCTCAAGCTCGAGGGTGCAAGAGAGAGCTGCGGGAGGAAAGGAAGCCAACGGAGGTGACCAGGGGCTTAAGTAGGCACGAGGAGCACGAGCACCGTTGCTCGCCTCGGGTTCTGCTACGCTACGATCGCCGTGGCGGAGCGAGGCGGTTGAGGCGGACGACTAAGCGGGCGGTGGGTGGCGGGCATTTAATGCGCTGCGACACGTTGCTGGGTCGCCGGATGGGACAAGGCCTTTGCGCCACGCTCAGCTCCGCCATGGCGCTGCGCGCGCGGCGAGGAAGGCGACGACGCCAACCGTCCGATTTGCATCAAGGGTTAGCGCGCGATCACGTTGAAACGGCATCGGATGAACATCGACCGCCGATTGAAATCCAACGGCCGAGAATCATAGGGCAACGGAGTTGTCCGAATGCTTACGAATGAGGGCCGTCCGATTGAGATCCAACGGTGATGACGCGCGCGCTCGCTCGACCGCCGGTGCGATTAGTTGGCTCGGTCGAGTCGATTGGCTCGAGCCGAACGACTTCGCACGAGAACAAAGGCAAACCGCTTAGGTTTTGATTTTTGAACTGAAACTTTGGGGATTTAATTGAGGCATCAAATCAACTCCAAAATTTATGAAATTTTAACTGGAGCATCCTGACCTTAGGATTAACCTTCCATAAAATTTCCAGAGATTTTTGTGCACTGAAATTTTCTCCAGAAATTCCAGAAGGTGATTTCAGAGGTTTGACCAAGGTTTGACTTGCCTCTAAAATATTTCAAATAATTTTCAAAAATTATGAAATAATTCAGAGGTGTTACCAAGCAACCCTAGAGCCCAGGAAAATTTATTACGAAGGGTTTGACATAGGATTTCACCCAGAAGGTTTTGACTTGAGATAAATGAGGATTTTGATTTTGAATTTCCCAAAATTCCTTTACAAGAATTTCAGAAAAGTTTCAAGAGAAAAAGGATGAAGAAAAAGTTTTAATTTACCCTCATTTTATTACATTTGAAACACAAGCCAAAATGGGGATGTTACAAACCTCCCCCCTTACAAAAATCTCGTCCCGAGATTTGGTTCACTCGGAAAAGAAAGAGGGGTAGTCTGCACGAAGACGATCTTCTCGCTCCTAAGTAGCCTCATCCTCGGAATGGTTTGACCACTGAAATTTAAGGAACTTGATGGTCTTGTTCCTTGTTCTTCGCTCGACCTCCTCGAGTATGCGAGCAGGTGCTCGCGATAGTTCAAATCCTCACGAACATCAAGAGTTTCCAACGGAGCTTCCTCTGTTGGAACACGGAGGCACTTCTTTAGCTGGGACACATGGAACACATCATGTACTCCCGCAAGTGCAGCAGGCAACTCCAACTTGTAGGCAACAGCTCCTTCTTCTCGATAATACGGTATGGACCGACATATCGAGGAGCTAACTTGCCCTTGACACCAAAAGCGTGGTGACCCTTTAGAGGAGAAACCTGAGGTAAACGAAGTCATTGGGCTCAAAGCTCAACTCACGGCGACGGCGATCCGCATAGCTCTTTTGCACGGATTGAGCGTGCGTAGCGATCACGAATGAGTGGACTTGCCTCGGCCTCATTAATCGAGTCGGGCCAAAGAAAGGTCTTTCACCGGTCTCGGACAGTTCAACGGGTTCTACACTTTTTCCGTATAAGGCCTCAAATGGTGCCATGCCGAGGGCGGCTTGGAAGTCGTTGTTATAAGAAAACTCGTGAATGGCAAGCACTTCTCCCAATGCTTCCCATAGGAAAGGACACAAGCTCGAGCATGTCCTCCAAAACTTGGTTGACCCTCTCGGTGCGACCATCATTTTGGGGTGATATCTTTGTCTTTGAAAGAAAGACGAGTTCCCATAGCTTCTTGCAAGCTATGCGAAGCTAGGAAGTGAAGATGGAACCACGATCGAAATGATCGTCTTGCACCATGCAAGCTCACGATCCTGGCGATATAGAGCTCCGCAAGGTGACCGAGTGCGAATCTTGGTCTTGATGGAAGAAAGTGCGCCACTTTCGTCAACGATCAATGATAACCCAAATGGCATCATTGCCTCGGCGACTGGGTAGGCGGTGATAAAGTCCATCCCGACCGAATCCCACTTCCACTCCGGATTGGCAAGAAGTGAAGCAATCGGTGGGCGATGCTCACCTTGACACGACGACACACCACGTCGCACTCAAAGAACGAACCTTGCGATCTCCCTCTTCATTCGGGTCCACCAAAATCTCTGTCGGAGATCATGATACATCTTCGTGGCCCCGAGATGAATACTAACAGTGCTAACAAGAAACCGACATTGCTAACAAGAAACTGAGTGCATACATCAATAAAACATGGCATAGAGATATGATTGCTATCACATTCACTACTATAAAGAAGAAGAAAATTTTGGAGAATGAGAACTAACAATTTGATAATGTTTACTACTAACATTCACTACTAACTCTCTCAGTTGCTTCACAAAATGCTGGACTCGCTTGTCTACTAATCAAAGCTTGTGGAAAGATAAACATATTGAGTCCCTTGCTTCCATTCACATACATACAACAAAATCTTAGTTCATACATTTCTGAAATTAAAAGTACTACATGTCCATGAGTCGAGAAAAATCAAGCTCAACATTTAAATTATTAGATGTTACATATCCATGTCTCTAAAATACCACATTCAAGAATAGAATTTTCATCCCATCTTCATCATTTCAAGAACAGAACAAGCTTCAATATTTTTGCCTGTTACATTAATATCACATTCAGTAGACTTCACATTCAGCAGCAATTCTCAAATTTGGATTTCTGGCAGCTCTCCCATTCCTGTATCTTCACCTCCTTTTCTAATATCTGAGGTATCATGAATTTATGATCACACATAAGATTGAAAACATGTATGTTTCAAGAGAGAGAGAGAGAGAGAGTACACAAAAAAGAGGAAAGATCTTTACAAATAGTCCAGATGGTTCCATTTTGTAATCATGTTGTCTAGTTTCTTATTAGCGACGTACTTGGCTCCATCTTCGTCTTTGTTAGGGTCAGGGATTCGGTGCACGGCGCACGGCATAGGGGGAGCAAGGGGGCCTCGTCGTGGATGCGGGCGGCATAGGGGGGTTGTGCGGCGGCAGGCTCGGCTCAGTGCAGGAGCGACCGTGGATGCAGGGCCACGGGCGCAGGGGCCGTAGTAGCTCGTTGGGGGGAACTGCAGGAGTAAACCTAGCTCATGGAGTTGGTAGGGAATTCTAGGAGATCGGTCTAGTGCAGGGGCCGAAGGAAGGAAGCACCAGCTCGCGCGGGGTGTCTTTCGCAAAGAAGCACCGAGTGGAGGGTGGGGGAAATCTAGGCCATGTATTTCGGAAGTAACGGCTCGGATGCGCTATGTGCACATGTCCACCAAATGGGACATGTGCACAGGATGTCACCTGTAACTTGGCATGCACTGCTATGTATTGTTGCCACGCGCAACTAACAAAATAGCCAACCAATTATAGATTTAGGGGAAATTCCAGCTGGTACGTACGTAATTGTTTTTTGTACTACTTGCTAATTCTACGCTCACACCAAATCAAAACATTGGTACGAGTGTACCTAGCTATCACTCACCTCAAGACAGGCCATCCACGTTTCTATCTCCCTCTAATATATCATAGTATAAATTGTAACCCAAATATAAATAGGCTTTCTCGAATCATCACCGCACATATTCTCTTCACCTGCAGAATGTGGACGTAGAGAGCGAAGATTACATAAAAGAACATACTTACTCAGACACAACCAGTAAACACGGCAATCCACCTGCCAAAAAAAACCAGCATGTGCGTCACCAAAAATGTCCATCTACATTACTATGTTCAACGCTTTCTCTCTCCCCCATTTTCACTAATATATAGCAAACTTCATTACTTACTCCATACTACCTTAATGTAGTTCTTCGCTGACACCCAGCTGTGAATTCCTGCAAATTATTCTAGCTGTTCTTTTATCTCATTAGTTTGTTCTACTATATGTACAGAATACTTCATACATACTTAGTATGCAAATCTATACTATCAGATCATCGATTTATTTATCTCTTAATTGTATTGCATAGATACATTTTTAAAGTTATCATGTCGAATCCGGTAGCGAAGGATCCCAGATTCTCTATGACACATACTCTAGTCTAGGATCAGCTAGTGTGCGCAGTTGAACAAAAGGTGATAGCACAACCATAATATACTATTCATTCATAATACTTAAAGTTTGTTACAAAAGGGGCATAAGGCCAATAAACAAAATACAGCGAAAGCATAGGTCAAAAGATAGACCACACGATTCGCCACAGACAATTGTCTCGGGACGTAGCCTAGTCGTCCAGGTTCTCATTCTCTTTGTAGTACTCTTCTCCTGATCAATAATTTATTAAGCAAGGTGAGAACATATGAATGTACTCTGCAAGTTTATAATGCAAGAGGATATAGCAAAGGATGACTTATAGGGTTGATTTTGTATAAAGCTAAAGCAAAGGATGGCTTATAGGGTTGGTTTTGCATAAATCAATATTTTTTTTGCTGTACTAAGTTCCAAAGTAGTTTATTTCATACCTAAAATTTATTTTTCTAAATTCTCAAGTTTTATAGTAAGATAACCTCCATACAAAATGGTGAAGGATATTGTAACACCCCAGTCGCACACGAGCCTGGAATGCTACTAAACTAACACTATAACATTTTAACATTGATACAATTCTCTAAAAACAGACAGAACCTCCTTTGTTTAGTTACAAAGCCGAAGGTCCCAACATTTAAAAATAATATAGTTAAATAATCCAACATCTAGCATAATCAAGAGATAACCAAAACTATGCTAATCATCACTATATCATCCATAGCATGCTAAACAACTAAAGCATAAACAAAAGGACATCCATAATCCTCTAATCAACTCTGTTACAAACCATTCCAAGCATAGGGAGTAATCATAAGGAATTCTTTAAGCAAATTACTCAACTACTAAATTATCATTCTATCAGTCCAAATGTGAGTAGTTCGTGCTATTGTGCAACCGCTTTTAATCCCTCCCATGCATGTCGTTCTTGGAAAGGGGTACCTAAAAACACAACAACAGCAAGAGTGAGTCCAAAGACTCAGCAAGTACAATAAATGGCAACAATAACATAAACAACTGTAATCATCAACCTCCATATACAATCTCAATTTATAAACATCTCATATGCTCATGCTATGCAAGATGCTCAAGTGCACTTTCTCTTTCTCTTTAACTTTTGCATTTTACCGGTAATGCAAAGTATGCAACCGTCGCTGCATACCCATGCCTGTGCTCGCAAGCGCAGGGACCAATTGCCCAATACTCCGCAAGTAAAGGGGACCTCAAGCCCACACTCCACAAGTGTGGGGACCTCAATCCGTCATATACACGACGGGGACCTCAACAAATACTTGGTCACCACGTGACCAAGTCCTCCATATATCAGCATGATGCATATGAACAAATCTTAATTCATCATAATCATGCATTCTCAACAACACCACTTATGAATAATCTTATTCATTCTTCTATCATTTAAGTTCATCGACATTCATAACAGTCAAGCATTCATGAATAACACTTATTTCCACAACACTAATACTTATGATCACTGACAACCATAACACTCTAGCATACAAAATATCGCATATACTCACAATACTAGCAAACCAGATCATACACCATAATCATTTTATCAAACAAGTACTTGCAAGTATTGGGTACTTCAAAGTTGTGCATACTTGGTCCTCACAAGACCAGCCTCAATATGCTATCAATATGCACATGCCCCAACACGATTTATCATCAAAGTACCAAAAGCAATAACAACATTCATGAATAAGGCATAGCCATACTTTGAACATTCACCATTCTTACTATACACACTTGTTCATAGCCATACGACACTAACATGCATCAACACGCATTCATGTCCAAGCAAATCACAACTAAGGTACAAACGATGCACTTGCCTCAACCGTGCGGGAACGAAGGACGCGAAGAGGGTGCGCCTCGGAACCAGTCCCCACCTAAAATTCATTTGGAGAATGCTAAGACAACAGTAATGGACCAACCAAACCATAAGAGTAAACACGAACTCGCAATAGTTCCTTTAGCGCGAACCCAACCCCAATTTCTAAATGTTGCTCTGTCCCCTCTGTGGACAGTCATGTTCTAAAATTCGTATCTTTTAGCACAGGAGTCCAAATGAGGTGTTCTTAGACTTAATTGAAAGGTTATCAAATTCTCCAACTAAACCTAGTTGGTGATCCCTCCTTATTCGGCCATCTATTACCCCTAACATGCCAAATAACAGAACATCGTTTTCACGTCAGGTTCTCTGGACAGCAACTTCAAACCATCATAACTTTCAGAATACTGATCCAAATTTCGCGTTCTTTAGTTTCCCTGAAATCTACCACAATTATCTATACTTTTCATTATAGTGAGACCTCCCAGAAACTCATCTAGATATCAGTTTAGGTCCGATTACTAAAATCTATCAGAATCACAGCAGATTTGCAGAACAGCAGCGCTACGAAATTCATAACTTTTGATCCGCTCATCCAAACGATATGATCTTGTACTCTACGAAAAGGTATCGACGTTGTCTACAACTTTATAGGAGGCGTCTAGGACAGATTCTTCTTTTAACCTCATCAAAACCGTCGACCAATCCTATCTGCCCTAAACAGATCTAATACCGACATTGCCTAATTATCCAATTGCACAACTAATCGGAGGAGAATTGGGATTACCCTTGAAGAACCTGCTGTTAAACGCGATGAGCACCACCCCAGGCCACAATCTCTCACTTCCCCTTTCTCTTCTTCTTCTCCCTCTTCTTATTGGCCGATCTATCTCCCGGGTGATCCTCCTGCTTCCTCCTCGACACCGGCAGCGAGGAACACCTTCTCGGCCAGCAGCAAAGGGCTTCAATGGAGGAAGAGGTGCTGCTGGACATGGGGAGGCGCAGGGGGAAAGAGGTGGGGGTGGGGCGCCAAGGGGAGAGGCAGGGTGCGGCCAAGAGGGGAGAGGAGGCGGCTAGGGTTTTGGGGTGGGCGCCTTCCCCCCTTAATTGGCCGGCCACTACATGGCCTAATGGGCCAAGGCCCAGGCCCAAGTTGCCCTAATAATGCTGCAAACCCCTCCGTTACCTATTTAATTAAGTATTTTCTATTTGATCCTTCTCCTGGATCAATATCTAAATAGTATTTTCTTGAATATTTGGCTTTCTCTCAAATTCTACTGGAGTATTACATTCTACCCCCTTAAGCAATTCGACCCGAATTCTAACCACGCTAATGTCAAAGAATAATCGCGGTGAAACTTGCTAACGTTACCACCCACTTGCTGTGAACAATTCCAGTACCTGCTCGCGCATGCATAAACTCCATTCGGTTGTCACTTCCCCTCGGACTTATATGATCCCACCACCTTGAGCGGATACCAACGTCTTTCACCTCAATACTAGTCTCGACCATACAGGTACACTCAACACACGAACTCAAGGGTAAGATCTTACTTGTTGACCAACGGCTCTAACAAAATCTGAAGCTCTGGTCCTCTGATGTACTCACTTAGCACCAGAATAAACAAGACATTGCGCACTCCACGTAAGTACTCGAGACGGTCCTAGTGATACGCCAATCTATAAATTCTCGTGTCTAAGGAACCCATCCAACGCATCTTTAGTTACACTTCCTTTTGGTACACGAGTACACAACCCTTTCTCAAACTTTCTTTTTAGAATTCAACTTTCTCTTAACCATGAGATTCAAAATCATCGCATAACACACTAACCCATTTCTTTTAGTTTGGCAACCTCAAATCTATGCTCAAACTGAATACAAAATCCACACTATGCTAGCATAAAAATGCTAAGCCCAAAATTTAGTCTCCAAGACCTCTACAACAAACTTCTCATATATCAGATAGGGAAATCCTCTGATTAAATCCCTAAATTTCCACAATTCCAACGTACTCATTCATTAACATCATCATGAATCACCCACACAACTCATTCATTAACATCATCATGAATCACCCACACAACCTTGCAATATTACCCAATTGCGTTACTCTATAAAATTGATCAAGATTTCCATACTTTCGATAATTCCCAACATTTCAACATGAACTAAGGTTTTAGGATTACACTTTACCATAGGTTCTACTTTGTCATAACACTAATCAGTTTTACTTCAATGACAATCATTCCATTTGAATCAAATTTTCTCCAAGAGTTATAGGTCAAAACCAATTCATCTTCTACTACTCCAATAGCTTGGTACCAAAATCTCACCACTACATTTACTTGACCACCACCAAACAGTTGCCAGACTACGCTTTAATAATACTTTGCAACACAAATCCGATGATCCTTTCTCAAAAGGAAGAGACGAACAAGGACAAGTTCGGCACACAGGAAAACGTGACTCCACACAGTGAGCACGAGACCAAACGAAATAATCCAATAGCGATGATCTTAGAGAACAAAAGATGAAATCACAGTTGAGGGTACATACACCTCAAAAAAAGATTATCAAATCTCAACCAATGAGAATAAGGCATTGCTATTGAAACTCGAGAACTCTTGCACGAAAAAAAACAGAAAGTTTAAGCACGCTTCAATTAAATTGCAAGTTACAAAACTTGTCACCAATCCTCAAATACTCCTACTACGCTCTTTCCTTTAAGACAGAAAACAATCCTTTGACTACAACAACACTTTGCCAGCTCAATCAAGATAAGTTCTTAAGACCAAACCACATGAACCACTTAAAAACCAATAAAATCTTTCAACGCGTCATTTTGCTCGGAACAGTTTCAACTATCATATGAATCATGAGGTCCAAATGATCACAACCGCAAGACACGAAATATTTTCGTTTATATGATATCACAAAAAAACAGTCAAATTATTCTCCTCTTAAAGGAATCGACATCACTCTACAACCATATCTTTGTTAATCTTTCTAACATCATATAATGCACTCCTGGCATGAACCAACATACCTTACTATACCAACATACCTTACTATACCATCATCAACCTTTCCAAGAGAAACACAATAACTTATTTCATTTTTTTCTAACAAGATCCAATACTCAACTTAGTCAAGAGAATATCTAATGCACAATCCACAGTATCGAAGTAAACCATCTTTTAACAAGGGCATGCTACCCAGGTTATCCTCGTAAAACACACATATATAGATCACCCTTAAATTCCAATCATTAACCTATTAGCAAAGCTCAACATCAATTTAGTGCAGACCAATCCAATCTAGCGGCCATCCTAGATATTTAACAATTATTCAGTCATGGAAGAATTTATGGTCATTTCTCTATTTCCATTCCCACTAGCAAATATAGGATCATCAAGCAGCCAAATAATGAAAACTTTCAGATTATTATCCACTAAAACAACAGTCAAATACATCCTTATCTCTCCCTTCCTGCATAGTTAAATTAATCCATTGAGATCAGGTAATCCAACAGGTTTAGTAACCTAAACAATTTTAATAATCAACCCTCTCATCAAAACATACTATTATCCTACCACTCCACCATTATGTAAACATAGATCCCAATTACATCCCATTAGTTCACCTGTTAGGGATGCTCAATACCATACTTCGATACATAATAATTGCACCTAGCAATTACATATGATCAGTACATATCCATAAAGATAACTCCAAGTTCAATAGCCATTATGACAATAATCTGACATCTTCTGGACTTAACCATCCCAAAAGGTTAGATTAATCCATTGAGACACGTTAATCTAATTTACCAAGAAAGTTTACCAAAAGCATCACTCTTAATCATCGACTCAATTACATCAATGTTCTACACCTCTTATTAACTCTATTGTTTACAACTAGGTATAATCATACTCTTAATCGCAGCTCCTCGAGAACTACTACAAGCACTTTCAAAATAATCACTTTCCTTTCAAGGATCTTTGTTAGGATCGATCATGCACACACTACAGACCTAATCTGATAACCCATATCATATCCATTAATTGCTTTGGTTATAACCTCTCACTTAACCAAGACAACACAACACTAAAAGGTTTAACATCTTCTTTCATAAAAGAGATCCATTAATCTTCATCACTCAAAATACACAAAAGAGATACATTGAGTCAAAGCCTCCACGTACTAAAGGACTTGTAAAAAGAAACTTTCATTAACGAAAAACACCACACGAATGAATGGATCAAATTTTCCAATGAGAAAGACATAACTCCAATTTAAAGGTCAAACTTGACAATCAACTAAGTTCACCAGCCGCAAGAATAACTCATCGGTTGGGGAAACAATGATTGCTTTACAGAACAAATTAAGCCAATAGAAACATAATCCAAAGCAACCCATCAACCGGGATGAACTAAAAGCCCAAGGAAAAACTCATCAATCACCACAAGATAAGAGTTGACCAAATCAAATTTCAAAGGAGAGAACAACTCTTCTATATAAACTCACTATCAACGCCTGTACTACGATCTCCAGTGTGTACACTTCGCTAATCCTATACCACGAACGGTGGTGTATCCTGGTATAGCCCAGGACCACAACCACTACCTCCACCTCTCAACATGGGTTACCCCCACACATAATAACTATAGTATTATACTATAGATATATCAGATCATCTCATAACATGAATCATTAATACAACTCAACATAAGCGTAAATGCAATGCTTGACCCATCCCATCCTACTGTGCACCAGTGTGTCAGGTTTATATGTTTATTAACCATTACAAAATTTTAGCAATTTAAGTTGCTTGAGTTGTAATCCAATCACCACAGACCTACTGCCCGCTCTGATACCAGCTGTAACACCCCAGCCGCACACGAGCCTGGAATGTTACTAAACTAACACTATAACATTTTAACATTGATACAATTCTCTAAAAACAGACAGAACCTCCTTTGTTTAGTTACTAAGCCGAAGGTCCCAACATTTAAAAATAATATAGTTAAATAATCCAACATCTAGCATAATCAAGAGATAACCAAAACTATGCTAATCATCACTATATCATCCATAGCATGCTAAACAACTAAAGCATAAACAAAAGGACATCCATAATCCTCTAATCAACTCTGTTACAAACCATTCCAAGCATAGGGAGTAATCATAAGAAATTCTTTAAGCAAATTACTCAACTACTAAATTATCATTCTATCAGTCCAAATGTGAGTAGTTCATGCTATTGTGCAACCGCTTTTAATCCCTCCCATGCATGTCGTTCTTGGAAAGGGGTACCTAAAAACACAACAACGACAGAGTGAGTCCAAAGACTCGCAAGTACAATAAATGGCAACAATAACATAAACAATCTGTAATCATCAACCTCCATATACAATCTCAATTTATAAACATCTCATATGCTCATGCTATGCAAGATGCTCAAGTGCACTTTCTCTTTCTCTTTAACTTTTGCATTTTACCGGTAATGCAAAGTATGCAACCGTCATTGCATACCCATGCACTGTCTCGCATAGCGCAGGACCAATTGCCCAATACTCCGCAAGTAAAGGGGACCTCAAGCCCACACTCCACAAGTGTGGGGACCTCAAGCCCGTCATATACGACGGGGACCTCAACAAATACTTGGTCACCACGTGACCAAGTCCTCCATATATCGACATGATGCATATGAACAAATCTTAATTCATCATAATCATGCATTCTCAACAACACCACTTATGAATAATCTTATTCATTCTTCTATCATTTAAGTTCATCGACATTCATAACAGTCAAGCATTCATGAATAACACTTATTTCCACAACACTAATACTTATGATCATTGACAACCATAACACTCTAGCATACAAAATATCGCATATACTCACAATACTAGCAAACCAGATCATACACCATAATCATTTTATCAAACAAGTACTTGCAAGTATTGGGTACTTCAAAGTTGTGCATACTTGGTCCTCACAAGACCAGGCCTCAATATGCTATCAATATGCACATGCCCCAACACGATTTATCATCAAAGTACCAAAAGCAATAACAACATTCATGAATAAGGCATAGCCATACTTTGAACATTCACCATTCTTACTATACACACTTGTTCACAGCCATACGACACTAACATGCATCAACACGCATTCATGTCCAAGCAAATCACAACTAAGGTACAAACGATGCACTTGCCTCAACCGTGCGGGAACGAAGGACGCGAAGAGGGTGCCGCCTCCGGAACCAGTCCCCCACCTAAAATTCATTTGGAGAATGCTAAGACAACAGTAGTGGACCAACCAAACCATAAGAGTAAACACGAACTCGCAATAGTTCCTTTAGCGCGAACCCAACCCCAATTTCTAAATGTTGCTCTGTCCCCTCTGTGGACAGTCATGTTCTAAAATTCGTATCTTTTAGCACAGGAGTCCAAATGAGGTGTTCTTAGACTTAATTGAAAGGTTATCAAATTCTCCAACTAAACCTAGTTGGTGAGCCCTCCTTATTCGGCCATCTATTACCCCTAACATGCCAAATAACAGAACATCGTTTTCACGTCAGGTTCTCTGGACAGCAACTTCAAACCATCATAACTTTCAGAATACTGATCCAAATTTCGTGTTCTTTAGTTTCCCTGAAAGCTACCACAATTATCTATACTTTTCATTATAGTGAGACCTCCCAGAAACTCATCTAGATATCAGTTTAGGTCCGATTACTAAAATCTATCAGAATCACAGCAGATTTGCAGAACAGCAGCGCTACGAAATTCATAACTTTTGATCCGCTCATCCAAACGATATGATCTTGTACTCTACGAAAAGGTATCGACGTTGTCTACAACTTTCTAGGAGGCGTCGAGGACAGATTCTTCTTTTAACCTCATCAAAACCGTCGACCAATCCTATCTGCCCTAAACAGATCTAATACCGACATTGCCTAATTATCCAATTGCACAACTAATCGGAGGAGAATTGGGATTACCCTTGAAGAACCTGCTGTTAAACGCGATGAGCACCACCCCAGGCCACAATCTCTCACTTCCCCTTTCCTCTTCTTCTTCTCCCTCTTCTTATTGGTCGATCTATCTCCCGGGTGATCCTCCTGCTTCCTCCTCGACACCGGCAGCGAGGAACACCTTCTCGGCCAGCAGCAAAGGGCTTCAATGGAGGAAGAGGTGCTGCTGGACATGGGGAGGCGCAGGGGAAAGAGGTGGGGGTGGGGCGCCAAGGGGAGAGCGAGTGCGGCCAAGAGGGGAGAGGAGGCTAGGGTTTTGGGGGTGGGGTGCCTTCCCCCCCCCCCTTAATTGGCCGTCCACTACATGGCCTAATGGGCCAAGGCCCAGGCCCAAGTTGCCCTAATAATGCTGCAAACCCCTCCGTTACCTATTTAATTAAGTATTTTCTATTTGATCCTTCTCCTGGATCAATATCTAAATAGTCTTTTTCTTCGAATATTTGGCTTTCTCTCAAATTCTACTCTGGAGTATTACATATATCCTCCTATTACATGGCTAACCGCCTAATTTTCACAAGGATTAACCATCCTAAAATATTTGCTAAAATCATTTTAAAAATAAAACCAAAGTCTCACTTTGAGTGGCTTTGCTCAGCATGTTCATGACCGTGGACACGGCTATTCGAATAGTTTTACACTCTGCAGAGGTTGTACAACTTTACCCACAAGAGATAATTGACTTATAATGTCTTCCTGTCACACTTCCATAGGTATGCGACCAAGTTATTATCACAAGGCGTTTACAATGCATCATCTCATCGTAGTCATGATCGTTAAGGTTTCGCTCCCATTGACCTAACCACCCGCCGGAAGTCCACTCTTGCGCTAGGTGGGAATATTGTCTAACCGACACCCACACAACCAGGTGTCACTACCACGGTGAAATGTTGCAAATTATTTAGCCCAGCCTGTCCTATTCTAGACTTGTGGTAGTACGGTGGAGCTTTGCAAGATGCAGCTTGAAGACCAGTCCTTAACTGACTTTGGCAACTTCCAATAAAACCCTGGGCCTCAACCATTCCCGAATTGAGCTCGTGCATAAACCGACACCCACCAAACATCCATTTCGCCCAAGTCTAAATCAATTTTCATTTATTTCAATTTTCAAGGCATTTGTTAAGTTCCATGACAAACCAATGTCATGGATATAATTTTTGACAACATTTGCTCTTTTGGCTGTAAATTCCCCAAATCAAATATTTCAGGTCTTAGCATTGCTAGGCAAAATTTTCCAACATGTTCTACTCATACTAATGTTCCAACCAGATTTTAACTATGGTATCAAGGAATGGCTAATTCGATAGCAAATTTGGCTATACAAAGGTATTGGGAATAACTATAATTTAAATAACTAAGTATAAATAAGCATGCGGTAATAGTTCAAAACAGAATTTAAATAATTTAAAATACTGAGATTCAAATATGTTCAAAGGATGTAACTTGTCTTGCTCATATGCTTGAGAATCTAACTCTTCAAAAAGATCAATTTCCCTGGAGTCGTCGAAATCTACACACGAAAATAAATCAATAATCAAATAAATTGAAATAAACTCCAAATTAAATAATCTCAGATTAATTTTACGCTTTTCTTGCTTATTTTTCTGCTAGTTGAACTGCTGCCATTTATTCGTATGCGGCTTTAACCAAATTCGTTCGGTCCAAAAAAAAAATTAAACAGCGCCGAAATTAATTTTACTTTGACTAAATTTATTACCACTAATCCTCCCTGAAATTACCATTCTACCATTCTCCTAAATTTTCTCTCTTTTCTTAATGTTTCTCTCTTTTTACTAAACCACCCACCTAATCTCCTTTTTTCTCTCTCTCCACCTTATCTTCGAGTTTCCTCCAGCCGATAGCCTCCTGGTGCCTTGCTTCCCATTCTTTCTTCTTCCCTTCCATTTCTTTTCCCCATTATTCCATCACTTCCTCCATTCTCTCTTTCTCTAGCATTAGCTTCGGCTGAAGCTTCTCCAGCCCATGGCGCCGCCTCTCTGGCTCCCGGCCCGCCTCCTCTTCTCCGGCCGTTGCCTCCGGCTTGCCCGTGCGCTCCAGCCCGTCCGCGCCATGGCTTGGCCTGGCCTGGCCTGCGGCCACCAACCAGCGCCTCTCTCTAGCAACGCGGCTCGGCCCGCTCCTGCGCCGCCCCTGCCCGGCTCGGCCATGCCTAGTCTGCTGTGGTTCTGCCCCGTGCTGCGCTTGCGCATGCGCCTGCACCCCTGTGCTTGCGAGCCCTCCTCCTTGTGTCTCTGCGGCCGGTCCCGGTTTGGTCGCTGGCTGTTGTGTCGCTCTGGCTCGCCCGCTCAGCTTGGCCCTCACCTGGACTTGACCTTCCCCCTGATTCCCCTTCTTGTTTTTCCTGTTCAGTTGCTTTGGCATGATTCCTTTTACTGATGTCGGTTACTTGTTGTATGTGCATGGTGAAGATGGAGAAATTTTTGCATTTGTGGCTCTGTAGCACGTTTGAATTTCAAAACTACATTTGTGGCCCTGTAGCACATTTGAATTTCAAAACTAGCCCTCGTTCACTCTAATTTACAAATGTAGCCGCTATACAGTACTTGTACCGCGGCAACCGAGGACGGCAGGCACCTGCCCTCGGCCCCGGGCGCGGTAGCTGGCTGCCCCCGGCCCCGGGCACAGCAACTGGCTCCGCCTCGGCTCACGCGCGCGCTTTGCACCGAAAGCAACTTCAGCTGCATGCATTTTTTTTTTTGTCTCTTTAAATCACGTCAAAGTCACATCGCTTCACATCAGAACTTGTCGATGTCATTCGTTGTCTATTTTGCTATGCGTATATAAACGAACACGCACGGCCTAATCACTCATAAGCCGCAGCGCATGTTCTGATTAGTTAGGTAATTACGTATTTAAATTTTTTTCTTATTGCAATTTTTAGCGTTAAGTACGTACTTAGATTTTGCTAACTGTTAGTTGTTCTCTATTTGCAGCAATGGCACGTACTCTACCACTCCTACTTAAGGAGGCATGGGACGCCCAGCATCGCTGTCACGCTTGGATCGGTGGCGATGGACCGCCAACTCTGATGACACAGGGACCGAGAGAGACCTGGCCGTTAGACGAGCGTTATGTTTCGAGGCTTCATCAATCTGGACTGATTGCGTTCGCTCGCATGCTGAACATGGGGCAGAACCTCCTGATTGATGCCTGCCTTCTTTCCGCCCTAGTTGATCGTTGGCGGCTGGAGACCCACACGTTCCACTTCCGGTGGGAGATGACCGTGACACTGCAAGATGTCAGCTTCATTACCGGGTTGCCGTTGCGAGGCCGTGCAGTTGTTCCCCCTCCAAGGTCGGTGGACTGGAAGGTGCGTCTCAATCATCGCTTCGGGCATCCTATCCCCGAGTGGTCTAAGGGCGTTCCGCACGCCTGGCTGCGACTATTCATGCATTGCCCAAATGATGCAACGGAGGAGGTGGTTCGATGTCACCTAATTGCATATTTGTTGTTTATTTTCAGGTGGGTCATGTTCCCTAGCACACAGGGGGACATGGTGTACTCGAGTTATATTCACCTTGCGGAGTCCATCGTGGACGCCGACGATGCCCTTGATATAGTTGGGGTTGGTTTGTCTTCGCTGCGCTCGTATCGCGACTGCGGCGACGCCGCAGCGTCGCATGGGAACGAGCCGTCTTTGTCGGGTTGCCACACGCTATTACAGCTGTGGTTGTGCGAGCACTTCGCGGTCGGACGGCCGTACTTCCGCCTCCCAATCCACCCTTACCCCCGCACACAACATTTCTATGGTTGGGCGGACGACCAGGATCCCGTGGAAGGCCCAACCATGGGATCCCGATGGACTGTGGTAGCACTGGGGTGGGCTAGGGACAAAGCGCGTCGCATATACCCCGAGTTCCACAACGAATTTGAGGCCCTACACGAGGACGACGTAATATGGGCTCCTTGGATAGATGCCTTCGTGCATGGCACAGTGCCCGACGGGTTGAGCTTGCTATGCCACCAAGATGCGGCGTACTAGAGGACAACTTGCCATCTGGTGTTCTCCCACATGGTTAAGGCCTATAACCCACAATGGGTGATGAGGCAGTTCCAGCTGCGCCAAGAGATCCCCACTGCCCTAGGGCGACTGCTTGCGAGGCGTAGTCACTTGTAAGTACATTGCATTGCTTAATAATATTGTAGGTCATTTAGTCATATGTTATATCGGTACCATAATTTTTTGTGTTTGTTCCACCTTTAGGCAGACAAAGAAGGGCCGCAAGAGCGATGACTGGCTTTAGACGCAACAACCGTGGATAGATGCATGGCAAACATCCACTGATTCCATTTTGCAGGAGGCACGGCCTTACGATGAAGGGACTTACGACACGTACCTGGAGTGGTACGTACGGCACACGCAGACGAGATTGATAGGTGCCCCAGCCCGACATGTAGATCCTAGCCACGCCAAATGCTTGGACTTGGGGCTGGACCCGCACCGTGCAGCACGCCGTGACGATTCGGTACATTCAGCACGTAGTAGATTAACCACCCTCCGAAATAGGGTTAAGTAACAAAATTTTGTCTATTCGGTAACCATGCGGTGGACCGTTTGCAGAGCGTTGTGGAGCACGGCCATTGGGAACTCGAGCGGGGCACGAACAACACAGTTGAATGCCTTTTTTGGGTCATGAAGACGCTTGTTGAAGATGTTAAGCAGGTCATTCGTAACATGAGTTGTGGAAGGCCCACCGATGTCGACTTGAGGCATCGGACGGAGCATCGTCGCGTACCCTTGCCCCTCCATCTTCCCGTCCGAGCGAGTTGACCCAGCGGCGCAGCAACATGGGCGGCGGATCGTCTGCGCAATTGCCACGCACGCACTCTACGCTGACGCCGTCGTCGTCGCGGAGGTACCCTACGCTGACGCCGTCGTCGTCGCGGAGGGACCCTACGCTGACGCCGTCGTCATCACGGAGGCAGGAAGAGGACATTCCAGAAAGCACGGATGTGCAACCCGGAACCGCGGAGGTTATCCCAGATTCTCCCTCCCAGCCCCACACTCTCGGTCAATTTCGAATGGGCGATACGGCGCCATGGTATTAGTCCGGCTACACACCATACCCTGCGCAGTTCACTCCGCAAGGTTAACCGTACCCCGAGTAGTTCACCCAGTTCATCTCACAAGCTCAACCGAGTTGGTGCCCCTCCGCGGATCCTACTGCTTGGATCACCGACTTGTTGTCAACGCCAGTCCCGCAGGTGATGCCCCCTGTGTACGATGACACGGCTGATGAGGAGCCCCGCTATGACCTGTGACAAAACCCACAGTCACCTGATAGGCTGACGTTCCCATAGGGGCAGATTTGTCAGAGACCTATGGCAGCAACACGGCGTAGAAGGCCAGTACAGAGTCCTATGCCCGACAGCATTGAGGAGCAGCGTGAGCAGTAGTAACATTAGAAGTCTATTATATGTTGTAACTTGTACTCCAGTTACTGATTTGTAATCCAAGGAGAGTGTGGTAGTTGTAATGTAGTTGCACACTTTTACTTCGTTCTCTATCTAAGTAGAATAATTTTATTCTCATTCATGAAAGACCGCGATGCATGGATAAAGAGTAGACAGTACAAACCCAACGTTCTACTTGGCAAGAACAATATATAATAGAAGAAAGACCGTTAAACTAACTATGTTTACTAATTTGTGAAGCATCTTTTCAACTCTTGCCATCTTCTCATCCAGTTTGTTAAGTCTATTTTCTTCATTTTGGGTTGGTTGATCGGACGCTCGAGGCACTGCACGAAATGCATGAACACCACGGGAGTCTTCTTGTAAGGTACTAATTTGCATTGCAATATCTCGAACCACTAGGACAGCTTCATCAGCCTGCTGCCAAAACCGACATGTTGTGTTCTACAAAATAATTGCGGCTTGAAATGAAGGTAAGAAAACCTGGTATGTACAACGCAATTAATTCGTGCCGATTTTGCCCAACTTACCGTAAGATTTGAACACTTCATGAACACTCGGGACGGATTAGTTGGCGTATGAGAGGTAAACACATTTATCGGATCCCTGCAACGAGTGCAAACTAGGTGTTGTCGTAGTGATTGTAATTCTCTGCTCACTCGAAAGTTAGATGAGGCCGAAGACATCTTGTTTTACACTAGAAGAAATGAGAAGAGTAAGAGAAGAGTGAGGTGAATCGCAGTGAAAGCATCCATATATAGCGTTGGAACCACAAAGGGCCACTGTGTGCAAAGGAGGACGTGACCACAAAGTGTCGAAAGCATGTTGTGACAACTCCCTGGAAAGTAGGACGTGACAACTCTCTGCAAAGTAAGACGTGACAACTCTCTAGAAAGCAGGACGCGACTACTTTCTTGAAAGCAGGATGTGACCGAAATGAGACAGATAACAACTTGTTACAGCATACAAAGCAATGCAGGTTACAACGCAAATCACTACAACACTCACATCGCTACGACCAACATGATTCAATACACCGGATAGCTTACACATACTAAGTGGCGCCGAAGGAAGAAGGTCTATTCGGGCAGTTCCCGAATGAGTGCCCATAAGTCTTGCATAGCCTACACCTTATTGGTCTCGGCTGATCTCCAAGTTGGCTCGCGTCCATGTCGTTGCGGATGCGCCTTGACTGATGCCTCCCATGGCCTGGATGTCGTAGTGCTTCATTCGGTGACCACTTCACTGCTCCCCGCCATATGTCCCTGTAGTGACCTTCGACGTCGTAGGAGTTGAACTCCCCGTTCCAATAATCATACAGGTGTCGTATGTCATTAGTTTATGTTTCAAATGTAATTAAATGAGGATAAATTAAAACTTTTGTTGGCTCATGAAGTCATTTGTAAATTTCCTAGAATTTACCCCTAGCAATTCCTATTTCTAAAGAGCCATGTTTCTTTGATGGAATCGTTGTCATTAAAAAAAAACTTTCCAATCTAATCTTGTTATCATCCTCTGGAAATATTTTTCCTATCATCTTGGTCATCTTGGCAACCTCTCTGAAAAATCTCATGATTTTTAGATTTTATTGCTATTTCAAAGAGCAAGTCAAACCAGTTTAAATTCTGGTCAAATCTCTAGGGCAGCAGCTTGTGAATTTTCTAGGAACATTGTGCTGCATGAAAATCCTAGCAAAATTACACAAGGTTGTCCTCTGGCCCTGTAAGCTTCCATAAACATTTCAGAATTTTTAGAGCTTGAGCTACGTCTATAAATTCCCTAATCCTCTCTATCCTTTAAATCAAAAACCTGAAAACACTGTTCCTCGGGCTCGGACCTAACTCCGACCAAGCCCGTGCGACCTGACTCGGTCTAACCCCCTAATTGCACCGTCGCATGCAGCCGTTAGATCGCGTGTCAACGGTCACGATCGCGTACCGCTTCGGCCTGGTGTGGATTCGCTCGCGTGCTGTCGACCCTTGGATCTCGATCGAGCGGCTCGCGCCAACTCAACTCGCTCGATCTCTCTCTCGTCGTTGAGTCGCTGACACCGCGGACCCACCCATCAGTTGCGTCGTCAACCTCGCGCTGACGCTCGCAGAGCTCCTGTGCCACGCGGCCGCGCCGCTCTGATGCACTCCGTCACCTCCGTGACCGCACCGCCCCTCCCGACCTGTCCTGGAGCTCCGTTGCCTAACGCCGCTTCCATCCCGACCGTTGGCCACCTATATCCCGCCCCCTCTCGCTCCATTTTCCCTCATTCTTCCTCTCGGGGCTGAGGAAGAAGAAGCTCTCCTGAGCTCGCTCCACGGGTGAGTTTCTTTCCGCATGGTCTCCCCTCCTTCCTTTTCCTTCACTGCACCGTGTTCCTCAGGCTGAGCCTTTGTCTTCGCATATAGGACCGAGAACACCAGGAGCGCCCCCATCTTGTCCGGAGCGCGCACCCGAGACCGCCGCCGTGTCATCTTCGTCTCCGGTGAGTCTCCTCTCGTTTCTTGCGCGTCACTTTGCGCCATGGGTTACAAGAAACGTATTCCCTCAACCAATTTGGCCTTTCGCTCACGAAACTCAAGAACCTTGGTTTTCCCCTTTTCGGCCGGCTGGAGCCCCCTTCTTCTCCGGTGATGGTGCGGTGAGCCTCACAAATTCTTTTCGTGCACCATCCGGGGCCTCACTTGAACTCTCCCGACCATTCACACCTCGTTTCTTTCACGGATTAACTCCTCCTCGGTGAAGCCATCGCGCCGCCTCGGTTCTCCGCCGGCTCAACTCAGACCACCCAGTCCCTCCGGGTCATCGTGGTAAGTTCATCGACCCCTCTTATGCTCATGCGCGCGTCATATTTCCCTTGGCGCCGCTGCTTCGTGCAACGCCACATCGGCCGTAGTAGCTCCTCCGCCTCGCTCCGTCGCGCCGCCGCCGTGAGCCACCTTAGTCCTCACCGCCGGTATCTTTAGCTTCGCCTAGCTGCCAGGATTCCATTTTGAGCTTTCACTTGGGCCACCATGGCGCGTAGCGCCGGTGGGCCGCCGGGGAAGGTCGCGGCCGCAGCGAGCTCCCGCGTGGCGCGTTCCGACCGCAACTGTAGCGGCATGATTAGGAGTTAATGGCGTTGATTAGTATTTAATGTCGCATCTTTGTCGGAAATCCCCGTTTAGCTGAGGTTCTGTGTCACCGACATGTGTGTCCGAGGCCGTTAAGCGCACAGTCAGCCTTCGGTGAGCCTGTGGGCCGAGTTCATGGTTCTCGGTCCATGCACTGTGTTGTGGACCGAGTCAATGACGGGCGGACCCCACATGTCAGGCGGTTTCGGAAATTGTTCTGAAAAATATGAAATGGCACTGTGTTCTGGTCCCCACTCGTCAGTGTGAGTGGATAGGGTGAGCTGGGTATAAAAAGTATCGTAGGTTTATAGAAATTCCGAAATGCTTTATTTCTGAACTGAAAAATGGGTTTAACTTCTAAAATGCATAACTAATTCATTCTCGCTCCAAAAGTGATGATTCAAATTTTGTTAGTTTCCATTTTAAATGTACTTTAATACAAAAATAGGTTTAACCATGTTTCTGTCCCAGAAAATGTTTATTAATAAAATGACTCTAGGATAGATTTATTTTTTGCACTGAAAATTGTTCAAACTTCAAAAATGCATAAGTATTTCTATGTAACTTCAAATTGAGGGAATCCAATTTTGTTGGCTTCCTCTAATAATGAACTTTCTGTTAAAATTGGTTTTAGGCATGTTTCTGTTGATAGAGAAATTATAAATATAATTGAATTGTGCTCATTTGCATGTCTTTGAAAATTCATAGAAGGTGCATTATAGCTCCAAATGAGGTGAATCCAATTGGGTTGTTCATCTTATGAGGTGCTTGATTTACTGTAAAAATTTCAGATGCACCACATTTCCAGAAATTTTTGCCAAACAATTTAATTACATTGAATAGTAACAAATTGCATTTTCTAGCTGAGCAGAATTGTTTTGCTTATAACTTTTGCTCAGAATGTCCAAATGAAGTGATTCCTGTTTCTAAATTCATTATAAATCATGCTCTTGCTGCTGTAAAATTTTCAGAGCATTTGGAGAAAGTTGATTTTTGAGTCTTTTCTGTATTTCTCGTTCTTATCGGTTCCTATTCGCCTTTTCGTTAGGTGCCGACGAGTGTATCAATCTTGAGAGTACCCCTCTGCAGCAAACTGAGCAAGTCCAGCAAGGCAAGCAGTTTGATCATGTTAATCCTACTATTTTAAAGTCTAATATATTGTTTTCAACTTGTATGTATGCATTGCTATTTTGTGTTAAATTGGTTAGTTATTCCCTTAGATGCATAATCTCTTGGTAAATGATATTCCTCTACTACCTGAGCCTAGGTTATTTGCTGTGATTAGAGTTCGTTGGATGAGCTCTTGTCGCTTAGTAGGTTACGGGTTCAATTGCTTAGCCATGCTTAGCTTACGGTAGTTTTGGGCGATCATCGACTTAGTCGATGATTTTGATCACACAGATATTGATATTATTCCATTTTGTCCAGCCTTGTGATTTGTTATTTTACAACTCAAAAACTGAAAACAAAAATTATATCTTGACTTGGGCACAATGGTATGTTGGTGTGATCTGTTGGGTGTGATTGGAATGGCGCCTAAGTCCCCATGGACCGAGTTACTTGTGTCACTAAGCCAAGCGCTTAATGCGTGCTAACCACACGAGGGGGATATGGGACCTCTCTTGGCTAAGTACTTTGGAAGGTGTTAATTAGGAGCTGGTCGGTGGGTGTTTTGTGTGTGGTGTTTGGAGGGGAGCACTAGCAGACCGGTTAGGCTGTCTAATGTGTCTTTCTCCTGTGGGTTGCGGCTCTTAATTAGCATCATCCATTGGAAAATGTCTTGTTAGATTTAGCCGTGCCTGCATACCCAAGGTAGTATGCTAACCGTGGCTGGTGGAAAGGCGGTCTATCGTGTGGGTACATTGGTACACCCCTGCAGGGTTTGATCTATTCGAATAGTCTTGTCCTAGGTTATGGACATGCTTGGTAAGGTCGTGCAAGAACTAGACTACAACCTTTGAAAATTTAAAACTTGACATGGGTGGTATGAATGGGTAATTCATGCTATTGTTGTGGTGACTATTGGGATAGTCACTTCCAGGATGTCATTCTATTTGTCATTATGTTCCTGCAGTTATTTCAACAATGAAAATGAATTGCAAACTGGCCCTTCAAATGTATTACATTATTGCAAATAAAATTGGCTTTGTGCTGAAAATGAGACATATGGCCCCCACCAAATAAGCTTGCATGTAGTATATGAATAGGTCTGCTAGTCCACACGTCAGTCTTGCGAGTACAAAAACAATTTTTGTACTCATTTGCTTTGCTTAATATTATTTGTTGCAGAGGAAGAAGGTGAGCCCAATGGCCTCACTTTTGCGAGTCATGCTGTGGAGGGGTTTGGGACGACTAGTTTGGCGAACCGGTTGGTTGCCTCGTGGGTAAAGGTACACTGATTGGCTTTTGTTTATCGTCATCTTATGGCACTATCGCTTCCGCTATTTACTTAGTCTTTTTATGTCTTTTGGCCGGTCGGCCCTCTTTTATAATAACTCTTATTGTATGCCTACTGTTTAGTAATGAGTTGTTTTGGATTCTATGTCTTGTATGGGGTTGATGCATGATTTTGTGAAAAGAGGTGTGTATACTGCATTCCTGGGAAGTATACATATCTCGAGGCTTAGTTTATTTGATTTGTGATGCTAGGACCAGTTGGAAGGTTAAGCATTACAAGCCAAATAAATTTGGGTCCTCACAAAGTTGGTATCAGAGCCATACTGACCGTTGTAACCCAAGCTTGGTCGTCGTTAGGATATTTTGGAAAAGCTTATTTTGAAAGTGTCAAATGGTTTATGAAAGCCTAAGTAGATTCTCAAACTTTACTCCTTATCTATCTTAGCTGTCTACTCTCATCTTGCTCTAATTTGAGTTTTAAATAATTGTTTTCCTCTCCTTCCTTTCAAAAGGTAGTTAATTGTCGGTTAAAAATGATTTGGGAGAACCATGAGAGTGATAAATTGATAAGTAGTTGTCTTTTGGTAGGGAAGAAAAGCTCTTGGAGTTGAAGATTGCGGCTAGGCAAGGAAGGGAGAAAATATGGGCAGCTAGCTGTTAATTAGTAAATAGGACTGAAAATGAGAGGTTAATTCAACTAAAACTTGTGGGAATAAAAGGGTAAGATGTGTTACTAGTTAGCTAAGTATCTAACACTATTTTTGTCGCCCTAACTTTGCTCTTGAGTAGTGTTCAACTTGTTGTAGTTTGCTGAAATTTTATCTTCTCAACTAATTACTCGTTCATTCAATACGGGTTAGTTAGGTTGGGAAGTTGACCTTTATTCTTGTGATTCCTCGCTGTTTTGGGAGCCTTTTTGGAAGCTTTTTAAATGTGTTTCCTTGCTGTTTTTGGGCATTCGTTAGGGTGATATTTCATTCCCCTGATTATAGGTTAATTGTTCTATTTAGGTCTTGTTTATCGGGGTCCGTTGTTAACCTAACTTCCTTGTAGCAGGATGGCGGGAGGAACCCGTAGTGGCCGGAACAAGCAGCCTGGTTCTGATGAGGAGCTTCCACCTCCTCCGACCATGGCTGAAGTCCTTATGCAGATCGAACGCAACCGTTCAGAGGACCGGAGAGTGCTGGAGGTTATCGCTAGGAACACCTCAGCTTCCTCTGGCGCTTCTGGATCGGGAGCTGGAGGACATCAGACTCGTGGGGGGCTTGCGGAGTTCCTCCGTACGCAGCCTCCTACCTTCTCCCGGTCTGAGGATCCCCTTGACGCGGACGACTGGCTGCGTCTGGTTGAGCGGAAGCTCAACGTTGCTCAGTGCCAGGAGCAGGAGAAGGCACTGTTTGCGTCCCATCAGCTGGAGGGCGCAGCTCTCTCATGGTGGGAGAACTTCCTCGCCATGCAGCCTGCTGACCATGTGGTCACTTGGGTGGAGTTTCGTACCGCTTTTCGTCAGGCCCATGTCCCCGCCGGCCTGATGAAGCTGAAGAAGAAGGAGTTTCTTGCGCTCAAACAGGGGCGCAAGGCTGTGACTGAGTACCTCCATGAGTTTAACCACTTGGCGAGGTATGCTCCTGCTGAGGTGGCCACTGATCAGGCCAAGTAGGAGAAGTTTATGGAGGGTTTGTCTGAGGAGCTTCAGGACAAGCTCTCCATTATTGACTTTGCAGACTTCCAGGCCTTGGTGGACAAGGCCATCGTCGCCGAGCATAAGGCGAGAGCGCCGGGCGAGTCTCGCAAGCGCAAGTGGGAGGCCCAGCGATCTGCGCAGGCCGGCCTCTCCCGTTCCCGTGCTGGGCCTGCACCAGGGGCCCGTTCTCTGGCTTCACCACCGCCGAGGCCGTCGGCGCCAGTTCCTCGTCATCCGCAGGCCGTGCCCCAGTCACGTGCACCTGCGAACCAGCAGGGTGTCCCCCGTAATTCGGCTGCCGGGGTCACTTGCTTTTCTTGCAACCAGAAGGGGCATTATGCAAACAATTGCCCAAAGAGGAATGGAGTAGCCCCTCGTCCTAATGGAGGACGCGGGCAAGGAGGTGGTCCTTCCCTTGATCAGAAGATTGTCCCCGCTGCCCATGGCGTGGGAGGTGGCCGAGTCAACCACATATCGGCTGAGGAGGCACACGAGGCACCCGACGTTGTGTTGGGTACGCTTCTTGTCAATTCTCACCCTGCTATAGTATTATTTGATTCAGGAGCTTCGCATTCTTTTATTTCGAGATCATTTGCTGCTACTAGTAATCTTCACTTTGTTCCTTTGGGGGTTCCGTTGCTTATTCGCTCTCCGGGTTCGGAAATGAGAGCTGATCAAGAATGCCAGAATGTTCCTATTGAAGTCGAAGGGGTAGGATTCTTGGCGAATCTTATCCTACTCGACTCAGCGAGCCTGGATGTAATTCTTGGTATGGATTGGTTGTCCCAACACTTGGGGCAGATCGATTGTGCCAGGAAGATGGTCTTCCTCACCAGTCCTTCAGGCGTACAGGTTGGGTTTTCACCGCAGCTGCAAGGACCACATCTTTGTGCACTTGAAGCGAAGCCAGCTTTAGAGATTCAGGATGTTCCTACAGTGCGTGACTTTGCGGATGTTTTCCCTGAAGATTTGCCCGGGATGCCTCCGGTTCGAGACCTGGAGTTTGTCATTGAGTTGCTGCCCGGTACCGCCCCAGTTTCAAAGGCGCCGTATCGGATGCCTCCTAATGAGTTGGAGGAGTTGAAGAAGCAATTAGGTGAGCTGCAAGCAAAGGGTTTTATTCGTCCTAGCTCATCTCCTTGGGGTTGTCCTGCGATCTTTGTGAAGAAGAAGGACAAGACTTTGCGCATGTGTGTTGATTACCGTCCGCTCAATGAAGTGACGGTGAAAAACAAGTATCCTTTGCCCCGCATTGATGATCTCTTTGACCAGTTGACTGGAGCCCGGGTGTTTTCAAGATTGACTTGAGGTTGGGGTATCATCAAGTCCGGATCAGGGCTGAAGATATTCCGAAGACGGCTTTCACTACTCGTTATGGTCTTTACGAGTACACCGTCATGTCTTTTGGTTTGACCAATGCACCTGCTTTATTCATGAATCTTATGAACTCGGTGTTCATGGAGTATTTGGATCAGTTTGTGGTGGTCTTCATTGATGACATTCTTATCTACTCCAAGAATGAAGAAGAGCATGCTGAACATCTGAAGATTGTGTTGGGTAAGCTGCGTGAACATCAGCTGTATGCCAAGTTCAGCAAGTGCGAGTTCTGGTTGGAGGAAGTGGCATTCTTAGGCCATGTTCTTTCAGTAGGAGGCTTAGCTGTGGATCCTAGCAAGGTTAGTGATGTGCTATCTTGGGGTCAGCCCAAGTCGATTACCGAGGTGCGGAGTTTTCTTGGTTTGGCGGGTTATTACCGTCGCTTTATCGAGAACTTCTCCAAAATTGCCAAGCCTATGACTGAATTGCTCAAGAAGGACAAGAAATTTGTGTGGTCCCCTGCTTGTGATGAGAGTTTTCAGGAACTCAAGAAGCGTTTGACTTCAGCCCCAGTGCTCGTTCTTCCCGATATCCACAAGAGCTTCGATATCTTTTGCGATGCCTCTCGTCAGGGACTCGGTTGTGTGCTCATGCAGGATGGCAAGGTAGTGGCCTATGCGTCAAGGCAGTGGAGGCCTCATGAACTCAACTATCCTACCCATGACTTGGAGTTAGCTGCAGTGGTTCATGCACTCAAGATTTGGCGTCATTACCTGATCGGTAACCGTTGTGAAGTGTATTCGGATCACAAGAGCTTGAAGTATTTGTTCACCCAACCAGATCTGAACCTCAGGCAAAGAAGATGGTTGGAATTGATCAAAGATTATGACATGGGTATTCAATATCATCCGGGCAAGGCCAATGTCGTTGCGGATGCACTTAGTCGGAAGGTGTATTGCAATACTTTGATGCTCCAAGAGCAACAGCCTGCCCTCCTGGAAGAATTTCAGCGGCTCAATTTGGGTTTGGTTGAGCACGGTTCTCTTGCTGTTTTGGTTGTGCAATCAACCTTGGTGGATCGAATCAAGGCTGCGCGCGACAACTCGATGAGGTGTGAGTCAAATCAAGCGGAACATCCGAATGGGACAGCTAAGTGTTTTTCGGAGGATGAGCACGGTGTTGTGTGGTTTGGACAGCGCCTTGTGGTTCCAAAGGACATGGAGTTACGGGATTTGATTCTTCGCGAAGCCCATGATTCCCCTTTGTCTGTCCATCCCGGGGCCACAAAGATGTATCAAGATCTCAGGCAGAGGTTTTGGTGGACTCGAATGAAGAGGGAGATTGCAAAATTCATTGCCGAGTGCGATGTGTGTCGTCGTGTCAAGGCCGAGCATCAGCGCCCAGCCGGACTGCTTCAGCCCTTGCTAGTACCAGAGTGGAAGTGGGATTCGATCGGGATGGACTTCATCACTGGTCTACCCCGGTCTCCCAAGAAGAATGATGCCATTTGGGTTGTTATCGATCGATTGACTAAAGTGGATCATTTCCTTCCGGTCAGGTCTGACCTTCGGGTAGGTCTCTTGGCGGATCTCTACATAGCCCGCATCGTCAGTTTGCATGGTGTGCCACGAACGATTGTGTCAGATCGTGGTTCTCTTTTCACCTCTCGCTTTTGGCACAGCTTGCAAGAGGCTATGGGGACCCATCTTTCTTTCAGCTCAGCATACCACCCCCAGACTGACGGTCAGACAGAGCGAGTCAACCAAGTGTTGGAAGATATGCTCCGTGCTTGTGTTCTTTCTTATGGGAACAATTGGGAGAAGTGCCTACCGTTTGCCGAGTTTTCCTACAACAACAGCTTTCAGGCTAGTCTCGGCATGGCACCGTTCGAGGCTTTGTATGGGAGGAGGTGCAGAACCCCATTGAACTGGTCGGCGGTGAGAGCGGTTCTTGGCCCGAACTCAATCAATGAGGCGAAAGCGAGTTGATTGATTCGCGAGCATTTGCGCGTGGCCCAGTCTAGGCAAAAGAGCTATGCAGACCGCCGTCGCCGTGAGTTGAGCTTCCAGCCTAATGACTTTGTTTATCTCAGAGTCTCACCTTTGAAGGGTCATCGGCGTTTCGGCATCAAGGGCAAGTTAGCTCCTCGATATGTTGGGCCTTATCGTGTCATCGAGAGAGTTGGAGCTGTTGCGTACAGGCTAGAGTTGCCAGCGACACTTGAAGGGGTACATGATGTGTTCCATGTGTCCCAATTGAAGAAGTGTCTTCGTGTTCCGACCGAGGAAACCCCATTGGAGGGTCTCGATGTTCAAGAAGATTTGACCTATCGCGAGCATCCTGTTCGTATTCTTGATGAAGCTAAACGCAGAACAAGAAATCGTGCCATCAAGTTTCTTAAGGTTCAGTGGTCAAATCATTCTGAGGATGAAGCAACTTGGGAGCGAGAAGATCGCCTGCGTGCAGATTACCCTTCTTTCTTTTCCGAGTGAACGGAATCTCGGAACGAGATTCTTGTAAGGGGGGGAGATTTGTAACATCCCAAACATTAGTTTATGTTTCAAATGTAATTAAATGAGGATAAATTAAAACTTTTGTTTCCTCATGAAGTCATTTGTAAATTTCCTAGAATTTACCCCTAGCAATTCCTATTTCTAAAGAGCCATGTTTCTTTGATGGAATCGTTGTCATTAAAAAAAAAAACTTTCCAATCTAATCTTGTGATCATCCTCTGGAAATATTTTTCCTATCATCTTGGTCATCTTGGCAACCTCTCTGAAAAATCTCATGATTTTTAGATTTTATTTGCTATTTCAAAAGAGCAAGTCAAACCAGTTTAAATTCTGGTCAAATCTCTAGGGTAGCAGCTTGTGAATTTTCTAGGGAACATTGTGCTGCATGAAAAATCCTAGAAAAATTACACAAGATTGTCCTCTGGCCCTGTAAGCTTCCATAAACATTTCAGAATTTTTAGAGCTTCGGAGCTACGTCTATAAATTCCCTAATCCTCTCTGTCCTTTAAATCAAAAACCTGAAAACACTGTTCCTCGGGCTCGGACCTAACTCCGGCCGAGCCGCGCGCGTTTGACTCGGTCTAACCCCCTAATTGCACCGTCGCATGCAGCCGTTAGATCGCGCGTCAATGGTCACGATCGCGTACCGCTTCGGCCTGGTGTGGATTCGCTCGCGTGCTGTCGACCCTTGGATCTCGATCGAGCGGCTCGCGCCAACTCAACTCGCTCGATCTCTCTCTCGTCGCTGAGTCGCTGACACCGCGGACCCACCCGTTAGTTGCGTCGTCAACCTCGCGCTAACGCTCGCAGAGCTCCTGTGCCACGCGGCCGCGCCGCTTTGATGCA
The DNA here is from genome assembly GCA_036346255.1 of Ampelocalamus luodianensis. Classification (NCBI taxonomy): domain Eukaryota; kingdom Viridiplantae; phylum Streptophyta; class Magnoliopsida; order Poales; family Poaceae; genus Ampelocalamus; species Ampelocalamus luodianensis. The sequence goes on along the minus strand of CM070621.1, from coordinate 63,509,027 downwards.
CTCCGTCACCTCCGTGACCGCACCGCCCATCCCGACCTGTCTTGGAGCTCCGTTGCCTAACGCCGCTTCCATCCCGACCGTTGGCCACCTATATCCCGCCCCCTCTCGCTCCATTTTCCCTTATTCTTCCTCTTGGGGCTGAGGAAGAAGAAGCTCTCCTGAGCTCGCTCCACGGGTGAGTTTCTTTCCGCATGGTCTCCCCTCCTTCCTTTTCCTTCACTGCAACGTGTTCCTCAGGCTGAGCCTTTGTCTTCGCATATAGGACCGAGAACACCAGGAGCGCCCCCATCTTGTCCGGAGCGCGCACCCGAGACCGCCGCCGTGTCATCTTCATCTCCGGTGAGTCTCCTCTCGTTTCTTGCGCGTCACTTTGCGCCATGGGTTACAAGAAACGTTTTCCCTCAACCAATTTGGCCTTTCGTTCACAGAAACTCAAGAACCTTGGGTTTTCCCCCTTTTCGGCCGCTGGAGCCCCCTTCTTCTCCGGTGACGGTGCGGTGAGCCTCTGTCAAATTCTTTTCTCGTGCACCATCTGGGGGCCTCACTTGAACTCTCCCGACCATTCACACCTCGTTTCTTTCACCAGATTGACTCCTCCTCGGTGAAGCCATCGCCGCCGCCTCGGTTCTCGTCGCCGGCTCAACTCCGACCACCCCAGTCCCTCCGGGTCATCGTGGTAAGTTCACTGGACCCCTCTTATGCTCATGCGCGCGTCATATTTCCCTTGGCGCCGCTGCTTCGTGCAACGCCACATCGGCCGTAGTAGCTCCTCCGCCTCGCTCCGTCGCGCCGCCGCCGTGAGCCACCTTAGTCCTCACCGCCGGTATCTTTAGCTTCGCCTAGCTGCCAGGATTCCATTTTGAGCTTTCACTTGGGCCGCCATGGCGCGCGTAGCGCGGTGGCCACCGGGAAGGTCGCGACGCAGCGAGCTCCCGCGTGGCGCGTTCGACCGCCATATGTAGGCATGATTAGGAGTTAATGGCGTTGATTAGTATTTAATGTCGCATCTTTGTCGGAAATCCCCGTTTAGCTGAGGTTCTGTGTCACCGACATGTGGGTCCGAGGCCGTTAAGCGCACAGTCAGCCTTCGGTGAGCCCGTGGGCCGAGTTCATGGTTCTCGGTCCATGCACTGTGTTGTGGACCGAGTCAATGACGGGCGGACCCCACATGTGAGGCGGTTTCGGAAATTGTTCTGAAAAATATGAAATGGCACTGTGCTCTGGTCCCCACTCGTCAGTGTGAGTGGATAGGGTGAGCTGGGTATAAAAAGTATCGTATGTTTATAGAAATTCCGAAATGCTTTATTTCTGAACTGAAAAATGGGTTTAACTTCTAAAATGCATAACTAATTCATTCTAGCTCCAAAAGTGATGATTCAAATTTTGTTAGTTTCCATTTTAAATGTACTTTAATACAAAAATAGGTTGAACCATGTTTCTGTCCCAGAAAATGTTTATTAATAAAATGACTCTAGGATAGATTTATTTTTTTGCACTGAAAATTGTTCAAACTTCAAAAATGCATAAGTATTTCTCTGTAACTTCAAATTAAGGGAATCCAATTTTTTCGGCTTCCTCTAATAATGAACTTTCTGTTAAAATTGGTTTTAGGCATGTTTCTGTTGATAGACAAATTACAAATATAATTGAATTGTGCTCATTTGCATGTCTTTGAAAATTCATAGAAGGTGCATTATAGCTCCAAATGAGGTGAATCCAATTGGGTTGTTCATCTTATGAGGTGCTTGATTTACTGTAAAATTTTCAGATGCACCACATTTCCAGAAATTTTGCCAAACAATTTAATTACATTGAATAGTAACAAATTGCATTTTCTAGCTGAGCAGAATTGTTTTGCTTATAACTTTTGCTTAGAATGTCCAAATGAAGTGATTCCTATTTCTAAATTCATTATAAATCATGCTATTGCTGCTGTAAAATTTTCAGAGCATTTGGAGAAAGTTTATTTTTAAGTCTTTTCGGTATTTCTCGTTCTTATCGGTTCCTATTCGCCTTTTCGTTAGGTGCCGACGAGTGTATCGATCTTGAGAGTACCCCTCTGCAGCAAACTGAGCAAGTCCAGCAAGGCAAGTAGTTTGATCATGTTAATCCTACTATTTTAAAGTCTAATATATTGTTTTCAACTTGTATGTATGCATTGCTATTTTGTGTTAAATTGGTTAGTTATTCCCTTAGATGCATAATCTCTTGGTAAATGATATTCCTCTACTACCTGAGCCTAGGTTATTTGCTGTGATTAGAGTTCGTTGGATGAGCTCTTGTCGCTTAGTAGGTTACGAGTTCAATTGCTTAGCCATGCTTAGCTTACGGTAGTTTTGGGCGATCATCGACTTAGTCGATGATTTTGATCACACAGATATTGATATTATTCCATTTTGTCCAGCCTTGTGATTTGTTATTTTACAACTCAAAAACTGAAAATAAAAATTATATCTTGACTTGGGCACAATGGTATGTTGGTGTGATCTGTTGGGTGTGATTGGAATGGTGCCTAAGTCCCCAAGGACCGAGTTACTTGTGTCACTAAGCCAAGCGCTTAATGCGTGCTAACCACACGAGGGGGATATGGAACCTCTCTTGGCTAAGTACTTTGGAAGGTGTTAATTAGGAGCTGGTCGGTGGGTGTTTTGTGTGTGGTGTTTGGAGGGGAGCATTAGCAGACCGGTTAGGCTGTCTAATGTGTCTTTCTCCTGTGGGTTGCGGCTCTTAATTAGCATCATCCATTGGAAAATATCTTGTTAGATTTAGCCGTGCCTGCATACCCAAGGTAGTATGCTAACCGTGGCTGGTGGAAAGGCGGTCTATCGTGTGGGTACATTAGTACACCCCTGCAGGGTTTGATCTATTCGAATAGCCTCGTCCTAGGTTATGGACATGCTTGGTAAGGTCGTGCAAGAACTAGACTACAACCTTTGAAAATTTAAAACTTGACATGGGTGGTATGAATGGGTAATTCATGCTATTGTTGTGGTGACTATTGGGATAGTCACTTCCAGGATGTCATTCTATTTGTCATTATGTTCCTGCAGTTATTTCAACAATGAAAATGAATTGCAAACTGGCCCTTCAAATGTATTACATTATTGCAAATAAAATTGGCTTTGTGCTGAAAATGAGACATATGGCCCCCACCAAATAAGCTTGCATGTAGTATATGAATAGGTCTGCTAGTCCACACGTCAGTCTTGCGAGTACAAAAACAATTTTTGTACTCATTTGCTTTGCTTAATATTATTTGTTGCAGAGGAAGAAGGTGAGCCCCAAGGGCCTCACTTTTGCGAGTCATGTTGTGGAGGGGTTTGGGACGACTAGTTTGGCGGACTGGTTGGTTGCCTCATGGGTAAAGGCACACTGATTGGCTTTTGTTTATCGCCATCTTATGGCACTATTGCTTCCGCTATTTACTTAGTCTTTTTATGTCATTTGGCTGGTCAGCCCTCTTTTGTAATAACTCTTATTGTATGCCTACTGTTTAGTAATGAGTTGTTTTGGATTCTATGTCTTGTATGGGATTGATGCATGATTTTGTGAAAAGAGGTGTGTATACTGCATTCCTGGGAAGTATACATATCTCGAGGCTTAGTTTATTTGATTTGTGATGCTAGGACCAGTTGGAAGGTTAAGCATTACAAGCCAAATAAATTTGGGTCCTCACAATGCACGCGTATCACTCAGCGAACTCGCTTTGCGATGCGCCTGGGCCAGAACCTCCACTAGCACGCTCGGTTTCGACCTCAAGCTCCCGCCACGGCATCGAATTTGCACTTTTGGTTCTGCAGGCAGAGCTTCTTGAACTTCTTCATGGGGTCTTTGCTCCGGAAGCGCGTGTGGAAGTTGGCGGTTAGATGCCGCATGCACCAACGTGTGCGCATGTTGTTCCATTGGTACGGCGGGCTCGTACCGTGCTGCATGGTGAGCAGCGCGGACAATAACCCAACATGACGGTTGGTTATGAGGCACACATTCGATCGGTCCCTTACAACATGTTTCTTTACGTTGACTAGGAACCACAACTAACTGTCAATGCTCTCGTTCTCCATAACTGCAAAGGCAATTGGGAGCAACTGGTCGTTGCCATCAGCGGCAATAGCGGTGAGAATGGTACCCTTGTACTTCCCGCAAAGGAAAGTACCATCCATAGTCAGGACGGGACGGCAGTGGGAGAAGCCCTGGACTGCCTGGCCAAATGCCCAAAAGACTCGATCAAGGATTAGGGAATGTGGGATGTTCGACCGGTCGGGCCTGTCCATCCTATTGACACATGTCCCCGGATTAGCATCCGCAATTTGCTTCAGCATTCTGGGGACTAAGTCGTACGCCTCCTTGTAGGTACTGTACAACCATTTGAGGACCTTCCGCTTCGCCTGCCATATCTTACTGTACCTAACGGCATACCGTACTGTATTCGCTATGTTAGCCATCACGACCTTCGGCGAAACGGTCAAATCGGCGACAACTACGTGGCTTCTGATGCTCGCATGTAGGTCGAGGTTACATTCTCATGCATTTGCAATGACTCTTGAAGCTCACATGTGTGATCTGTCACGACTATAATGCGGAAGGCCGTTCCTGCCCCAGGGAATCTCTGCGCACGAACTTTGCCAGGGCAAGAGCTAAGCATGCATGTAGTAACTATGTACATGTTAGGATTAGAGGGGGTAGGTCCCTACCACACTTGGCAGAGGGGGCAGGTCCCTACCGCGCCTGGCAGAGGGGGCAGCTTTGCGCAGTGATAAGACCACATAGGCCAGCTTTGCAAAGTGATAAGACCACACAGGCAGCTTTGCGCAGTGACAAGACCACACGGGGCAGCTTTGCGCAGTGACAAGACCACAGGGGCCAGCTTTGCGCAGTGATAAGACTATATAGGGACCACATAGGGCAGCTTTGTGTAGTGACAAGACCACATAGGGCAACTTTGTGCAGTGACAAGACCAAATGAGACAGCTTTGTGCAGTGACAAGACCAAATGAGACAGCGTTGCGTAGTGATAAAACCACACGGGACAGCTTTGCGCAGTGACAAGACCAAACGAGATAGAACTCTGCCTGAAATTAACCACACCATGCCAACCATGGGGCTTACAAAATGGGGTTGAACAAAACCCAATACTACACAATAGATACCAAGCTATGGACTCTTCGGCAAACTTCTACGCGAAGATGTTGCAGAAGCGTAAGTAGCTTCGCAGAAGAGAAAACATCTACATTACCCAGATCGAACAATGAAAGATGCTCAAGTACCGCCACGTTTTCCAATCCCGCAGTGTGTGTGTGGCGAACAGGCAGAGATCATTCAGTCTACACACCCAGACACCGCCACCAGGGCGTACTACACGTGCGGGCACCACCTCGTAAGCGTTTCTTTCGCGCACATCGATTTTCCTCAACGTTGAATTCCTAAAATTTTAACATCATCCCCACGTAATGGCAGCCCGAGATGCATTGCCACTTCTTCAAGTGGATTGACGGCCCGGAGATGTACGATAGGGCATTCATCCAGTAGAAGTACATGCTGAACTACTCGGTACGGGCCAAGAACTTCGTGCGGTGGAAACCTTACGTACCAGACCCTGTTGAGGAGGCTCCGAAGGAGCCCAGTACTTGCCCGGGCGTAATCCATATCGACAACGTGAGTTATGAAGAATTTACATCCTTATTACTTTTTTCACTGTATGGTGTACCTACATCATACAATCGTAGGATATGGACGACTTCGACATACCAGCCCGAGGTGGACAGTCGACGACAAGGGCAAGGGAAAGGCTCATGAGGCTGAGCCCGCCCGCCACAGCTTATCCGGTCGCCCGGGCGTAATCCGTATCCACGACGTGAGTTATGAAGAATTTACATCCTTCTTACGTTTTTCACTATACGGTGCACTTATATCATGGAATCGCAGGACATAGACGACTTCGACATACCAACCCGAGGTCGACAGTCCCGTGACAAGGGCAAGGGAAAGGCTCGTCCGGCTGAGCCCAACCGCCACAGCATCTCCGGTCGCCCGGGCCTAATCCGTATCGACGACGTGAGTTATGAAGAATTAATACCCTTCTTAAGATTTTCACTATACAGTGCACTTACATCATGGAATCGCAGGACATGGACGACTTCGACATACCAGCCCGACATGGACAGTCCCGCGACAAGGCAAAGGGGAAGGCCGACCAGGAGTTCAACACCGTGCTAGCAAGGAAGGGAAAATGGCCCCGGTCCACGCAATAGGTCGGGTCATTACGTAGTAGTTCCCCATCCTATCCCACATGTTTTGTACTATCCCCTAAAGGCATGTACAGTTATATGGTCTGGATGCTTGTGTCACAATTTACCGTAGTAGTAGCGAGGATGACTAAAGCAATTTGCCGAACCATCATGCCATGTCACTACGTGTAACATGCTTCTGTCCGCGGACACTAATGTAGTTTTGGTTCCGTGTCTCTGCTAAGCCATCAAAGCAAGCCTATATTGCAAGTATGCCTCTTCTAATGTAGTCCCTGAAAGAACCATTCGCACCGACTCCATGCCTATATATGTTCAGACGACTTCATCGAGGAGAGACTCCAATAGTTTGGACAACAAGACAGTTTGCTTCGACGACATCCTCAAGGTTATACCTCGTCTGATATGATTATCAATCATCCTTTCTTTGAAGGAATAAAATTATGCACAAATTACAAAAGCAACAACATAATGACAGGAGGCTCCACAAAAACTTTCGAACCTTGATTTTCGAGAAAATGAAAACCTAATTTACAAACCTCCGTACCCTTATTTCCGAGAAAAGAAAACCCTAATTTACAAACCTTCGTACCCTTATTTCTTAATGAAAGTTTTTTTTACAAATCTCAGTGCCGATATTTTTTATGAATCAAATATCATTAAATAATATTTAAATTTATTTTTTTCATTTTTTGTTTTTTCAAAATTTTCAAAAAAACTCACCTGCCGCGTCGACCACGGGGGGAGGCCAGCACCTGCCGCGCCCGGGGCCGGGGGCAACCAGCTACCACACTCCGAGGCCGGGCGCAGGTGCCTGCCGCCCTCGGTTGCTGCGGTACGAGTACTGTATAGCGGCTACATTGGTAAATTAGGGTGAACGAGGGCTAGTTTTGAAATTCAAACGTGCTATAGGGCCACAAATGCAAAAATTTCGAAGATGGATGTGGGTTGTGCTGGCAGTGTGTTGCCGTCGGTGTTGCGTTGCACTGAGGTACTCCTACCACCTCTACTCTCTATCCCGCTCCCTCTCCTTGCTCTGTGATGCATTGACTGGATAATGATATGGTTGTGGGGTGTGGAGGCATGTGTTCTTTGGGCTATGGTGTTGGTTCAGGAGATGGGTTTTGGTTTGGGAACAAAAATATAGAAGGGGGGAAGGATGTTGGTTTATCGCTGTGGGTCAGTTTGGGAATGGGATGGCAGTGCTTGATGGTCATCGTGCTCTCCGGTCCTTGTGTCGGCTTGGCGTCGGTTCTGGTGGCCTTTGCTGGTTTGAATCCGTCACTGACGTCATCCATGCTCCTTGGGCTTCCCCTTCTCCTTTGCTCCGCTCCACCTTCCCTCCCTCTCTGTGGTGGGTTTATGGCTTGGGTTTTGCTTGGCAATGAAGGTAGTAGGGCTGGTGGTGTTGGCTTGTGCTTGTGCTAGCTGGTGATGGCAGTGGGTTGCTTGCTTTGTCTTGTGGGTTGGGTTTGTGCTTGAGGCTTTGGCTGTGCTTGCCTCCTTGCCTTGCTCTGTGGTGGCTGTGAGTTCTCATGGTTGTGTTGCCTTGGGTTGCCAGTGGGTATGCTCCCTGTGATGGCTTGTATTGGTTTTGGTTTGGAATGAAAGAAATGGGGATGATGTTGGCTGTGAAGTGAATGGGGCAATGCTTTTGTGGGGGAGAGGTTTATGGGAAGGCTTTGGCTGGGAAAGTGTTATATGAGGGAGGTGCTCTTTGCACTATTCTGTGACTTTTCTACTGCGGCTAATAAGTTAGTATACATGGGTGTCGGATTGTAATAAACGCCGGGTGATGAGACCCACTAGAGGTGAGACGGTGCCGACTAACCTAGGTTGGTGTAGAAACCTCTAGGATCTCCCTGCGATCTGATGGCAACTCTCCTGTACTCTAACTCTATTTTATTTCATATGATCTGCCACTTGTCTTCTGGTTGATTTGCAGACGATGGACGTGGGCAGTGCTTCAGATTGGTCGAGGAAAGGGTTCGACTGGTTGGCGATGCATGGATAAGGAAGGAAAGGCTTCGGCGATATGCGTGCAAGACTTTTATTTTATTCTTTTTGTAATGTACTTAAAACTATAATTTATATATTGAAATGTTGTAATTGATTCTTGTAATAAATTTAGAGATTGCATTAATGTTGTATGTCCGCTTGTACTTGTAATTGATTCTGAGTTATATTGAGGTTGCATTTTGATTTATTACCCTTGTATTTAGATTTGCAAATAAATTATTTTGCCTTTAAGATGAATAGGGAAAAACTTTTTAAAATCCAAAAATTTGAGGAAAATATTTAAATTTTATTTTCAACCAAGATTGGAAATTTGGGATGTTACATATCATGCTACATATACAAAGTCCTTAAGATCTATTTCTGTTTTCCATACTTTATCTGTACACATAACAGTCTTCCATACCACTGTTTAAAAAAATTCGACGTCTACAAATACGAATATACACAGTCTACAGCCGGAGGCAATTATTCCGGTTCTTTTAGTACGCATTTCAAGGAGGGTGGAGGGCTATTTCAATGGCAATTAGTCTGGTTCTTTTCATACAGAAATCGTACTTTTATTATTCTTGTAACAAAACCGTTGTAAGATGATCTCCTATCTCACATTTAAATATATCTTATGATCAGTGTCATTTTCTCTAATCCAAACTTCACATATCACCTTTGTTCTGCAGCTCAGAACCCGATTTATGCAAAGCCCTCAAATATCATCAAAGAGCACCCAGATGAAAAACCTCTCAATAGATCAAAGGTATAGTATGTGCGTTTATTTTTCCATACCTGACTTGTCCAACCTGTTATGCATGACTTCTATCAAAACATTTCACTTTACCTCTTATATCACGGCACATGGCTCGTTCGTTCTCTACAAATAAGATCTATACCTGTTTTTCAACCTATAATAACAAAGTTCGAGTGTATTTAGTATGCAGTGTTTTGTATCGACAGCGATCCTCACTGATGGCTGATATTGTCTATGTTTCGGTTCTTCATAACTTTTTCTGCACCATATTACATGTTGCAGATAACGCCGTCATTATTATGCACGACAGCATTCAAGCTATATTAAACTCTCTAATACAATTAACACAAAAAATGACCAGATTTTCTTATCCTAAAAACCATTATTGTGCATATCCAACTGTTTATGCTTTGTAGAAAAAAAAAATCGGTGCGCCATACGGCGCGCACAGGCCGCTAGTTTATATGATATCTTAATGCATGAACACACATTCTACGACATCTAGTTAACAATACAAGCAAATACAATGATTTGCACAGCTCGCTTCCATCAGCATGACATAATACAGCGCACACGACGGAAGCATGCATGTAATGTAATTAATTGTGCACTTTCAATTGTTACTGCTCTCCAGCCTCCATTTTTTTTTTTTTTTACACCGGGCAGTAGAAGATGGAACCCCTGGTGGTGTCAAACCTCCAGACGAAGAGGTAGTCGCCTGGGTTGCAGTCCAGGCGCATGACGTCGCACGGCACGGCGACGGAGGCCAGCGTCCCGTCGCGCTCCCACGAGATCCTCGAGTTGCACGAGAAAGCCCCGCCTTCGCCCGCCCTAACCGGCTCGGTGGAGGTGAACCTCCGCACGTCCAGCACCACCTCGCCGTTTATCCGGCTCGACAAGCCCGCGCCGGGCAGGGAGTCAAGCCACGGGCACACTGGCTGCCCCACCAGCGCCTTGTATGCGTCGTTCATCAGGCGGACGCGGTTTCCGGAGCCCGAGACGACCGCCGGGAGCACGTCGTGTTCCAGCTCTGCCACCACCTGCGCCGCTGTCATCCTGCAGACGGCCAACTTCGCCGAGTTGTCGCCCGTGACGCTGCTTGTGTCGACGCAGATGGTGGTGCGCACGGGCCGCGCGGGACGGGGCACGATGACCTTTGGCTCCTGCAGCTTCCGGAGCAGGTTGCGCTCCACGGGGAAGCGCCTCGCGGCCGCCGCCGCAACCTCCGGTGACGGAGTCCATGGCGAACTGCGAGAGCCCGCAATGGTCAGTCTCAGGAGATGCTCATCACTTCTTGGAAAATCCACGGGCATGTGCTGCGCGCTCGTCTCCGTGGGTGGAGGGTAAGACGACGAGCCCCTCTGCCTCTTGTCCTCCGCCAGCGCCGCCGCCGGAACGTGGTCCTGCCGGCCGCGCTTGCGCGACCGGCTCTGCAGGGACAGCACGCCGCTCACCTCGGCGCCGTGCGGCGGCGCCAGCGTGGGCTTGGGCGCGATGGGGCGGAACCGTGCCATGATCTCGTTGGTCTTGACGGCCGTCTCCACGCGCTGCGTCGCCATGAACGCTGTATCTCCCGGTCGCGGGTGAGCTCCCCGATGCGCTTCTTGGTTGGTGTGGTCGTGGGTTTGGGCGTGGGCGCCGGGGGTTAAGAAAGGCGACCGCCAATCGGACGGCCGGGCGGGGCGGGGCACGTGGGCAGCCACCCCGCCGCTACGTGTACACGACGGCGACACGTAGGCGAGTGCGCGCCCTGCATTGCATGCATGCATGCGTGCTTGCTTGGGAGGGTGAACGGAACGCTGCTGTTTCGGTTCTGTTCAATGCGCGATGAATCTACTATCTAGCAACCTGATTGTATTTATCATGGATGAATGACGGGGTCGGTGACTCGATGACTCTTGGATGGTGAGGCTGTGCATGCATGCGAGTGTGCAAGGGGGTTTTTAGTTCGGTCTTGCCTCGGGTATGTTGTATCTTTTGGTGGCTTCCATCTTTTTCCGCTACGGTTTTGGGTTTGCACGGTATTTGTGATGCGATCGATGACGTTGAACCTACGTGGAACGATTAATTCTTATATTATGTAAGATTATCTATCTCTCACTAGTTTAAGTGACGTGGACGGTTGTTTTACATGTGATGCAAGGATTATGCTAACAAAAGGAATTGTTTTGTGTCAGAAAATAATGTTCTATTCATGAGGCTTTTGCCTTTTTCTAATCTGTTGTAATTTTGGTCCCTTCGGGATATGGTTTTTAGATGTGATGACGTTGAGCATGGTTGGTGTGATGGATTGGTAGGCTTTATAAGATTTCTCCACTGGACTGCTAGTTTGCATTATTGGCAGAAGTGTTTTTACTCATGACAATATGAAACGAAAGTCTATGTTACGTGGAGTGTCCACTTTTTGTGGCTTTTGCTTTTCCCTCCCAGCGGTTTTGAGTTGGCACAATGTTTTATGATGTGATTGCGTTGAGTATAGTTGTTGGGATTAATTGGTATTTGATGTACGCAAAATCAATTCTCTATCAGTTTGTCAGTTTGTATTACTTGATACGAGGATGCTTTTAGACGTAATAATACTAGCCGAAGACTTGTGTTGCATGGGTGTCCTTTTTTGGTGGCTTTTGCTTTTTCCACTGCAGTTCGGGTTGTCACGAAAATTTATGACATGACGACGTTTTGCATGCTCGGTGCGATTAATTGTCGTGTTATACAAGATTTTTCCATTAGACTGCCACTTTGCATTGTTGGTAGGGGAGTTGTTTGACTTTGTACACAAGATAACACTAGCAAAAGACTTATGTTGTGGGGATGTGTTCTTCTGGTGAATTCTACCTTCTTTTTTTTTTGCAATGTAGCGTTAGGGCCGATGTTTGTGTTTCGCAATGTGATTACAATTAATGGGCATGGTTAGTGCAATGGCAGGTTCTACTTACATTACTATATATTAGTATGGGGTATTTTTACGCACAATGATACTAAGAAAAGACATGCATGCTCTGGAGTGTCGTTTTTTGGGGGCTTCTACTTTTTTCTCTACTACGGTTTCAAGTTGGCGTGGTATTTTATGATACGATATTGATAAGGATATAACTAACTGATTAGATGGATCCTGATTGTTGGCCTAAGTTTTTGCAGTACTACTCGAAGATCGGTATCAATCTCACAAACCAAAATTCGGTGAATTGAATTGTAAGAAAATCAATACACTCACAAACCAATCTAATAGATTGAATTGCAAGTAGTAGTAGCCTTTGGTGAATAGTACTCCATAATGAACAGTACTCCAAAGCAAGAGATGGATATCTTGATCTCCCTCTTAATCTTTCCCTCTCAATCTCTGAACTCATCTCACAACTCATGAACATTCGATATGCGCCAAAAAGGTTTTATGAATTTTTATTCATCTAAATCATAACTTGTCTTTACATGGTGCGGCCATGGGGCATAAATAGCCTCCCACGCAAGCACAATTATTCTCGGATAAATAGTAACTGTGTTAACAGTATACGTGAACAGTGTCCAAAACTAACTCAAACTCCTAAACACACACAACTCAAACTCTTCTATTTTCATAATTACAAAATTAATCAGCAAGAAGGAATTTCAGATTTAAAGTCTGAAACGAAGTACTCTAACTCAAACTCTAAACTGAAAACTAACTCTATTGCTTATGTTTGATTAGGGCTCTTTAATTTAAAAGGAAATGCATGAAATTCGAAATTGATGCTTTGGGCTGAAATTCAGATTGAATTTCGAGCCCAATTCGAACTCTTTGCATTAGTTGGATTTTGTTAACTATCCGAATACCACCTTGCCTTAGCCTACCTCTCCTCCTTAGGCCGAGTGCCTCTCTAGCTTGGGCCAATGTGCCTCCTTGACTTGGCTTTGGGCCTCCACTCGGTGTCCTTCCTCTTGGTCGACGCCGATGTTTGGCCCTCTTTGGCCCATGCGGTTTCTCCCTCTTGGTCCATGTGGTAACCTCCTTGCTTCGACTATGGTACTTAGGCCAGCATGTGGAGAAAACTCTCATCTTTGTGGGAACAACATATCTCTCTCATTGGCTAGCTTCTCTTTCCTGCCTGTCCTCCCTCTTGGCCAAAGCTAGGTCCCCTTTTGCTTCTTGTTGCAAAATAGTATCACATTGAGAATTGGCTCTAGAATGCAATTTAGAAACACTTACTAAGATGATAGATGCTCCTTTGGCCGTATCAGATGTCGTTGAGTATAATGTGATATTAGTAGGTTCTTTAAGATTTTTTAACATTTCCGATTTGCATTACTGGTGGGAGAAGTCGTGTGTACTTTTTACTAATAATAATACGGGTGAAAACCCTACAATCCAGTGTTGTCATTTTTTTTTGGCTTCCACACTTTTCTCAACAATTTTGGGTTAGCATGTTGTTTTAAGGTGGAATGGCATTCAAAGCGTGGGGCAATCAATCTCTCTGTTAGTTTCCTAGTGATATATACATAACGGCATGTACAACAGTTTATCTCTTAGGGTCGTCTCTAAAGGCCCCAACTCATCTACAGACAATCTTAGAAATAACATCTCTAATAATTTATCTATAAAATCATTCATTTTCAATACAACTTCTCTCATTCACTCACTATTTGCAATGGTTTATGTGTGCAGCTTGTCTCTTATATAAGAGATGACATATTCTCTCTCTTTACGTCCTCTCTCCTCCAACTAGACTTTTGAGTAACATAGCAGGTAAGAAACGGCTGAGGTGGCCACTATTGAAGATGCCCTAATACTCCCTCTGTTCCTGGATGTTGGTCGTTTTAGGTATGGGCACAAGGATTAAGGCATGGTGCGAAATGGTCATAAGAGCATCTACAATAGTTTATTTCTTAACTTGTTACTAAGAGGAGAGAGAATATACTCAATATAATAAAAACAAACAAGCCTTACAATAGATTATTTCTTGAGATTGTATCTTAGATTTTAATTGCTATAAACAACATAGGTTTTAGGTAACAAGCAGGTGTCCAATAACTATTTTGTTGTTTCTTGTGTCTTGGTATCAACAACTTGCTTGTTTCTTTATCTAAAAATAAGCTCACCTTCTCTCCTCCACGTCACCAAAATGCTGATTTAGCAACCCCTTAGTAACAAGTGACATAAACTATTGTAGATGCTCTAAGACCCTTCTCAGGAGCTAATTATTCTCTGTTTTCTCTCCAATTAATCACAGCACAGCTCACAAGCACGCATATGCAGCTCCAATTAATCACAACACAACTCACGGGGATCAATTAATTGCTCTACTCACTGGGCCAATTAAATCAATTTGAAGTACTTGAGCCCCATTAGCAATGCCTACTCGAAAAAGTGAGATTTGAGCGCCATTAGGTTGGTTGGGAGGGATTAGCATTGGGAATGAAAATCACTAATTCATTAGAGTAATGATCCAGGGGTATAATAGGAAAAGTGGAGGGAAAATGTCTAGAAACTTGTAAAATGACCTACATTTAGAGACAAAGTGAAAAGGCTAAAACGACTTACATTTGTAAATGGAGGGAGTACAAGTTATATTGCTATAAAGCTTGTGGTAGAATTTTTAGCATTGGGAATGAAAATAACTAATTCATGAGAATTTCTAGGGAGGTTGTAGACCCCAATTTTACAACTTGGGACCCACTGTGTAGATTTGTGTCATTCTCTGGATTAGTAGATAGCACACACAATTACATTGTTGGTTCAAACAAATATCACAAAAATATAAAGCTATTACATAATACTACACAAAGCGTAAATATATCTTACGGCTTTTGACTTGCAGAATGGCCGAACAGACCAAATACATTTCAGAGAATAGCAGCGAAAGTAGAATCAAAGTATAATGCATGGAACCTCCACGATATACCCGCCGGCAATCGACTGTGGGCTCGCGACCTAGTTCATAGCCTCCTTGATCTTCAGTCTTGTCTAATGCTCATATTTGTCCTTGTAGTCTTCTTTTTGTGCTTACTCACTAAAAGAATATAAATAGCAAGCATGAGTATACAACCATACACGCGAGTCAGCACACAATACAATTAATATATATGCAAGGCTAAACAAGGGGGAGGTTCAAAGGTTCTTTTATTTTGCACAAAGTCATTTACTGAAATAGGGTAAGTAGTAGCAAAACCTGAGACTTAGCATTTTAACTAACACATGTTTTTCATAAACTGAGTTTTATTGTAAAGTATTAGTGAAGATCTCATCTCCTATACCATTGAGTGACTACAGCCACCCAATGCTCAGGCTATCCCGTATTTACCACTGGTTCCTGACCAGGCTTTCTCAATTTCCAGGGTTCCCAACCCGCCATTCCATTCATTTATCACTGGTTCCCGACCATGCCATCTCAATTCTCTGGGTTCCCAACCCACCTTTTTCATTCCACACACACAAATGGTTTTATAAAAAAAATAAAAGCTATATCAAGCAAGTTCTCAGCACCGCTCTTGACTGTGAGCATGGCTATCTAAATAACTAGTATGCAAACTATTAATTCTAGGGCGACAATGATAGTGTCTAAATTCAAGGACTGAAAGTTTATAGACAATTATTATTGAGTCATTAACTATGAGCTAGATCAATATAGCTGTATAAAATATAGCAATGCAATTTCATAATCTAAAGCAATATAATTACAAAAATTAGGTGCAATATGGTCAAAGTATTGACTCGCCTTGCTCAATATTCTGATAACCCCGATCCTGTTCTAGCTCAAGGTTCTGATAATCATCACGCTCAATATGCTGATAATCATCATATTCAACGCTTGGACAATCTTGATTTCAGCCTCGATCTTGTTGGGATTGTTGTCCCATCACAGCTTCAGAGTCTAACTACACATAATACGATTAAATCCAAGAGCGACTGAAATCAACCAAATGAAATCCAATAAGTCCAAATACATGCAAACAAAAGAAAATACTTTGAATGAAAGTAAACATATATAATGACAATTTGGAAGGACGAAGTATTCCCGACGAAACTAATCATACCTAGCAGAGTTGATGAAGGAAATACTTCAGACGAAATATATCCAAAGAAAATGATGAATGAAATACTTCAGATGAAGTATAACCAAAGAAGTTGATGAAGGAAATACTTCAAACGAAGTATAACCAAGGAGTTGATGAAGGAAATACTACAAACAAAGTATCTCCAAAGGAATGAAGGAAATGCTAGAGACAAAGGTAGATAAATCTAATAGGGGGAGAGAGAGAATGTTCACAGGAACATACCTCACTGGTTACCTAGATGGGGGAGATTACCTGGTTAGGTAATACTCTCAGATCTGCTTTCGGATCACGGATCATCTGATTACTGGGAACAGATACTGATGGATGATAGTCGGAGCCTAGGCGATGTTGTTTGGTGGATGAGTTTCTATCATCCACTGGGGAACATACCACCGCGGCTCATGTGGCGCCTAGCTGCTCTAATAATTATTCTAGTTAATTATTATTTCTATTTATCGACGAAGTTCCATGATAGTCAGGTGAGATCTATGCATAAGTGCGGGGTTTGCATAGGGTAGACATACGTCTCACCGATACATGGAACCTAGCTCATTTAATAGTATATCTTATCAATTTATATTTATCATTGAAATTCCATGAGCCTTAGCTAGAACTTCTATGTATTGGCTAGATATTGCCTACTCCTTCTAACGTATAGACCTAAAAGTTAGTGACGTAGCATAGCCCCAGTTAGGTTTTAACGAAAGTAATCATTTAGCCTAATTGATAATTTAGTAAGGGTTTACTTGTAAGTGCATGTTTCTATGATGTATTATTTTATGATGATGACCTAGGGTCTACTGACTGTTGGATCGTGTGCGCATGTATATGCCTAAACGTGACTATATCATTGTTTGGCTCTAGTCAATTAAGTTATAACTATTACAATTACTATTATGTTAGCCATGTTCTAGGGTTTTCATGTTATTGGGACAACCATACCCTATAGGGTCTATTACTAAATCCTGATTCTGATTACTTGATTTTAACTCAATTAACCTTGGTCACTTATTACTAATTGACACACCATTATATGCTACACTGATTACTAACCGATCAACAACTACTATTCATTTCAGCACTAATCCTTCTAAACTAATCACTATATTCAAGCTTATTAACACATTCTAAATAGCTAACTATTTCAATACTATTCCTCTGTTAGACATACTGATGAGGGCATCCCTAACACTTATACATCTTCTCCTATATTGATGGTGATGCACATACTGAGATGGATGCCATAAGTGAAGTAACAAGTAATACAAGTGCAGAAGTGCATGTTGGTCCACTAACTAGAGCAAGAGCTAAACTTCTAAATCAACATGTGCTTTTGTTTCTTAATGAATCTTCTATTATCATTGATGAGAATTGGGTACTACCTTATACAAATGTTTTGTGCCTTCTCAGGTTTGAACATTGTGAAGTCTTTGGAACCGAGAGGGAGGAGAGGGAGGCCGGAGCCAAAGCAATGGAGGAGAAGCTCATGTGGGTCAAGCAAGGGAGAGAAGCCCAAGAATCCAAGCTCAATTCGGAGCTTCCATAAGCCCAACCAAATTCAAAACCGAAATCAACTCAGAATTCAATTCGGATTTGGTCGGAACAGCCCAACAGGCCCGTAATAAAAAGGTCATAACTTTCACATACGGAGTCCGATTGGGATGTTCTTGGACTTGTTCGAAAGCTTATTACAAGGTCCATGCAAGGGATCTGGCCCCAGCTTCAGAAAGCTTACGGTCGTGCCGCTATGGCCGAACCAATATGGCAGACTAAAATTAGGTTTTCCTTTTTTTTGTGTTTTGGGTCTCAGCCGAATTGGAGTTTGATTCGGCATGTTCCAGCTGGCCCTAGGTCGTGCGTGAGTAGTGGAGGGCACCTTAAGTACCATTGCCCTCCTTTGTATCCATTAGACCAGTTTATGCATAAGATTGAAACATAGTTGTTGCTTGTTCTTTTGAAACCAGAGTTCATGTGAGGATTTTGAGAGAGAGCTAGGCGATCCATTGTTTCGTTCTGCAATTCAAGGTCAAGCCGTCGTTCCATTGGGAATTGGGGACTTGGCGTTCATCGTTCGTGATCTCACGACGATCATCTACCCGGTGTGTTTTGGGTGTTTTCCAAAGAGTTGAGGGTTTGTGCATAGCGCGAGTGTTCAGCTAGTGACATCGTCTACTTCACATCAACTATCCACGGTTCCTCGCTGAGAAGATTTGGCCTTCCCCGTATCATGTGGCCTGTATCACATACACTAATGGAGTACTAGTTGACGCTTAATAGCTCAATTAAGCAAATGAAATGCTACTAGCTGATCATCGAAGTTTTGAATATCACTTATACATTACAGCATTTAATGTAGCTAGTTGTTAAATTAAGCTCTAACTATTATTAATTAGCCCCTAGCCAATATGAGTGTATTTTGATAACTGGACACGTACTACTCAACAAATTTGAGTGCTTACTTGATTTGGTGGAGCTCTACTCTCATACTTGTCAGAAAAACTGAGATTCTAACTCTCTGAAATTCAGTCAAATCTGAATTCTCAATGTTTGGAGGAACAATTTAGAACTGAGATTTGTGTTTTGCGCTGCAACAATTGCAGTCTTTTTGTTTCCTTTCTCTGTTACTTATACTCATCAAAAGTTTACAGTTTGTGTTTGTTTCAGAATTGCTACAGGACTCCGAGACAGACTGCTGCTATATGAGAATACCATCTATCCATTGCTTATCTAAAAACTAACTAACATGTAACCTATACTAGCTAATTAGCAATTCCTCTTACCATCCTAACTCACAGTAGCTAAGCATCGAATGAGGATCACTATCAGCTACTCATATCCAACAATCACAGAGAGATAGCAGGCAGAGGAAGCTCAAGATGGGAGATAGAGGAGCCAGGGGGGAATGGCTCGGGCATGGCTTCGTCGACGGCGAGGGGGTCATCAGCGGCGACCGGAAGGGAGAAAAACGGAACCGTGAGGGAGGAGCAGTTCAAGGAGTGGTGGCGTCGCCGGTTGGGCGGCACCGAGGTGGCTGGGTTGCGGTGTGTGGCACCGGCCATGGAAGGGAAGATGGGGCGGCGGTGCCGGAGTGGGAGAGGAAGAGGACTAGCACACGCATGGGCATGGGGGAGGCTAGGGGAAGCCACCGGGGTGGTTGCCAGCGGTGGGGAGTGGCCGGGGCGGGCCGGCGGCGGTGAACCACGGGCGGCATAGAGAGCTCGCTGTGGGGGCCCCGTTGGGGAGAGGAGAAGCCGAAGTGGGTGATGTGGGGAGGTAGAGGGAGGTGTGGAGGGGCTCTAGTGGGGGAGGAATTGAATAGGAGCTCTGTTAGATAATCTTTGTAGGAGTCTATTTCTGTTTCCTACTGTTAGTCCGAGTCCGTTTCCTACGTGAAACCAAGTAGGATTCAAAGTCTTGAGTGCTCAGCCTTTATAAGGCGTGGTTGAGTCTTGTAACGAGAAACAACAAGTATTGTGTGAGCAAGCAATGTAAGCGTGAGGAGTCAAGCAAATAGAAAAAGCTGCATCGCGTGACACTAAAATTCAGGCGTTTGTGTTTGTTTTTTTTTATCTTCGATTGGTTTGCTTGCCACCAGCGCATGTGCATGTGTTCCAGCGACATCCAGAGAGGCATCGATTACATGCTTGGTGCTTGTCCTTCGTGCATAGGAGCCATTGAAGGAGTGCTGATCCATTGCTAGAGGTGTTGTGCAATCTCACGTGGAGAAAAGGATTGAGCGCATGGTTTTTTCTTGGAGCTGTTCCAACAATTGGTATCAGAGCCCTAGGTTCGAAATCCTAGCTGCTGCCTCGGGAGGGGTGATCTCGACTCCCGGGGTGGCATATACGGCCGGAGTGCGCGCGCAGCGGCGAGACCGATGCACTGTACGGTGCATGCGGCTTCGTGACAAGGAGGAGACTGAGTTTTTTGATTTGTGCCTAAGATTATGCCGTGTTCTCCGGGAAGTTGTGTCACCGGTGATGTGGCAATGTCTATATGCGCAAGGATCAAATGGCATTGGCGGCTATCTATAGAGGCATCTTGAAGGAAACGCTCTTCCTACTAGTCGAAAAGGAGACGGCCAAAGCTGTGTGGAGGACGTTGAAGACGATGATGCATCTTGGTGCCGATCATTGAAAGGTGAAGGCGAGGGATGTTGAGAAGATGTGTCTCCGTCCTGAGTCGAGTCTGTGTGTTACTCAAGTTGAAGTTGTGACCAACTTGAAGTCTGAGTACGAGTTGGGGTGTAAGTCGTAGTTGAGACCGACTGCTTCAATGAGTAAGAGTCCAAGACGTGTTCGAGTTGTGCCACCGTCTTCGAACAAATAAGTGTGAGCCAAGTTGAAGTTGTGTCCAACTTGGAGCCTAAGACGTGTTGAGTTGTGCCACCGTCTTCGGCTGAGTGTGTGGGAGCCATGTTGAAGTTGTGTCCAACTGGCAGCACACGAAATATAAGTAAGTATACAAAGATTAGGGAGTGATTGTTAGATAATCTTTGTAGGAGTCTATTTCTGTTTCCTACTGTTAGTCCGAGTCTGTTTCCTACGTGAAACCAAGTAGGATTCAAAGTCTTGAGTGCTCAGCCTTTATAAGGCATGGTTGAGTCTTGTAACGAGAAACAACAAGTATTGTGTGAGCAAGCAATGTAAGCGTGAGGAGTCAAGCAAATAGAAAAAGCTGCATGCGACAGCACTAAAATTTCAGAGCGTTTGTGTTTGTTTTTTTTATCTTCGATTGGTTTGCTTGCCACCAGCGCATGTGCATGTGTTCCAGCGACATCGAGAGAGGCATCGATTACATGCTTGGTGCTTGTCCTTCGTGCATAGGAGCCATTGAAGGAGTGCTGATCCATTGCTAGAGGTGTTGTGCAATCTCACGTGGAGAAAAGGATTGAGCGCATGGTTTTTTCTTGGAGCTGTTCCAACAAGCTCACCCGGTAGCAATCGGCAGTGAAAATGACGGTTTGGCCGGTGACGGAGAAGATGGGCCGGCGCGGAGACTCCGGTAGGTGAAGCTTGCAATTGACTGAGGGTAAAGCATCCCTGGGTGTTAGGACGTTCTGTGACGCATACGGGGGCGGCCGGAGCTGGCTGGAGTGCCAGCGGTGATGGGGTGGCATGGCGTGGCTTGGCAGCCGAGAGTGGCATGCACGCTCAGGCTCCATGAGCTTGGTGGAGAAGGAAGAGATGGGAAGGAGAGGCAGCAGGGAGCAGGGGGAGCTGCGGGCTGGCCTATATAGGCACGAGGGCGGAACGGCCGGAGGTGATCGGCATGGGTGGCGAGGTGCCGGGCGTGGGCGTGGCGTGCATGTAGGGCACGGCTTTGTGGGGCCCAGCAGTCGGTGAGGGAGAGGAGAAAACAATTTCCATTTTCAGGATTCCCACAAAGGCTGAGAGTGTTAGGTAATTTTTAGGCACAGAAACACAAACCCAAAAATCATGAAAATTTAGGGGGAGGTCCCTGACCAAGTTTTGTTCAAACTGTAATTTTTGTAGAATTTTATTTGTTCCTTATTTCTCCCTAAAAATCTTTTAAGCTCATGATTTTATTACTTGATTTAGGAAAAGAACATAACTTTAGGCTTACTATAATTTTGGCAATTGCTTTAAGAATTTCCTATGTAGCAATAGACAAAATCTGATATTTACAACAAAAAAAAATCTATTTGAACTTTTGAGTATTTAGAGTATTAGGTTCTGAATTAATTTTACGCTTTCAATCTTAGGGTTTGCACTACATGTGGTATTTAGAAGAGCAATGCTTTAATTTTATTTTGCCTTTAAAATTCCTGATATTAAAGTTTTGTTTCTTTAGGGTTCCGATTTTCAGGGTTTTTGTATTTAAACCTCTTGTACCGGCAAAAAAAATGTAGATCAAAATTCTCTGAGAAATTATGCAATCAAGGTGACAACAAATAACATGCAATTTTTTTAATCCCATATTTTCGTATTTTGGCACTTTTGGGATGTTATAGAGGTAGAATTTGTTTGTTGGTAGGTTGCTTTTTCTCTTTCTGTTCGACTTTTTAGGCATGTGGAAGGGGGAATTGGGATGGGAGACCGTACTGCTACCACCACCATCCACTACTACAAAAATGATTTGTAGCAACACCACCTTTTTCACAGTAGGGGCGGCTCACTTACCAAGCGCCCCTACAGTGGCTGAGCTCGGCCCAGCTATACCAACCGCCTCTACAAATGGTTCAAAGAGAGGCGGTGGTATCACCAACCGCCCTACAAATGGTTAGATTTGTAGGCGGCGGAAATACCACCGCCCCTCATGCTTGATTTGTAGAGGCGGCTGTCCCGCCGCCTCATGGTTCATTTGTATTTGGATAACCACCGCCCTACAAATCGACCAGCATATAGTGCCCAGGCCCCTTCTTCCTCCTCGAGCTGCACAGTGCAACCCGAGAGGAAGGAAGGGAGGCCTTGGGCACCTCCCAAAAATTACTATTTTGAGGGGGGGGGGAAGGTTTTGAGTTAAATTCCTTTGGTGGAGAGGTTGTTGGAGGTAAGAAAATGGTTTTCCATACATCTTTTTGAAGTTTTAATGGTGGGTTATTGCTTAATTAGAGTTTTGATTTTCTCTCTTCTATGGTGTTTGAGTAATTTATGGAGCAAATGAGGCTAAAATTTTGAATATGCTAGGCTAAATTAGTTATGGGAATAATGTCATACCCTTATTTAGTCATTCTTCCTTGATTTTAGTGGACTATTAATTAGTTTTATGGATGTTTGAGCTACATCTAGATCTAGATACCTAGAACTAGGGTTTGTTTTTTTACTAATTACATTGTTATTAATTTAGTAGAATATATTTACAATTGCTATTTACATTGCACCATACATTTAGAATTATTAATCGAATTTAGAATATCCTTCCATAAAATTCCTATGTATATTTTTTTGAAGTAATAATTAATTTGTGAAGTATTAATTAGTCCTATTAATTCTTATCTTTGTTTTCTATATTGAAATAAAGATGGACGACAGGAACTCTTGGATGTATGGTAAACAAAGGTGGGAGCCAAGTTTCCGTGATGAAGTGGATAAATTTCTTCAAGCCGCAAAGAGCCATGCAATGTCGAGCAATAATAGTGGTGAAATTCTTTGTCCGTGTAGCGATTGCAAGAACTATCTCGCATGGAAAGATGTTACTATCATTAGATCACACTTGATTATGCGAGGATTTGTTAAAGACTACACAGTTTGGAATCATCATGGTGAAGTGGTTATTAACAACGTTGATCCAGAAGAAGACGACGACGATTACCTAGATTGCATGGACCAATATGTAGCTGAATATGATGCAAAAATAGACCGTGAAGAAGAAGGTAGTGGTGGTCATAACGACGAAGCTGGTGGCAATGATGGCGGAGGACGTGTCGGGGATGAAGATGACGGTGATTATTTGGAGGAAATGCTTCGGGCCATTGGATCAGAGATTTTACTAAAGAGCCCGAAAGGTCTAGAAAATTTGGAAAGGGTTAAAAAAAGCCTCGAAGGAGACTTTGTATGGTGTTGAAAAGGGTTGTCCGACACATCGACGGATGCTACGTTTTGTGCTTGAGCTACTCATCCCGAAGGCTAAGTACGGTGGTCGATCGTAGTTTCAATGATCTCATTGCGTCTCTGCCTTGGTTGTCGCCACACCAAACTCGAGTTCCGCCAACACATACGGCGAAGAAGGTTATAAGTCCATTGACAATGGGGGTTGAAAAAATCCATGCATGCCCGAACCATTGTATCCTTTACCGTGGCGATACGTTCAAGTCACTAGATAAATGCCCGCGGTGTGGTACTAGTCGTTACAAGAACAATGACCTTTACAACGGGGAAGAAGCCTTCACAGGGACGAAGAGGAAGAAAGGTGGGAAAAAGGTGGTACAAGATTCTCAACCCAAAGAGGACACTCCATTAGGCATCGATGGAAAGCAGAGAAGAATCCCTGCCTTGGTAATGTGGTACCTACCAGTCGTCGATCACTTGAGGCATATGTTCCTAAACCCTAAGGAAGCTTCACTCATGACATGGTGGGATGATGAACGCAAGGTGGGTGATGGTAAGATTGGACACCCGACCGATGCTACCCAGTGGCAACGCTTTGATGCGAAATACCAAGAATTTAGCAAAGACCCAAGGAATATACGGTTTGGCCTTAGCACAGATGGAATGAATCCCTTCAATGAGAGAACCAGCGAGCATAGTACATGGCCATTGATCTTAACTATGTACAACATCCCAACGTGGTTGTGTCAGAAGAGAAAATGTCTTCTCCTCACTATTCTCATTCAAGGTCCCAAACAACCAGGCATTGATATAGATGTGTTCCTCGAGCCTTTGATACAAGAAATGGAGAGGCTATGGCGGTATGGAGAGCCGATGTACGACGCCTTCAGAAAGGAGGACTTCATATGTAGAGCCATTATCTTTGTCACTACCAATGATTACCCTGCGTTGTTTGCTTTGTCTGGACAGATCAAAGGGAAGACGGGATGCTTAGTATGCTTGGATGGTACTACATGGGTGTTCCTGGATGCATCCAAGAAGACAGTTTACCTAAGGTACCGACGATTCTTAAAGACAACTCACAGATACCGCAGCAAGTTGTTCTTCAAATTTTATGACAACAAACCGAGACCAAATCCCTCGGAGAGACGTCAAACGGGCAACATGTGTTGAAATGGTGAAACACATACATGTCGATTTTGGAAAGAAGAATGCGGATGGGACAAAGAGAGATAGAAGCACACCTCCCGTCCCGGTGTACCTTTTAAGAAAAAGTCGATCCTCTTTAAGTATCGCCTTATTGGCCGGACTTGGAGGTCCCCATGCCATTGATTCTATGCACTTACGGAAGAATGTATTTGAGAGTCTCATTGCTACCTTGATGGACACGGGCAAGACAAAGGATGGTCTAAGATCACGGAAAGACATGGTGCTCCTACCCGCAGCTAAATGTGAAGGAAGCTTCACCCGTCGTGCATGCAATCAGGGCTATAGAGCGAGTTCGAGCATTTTTCAAGATCTCCGTGAAAATGAGGGCTCCATGATAGAGGGTTACAATAACACAAGAAGTCGTCGAGCCCTTGTCACAGAGTACCTAAAAGTACAAAGAGAGGGATTGGTAAACTCGATTCTCGTACCACAAGGGTAGGGTAGGCCGACCGAAGGGCACCAAGGGAGAAAAGTCTTCATCGACAAGGATTTCAACGGTTAGTCGAGCTCATTATAGTGTCTTGCAGAGTACGAATCGATGCAACCGTACATTGATGAACACTTGGATGTCATTAGGCGAGAGTAATGGCCGCTCTGACGATTGGGTCATGAAACAGCACAAGCATCGATTCACTACATGGTTGAAGGAGCAAAACCTACCGAATGGGGAAACCAGAGATGATATTACCATCAGAAGGTTGGCTGGGGGCCCATCGAGACAAGTGACATCATGGCAAGCTTACGACATCAATGGGTGCACGTACTATACCAGCGCAAAGGATAGTAATTGTGTGAACCAAAATAGCAGCGTTCGAATAGAAGCCATCAACGGAATGGGGCAAAAGACCCCATACTTTGGCATCATAGATGATATATGGGAACTTGACTATGGAATGGGTATACAGATGGCCATGTTTAGATGTCGCTGGGTCAAACAACACCAAGTGAATGAGATCGGGTTCACAGTAGTGGACCTCGAGAATATCGGATACGCAGATGACCCTTGGGTGCTCGCTTCACGTGTCACACAAGTTTTATATTTACGTGAGCCAAAAACTAACCTACCCCCAAAAAAGAAGACAAAGCATGTAGTTGCCTTCGGGAAATAAATTATTATCGGAGTAGACGGAGTGGATGATGTTGATGAGTACAATAACTACGATGAAATGCAACTATTCACTGACTTTCCTAAGAAGATCGGTGTCGTGGAAAAGAACTTGCCCAAAGACATACTGCCATGGGAACGAAAATGTGCCAAGGGAAACTTGTTACAAAGCTAGTTGTTCAAGTTTGATGCATGGTGTGTGTATCATGGTACGTGGTACTATATATATATATATGTATGTATGTGTGTTCAGCATGCATGGAGTGTGTTTGGAGAAAATGTCCAGAACCAAAGTTGTATATTTTGATGAGTTCTACAACTTTTATTTTTACATCCTTTTCATTTGACATCTATTGTAAATTAAAAAAATTGTAAATTATTTGTAGGGGCGGCTGGTTCAGGAACCGCCCCTACAAATCTATTGTTAGGGGCGGCTTGTAATCTCAACCGCCCCTACAAATCGCCCTCCTATATAAGCTGGAGGGCGCGGGCGAGGCCGAAATCGGCTAAGTCATTGGGCGCAGGCTGCCAAAAATTTTCCCGCCGCCGCCGCCGTTAGGGTTTGAGGCCTCCGCCGCCGTCGGCCCGTCCCCGTCCTCTAGCCGCCCGGTCCGTGCGCTCTCACGCCGGTGCTCCCTCTCCGACGCCGGTGCTCCCTCTCTCCGACGTCGGCGTCCCTCTCCGATCTCGCTCCGCCAGACGCGACACGGGAGCCGGCCGCCCGTCCCCGTGCTCTGGCTGCCCGGTCCGTGTGCTCTGACGCCGGTGCTCCCTCTCCGACGCGCTGTGCTCCCTCTCCGATGCCGGTACGGAACTCCTCTGTGTTATCTATACGGAACTCCTATGATACATGTATGTAAAAGAGAGGAGTTTTGATAAATCAGGGCCAATTACGCCAAGATCTAAAATGGTACTAATTAGATTTCATTTACTTCTTCTATTGTCAGTAGCATCATTTGCCTTCCACCCTCTCAAGAACTTCCTGAAGCCCTGAGACACTTGTTGCCAATAGTCTTGAACATTTGCAACAGTTCTTGTAGGCCATTTCAGAATAAAGATATCTCTAAACCCTTCTTGCGGATGGTTCAAAACGAAACTTAGTGGCAGCCCCTATCTTCCCTGAGTCTAGAAGTAAAGGACAATGATCGACCCACTTGCAAGAGGGATAGTAAACCGAGGAAATAAATCCTCATAAGTTGAAGAAACCGAACTCTATCCAAAACTTCTCTCACCGCCTATCTTGTTTGTTAGTCCAGGCCACCAACTCTTCTCAGTTCTTGTAGTTCGGTTTCAGATATGAAAGCATTAAAAGCTTCCATCCTATTAATATGTATTCTGCCATTGTTTCATGAGCAAATCTGATCATGTCCCGCAAAGGTAGATCAACACTTTAACAAAGTTAGTGAGCTCTGACAAAAACATAGCTCTTAAAGACTGTTTGGTTGGACCATAAACATCTTAGCTCTGCTCATAGTGTTCTTGTCACCAACTGGTATACAAGTACTGTGATTATCTAACTCTTCAACAATCTGAGTAATATCCTCATTCTCTGAATCAGAGCTTAACTCTACACTGGAAGACTGCTCCTTCTCATGAGCAGCTAACTTATTTTTCTGAGCAGCTTCATAAAGCAATGCTTGAGCAAGTTCTCTTCCTTGCTCTTGTCATCTTTGTCTTTGTCTTTATCTTTATCCTTATCTTTGCTGTTATCACTAGGAGCAGGATCTTCAGGAGGAAGAGTTTTGGCAGGCTCAACTTCTCTCTCCACCACCCACTTAAGTCTGTAACCCACACCATTGAGATACTTGTGAAACCCTTAATAGCATTTGCATCCAGGCAAGCCACCTTAATGTGTAAAAGAATACAGTTTTGCCAACTGTACGTTTTCATGAAGAAATTACTATCGAACATATTGAAACATCCAAGGATTATGATTCGTCTGCCACATGAAGTTTGTTTTGATGATTTATGAATTTATGTTATTATATGGTCCTACTGTGTGTTGCATGTGTTGTTCCTAAGTTATCTAAGCGTATACTGTTTAAATTGGACCCCTCTGTGTTTTTCTCCAAACTCCGCCACATGAAGTTATCTAAGCGTGTACTGTTTATCTAAGCGTAGGACTTAAAAATAACAACTGTAGAAATTAAGAACAACGGAGAAATCGAATACGCACACATCTATAACCCAGATACAAATTAAGAACAACGGAGAAATCGAACATGCTGAATATGTTATGATTGTATACATGGTTTTATGTGTTGTTTAAAGGGGCACATGGCTTGGTATGTTGTATACCGAGGACGACAGACGGGGGTCTTTGCAACCTGGGCTCAATGCCATGCTCAAGTCACTGGTTTTCGCAACTGCTGCTACAAAAGCTTCCAGTCAAAACAAGAGGCAGAGTCTTCCTACTTGGAGTTCAACCGTTGTGAAGATGACGCTGTCGTTGCAAAAAAATCTTGGCTATTTCTTGTTTGCACGGTTCAGTCTTTAATGTTGGCAGTGCTCATCTTTTACATTGTTAGACGTGGGAACAATTGTCTGTGATGTTGTACCTATAACCATGTACTCATCTATTGGCTATGGCCCTTGTGAGGTAGTGGGACCCATTTCATGATGACTAATAGCTGGTTAGACTATTGTAACGCCTCTTATGCTCTCAAACTGAGTTTCTGTTTTAATGATCATGTCAATTCTCATTGGAGTACATATGTTCTACTTGTACTACTACTGCTGCTCTATTAGAGGATCAGTAATAGTATTGTTTATCTGTATTTGTTGCATCTATTAGAACAAAGCACAAAATGACGGGGACAACAGACGACACAACCCGAGGCCCTGAACAAGTGCCAATCTTTGAAGACGAACAACCAGAGTTGCTTACTAAGGAGCAGTTCAACCAGGAGCTAGACGATGATCTACAAATGTTATTAGACGGGGACCATGAGGAGGCTAATGATGAAGACGCTGACGAGGATGAAGAAGAGGATATGTAAGTCCAGAGGATCCTTTCCCACTGTAATGCATGAGGCCAACCAAGAGGAGTTGGACAGGATTTTGATCCGAACGAGGAGGTAGGGATAAAGCCTTAGTTCATACATTATGCTTGTATATAAGATCGTGTTGTCATTACTAACACTTCGACCTAATAGGCCCCTTCTCGAACTCTACGACGTCGGCGACATCTCGCCAGACAAGAAGTAGCAGAGGAAGCTGGAGCAGAGGCAAGAGCCACAGAGCCAGACACTGATGGTGCCTCGGCTCCACAACCCGAAGCCACAAACTCGGGCAGCCAAGCAAAGAGGGGACGAGGAAAAGAAGTGCTAACATATATCCAAAGGACACATATATGTGATAAGAGAGGTCGGGAGGCTAGGGAGCCACTTGAGCCAAAACATCTCAGAGCTAAGTGGCGTAACGCAATTGGGGCGCTGGTAAGAGATGAGTTGAACCCGGCAATCCCAACTTGGAAAGAAGTACCAGCTGATACAAAGAAAGTCTTATGGGATAAGCTGATGACCAATTTTAGATTCCCGGCGGGAACCGAGGAAATGGTACGCCGTCACGCTATGAAGCAGATTGGAGAGTCATGGAGAGGTTGGAAGTCGTCTCTCAACGTCAAATATGTCCAAAAGGGATTAACTCCCTTCAAGGAGTTTGGCAACATAACTCCTGGACAATGGGAGCGGTTTGTGGCTCAGAAGACTTCAGCGGAAGCATTGGCCCTCAGTGCCCGTAACACTGAGCGCGAAGAAGAACGTGCACCACCATCATCTAGGACCCGGTGGGTACTATGGAAAGGAAGAGCAATTTAGGAAGATAGAGGAAGATGCCGCATCAGCTGGGACATACAACTTGCAGGGGGTTTCAAAGCGCACAAGGAACTGGATCCTTTCGAGGAATAAAGAAGCATCCAAGGCGCTTAAGTTTAGTAAGCGGAGATCAAGAGACAGATCAAAGATATCGAACTATCTTGAACAAATGCGTAAGGGCTTATTTAAGCCTTCCAGAGAGAGGGATGAGCTTAGCCTTGCCTTGGGAAACCCCGAGCACACAGGCCGTGTCAGGGGGCTAGGGAAAAGAGTGATATGGAAGGAGGGATTTGAAGAGGATAGGCACATGTACAAGAAACATGATAGAGACCGAGAGGCTAACCTTGAGGTCCAAGTAAAGGCTCTAGTTGCGGCGTTGCGGGAGCAAGGATCATCAACTGAGGCGCGAATCGTAATGCCACCACCGGGACAACTGGAAGTTCGCAGCAGCCAAGGTTCCACTGCAGCCACAACCGCCGTCGATCGCATACGGGAACCTACTCCTTGCACTTTGGTTGTTCTCATGGGCAGGCAATCAAATATGATTGAGGTGGCAACGGGTGAGGCACATCCTCTAGGAGGCACTTATCACACTAATCGGATCCCGCCGGACTACACTAGGGTCGAGATTCAGACCGTGAAGCCCGAATTCAGCCAGTGGAGGATAGACTTTCCAACTCCTGAGGGACTCCAAATACTCGGAGAAGTAGTGAACCGCGTCCTCCGCACAAGCGAGACATCATATTGACTACGATTACATCGCTCGTGCGCATAACGTTACGCTTGGAGGAGTTGAGGAGGGGGAGATACTGACACCACATCATGACCAACAATTGCCTGAGATGCAGACACCGCCACCTCGCGATGACGTGCCTCATGATATGCCACCGTCTTCACCGCCTCCTGGAGGATGTGTAGAGCCGACACATGAACAACAAGAGGCCGCACAACAGCATGAAGAGCATGCGAAACAAGTTGATGCACCCGAAGGTGCCCACGGCGAGCCAGAAATTCGAAAAAAGCATCCAATCAAGATAAGGCCAGCTTATGTGCCGATGACGAAGATGTCGTGGGGGTGGAAAGGTGGTATGGCCATGATATGTTCAAGCCGGAGAACCAAGCGCCAAGATCTGAGAAGGCCGTCACCAGCAAACGGAAACAAGTGCAAGGGCAGGCACCAACCAAAACCAACCAGGTTACTTGCAAGTACGTAAATGTTGAATGCATCACATGGTCAAAGAATTGCCCGCAAAAATATGAAAGAGGCAAGTGTTTCCTTCCAAATCGGGTGATCCAGTACCTACCAATTGGAATGAAAAGGTTTCATGATTGGTACTTGCGTGCTATCCCGATGAAGGTACATCTCATAGAGGCAAGGTTCCGCCATGACATTTGGAGGCTCAAAGGACAAATTGCCTTTGACTTTGATGACATCCATACTATCTTTCGCCTCGGAGAAATGGAAACCAATCTCATTCGCGTGTGGTGCCTGTAAGTCCTAGTCCTATTGCATTGATATAATTGTAATCTTTAGATTTTGTTATAACTAACTAACCCGCGCTATGATTTGTAGAATGCAAGTGCACATTTCAAGTAAACTTCCTAGCAAAGACCAAGTAGGGTACTTGGACCTCAATTAATAGCCAGACGAGGTTTAATTTCCCAAACAAGTGGGGACTGACCACAAGGAGCTGGCCCGTGGAGAGACCGTTGAGGAGAAAGATAAAATACGGAATGAAAAATTAGGAAGGAGTGCTATAAGGTTTGCGTATATTTGAGAGCTTTCTCCGTAATGCAAGACAAATCCTATATATTTCTACCCTACAACTTCAAGTAAGTTTAACTATATCCTTCAATCTTTAATGAGCCATATTATTTTGTTCGATGCAAACGAGCTTATCTATTCCTATGATTAAATTCATGCAATGAGCATTGATTTGTGTAGTTGTCGACCTCAAGCTAGGCATGGCGTGGGTCATGGATCCACTTGATTATGACGAGTCGCTTTACAAAGATTTCATAAGCATTCTTAAGACGTATACTTATCAACCATCCTCATCAGCTTTTGACTTTTCAATACTAACTAACTTGCTTTTGTTAAATTCATCCGAGCAGAGCGTACAGGTACTACGTCAACAAACTCAAAGGGGTGCATGATCCAGAGAGGAAGGGTGACCTATATGTCAAAACAAGATGGCCGGTAAGTGCAACTTACTTTAGTACTTCCATTACGTTGCCGCCACAAGCATTGACGTTTTTATATGCGAAACTCATAGTGCCACAAGCAGAAGCCCGGGAGTTTGCACTGTGGATATTACGTATGCACTTACATGAGTGTCACCGGTGCCTACAGGAGACACCCCTTTATGGTATGTTATAACTAATTCACTCGTCGTATAACACACGCATATGTTCTGAAATACTAAACTTAAAATTGTCTTGTAGTGGAAAGATGAGATAGGAATTTGTAGAAAACCACTCAACGATGATAGCCTCCCGGAGCTCGCGGGGACATTTGCAACTTCATAATGGATGCTATTATACACGCCGAGGTACATACCATGACGACACGCCTATGCTAGGACGTCGCTCGAGTACGAGTTCCTTCGTGAGTGGGAAGGAATGCATTTAGGACATTGAGAACAATGTGTATGTAATGTTATCGCACTTTATGCTACAAGTGTTTGTAATGATAAATTATAAACATGATGTTGCGCTGGATGTGAATATAATGTCTCGTTGAACTTGTTAATATCATGTCTTCAATATATATATATATATATATATATATATATATATATATATATATATATATATATATATATATATATATATATATCATGCATGGTTTGATATATATACCGTGGTTTGAGAATTTGAATTTTTTTTGCGGGAAAACAGATTGTAGGGGCGGCTGTAGTTGCAAGCCGCCTCCACAGAGAAAATTACAGAAGCGGCTGGTCATCTAAGCCGCCCTTACAAATCTAATTTGTAGAGGCGGCTTGTAATCCAACCGCCTCTACAAAACAGTTTGTAGGGGCGGCTCTAGAAACCAACCGCCTCTACAAATAAGATTTGTAGGGGTGGTTCAGAAACCGCCCCTATAAATCTCTGATTTGTGGTGACGGTTGGGTAGGGGTGGCTGGCCGAGCCGCCTCTACAGAGGCTCACCAGCCGCCCCTACAGTGCTCTGCTGTAGTAGTGATCGCCACCATTGCATTCTTTTTTAGTAGTGAAGATATATCTATACATAAATAATTTTCTATAAAAAAAATATATAATGCACACGCGAGTGCGTCTTAGTAGAAACTTTGTGAGGTCGCGAATTTATTCCTGATCTCCATATTTCTAGACGTGTGCCGAGAGTGGCGCACTCGTTTGTGTGAGTGTGCGGCTAATCGGAAAAGAGAGAGTTATATTATCATAAGATCTATATTAATTAAAATATCTACACTGCACTAAAGTCTTTACTAATACACATCTTTGGAAAATACGACGGTCAGATTCTTGTGTATTAAAACCGTGAATACTCAGTTCGACATAGCCTTTTGCACGTGGAAGTGTATTTGCAAAGGCTAATTAATTAAAGAAATATGGTGAGTATATGGTATATGCATGTGTATGTAATTTATGCACTTTGTATATACTTTTTCACGTCCTGAGAGTGGTAAGGGGAAAATAATTAAGGGAGAAAAAGGTTTAAAAGTTTTTCTAACGAAAACTATCCTCTTAGAGCATGTTTGGGAGGAGCAATTCCGGCCGGGATCCCCGCCTAATCCCGGGGATTGAAAGGCCCAGGGGGAATTTCCCCCGTCCCGTCGAATGCCCTATTTGGATGACAAAGGGAAGTGCATTCCCCGTCCCTTTCCCTGCCGTTTCCACAGGGAAATAAACATCGAGTGCTCACACGGGGATTTTTTTCTCCAGTCGCGTCGCGGCGCATCACGCGACGCCGCGCTCCTCTCTCCTGTCTCGACTGGAGCAGCCGACGGTGTGGGGCGCGGTTTATGAGATGGCGATCCTCGCATGGCCTCTCTGGGGCGGCGCTCCTCGGCCTCCTGCTCCACTGGGCTTGGCGCTCACGCTGGGTTGCCGGCCTCGTCGCCACCGTTGACCGCCACCCCACGCCACCCTTCGCCACGCTCGACTTCTGGAAGGCCCAACTCCCTACCCGCCTTAGCGCCCCTCTCAGCTACTACGCCGGCGCCGACACCACCACCGTGGCGCAGCAGCAGCAGGAGGAGGCCTCTCTCCACCACCGACCGCCACCCCGCGCCACCCTTCGCCACGCTCGACTTCTGGAAGGGCCCAGCTCCCCACCCGCCTCCCCGCCCCTCTCGGCTACTACGTCGGTGCCGACGCCACCGCCGTGGCGCAGCAGCAGCAGCAGGAGGAGGCCTCCCTGGAAGGGTATGTAGGCTCACGAAATGTTTGGTGGGGGTCATGGTCAAAGCCGTGTTTATTGGATTTGGTGTGTGAAATTGGAGTGGTCTTTGACGACGGGACGCCTTTTCCTGGTGGTGCTTGGCTTGGCAGGTCGTCGGAGATGGCGAACGAGGAGCTGGCGGTGGGGAAGGATGACCTGGTGAATCTCTGGAGGCTAGTGGCAGGTAGGGACAGTGGCCTGGCATGGATCAAGATGATGGAGAAGGCGCTGCCCACCATGACCTACCAGGCATGGAGGAGGGAAGGATCCCCAGGTGAATGGCACTTGTTAGTTCTTTTCTGTTTGTTGATTTGACGTGGTGGATGCTAATTTGCTCACTAGTTCTCGAATTATATTTCGGCACAATTAGATTGGACCTCCGCAATACCAGAGCAGTACTATATTTGAGAATGCAACTCCGGATGAAGTGAGGGACTTCTTTGGGGACGATGAGTTCTGGATGTCCAACAAGTGGGATGATATGCTTATCTACCATAAGACGTTGGAAGGGTGTCAGACAACCGGGACGATGAAAGTGCATTGGGTCCGCAAGGTAGATAGGGTCCTGAGATAGTGAATTTGCTTCAAGTTCTGTTTGGTTTCCATTCATGTTTATGCTTGATCCTTAGTATATGATGTTCCTGACAAACTTTATGGACATTGCACTTATATTGCTGCGATGCCCAATAACTCAAAAATATATACTTCATTGGATAAATTTTGATCTAGAGTCTTGCTGCTCTAACATTTATGCAACAAATTGATGATGCTGACAAAAAGCTATGTTGTAGATCTTCATCCAACTCAGTTCAGAATAGTCACGGCTAGTTGAATTTATTGCTTTTGCTGACTGGACAACAACACTTTTCTGTATTACCTGATAATGAGCGGTCACATGTAGGAAGTTCAGCTGTTGTTTCTGAAGCATGCTGATATTTTTGAATACTACGTCTATCTAACGATCCTGACCTGAGACCACTTCTCCATCCTTGGAGTACACTTACTAGGACAGACTTCTAACATCATTGAAGTCTTGATGTTAATGTTGAGTTGTGGACAGAGGGAAGTCTCCAATTATTCTTTTTTTTTTCATTATTATTCCTTTGAAAGCAAACCATGAAGGGAAGCTCCGTGAGCATTAAGTTATATTTAATTGGGATAACCACTCAATACAAAGCAAGGAGGAGTTATGCTGATGGAGGTCTTCCTTTTTGTTCTACTATAAGAGCCAGTTTACGGATGTTTGTACTGTGTTGTGTAACTTGTGTTGTAAAATCTAGATAGTTACAGAAATATTCAACTTGTGTAACCAATTGGGAAGAAGCATCAGCAACTCGGCCCTGTGCCCTCAGCAGCACAGCTGCAGCTACATGTAGGTGGCTAGAAGCATAAACTTTGAATCGAATTTTCTCTTAATTACAACATGTTCTTGCAGCATGTAGGTACTTATGAGTTATGATGCATTTTTCTACTATAAACCGCAATGGTATGGATGTTATAGCAGAAATGAAGTATCATTTTATATTGTGTTGTTGCTGTGGTCATTGAAAACTAGATTAAATGTGACCATTTCTTAGCTGTTACACATGTATAAACAAGAATCATTGGCTTGGAGCAGCATTTTATAACTCCATCGAAGGCATATCCTTGTGTTGAGGCTTGAGTTATGAAGCTATGCTAATACAGATGTTATTTGCTGTTTATATACAAAAGAAAATTTAGAATAGGCCAACTCACAATTCCAACACATCAATGGTCAAACAACGCAAATGTTTCTGAATTTTACGTTTTTTTTTCTGAATTTTTTCTAAGGCCGGGATTTTTATCCTTGTTGTTCCCAAACGGCAACAGAGATTTTATTCCTGAGCAGGAAGATTTCCCCTTGCGGTTGAGGGGATTTCATGTGTCCTCAAAATCCCCCTCAGGGATTTTCTTCTCTGTGATTTTGCCCCTAGTATCCAAACAAGCCCTTAACGAAAACAAAGTATGTTCTAAAATTGCGGTCGTCGTCCTTGAGCTCGCGGGGAGCGTTTTTTTTCATGCATGCATGCATGCATGCAAAGCGGACGGACGGGCGTGCGTGCGTCAGGTCGTGCATCTGTGGCGAATGGAGGGCCGAGGCGGGGCGACCCGACGAGTGGAGGGCGCGCGCCGGCGAGTAGAGGGACTGCGTTGCATGGGCGCGCGGGCGCAGCCATGCATGTATGCATGCAGGCGCAGCCCGGCGGGTGTCGAGTGGCGCCGCGGCGCGGTCTGCGAGGCACCGGGAGATAGAGACTGCAGCATGCACGTGGACAAGCAGGTGTGCCCGGTGTTGCGTTTGACCCGTGTCGAGGCACTGTCATTCGGGTGAAGTGTTAAAACTCGCCTGATCGAATTGGTTCCTTGCATGGCAGTATGGCACCGCACAGCCCAGACCGTCGCGCGCGTGCACGCAGTCTGCCCGAGACCAAGTGGTGGGAGTTTGGGCAGTGCCGTGCCCGTACGGACACGACGGGCCTTGGGCCACGGTACGCCGCGCTGGTACAACACGGCGAGCTCATCGTGTGTTAGATCTCAAATTTGTAATTCGGGATCTTTTGTGTTTACAATACTAGTTTCTAGATTAGTAGTACTAGTATTTACAGTTACATAATTGAATATTAAATACATATCTCGAAATTGTAAAGTTATTGTAAATAATAAACAAAAGTAAATATACCTCACGGCTTTGACTCTGTAGATCGGCCGACCAAACCAAATACCTTTTAAAAAACAGTAGCAGAAGCAGAATTTAAAGTGCAACACGTGGAACCCTCACAATATACATACTGACAATCGACTGGGGCTCGTGACCTAATTCTTGGCCTTCTTAGTTTCCGGTCTTAATGAATGCACATAAGCGCTCACATAGTTTTCTTTGTTCTTACTTACTGAATAATAATATTGAGCGAGTGTGAGTGTATAACCGTACTCCGCGAGCCAACACACAAAATACAGTTATAATATATTCAAGGCTAATCAAATGAAGGTTTGTGGTTCTTTTATTTGCACAAAGCTAAGTTTGAATTGGAATAATTAGTAGGCAATTCCTCCGACCTAGCATTTCCAACCAACACATATTTGAATGAAATTGAGTAATTGTTGTAAAATATTAGTGTAGGTCCTAACCTCCTATATCACTCAGTTAGTCCAACCACTCAATGTCCATATTCTTTCTCAGGTCACATCCTGTACTTTCTATTGGTTCTCAACTAGCTCATCTTAAATCTTCGGACTTTATCCCGACATTTCATCCCACCCACAAATTGTTTTATAAAAATAAAAACTAATTCAATTAAGTCCTTGACACCACCCATAACCGTGGGCACGGCTGTCCAGACAGTTTACACACTCTGTAGAGATCGCACACTTTACCCACAAGAGACAATCATCTTACATTGTCAACACGCGACTGTAGACATGAGACTAAGATAATCATCACAAGGCCTTTACAATGCCCCACCTCAACGCAACCCCACCCGCTAAGGTTTTCAGTGCGTGTGCCACACCCCCCGGAGGCCCCCTCTTGTGCCGTGTGGTTTCCATGTGGCTTTTACCCATACCCACGCTGCACACCCACTAATAGTGAAGCCGCGTTGAGGCGAACAAATTAATCAACTAGATCATACCTATTATAGACTTGTGGTGGCACTATTTTTACATGAGAAGGTTGTTACGAGAACTAGTTCCTTAATTGACTTGGACAGTATTTCCCCATACCCACTCTGTCGTACTCTTATCAGCACCTGCCAAGTTTTCAGCCGCTCAAGTCAAATATGTTTTTAGTTTTCTTTTGTTTTGAAATACTTTTCTTGTTCAACATACAAGTCAGTCTCCAACCTTAACTGCCCAAATCTAGTTTCAAGTTTTGATTAATGTCAGGGCAAATCATTGCTCACATGTCATGTTTCTAAGTAGGGCCAAGCATGATAGTTAAATATGGACTTAACGTCTAGTTTACGTATACCCTTATCTCTAGGATGACAGAGGATAGTGTCCAAGTTTAAGGATGGAAAGTTTATATTCAATTAATGTTAAACTATGAGCTTATGTCAATATAGTTGTATAAAGCATAGAGATGCAATTTCATAATTGAAACAATATAATTGCATTTCAAAAAGTAGGTACAAAATGATCAAAGTGTTGACTCACCTTGCTCAATATTTTGATAATCGTGGTGTCGATCTTGCTCTTGTTTGGACTACTATTCCATCATGGCTTCAGATTCTAACTTTGCGGAATACGATCGAACCCAGGAACGTCTGGAAACAATCAAATGAAATCTAATAAATCCAAAAACACTTGAAACAACATGAACCACTTAAGAAGAAAGTTAATAAACTCAAGAGTGTTTGAAGCAGGAAATACTTCAAATGAAACTAAAGTCTATGTGTCGGTGACATATGACAATCCTAGTTAGGTTTTAAGGAAAGTAATCATTTTACCTAATCGACAATTTAGTAAGGGCCTACATGTAACCGTATGTTTCTATGATTTATTATTTTATTTTTGCTAGTGGGTCCCGTATGCCATTGTCATACTACTTAGTTAATAAGGAAATCACTATGGTGAAATGTCATTATAGCTAATTACTAACTAACTTCTAATTGACCATTGGTTTGGATGGGTATCGCTAAGTTTTGCTCTTTTGAAATTTTAATATTAATGGCATTGTAACTATTTTAATTATCATCTAGCTATACTACTACTACAATTCCTAATTGTCCTTGATAATTTAGTCATCTTAAACTAATCATTGTTTACTTAGTTAATAAGGAAATCACTATGGTGAAATGTCATTATAGCTAATTACTAACTAACTTCTAATTGACCCTCCCATGCATGCCATCTTGGTTTGGATGGGTCCATTGCTTTTAACTTTCATTTTACTTACTCTTAAAACACTCTTGGTCACCACGTGACCAAGCTTCAAAGATGATCTCAATATGCACATGCACAACATCTATTCATCATCAATATACCAAGTACAATAACAACGGACAATTAAGCCTTACATCAAGATAAAGGAAAACTCATTACGCTAACATTCG
This sequence comes from Ampelocalamus luodianensis, assembly GCA_036346255.1. NCBI lineage: Eukaryota > Viridiplantae > Streptophyta > Magnoliopsida > Poales > Poaceae > Ampelocalamus > Ampelocalamus luodianensis. The sequence goes on along the minus strand of CM070621.1, from coordinate 63,469,857 downwards.
TGCAAGGCTACAACAAGCAATCACCACAATCATATCATACGACCGAAAATACGCTATAACCCGAATACTTGCCTCCCCTGGACAAGAAGATAACCCCAAACTAAGAATAACATACTGGACCAAAATCATACATCACATTACAATCGAAATCGCTAATCTTCTTATAACGTCTAGCTTTTCTAATTTCTTGTTGAGATAATTCTAATTAAGTTTTGCTCTTTTGAAATTTTAATATTAATGGCATTGTAACTATTTTAATTATCATCTAGCTATCTGACTTGCCACCTTAATTAAATCATCTTAATTAAACTACCACTTCCAATTGCAATATTTATTAATTAATTGATTAACAATTCCTAATTGATCCTTTGATAATTTTAACTAATCACAAATTAATTTGGATTAAAACACTTAACTAGGTAGGCCCATTTGTTAGCTGCATACACACAAGAGAGAGAGAGAGAGAGCCAACAGGGGAAATAGGGGAGGGAGAGAGACCGCACGCGAGGGAAGCTACTGCGATGGCTAGTGATGGCCAAAACGGAATTGGGAGGGAAGATGGTCCCATTGGCGGTGGTGTCGTGGCCGGAGATGGACGGTGGTGGTCGAGAGACTGTAAGCCCTCGAAATTAGACCCGTTCCAAGCTAAGTGGTTGCACCGGAGATGCAACACTTAACATGCAACGAAAATGATTTCGAGTGCCCGGATATGTGTCTCATGTTAGCTCTCAAACACAATATTGCAATCACATCCATAGGCAATATACAAGAATAATAGAAAAAAATTTTACAACATCAACAAATATGACCTTATGATCCAATTTTGTATAAGAGGGCTGAACGGCCAAATTTAATTATCATCAAATTAAATCGCAGCGGAAATAAATAAAGAAATAAAAAGAGGGAAACTGAGTTGGCATACCCAAACCCACAAGTAACCAACTGGAATTAAAGTCGTAGCATCTGTCGTACTAAAACCTGATTCGAATGACTTCTCACCTGCAACATGGACAATCCAACTGAGTACAAAAATGTGCTCGCAAGACTTACAAGTAGCAACATATAATAAATGCATTCAAGTGTCAAAGGAAGGCTACTATACTAGGCAATTTTCAGTATAAAGCAAGTTTTTCATTGAGATAACCGATATAGATTCAAATTGTCATTTGTAAAATATTTTAGAAACATTATATAACAGTAGGTAATCCCAAATTCATGATCAACAACAGTAGATACTCTAAATATAATCAACACATGAACTTCCCGTTCATGACACAATTCACTCCTTAACAAATCAACACGCGAACTTCCCGTTCATGACAACATACAAGATTTGAACAATTCAACACATGACCTAACAACATAACCCAACCCAAACCCATAAGCTAACTGTGCATGCTTTCCCACAAGTGATGTCCATAACCGGGGATATGGCTATTTGAATAGATTTAGTTCTCTGCAGAATTGTACAGCTTTACCCACAAGATATGCATATCTCACAATGTCGGCCAATACACTCTTTCGTAGGAGTGTAACTGAGATAGCATAACGAGGTTGTTACAATGCCATGTCCTAACTATCAAACCAACCGAGGAACAAATCCCATTGCAGGCTATCGGTCGCACTAGACCACGGGTGAACCTCGTTGGGTAAGTAAATCCCTTTTCACAAGAGACCCTTAAGGGCAAGTAAGACGACACTTAACATGCCCCCACTAGATTGACAAGAAAATAAAAGTAACAACAACAATTGTCAATCTAATTGTGTTTTGATAGCTAACACACAATAAATTATTTTCCCAAGCCTTCGCCATTATCTCGGCGTGTGGTTGCACGTAAGACTTGGTTTATCACACCACAGACCGGTCCTCAAATACCCAGATGGGACTACACGAATCCGAGACAACCTCCCTTCATCACCCTATCACTCGTCCAAGTTCAACACACAACAACCACTACCCAACAAGTCCACAATAACCAAATTCAAAGACCTGGACATATTCCTCAAATTCAACATAATTCAATCCATATAATCCTCAAATTTCATCAAGATTCGATTCAACCAATCGGCCAATGAACTAGCTCCATCAACCATTTTCGACTACAACTACTTGCTCGACTAAGCATCGTTCTACAAATTAACAAACAAACCCATATAACATATAACCTTAATCATTCAAGGTAACACGGCAATCAACTTTCAAAGGAGGGCAAATGCAGCAAGAGGATATAACTAAACTACCCATTTGACATACAAGTATTTGAAATTAAGCAATGCATAGAATACTTGAAAATCAACATAGATACTTTTCGAAATTAATAGGAATTCAACATGCATCAAAGGAGGGGACTACTTTCCTTTGTTAGGGATGGTCTAGGTACTGCTAAATACCACTCTCGATCACACTCGTACCTTCGAAAACTATCGAACGCAAGATAAACATCGTATAAGAATAATAACACCAAAAACATCCCAAAATTCAATATCTTCCTAAATGCATGAGATTTATACAGTGGGTATTTCATGATTTTATATGAATTTATGTGGAATAATTATTCCATTTGGATTTAGTATGTGAGAGTTATAGCAATTTGAAAATCAGCATTTGGGAAAATGTTGAAAATCCAGCCTATTGTTGCTCTCTCTCCGAAAATAGTAATTTTAGCGAAAATTTGCAGAAAACTAGTGGAGATAAAAACTACAAAATGGATAGAGAATAAAATTATATGAACAACCCAATTGGATTCATCCCATTTGGAGTTCATATGAATTCTCTATGAATTTTTGAAGTTCAAAGACTTTTTATTGTAGAAAAAAATTGTTTTCCAAATTTTCAAAAGCATTTAATAATTTTTATACTCAGGCTAACCTAGCATGTGTCATAACAAGAGGGTCCTACATATTTTATTTTCTTTTCCATTTAATTCCTAAAGGAAAATATATACCGACAAATCTAATCTTCTCATTATCATTTACTTAACCGATTCTCCGGTGTTGAATCCAATCACATGCATAACACTCTCCGATCATATTCTCCTATCTTGATCTAAATCATGTACTAACCTCCACTAAGGCATAATCAAGGTAGTCAATCCAACAAATAATTCTTGGACTCATAAACTTCCTTCTACACAATACATTTGGTAGTTGTACGAAATCCACCAAGTTATGGGCATATGACCATGACTACATCCAATAAAATATTCTTCACTAGACTAATTAAGCTAATACTAAATATCCAAACCTACTAGACTCGCCTCGGCAAATCATATTCGCATACATCAAAATTTCCACCGATCGAGGTTTATTTGACTAACCGACACCTAATGAGCTTAATAATTTTAATAACACATCCAACATCTAATTGCTCACTAATCGATCTACTCATATCCATACCACCAAACTTAGTCGTGAACTACCTCTACCAATCCAATCATATAGTTGCCTTAACGATCAACTAATAATATTTTACCTACTAATCCATTTGAGGGTACAAATCTATCAACTCGGTACATAGGACTTAGCTACTAATGACATGGCAATCCAAATTTTTATCCGCAATCAAATCATCCATTCTACCATCACCCAAATCTAGCATAAATAACTCGCATAGCTATTACTTAAGACATCCATCAATTTACCCATGATTAAATAAATCACCCGATTCAACCTCCATATCTCCATAAATATCATTACAAGAGCTATCCATCAAGTAATAATTCATAAAATCCTTATGCGTCCTAACTCCAAAAAAAATTACTAATCCAACATTAGGGAAAACCTCTAATTAATTTATTATCCAAAGATCACCACTAACTTCCATGCGACTCCAAATAATATCATCCGATCCAATAATTCAACAATATATTTAATCTAGCTTCCACCAATCAACAATACACTTATCCCGCCTATAATAAACTGATTATTTACATTCACCAAAAATATCAACACATAATCACACCTACGCACAAATAAGACATAACTGGAGAATTACACCGGTCGCAAGCTACCCAACAAACTCTACATATAAACATGCATAAAAAGATGCCTTGCTCGTGACTAAAATGAAACATACATGACTAATATCATAGCGCGGTAACAAAAATAACACTAAAGATTTTACCGCAACGTTAGGCGTGCGAATCATCACCGGGCACCGTCTTCTCGGCTACTCGTCCACGTCCGCCATAGTCATCGCCGATCTCGTCCGCGTCCACCGTAGTCATCACTGAGCTCGTCCGCGCCTCGCCGTCCTCTGTCACGGCTCTCCCTTTTGGCTCCTCTGTCGACGCTACATCCCCTAGTCACCGACCTTGCATGCGCCTAGTAGTGACAACTCATGCCCATCTACAAGGAAGTAATCAACTTGCCCTTTTCCTGTATGCATGTCACAGAGTGAGTAGCAAGACATGCAAAGACTCTTTCACGTGCAAGTTGCTCCAGAACCTTGTATACGCCGCATGGAGCCGTCATCCTCGCCTCTACACCGTCGAGCCCGGTCGTGTGCATGCATGGCTCCGACTACATGCACCACCGCTTGGCCTCATTGGCTCCATCATCTCGGTGCCACCGTATCGCAGCGAGCATTTGCTGTCCGCTCCTCCCCTCTTCCGCCCATCGACCAGCCACTGGTGAGCCACTGCCGACGCCGACGCCACAGCATAGCAACTTGGCCTCACATCGTCGGACTGCACGCCGCTGCTCCACTGCTGTAGCATGGAGCCGCCTCGCCCTCGGGCTTCACCTCACCGTGCTCATGACACTGCTGGACAGTGATATCGCTGTCCTCGCATCGTGGCTCCACCAGCCAACCGCCGCTGGAGTGCATTGCCTCGCCACGCCGTCCATGGCGCCTCGACATCATCCGCTCAGTTGCCGTTGTCACCTTCGCGCCCAAGCCGCTGTTCGGCTATAGGCCGTGCCACCGCTGCCGCTGGTTGACGCCACCGTTGCCGCTGTCTACTTCTTCTCCCCTCTCGCAAAAGTGTTCAAACGGCCATGCATGTGAAAAATTCTGGGATGAAAGGAACGCTTATGATGAGCAACACATTGGTATAACATGCAGGGGCGATTCTTGGTTCTTGGGTGGGATTGGGAGGAGGGAAAGGTATGAACTTGAGCTATTGATGGAGAGGAGAAAGAAAAGGGCAGCTCTGTTGTTGGGAGAAGAAGAGAGATGGCTGGGGAGGAACGAAGTTACAGTGGGGAGGGAGGTGCTTCGGTTGGGGCAAAATAATGGGGAGAATAAATGGTGTTCTGTTGGAGAGAGGGCAGATGGCGTGAGAGGAAATGAAATGCTACTAGCCCATTTTGCCCCAAATCGGCCCAAGCCGGGTTGGTCAAAAGCGCAAGGGAGGGGTAGGGGTTCCCCTACCCTACTTCCCAATGGTGGCGGCTGCAGGGCGGGGAGTGTACGTGGCGGGTACGGCGCGAGGCGATTGGTGCGCGTGCGGGTGTAGGAGCCGATGGCGCGATGACTGGCAGGGGCCGGCAATGGCGCGCTCATGCGTGACGGCGTGCAGGTGTAGATATGATGGCAGCGGCTGCGAGCGCCACGTGAAGGTTCGCTACGGCGACGCGGCGCGGTGGCTCGGTAGGAGCTCCTGTGGCACGGCGGTGCAACTCGTGGCGGCGTAAGGCGTGGAGGAGCCCTGTGCGGGGGTCGACGGCGGCGCATATAGCGCATGCAGGCGCGATGTGGAACAGATCCGACAGCGTAGCTTCTAGCTCATGACGGCGGCGTAGGAGATTGGGGCAACACGGCTACGGGTGCGCGAGCGTTGGTGGCACGCCTCGTGCGTGCGAGCACTGCCACGTGCGGGTGGCACCGTGCGTGGCCAGTGGTGGCACTTCGTGCGGATGGCCGGCGGCGGCGCGCCCATGCAGGGGTGCGCCTTGCATGTGTGTAAGTGTCGGCGCCAGTTTTTTCTTTTTTGTTTCTTGCAATCTACAGTACAATCATCATCTACTCTTTCATGCAATCTACCAATCAGCTTGGTCGGTGACTCAGCGATAGATTAAGGCGGATTTGCACCGTAGAAAATAATCTGGAAAGAAAAATTTGTAGAATTGAAAACGATTTAGAAAAGTGATTCAATCTACGAGTGTCGTGCATCGACGATTATCTTTCGATCCGAGTAAAGGAGGCCTAGAGGTAGGGCGAAGCAGTTAGTGCTGATAACGTGTTGAGGAACCGTCGTTGACGAGTACAGTCCGATCGATAACCTCATAGATAAAAGTAGAATCGCACAAGTACAGAAAATAAATTGACACAGAGATATAGGAGAACATCTTCTTTCTCTCTTAGTTCCTTCTCTTGATCAGTTGTACATACAATAATTGGAGCCCCTGTATATACACAGACTAAGCCCTTCAAGGAAGAGGGTCGAGGAGATTAGGATTTGGGCCAATGAAATGTCCCCCTTCAAGCAGAGGGTTGAGGAGATTATGATTTGGGCCAATGAAATGTTCCCCTTCTTAGCAGCTACCACCTTTAGCCTCAAACTTGAGTTCATGGTCACCAAGCATTTTTGGAAATTTTTGCATATCTGGCCCTATAGCTTGTTTTAATTTCAAAACTAGCCTTTGTTCACTGTATTTTTCAAAATTGGCCTCTGTACAGTGTATGTACCATGTAGGGCGCAGCGCGCAGCGGGCATTGCCGGATCTTGTGATTTTGAAAATTTGGAAAAAACAATATCAGAAAATGAGGGGAAAAAATCAAATATTATTTAATGATATTTCAAAAAAAATAAATTACATTATTATTTAATGATATTTGGATTCATAAAAAATATCGGCACTGAGATTTGTAAAAAAAACTTTCATTCAGAAATAAGGGTACGAAAGTTTGTAAATTAGGGTTTTGTTTTCTCGAAAATAAGGGTATGGAGGTTTGTAAATTAGGGTTTCATTTTATTGAAAATCAGGGTTCGAAACTTTTTGTGGAGCCTCCCGTCATAGTGTTGTTGCTTCTGTAATTTATGTATAATTTTATTCCTTCAAAGAAAGGATGATTGATAATAATCATATCAGCCGAGGTATCCTTGAGGATGTCGTCGAAGCAAACTGTCTTGTTGTCCAAACTATTGGAGTCTCTCCTCGATGAAGTCGTTTGAAAGTATATAAGCAGGGAGTCGGTGAAGTAGTTTATGAAGCTTGTAGAGAATATGAATATGATTGAAGGGGTTGAGAACGCTCGTTGTGATTACGAAGATGCCCTAAAATATGGAGGATTCGATGTGGGTTGGTTCTTTCTAGGACTCCACTAGAAGAAGCATACTTGCAATATAGACTTGCTTTGATGGCTTAGCGGAGACACGGAACAGTGTCTGCGGACAGAAGCATGTTACATGGCATGATGGTTCGGCAAATTGCTTTAGTCATCCTCGCTGCTACTACTACGGTACATTGAGACACAAGCATCCGGACCATATAACTGTACATGCCTTTAGGGGATAGTACGTGTAACACCCCAGCTCAACCTTGAGCCTGGAATGCTACTAAAATTAAATTAAACTAAATTAAACTAAGACCAATTACCAATTTTCGGCAGAACCTCCTTTGTATAGTTAACTATACCGAGGTTCCAACAATTAATCATAGCAATTAACAATAAACTCCATATTCAAGTTCATTCAAGCCTGCAAGATAATCTAAATAACATAAACAAAACGTGATATTCTCATTATTACAATTAATCTGAAACTCAAAACCATCCATAAGTGATTCTCAAGCAGTTTACTTATTATTGGAATAAAACTAAATAGCAATCACCTTAAGGATGAGTGGTAGTGAGTGCATCCAAACATCTAGTCCCTCCCATGCATGTCGTTCTTGCCACTTGTACCTAAAATATATCAAAGCAAGAGTGAGCCCAAAGACTCAGCAAGTATCAACAAGGCTAAAGCTAAGTTCCCTGTCATAGCATCAATATGCCAAAATAAATATTACACTAAACATAGCCTTCATGCTTATGTAATGCGACCAATGCAATGCACTTTTTAAACTTTATCTCTTTTCGTATTTTACCGGTAATGCGGGGTATACATCCGTCGATGTGTACCCTTGCCTGTGCATAACTTGCATTTACCAAGATATATTGTAATTCATCACATTAACATCCATGCATGGCTAATACGAACAAGACACAATCAAACTCAGCAAACAATCATAATTATTCTTCAACCCGAATACTTGCCTCAACCGTGCGAGAACGGTGGTCGCGAAGAGGGCGCTGCCCTTGGGATCACGCTCCCACCTGAACATAAAGTTAACACAATCTAAGACCAACATACTGGACCAAAATCATAAATAACAACACAATTGAACTCGCTAAACTCCCAAGCGTTTCCAATCTTCCAGTTTCTAGCGATCGATTTGGTGTTCATCATGATACCAACTTCTAAAATACATAACGTTTAGTACAGGAGTCCAAATGAAGTTTTCTTGGACTTAATTGAAAGGTTATCAAATTACCCAACTAAACCTAGTTGGTGATCCCTCCTGATTCTACCATATAATACCCCTATCAAGTCAAATAACAGATCATCAATACTCACGTCGGGTTCTCTGGACAGCACACGAAAACCACCATAACTTTTGCTACGGAAGTCCAAATCTTGCGTTCTTTATCTCTATGAAAAGGTATGGAAAGTACCTACATTTTTTTGTTATATTGAGATCCTCTAATTTCGTCTTTAACTAATAGATTAACTCAGTTTTCTACAGACTGTCAGGATGTTGACAGATTAACCGGACAGCGGCACTAAACACTTCATATCTTTTGATCCGTACGTCGGAATCCGGTGAACTCAGCGGCCACCGAAAGCTAAGAACATAACCCCAACTATATATAAGAGGTTGGCTCCCCAGATTATTCCTCTAACAACATGAAAACCGTCGTTCAAACTACTGGATAGAACGCGATCTATTAAACCGACGCAATTCAATCTATCAAACGACATCACCCGCAACTACTACGCATCAACCAACGAAGAAAACGCGACGTTACCATTGTAGAATCGCAGAAGGTTGAAGATCTTGCCCCGCGAAGTTGATCTCCTTCCCTCGCTTGCTCCTTCCTCCAATGGCCGGCAGCGAGGAGCACCAAGACCGGCAACAGGGAGCACCAATGGGGGTGGTGGTGGTGCAAGGAGGGAGGGAACCTAGAGGTGAGGTGGCCAGGGGCAATGGCGCACGGGGGGGGGGGGGCAGCCCCAAGGGCAAGGGGCGGCGGCCAAAGGGAAAAGGGGGAGGGGAAAAGAGGGAAGGGTGAGAGGGGCGGCTAGGGTTTGGGGGGGGGAGTGGCCCCCTCCCTTGGCCAGCCAGCCAGCCCACCTGGGCCAAAGCCCAGGCCCAGGTTGGCGTGAAAAAGCGGAAAACCCCCTCTCTTTTCTTGTTTTGATGATTTTCTGAATTAAAGTTTTCCCCGGTTAATTAATCTCCACCGATTAAATTAATCTATCCCGATTATTGGCTTCTCACACTTCCGGTATTACATTCTACCCCCCTTAACAGGATTCGACCCCGAATCTAAACACGCTTAAGCAAAAGAACAACCACGACTGAGAACGAACAACGGTAACCACGTACCCGTTGTGAACAACACCGGCTAAAGCTCACGCACGCGAAACTCCAACTTCCCAAGTAGCCTCTCCCTCAGACTGAAATACCACAACACCACGACATAACACGACGTCTGAACTAACACTCAACCCGGTACTTCCAGGTACACTCATCGGACAAGGCTCGAAGGTAAGATCTCACTCAATGGTCAACGTTGTTAACGAATAACAAACTCCGGATCTTCCAGGTACTCACTCAGCACCAGAACAACAAAAAGTTGTGTACACCGCGTAGGGAACCCGAGACGGTCTTAGCGATACGACCACTAACGAAACCAACCCAATGTACCTTGGGTTAACCTTTCCAATGATACCGAACCACACGACATGCACATAGAACACGGAACTCGTGTTCCACCTCTCAATTAAACTCTTCACTATAGCAAGGATCACTTCCCTTAACCAGAAACATACGACAAAACTCTCTTTAAGCAAACTCTTTTACCAACAAAACCTATCTGAAAACGAAAGATTCACATTGCAACTAAGCGTTACTAGCTCGGTACTAAAGAGTCAAATCCAAAAATCGGAATTTCATCACGAAAACCTTTCCACCTTCCAAGTGGCAGTTTGCGAATAAACATCACGAAAACCAAAGGAGGAATCATTTTAAATGCCCAAATCAAAAACTTCCTTTATTCTTCCTGAACCGATAAGAACCACACATACCAAAATCGATTCAAACTCAACTTACGAAAGACATTGGTCAACAACACAAAACTCAAACGAGAATCGAGAAAACAATTCACTTATTTGAGGAAGTGTCAATTTCTCAGTCTCTCTTTTAGGAATAAAATCTCTCTCAACTTTGGAATTTCAGTTCATCGCATAACACACTAACTCATCTCCCTTAACTTGACATTCTCAACGTTACGCTCAAGTCGAAATACATCATCCACACCTCAGTATAAAGGCTCTATCGACTCCACCAAAACCTTCTCTCAACAACTCCTCTATCGACATGATTAATTTGACAGATGACTTCCAATGCATCTCAAAATAGATCACACACGCAATCACATCACCTCAATCTTTTAGGAATAAACAACTTGGAATTCCCAGCTATCACATTCATATACTTCATCAAAAAGGGTTCTATCAATGATCATGCCACTGTTCGAAATCCACCCTTAATCTACTTCCTCTACACATAATCATTGGGCGACCAAAGTCCTCGCATAAAAATGCAAAGCCCAAATTAAACTCCAAGACTCCTACAATGAACTTCTCATAAAGAAGATAGGGAAAACCTCAGATTAAAAATCCCTAAAATTCTCACAGTCCATACATACTCGCACATTAACATCAACATGAAAACATCTTCTTGACCCAATTATCTTTATAAAGATTCTAACTCTTAAAGAGTTACTTACTAAGTCCAAGTCTTTCCTGGCAATAATCCAACCATCCCATCTATCACATTAATCGACATAACGATTCGATTACTTTGTAATCCCACTCTCATTAAACCACACCATCAAGAATAACCTTCACAACCTCGTAATACTATCAAATTGCGATACTCTATAAAATTGATCAAGATTTCCATGCTTTCGATAATTCTAATGTTCCACCCGAAGTGAACAAAAGATCTTGGATCACAATCACTATAGGTTCTACTAGTTGTAACAATGCAATCAGTTTAACCTCCAAAAACAATCTTCTATTGAGATAAACTTCTCTCAAAGAACTATATTACCAAATTATTTTTCATCCTCCAATGCTCATCGAATAACTTCCAACCCAAAGTTTCACAACTACAATTATTATTAAACACCTCAAAAGACTCCGATGAAACGAATAGGTTAATTCTTTCTCAAAAGAAAGAGCGAATGGAATCAATTTCATCAACTAGGAAAACAGGTGCCACCCGTAGTGAACACAGGACCAAAGAAAAAAGTCACTTTGGCAAAGTACTCAAAAAACATAAGGGAAAGTCAACAATCGAGGGCTCAAGCCCTACTGAAAGCGAATACCAAACCACAAATGAGAAGAACGTAATGCCCTTTGAAAATTGATAAACCCTTATGGAACAATTGCATAAGGTTTAAGCACACTCAAATAAACTGCAAGATGCGGAACGACTTAAATCTCAAACACTTATACTTCACTCCTTCCTTTAACAAGGAAAGTTATTCTCTGTGATTACTACATCACTTTGTCAGCTTAAACAGGATAAGCTCTTAAAACCCAAATCACAGGAACCACTTAAGAACCAATAAAATCTTTCAACATGTCACTTGCTCGAATCAAACTCAATCACCACAATACTCAAGAGGTCCAAATAATCACAACCGCAAAACTCGAAACACTTTTACTAAATTCAAATTACGAAAGATGATCAAATTACTTTTGTAATATCCCAAATTCAAATTAATAAGATTTGTGTTCGGAAGAGAGAATTTAATCAAAAATTCTTCTTTTGGGGGAAATCTTCGGATTTTGGGGCTCCGGCCCAAGCCTTGGGCAGCCCAAGCCGCACCCACCTCCTCCCCTCTAACCCTAATCCCCCCCAAGCCGCCTCTCCTCCTTTCCCCTCCCCAAGCCGCCTCATTCTCTTCCTCCCTACCCCAGGTCGCCACCTCCTCCCCTGCTGGACGCCACCTCCTCCCATAGGCGCCGGCCACCTCCTTGGAGCTGCCCTTCCCGCTGCCGGTATTCGCGAAGGAAAGAGAAGGGGGGATTGCGGCTTTGCTGGCCGAATCAAGGGAGGAACAAGGGAGAGGAAAGGGTAATTCTTCGCGGGGGATTTGATCCGCATCTTCCTAAGGGACTTCAAGGGTAATGAGGTGTTTTCCCCACTGATTGTTGATGATTAGCTATGAAACCGATTAGTTTTGTTTGGATTAAAATCTGTCTGCAGAAGTTTTGTTTCTGTCCAGATTGTTACGGGGTCTGTTTCGTGGTTTTAGAGGCCGAATCTGAGATGATCATCTCCTGGAGTTATGTAGGTCTTGTTCTTAGCTTTCGTTGGCCGCCAAGATCACCTCATTCCGACTTTTGAGTCAAAATTTATGATAAATTTAATATCTGCTGTCCAGAATCCTGACGAGAATTAGCAGTCTCTGTATAGGTTGATATATGGCCTAGTTAGAGGGTGATTCAGAGGTCTTTCCCATAACAAATTTTGAAGGTGATATCACTAGCTTTCAGGATTGATAAATAACACTTCATTTGGATTTATAGATCAAAAGTTATGCACTTTTCAATGTGACTGTCCAGATTGTATGTCAGTCTGTCCAGATTGTATGTCGTTTCTATCTTTAGTTTTGACCAGTGTGCCACTTTTTGTTAAAGGAAAATTTGAATGTCGTACAACTAGTTTATTGTAGGTAATTTCATAAACTTTTCAGATTGTTAAAGAACGCTCAATTCGGAGTTGTAGATTAAAAGTTATGGTTGTTTTAGTATTGCTGTCCTGTTTGTTCAAACAGAAGCTGTGCTACTGTTTTGTTTTCTTTATTAGAGAAGTTTATTGGCCGAATTGGGAAATCTCATCAACTTGAATGTTATAGATATGTTCGTTAAGATGAGGTAGGATCTGGACTCATCTCATTTCGAGTCCCACGTCATTAACTACTGTCATTTTCGTGCTGCTGTCCCGACACGCTTTTGGGTTGCACTGTTTTTCGATTAGGTTTTATGGCGATTCCTTGGGAGTTCAAGGGGGTATTGTAGACTATTAATTCGGGTTGGATTCTATGTTGTTCTTATTTCGGTTATTTAATTGTTTAGGCCACGAGGCTACGGGTTTGGGAGCGCCATCGTTGTCGCTAACGCGCCGCAACGCGAAGGCAAGTACTTTGTTGCTTTTGAGTCTTGTGATTGTGAATGTTTTCATGAATATAGTGTGACATATTGTGTTACCCGAGATGCTGAATTGGTTATGTTCTTTCATTATGTGGAGTATATATCGAGAGATGGTATTATCACTGCTCATGTTCATATCATGCATCCTTTTATTCATGTTATGTCCACGGAGTGGATTGTAAGTCCCACCATTCCAATGTGGGCAAATTTGGACATTGTCATGTCCGCCCACGGAGTGGATTGAAAGACCCATCAATTCCAGTATGGGCATGTAAGACCCATCAATTCCAAGATGGGCAGCTTTGGACACCTATATGAAACGTTCTTCATATAGGACTTGGATCCCCGCACTTTTGTTAAGGTGCGGGCTTAAGTGAACACCGACGGTGTGTCACTCACTATACCCCAGATATGCATGTGTGCAGTCCATCCTTGATTACATTCATTCATTTCATGTTTTCATAAGTGTTCACTCGATGCAAGGTTCGCATTTTTAAATGGTGATGTCCTGTTTGTATATGTGTTCTTTTTCTTTCACTGTACTTGCTGAGTCATGGACTCACTCTTGCGTTGTTTGTTTATTTTAGGTAACCCCTGATGTTGGCTCACTTGGGAGGGAGTAGACACGCATTACTCGTTCACATCATCCCATTCATGTTCAAGATTAAATTTAGTTATATCTTACATTCGTTAATGATGAACTGTAATAATTAAATTATAATTGGTGAAGGAAGGATACCTTCTCCACATGGATGTTGATTTATTACTGCGTGTGAACCTTCTTTATTGATGATCAGTATTAAATAACTTAGAAGGTGAAGGAAGGATACCTTCACCATGTCCTGTTTAATTTAATGATGTCTTTAGTTGAAATACTTAGTTCAAATTCTTACGCATTATGGATGTATGTTAGATGTTTTAGGTGACATCTTGGCTTCCGAATAGCTGTGGTGTTACGCTTGGTATCGAGCGGGCTTTAGGTCCGTGGTTAATAGAAGAACATTAAAATGACACACTTGTGCATGATGAGGTGGGGTTGGGAATCTATTGCTTCCGCATTTCTATTGTTATGTTTCATTCGTTGAGCAATTGTTGAGTTGCTTCAGTATTATCTTTCTTGTTGTTAATCTATGATCTACTATGATATTCATTATCTATGAACTAATACTTTGATTGTCGTGAGATGATCCCGCATATTCATAATTGAGTATTTTGGTGAAGCGTGTTGTTAACGGATGATAAGAAGTGGAGGTCGTGGTTGTTACTCCGGATTCACGTGTTACACCACCGCTCGCAGACGTGGTTAGAGGAGTAGTTACCCGAGTACCATAGTTTCGGTGTTAAGCGTGAGTTGCTTTATAAAGTTGTTCTCTTTCTTGATTTCGAATTTGGCAATTCTTGTCCTGTGGTGGTTGATGAATTTCTCCGGGTTTGTGGTTCATGATAGTTATGGTTTTCCATAGATCCCTCTTGGTTCTCTCAAACAATTATTGCTTTTAATCGTTGAGTTGTTTTTACTACTTGTGGTCCAGAACACCCCATTTCAAGATTGAGCCCGAATGCTACTAAAATTAAATTAAACTAAACTAAACTAAGACCAGTTACAAATTTTCAAGAAACCTCCTTGGTATAGTCACTATACCGAGGTTCCAACAATTAATCATGGCATTTATCAAAGTCTTCAAAATCAGGTTCAATCAAGCATGCAGGATTATCACATAATCAAAATTTGCTATTCTCATTATTACAGTTAATCTGAAACTCAAACCATCTATAAGTAATTCTTATGATTGGGTGGTAGTGCGTGCATCCAAACATCTACTCCCTCCCATGCATGCGGTCTTGCGGTTGTACCTAAAACACATCAAAGCAAGAGTGAGCCCAAAGACTCAAAGCAAGTACCAACAAGGCTAAGCAAGTTATCATTCATAGCATCAACAATCCAAGATAAACAATGCACCAAAGTATAGCCTTCATGCTCATGTGAATGCAACCAATGCAATGCACATTTCTCAACTTTATCTCTTTCGCATTTTACTGGTAATGCGGGTATACAACCGTCAGCGCCAGCCCTTGCTCGTGCTCCACCGGGCACAGGGACCAAGAGCCTATACACCACATGTATAGGGACCATTGCCCATCATCTTAATGATGGGGACCTCTTTGCTCATAGCCCACATTCCACGAATGGGGACCTCAAGCCCGTCATTTACATGACGGGACTCAATCAGATGTGCTTGGTCACCACGTGACCAAGGCACCTATGTGCTCTCAACATGCATATGCACCATGATAACGTTCTTCATATGCAGGAACTCAACATATTATCATTATCATGTAAGCATTAACAACAACATCATACATGAATAAACTTATTCACACTTCTAGCATTCCACATCATTGATATTCATAGCATTCTAGCATCCATGAGTAGCACATTTAATCTTAATACTAGCACACTTGAACAATCACTCATGAATATCAATTAATCATTTCTCTAGTATCCTTCATCCTTAATCTTACTTACCATACTATCAACCTTGCATGGTTATTACGCATCAAAATATTAGCATCCTCTATCAAACGGTCATAATTAGTCACTCAAACAGAGTACTTGCATTCACCAAGATAAATTGGAACTCATCACCATAACATCCATGCATAGCTATTATGAGCCAAACACAAACAGTCCAAAGATACAAGCATAAATATACAATAGCCCGAATACTTGCCTCAACTGTGCGAGAACGGTGGACGCGAAGAGGGTGCTGCCCCTGGAACCGCGCTCCCACCTGAATATAAAGGTATCCCAATCTAAGGCCAACACGCTGGACCAAGAGCATAAATAATAACACAACAAAACTCGCTACTCTCAAGTGTTAACAAAACCCCCAATTTCTAGCGATCGCTTTGGTGACCACTGCGGACAGTTAACTTCTAAAATTCATAACTTTCTGCTCAGAGGTCCAAATAAGGTGTTCTCAGACTTTTTGGAAAGGTAATTTAATTACCTAAATAAACTTAGTTGGGGAGCCCTTTTGATTCTGCCAATTACTACCTCTACCGAGCCAACCTACAGAGCAACAATTATCACGTCGGGTTCTCTGGACAGATCACTAAAACCATCATAACTTTTGCTACGAAAGTCCAAATCTTGCGTTCTTTATCTCTATCAAAAGGTATGGAAATTACCTACATTTTTCGTTATATTGAGGTCCTCTGATTTCGACCTTAACTAGCAGATTCAACCCATTTTCTACAGACTGTTCTAAACTGACAGATTAACAGAGCAGCGATACTAAAAAATTCATAACTTCCTGACCGTTAATCGGATTTGGGTGATCTTGGTGGCCACTGAAAGCTAAGAACAACATCTACAACTCTCTAGGAGATCCAAACTCCTAATTCTGCCTCTAACCCCATGAAACTGGCCACGCAACATTCTGGACAGAATTGCAACTTTAACAGACCGACTTCAATCTTGCCAAAACTACTCGATTTCGGTTCTACGACTAAACACACAACAACAAACGAAGCTAGTTACCCTTGGCGCAGCTGAAGATCACGAACTCCGGATGGGATCTCGCTTTCTTCTCTTCTCCCTTCTCTTCTCCCTCTTCCTTCCTCTTCTCCTCCTCCTTCTCTTCCTCCTTAACCAGCCGCAATGAGGGGGTCCTTCTTCTACCTTTGGACAGCAGCAAAGGGGGGACTTGGAGGGATGCTTGGGAGGGGTGGAAGGGGGAGGTACCCAGGGAGGGGAGGCGTGAGAGAGGGGGGGTGGCGGCCACCAAGGGGGAGAGGGGTGGGGGCGTGAGGGGAGTGGGGAGGAGGGGCTGCAGTTAGGGTTTGGGGGGGAGTGGTGCCCCCCCTTTGGCCGGCTGCCCCTTGGGCTCCATGGTGGGCCCAAGCCCAGGAGTGGCTAAAACACTGGTTTCCCCTTTTCAACTATTGAATGCGAAATTAACCAAAAGGTCCTTTCCGAAAACCATTGAATTCTCTCCCGAATATTTAATCTCCCCCGATTAAGGCTTAACACACTTTCGGGATATTACATTCTACCCCCCTTAACAGGATTCGACCCCGAATCTAAACGCCAATCTACACGAAAGAAAACCGCGACTAGAACTTAACTACAGATACCAACGCGATCAACTCTTTCTAGACTCGCTCACGCAAGACTTCAACTCTCAAGTGGCCTATCTCTCTAACAGAAGAGACCACAACACCAGGACGTAAATCGACGTCTGTACTAACGTTCGACTCGACCTTCCAGGTACACTCATCGGACAAGACTCAAGGGTAAGACCTCACTCGATGGTCAACGGCGCAAACGAAACCTCAAGCTCTGGATCTCCTAGGTACTCACTCAACACCAAAACATACAAGACGTTACATACTCCGCGCACGGACTCGAGACAAACCTGGCGATACGCCAACTAGCGAGAACAAGCCAATGTATCTTGGGTTAAACTTCCCAAAGATACCGAACCACACGCATGTAACTCACTTTAAACACACTCTTTACCGACATAGCCCAACGAAAATGAAGGACTCTCATCGCAACCAAACGTTACCAACTCGGTACTAAAAGAAGTCAAATTCAATCGAGATTATCACGAAAATCTTTCCACCTTCAAGTTAGAAAATTTGCAAATAAACACCACGATCGCCAAAAGAGAAATCACTCGAATATCCAAATCTATCATTTCTTTTATTCTTCCTGTACACTGATAAGAACCACACATGCCAACATAAAGTCAAGCCCCATATGCGAAAGACATCCAACAAAACTCATAGTTCAAACAAGAATCAAGAGAGCGCTTCAGTACTCAAGGAAATAATCTTTTCTCAATTTCTCCTTTAGAAATTAAAATTTCTCACAACTTTTTGGAATACCGACTCATCGCACAAGACACTAACCTGTTACTCTTAACTTGGCGATCTCAACGCCAAACCCAAATCAAAACACCTTGTCAACACCTTTGAAAAGGGACTCTGATGATCTCACAAAACATTCTCTAACCGATTTCCTTTAGTGTAATTACTTTGATAGATAACTTCTGATGCATCCCAAAATGGATCTTCGCACGTAATCACGTTACCTCAATCTTCAAGAATGGGCAACTCGGAATTCACATCACATATTCTCATGTATTTCATAAAAATATTTCTATCAATGACCATCCCACTGTTCGAAATCCACCCTTATACTACTTTTTCACATTATCCATGGGCGTTCAAAGTTCTAGCATAACAATGCAAAGCCCAAATTTAACCTCCAAGATTCTTGCAACGAAATTCTCATATAAAGTATAGGAAATCCTCGATTAAATTCCTAAAAAATCCACAATGCCAACATACTTACTCATTAAAATCATCATGAAAATATTTTCTTGACCAGTTAACCATTGCAAGGATTATAACTCTTAAGGTTACTCATTTAGAGCCAAATCACTCTTGACATTACTCAACATTTTCCATTATCCCATTAATTGATATGACGATTCGATTACTTTATTATCCCACTCATTAAACCACATCATCAAGTTTAACTCTCATAGCCTTGCCATACTACCAAATTGCGATACTCTTTAAAATTGATCAATATTTCTATACTTTCAGTAATTCTAATGTTCCGCCTAAAGTGAACCGGAAGATCTTGGATCACCCTCACTATAGGTTCTACGAGCTGTAACAATGCAATCAGTTTAACCTCATAAGACAAACTTCCATTGAGTTAGACTTCTCTCAAAGAACTATATTACGAAATTATTTCATCCTCCAGCGCTCCTCGAACAACTTACAACCCACAATTTCACCACTACCATTATTCAACACCTCAAAAAGACTCAGGTGAAACGAATAGGTTGATTCTTCCTTAAAAGAAAGAGCGAATGGAATCAAAAAAAAAAAAAAAAAAATTCAACAACTTGGAAAACATGTACCACTGCAGCGAACACAAGACCAAGCAAACTGTCACCTAGGCCGAGAACTCGAAAAAACATAAGAAAACGTCAACAGTCAAGGGCTCAAGCCCTACTGATAGCGAATACCAAACCACAAAAGAGAAGAACGTAATACCCTTTGAACATTGATAAACCCTTATGGAACAACTGCATAAGGTTTAAGTACTCTCAAATAAACCGCAAGATGCGAAACGACTTAAATCTCAAACACTTAACTTCTCTCCTTCCTTTAACAAGGATAGTTATTTTCTGTGATTACTACATCACCTTGCCAGCTTAAACAAGATAAGCTCTTATGACCAAATCATAGGAACAACTTGAGAACCAATAAAATCTTTCAACATATCACTTTGCTCAAAGCAACTCAATCACCACATAACTCAAGAGGTCCAAATGATCCCCACCGCAAAACTCGAAACACTCTTACAAAATCTCATTTACGAAAGACGATCAAATTACTTTACTTCTAAAAGAATCATCACCACACACTCAAGTCACCATCTCTTGCAAATAACCTTACTAACATCGAATAATATACTCGAACACGAATATTTATCATCAACTATTCCATTAAAAGGCCCTGAGTTTCACCAAAAGTTCCCATACTATCCTTTCATCCCATCTTCAAAACGAGTGTATACCAAAACCATACCACATCAATACATCAACCTATTAAACTTAGAAGGGGTCTACTATACAATTGAAAAGCTCCTACCATAACCCTTTCATCAAGGTCACATTATCAACCGTTTAATTCACAATTAGATGGGCATAAGCCCATATCAGTTCAACTCTTAGCGATGTTCATCATCAAACTTCAACACACAACAGTTATACCACAACCATTGTTGTTATCAACTGGCTTCATTATGAAATCTAGTTGCTACCTACTTTTATTCCCAAATCACATGGACATTAACAAACACGTATCCAACTGTTCCTCCTCATATTTGGATTTCAGTAAAAAAAAATACACTAAAACTTCAAAAAAAAAATCGAAATCTTCTATCGATCAAAAGTCTTAACCATGTTACAACCAAATTCATCACGTCATTCTATACGTAAGAACTACATAGAACTCCCTCATAACTTCTAGATTTACCGATATTCAATCCATCAACCGGTTATACAGCTCCAAAGAACTAATCATACTAAGGAATACATAAATCTGGTATTCCCTCTAAATTTTTTTTTCCACACAACTAAATTAATCCATGGGAACCAAAGAACTCAACAAGTTTAGCAACCTAAACAGTTTTAATGACCAGACTAGTTCATCAAGGTTCCATACTTCTTGATATCTCTTAATCACTACTGATATATACCGTTCATCAAGAACTAGGAAAAGATAACATCAACTTAATCAATTTCACTTCCAAGGTTAGTAATTAATATTAATTATGCACCATACCAATGACTCATCTTGATACACATACCATATCAAGTTATTTGATTACAATCTCTGATTTAACCATAACGAGGCATCACAAAAAGATTTTAACAATCTCCAATGAAAAGAAATGCCTTAAACTTCAACACTGAATAATCCAAAAGGAACACATAGAGCCAAAGCTTTCTCATGCTAACAAACTTGCAACTTCAAACTCTCAATACCCAACTATCAAACGAATAAATGAGTCATTCTTTGCTAAAGAGAAAGAAGGAACAACCAAGGAATTATCAATAATTGCCTATTGAGAAAGATCACAAGTAGCAAAAGCGACTGACACTCGGAAAACAATAGTTGTTTCAGAGAACTATAAGAGACCATTGACACTCAACAACCACCATAAACCAAGAACCCCGGAGAAATTCATCATCCATCACGGATCAAGAATTTGCCAAGATTGAGGTCAAGAAAGAAATCAACTTTCTAAAACACTCACGCTCAACTCTTGCAACTAAGGTATTCGTGGTAACTACTTTATGTCTACTACTTAACGGTGGTATAGCCCGACAAAGTCCAAGGCCACAACCACGGTCTCCACTTCTTAACAACCATTATCGACACGCATAAACAATATAATCCAATATGATTATTCATGATCATCTCATGGCAATCATAGAATAGATTCATAGATATAGAATATCATAACATCTCATTTCATAGATTAACAACAAAAAAGGATAGCACAGAGACAATTCAACAATTGCTCAATAAATGAAACAAAGCAATAGATAATGCGGAAGCAATGTAATTCTAACCCCACCTCACTGCGGCACAAGTGTGTCAATTTAATATTTTTCTATTAACCACGGACCTAAAGCCCGCTCTGATACCAACTGTAACACCCCAGCTCAGCATTGAGCCTGGAATGCTACTAAAATTAAATTAAACTAAACTAAACTAAGACCAGTTACAAATTTTCGGCAAAACCTCCTTGGTATAGTCAGCTATACCGAGGTTCCAACAATTAATCATGGCATTTATCAAAGTCTTCAAAATCAGGTTCAATCAAGCATGCAGGATTATCACATAATCAAAATTTGCTATTCTCATTATTACAGTTAATCTGAAACTCAAACCATCTATAAGTAATTCTTATGATTGGGTGGTAGTGCGTGCATCCAAACATCTACTCCCTCCCATGCATGCGGGTCTTGCCAGTTGTACCTAAAACACATCAAAGCAAGAGTGAGCCCAAAGACTCAGCAAGTACCAACAAGGCTAAGCAAGTTATCATTCATAGCATCAACAATCCAAGATAAACAATGCACCAAAGTATAGCCTTCATGCTCATGTGAATGCAACCAATGCAATGCACATTTCTCAACTTTATCTCTTTTCGCATTTTACCGGTAATGCGGGGTATACAACCGTCATTGTATTACCCTTGCCTGTGCCCACTGGCACAGGGACCAAGAGCCTATACACCACATGTATAGGGACCATTGCCCATCATCTTAATGATGGGGACCTCTTTGCTCATAGCCCACATTCCACGAATGTGGGGACCTCAAGCCCGTCATTTACATGACGGGGACTCAATCAGATGTGCTTGGTCACCACGTGACCAAGGCACCTATGTGCTCTCAACATGCATATGCACCATGATAACGTTCTTCATATGCAGAACTCAACATATTATCATTATCATGTAAGCATTAACAACAACATCATACATGAATAAACTTATTCACACTTCTAGCATTCCACATCATTGATATTCATAGCATTCTAGCATCCATGAGTAGCACATTTAATCTTAATACTAGCACACTTGAACAATCACTCATGAATATCAATTAATCATTTCTCTAGTATCCTTCATCCTTAATCTTACTTACCATACTATCAACCTTGCATGGTTATTACGCATCAAAATATTAGCATCCTCTATCAAACGGTCATAATTAGTCACTCAAACAGAGTACTTGCATTCACCAAGATAAATTGGAACTCATCACCATAACATCCATGCATAGCTATTATGAGCCAAACACAAACAATCCACAGATACAAGCATAAATATACAATAGCCCGAATACTTGCCTCAATCGTGCGAACGGTGGACGCGAAGAGGGTGCTGCCCCGAACCGCGCTCCCACCTGAATATAAAGGTATCCCAATCTAAGGCCAACACGCTGGACCAAGAGCATAAATAATAACACAACAAAACTCGCTACTCTCAAGTGTTAACAAAACCCCAATTTCTAGCGATCGCTTTGGTGACCACTGCGGACAGTTAACTTCTAAAATTCATAACTTTCTGCTCAGAGGTCCAAATAAGGTGTTCTCAGACTTTTGGAAAGGTAATTTAATTACCTAAATAAACTTAGTTGGGGAGCCCTTTGATTCTGCCAATTACTACCTCTACCGAGCCAACCTACAGAGCAACAATTATCACGTCGGGTTCTCTGGACAGATCACTAAAACCATCATAACTTTTGCTACGAAAGTCCAAATCTTGCGTTCTTTATCTCTATCAAAAGGTATGGAAATTACCTACATTTTTCGTTATATTGAGGTCCTCTGATTTCGACCTTAACTAGCAGATTCAACCCATTTTCTACAGACTGTTCTAAACTGACAGATTAACAGAGCAGCGATACTAAAAAATTCATAACTTCCTGACCGTTAATCGGATTTGGGTGATCTTGGTGGCCACTGAAAGCTAAGAACAACATCTACAACTCTCTAGGAGATCCAAACTCCTAATTCTGCCTCTAACCCCATGAAACTGGCCACGCAACATTCTGGACAGAATTGCAACTTTAACAGACCGACTTCAATCTTGCCAAAACTACTCGATTTCGGTTCTACGACTAAACACACAACAACAAACGAAGCTAGTTACCCTTGGCGCAGCTGAAGATCACGAACTCGGATGGGATCTCGCTTTCTTCTCTTCTCCTTCTCTTCTCCCCTCTTCCTTCCTCTTCTCCTCCTCCTTCTCTTCCTCCTTAACCAGCCGCAATGAGGGGGTCCTTCTTCTACCTTTGGACAGCAGCAAAGGGGGACTTGGAGGATGCTTGGGAGGGTGGAAGGGGAGGTACCCAGGAGGGGAGGCGTGAGAGAGGGGGGGGTGGCGGCCACCAAGGGGGAGAGGGGTGGGGGGCGTGAGGGGAGTGGGGAGGAGGGGCTGCAGTTAGGGTTTGGGGGGGAGTGGTGCCCCCCCTTTGGCCGGCTGCCCCTTGGGCTCCCATGGGCTGGGCCCAAGCCCAGAGTGGCTAAAAACACTGGTTTCCCCTTTTCAACTATTGAATCTGAAATTAACCAAAAGGTCCTTTCCGAAAACCATTGAATTCTCTCCCGAATATTTAATCTCCCCCGATTAAGGCTTAACACACTTTCGGGATATTACATGGTCGTTGTCAATTGGCAAGATTGATGTTTTCATGGTTGCTCCTTATTTCTCATTGAAAAAGAATGACTCATTTACTCGTTTGATAGCTTGGTTAGTGAGGGTTTTCCGCTGTAAGTTCGTTTGCATAAGAAAGCTTTGGCTTTATGCGTTTCTTTTGGATTACTTCGAGCGTTGAGGTTTGAAGTCTCTCTTTTGCTGTAGAAAGGTGTTAGAATCCCTTTTGTGATGTCTTGCCATGCTTAAATTGAGAATTTATAACTAAGCGAATAAATTATTACGATATGAGTTACCAAGTTGGGTTATTAGCATGGTGCAAATCAACTATTCTTAACTACCATCTATGAAGGTGAAATTGATTAATTTGAAATATCCTTGTATTTGATACATCTTTGTATGTTAAATAAAGACTGCCCATATCTGTTCGTAACCTATAGATCTTACATAAGAGCTAGATTTATCTATTCCATGGTATGCTAAAATTGTTGAAACTTGTATAAAGGACCGGATGGGTGTGGTGTATCGATTCGGAAACCTTGTTTATAGAAAATTATGTTAGTGAATCTTTAATCATGTTTTGAAATGATTTCTATGTTTATATATGGTTATGTGTTTGCAAATGGAATTAGTACCGTATGTTCATACATGATTAATACAATCATCATTTGTTTTTGAGCGCTAAAGAAGGTGTTGAGCAACACCCACAGTGGACTAGACGAATTTCGTAAGTAGTCTTTGATATCGTGCCTTGTGATATTGTTATTGCTTAGCATAGTCTTGTTATAATAAATCTGTTTCAACCTTTTGTTTGTGTTCCCTTTGGGAAGTTTTAGGATGGAGTAATAAAGTTTGATGACTCTTGGTACTAGTGTGTGTTGTCGACGTTATTAAATAGTCAAAATGTGAGAATGAGGCTAATTCTCGTAGAAATTTGATCACCCATGGTGATATTTCCTAAATGATCAAATTTCATGTTTTGTGTTCATGATCTTTTGGGGGTTCAGGCTTTATGTGGTAAATGAAGTTTATCGAGTATCGATATGTTGCAAAGTTATAATGATTCTTCAGTGATACAAGTGCTTCGATCTTGAATACTTATTTGTTCTTATCTGTTAAGGTTCGATATTCTCTTCTTGTGAGGCTTATGCTTTCAACTGTGGACTCCACTTATGTTCTATGAGTTCATTGCTTAATTGGTTTTCCCCTTGGTCCCGTGTTCAGTGCGAGTGGTAGATGAGTTTTCTAGTTGGTGAAAAATCATTTTCATTTGTCTCTTCTTTTGAGAAAGAATCAACTCATTCTTTTCACGTGGGTCTTACGAAGTGTTTTCAAATTGTTGTTGTGAGAATTGAAGTTAATATCGTTTAGATGAGAATATTTCAAGTTTAGCTTTCGTGATATTTTCTTTGGGTTCTTGAATCATCTGATAGCTGAAATTATTTTAAATAAACTAAGGTATTGAATTGTCTTGTTGCTTCTTAAGAGTTTTGTGTGACTTAATTTTAAAGACTTTTTAGTCTAAGTGGGCAACATGAGGTTGCAATCAAAGAAGTTATGTTGGTTCCTTTAAGAGGAGAATAATCTGCTTGCTTTTCATGAATTCCGTAATTGGAAATGTTTGAGTTTGGTGGTGAGATTATTTGGATCTCATGTTTCGTGTGTAGTTGAATTGTTCTGAACAAATAGGACGTATTGAGGAATTTCATTGGTTCTTATTTAGTCCGTGTGGTTTGGACTAAAGACCTTATCTTGTTCATTGTGGCAAAACGATGTTAGTCAAAGAATTAATTTCAGTGTTAAAGGAAAGA
Source organism: Ampelocalamus luodianensis (assembly GCA_036346255.1). Classification (NCBI taxonomy): domain Eukaryota; kingdom Viridiplantae; phylum Streptophyta; class Magnoliopsida; order Poales; family Poaceae; genus Ampelocalamus; species Ampelocalamus luodianensis. Next base: position 63,443,842 of record CM070621.1, on the reverse strand, counting down.
GTGCAGTAGGAATATTTGAGCATTTGAGTCAAGTTTTGTAACTCGTGGTTATTTGAATTGTTCATAAATTTTTTGCTCTTTTCACTCAAGAGTTGTCGAGTTCCAATCGCAATGTCATTTTCTTATTGGTTGTTATTTGCTATTTCCATTTCGAGGTGATGCGTGCCCTCCGCTGTGAACTCAACTTTCGTTTTTCCAGATCTTTTTTTACCAGATTATTTCTTTTGGTCTCGTGCTCACTGTGAGCAGCAACATTTTCCTGTGTGGTGAAAGTTGCTCTTGTTCGCCTCTTTCTTTTGAGAAAGGATCAACCGTTTTGTGCTATAAAGTTTTACAAATCGTGAGTTGTTAATTGTTTGGTGGTGGTTAAGTGATTGTAGGGGTGAGATTTTGCTACCCAGCTATTGAAGGAGTAATAGAAGATGAGTTGGTTTTGACGTGAACCTCTTGGAGGGAAGTTGGTTCAGATGGAATGTATGGTTTCGAAGTAAAATTGTATATTGTTCGACTAAGTAGGACCTATGGTATAGTGTAGTTCCAGAACCTTGGTTCATGTTGAAATGTTGGGGATTATCAAATGTATGGAAACCGTAATCAATTTTATAGAGTAACACTATTGAAAGTATCGCGATGTTGTATGAGTGATTCCTGATGAGGTCAATGAGTGAGTATGTCGGAATTGTGGGGATCTTAGAGATTTAAGCCGATGATTTCATTATTTGTTATAAGAGGAATTCGTTGTAGAGGTCTTGGAGGTTAAGTCTGGGCTTTCCATTGTCATGCTAGACTTTTGGTCGCCCAAAGATTTGTGTGTAGAGGAGATAGAACATTGGAGTATCCTGAGTGGTGGAATGATTGTCAATAGAAACCTTCTGATGTAGTTCATGAGCGGGTGTACTGAGGATTCTGATGTGTTATTCCTGAAAGTTGGAGGTGATGAGATTGCATGGGTTTTTGAGGTGCTTTGGTGCCTTCTATCAAATTAATGTCATCAGTTGAATGAGTTGTCTAGAGCATTCAGTGGAATCAATAGAGTCTCTCCACAAAAGTGTGGATGATGTACTTCGGTTTAAGCCTAATTTGAGGATGTTAAATTAAGAGGTTTGAGCCCTGCGGTATGCGATGAATTCGAATTCCAAGGTCTGAGAGAAATTTTATTCCTAAAAGAGGACTTGAGAAAAAGGATGTTTCCTTGGGTATTGAAGCGTTTTATTGATACTCATTTGAGCTTTGTGTTGTTGACTGGTGTCTTCTGCAATGTGAGTTGGTGTTGTGTTGGCATGTTTGCTTCTTTCCAATTCAGACAAAACAAAAGAAGTATTTGGTTTGAGCATTCAAGTGATCTCCCCTTTGGCTTTCGTGACGTTTATTCGCAATTTGCCACTTGGAAAGTGGAAAGGTTTTCTTGATGAAATTCTGATTTCTGGATTTTACTCTTCAGTACTCAGTTGGTAACGTCTAGTTGTGACGTGAATCTTTCATAATCAGTTATGTTTTGTCGGTAAAAGAGGTTGCTTAAAGAGATTTCGATCGTGTGTTTCCAGTTAAAGGAGGTGATCCTTGTTTTCAGTGAAGAGTTCAATTAAGAGGCGGAATAAGTGTTCCGTGTTCCTTGTGCTTGTCGTGTGGTTCGGTATCAATGGGAAGATTAACCCCAGGTACATTGGGTTGTTTTCGCTAGTTGGCATATCGCCATGACTGTCTCGAGTCCATGCGCGGAGTACGTAACGTCTTGTTTGTTCTCGTGTTGAGTGAGTACCTGAGAGATCCAGAGGTTGAGATTTCGTTTGCACCGTTGACCATCGAGTGAGATCTTACCTTCGAGTCTTGTCCGATGATTGTACCTGGAAATGTTGGGTTGGGGGTTAGATCAGACGTTGTTTCACGTCTTTGTGTTGTGGTCCTCAATCCGAGAGAGAGGCCACTTGGGAGTTGGAGTTTCACATGCGTGAGCTTTATCCGGCTTCGTTCGCAACGGTTATCTATTTACCGTTGTTAAGATCTAGTCGCGGGGTTACTTTCGTTTTTCGACGGTTAGAATTCGAGGTCGAATTCTGTTAAGGGGGATAGAATGTAATATCCCAAATTCAAATTAATAAGATTTGTGTTCGGAAGAGAGAATTTAATCAAAAATTCTTCTTATGGGGGAAATCTTTGGATTTTGGGCCTCCGGCCCAAGCCTTGGGCAGCCCAAGCCGCACCCACCTCCTCCCCTCTAACCCTAATCCCCCCCCAAGCCGCCTCTCCTCCTTTCCCCTCCCCAAGCCGCCTCATTCTCTTCCTCCTGCCCCAGTCGCCACCTCCTCCCCGCTGGACGCCACCTCCTCCCATAGGCGCCGGCCACCTCCTTGGAGCTGCCCTTCCCGCTGCCGGTATTCGCGAAGGAAAGAGAAGGGGGGATTGCGGGTTTGCTGGCCGAATCAAGGGAGGAACAAGGGAGAGGAAAGGGTAATTCTTCGCGGAGGATTTGATCCGCATCTTCCTAAGGGACTTCAAGGGTAATGAGGTGTTTTCCCCGCTGATTGTTGATGATTAGCTATGAAACCGATTAGTTTTGTTTGGATTAAAATCTGTCTGCAGAAGTTTTGTTTCTGTCCAGATTGTTGCGGGGTCTGTTTCGTGGTTTTAGAGGCCGAATCTAAGATGATCATCTCCTGGAGTTATGTAGGTCTTGTTCTTAGCTTTCGTTGGCCGTCAATATCACCTCATTCCGACTTTCGAGTCAAAAGTTATGATAAATTTAATATCTGCTGTCCAGAATCCTGACGAGAATTAGCAGTCTCTGTATAGGTTGATATATGGCCTAGTTAGAGGGTGATTCAGAGGTCTTTCCCATAACAAATTTTGAAGGTGATATCACTAGCTTTCAGGATTGAGAAAGAACACTTCATTTGGATTTATAGATCAAAAGTTATGCACTTTTCAATGTGACTGTCCAGATTGTATGTCAGTCTGTCCAGATTGTATGTCAGTTTCTATCTTTAGTTTTGACCCGTGTGCCACTTTTTGTTAAAGGAAAATTTTGAATGTCGTGCCAACTAGTTTATTGTAGGTAATTTCATAACCTTTTCAGATTGTTAAAGAACGCTCAATTCGGAGTTGTAGATTAAAAGTTATGGTTGTTTTAGTATTGCTGTCCTGTTTGTTCAGAAAGAAGCTGTGCTGCTGTTTTGTTTTCTTTATTAGAGAAGTTTATTGGCCGAATTGGGAAATCTCATCAACTTGAATGTTATAGATATGTTCGTTAAGATGAGGTAGGATCTGGACTCATCTCATTTCGAGTCCCACGTCATTAACTACTATCATTTTTGTGCTGCTGTCTCGACACGTTTTTGGGTTGCGACTGTTTTTCGATTAGGTTTTATGACGATTCCTTGGGAGTTCAAGGGGGGTATTGTAGACTATTAATTCGGGTTGGATTCTATGTTGTTCTTATTTCGGTTATTTAATTGTTTAGGCCACGAGGCTACGGGTTTGGGAGCGCCATCGTTGTTCGCTAACGTGCCGCAACGCGGAAGGCAAGTACTTTGTTGCTTTTGAGTCTTGTGATTGTGAATGTTTTCATGAATATAGTGTGACATATTGTGTTACCCGAGATGTGAATTGGTTATGTTCTTTCATTATGTGGAGTATATACAGAGAGATGGTATTATCACTGCTCATGTTCATATCATGCATCCTTTTATTCATGTTATGTCCACGGGAGTGGATTGTAAGTCCCACCATTCCAATGTGGGCAAATTTGGACATTGTCATGTCCCGCCCACGGAGTGGATTGAAAGACCCATCAATTCCAGTATGGGCATGTAAGACCCATCAATTCCAAGATGGGCAGGTTTGGACACCTATATGAAACGTTCTTCATATAGGACTTGGATCCCGCACTTTTGTTAAGGTGCGGGCTTAAGTGAACACCGACGGTGTGTCACTCACTATACCGATATATGCATGTGTGCAGTCCATCCTTGATTACATTCATTCATTTCATGTTTTCATAAGTGTTCACTCGATGCAAGGTTCGCATTCTTAAATGGTGATGTCCTGTTTGTATATGTGTTCTTTTCTTTCACTGACTTGCTGAGTCATGGACTCACTCTTGCGTTGTTTGTTTATTTTAGGTAACCCCGATGTTGGCTCACTTGGGAGGAGTAGACACGCACTACTCGCTCACATCATCCCATTCATGTTCAAGATTAAATTTAGTTATATCTTACATTCGTTAATGATGAACTGTAATAATTAAATTATAATTGGTGAAGGAAGGATACCTTCTCCACATGGATGTTGATTTATTACTGCGTGTGAACCTTCTTTATTGATGATCAGTATTAAATAACTTAGAAGGTGAAGGAAAGATACCTTCACCATGTCCTGTTTAATTTAATGCTGTCTTTAGTTGAAATACTTAGTTCAAATTCTTCTGCATTATGGATGTATGTTAGATGTTTTAGGTGACATCTTGGCTTCCGAATAGCCAGGGTGTATAACAAAACCATACTACCTCACTACATCAACCTCTTAAGTTTAGAAGAGGTCTACTACACAATTGAAAAGGTCCTACCAAAACTCTTTCATCGAGGACACATTATCATCCGATGTTTTCACAATCATGCGGGCATAAGCCACCTATTATATCATATCCGTTCAACTTTTAGCGATGCTCAACATCAAACTTCAACACACAATAGTTATACTACAACCATTGTTGTTATCAACTGGCTTCATTATGAAATCTAGTTGCTACCTACTTTTCTTCCAAAATCACATGGATATCAACTGTTCCTCCTCATATTTGGATTTTGGCAAAAATACACTAAAACTTTTAAAAAAAATCGAAATCTTCTATCGATCAAAAGTCTCAACAACACTACAACCAAATTCATCGCGTCATTCTATATAGAAGAACTACATAGAACTCCTCTCATAAATTCTAGATCCACCAATATTCAATCCATTCAACTGGTTGTACACAATTTAAATAACTAATCATACTAGGGAATGTGTAAATCTAGCATTTCCTCTAGTTTCCCTTTCCACACATTTAAATTAATCCATAGGAACCAAAGAACCCAACAAGTTTAGCAACCTAAACGATTTTAATGACTAGACTAATTCATCAATGTTCTATACTTCTTAATATCCCTTTTGACTTCAAATAGGTATGGACATACTCTCAGTCACCACTCATATATACAGTTCATCAAGAACTAGTAGAAGACAACATCAACTTAATCAATTTCACTTCCAAGGTTACTAATTAATATTAATTATGCACCACACCAATGACTCAACTTGATACCCATACCATATCGAGTTATTTAATTACAATCTCTGATTTAACCATAACAAGGCATCACAAAAGGATTTTAACAATTTCCACCAGAAAAGAGATGCATTAAACTTCAACACTCGGAATAATCCAAAAGGAATACACAGAGCCAAAGATTTCTCATGTTAACAAACTTGCAACAGAAACTCTCATTACCCAAACTATCAAACGAATACATGAGTCATTCTTTTCCAATGAGAAAGAAGGAACAACCATGGAATTATCAATATTGCCAATTGAGAAAGATCACAAATAGTAAAAACAGCTCAACAGTCGGAAAACAATAATTGTTTCAGAAAACCATTAGAGACCATTGAAACACAACAACTACCATGAACCACGAACCTAAGAGAAATTCATCATCCACCACAGAACAAGAATTTGCCAAGATTTGAGGTCAAGAAAGAAAACAACTTTCTAAAGCAGCTCATGCTCAACTCCTGCAACTATGGTATTCGGGGTAACTACTCTATTCGTCTTCCACGAATGGTGGTATAACCTGACAAAGTCCAAGGCCACAACCACAGCCTCCACTTCTTAACAACCATTATCGACACGCATAAACAATATAATCAAATATGATTATACATGATCATCTCTTGGCAATCATAGAATAGATTCATAGATATAGAATATCATAACATATCATATCATAGATTAATAACAAGAAAGATAGTACAGAGGCAATTCAACAATTGCTCAAGAAATGAAACATAACAACAGATAATGCGGAAGTAATGTAATTCCCAACCCCACCTACTGTGCACAGTGTGTCAATTTAATATTTTTCTATTAACCACGGACCTAAAGCTCGCTCTGATACCAAGATATATTGTAATTCATCACATTAACATCCATGCATGGCTAATACGAACAAGACACAATCAAACTCAGCAAACAATCATAATTATTCTTCAACCCGAATACTTGCCTCAACCGTGCGAGAACGGTGGACGCGAAGAGGGCGCTGCCCCTAGGATCACGCTCTCACCTGAACATAAAGTTAACCCAATCTAAGACCAACATACTGGACCAAAAGCATAAATAACAACACAATTGAACTCGCTAAACTCCCAAGCGTTTCCAATCTTCCAGTTTCTAGCGATCGATTTGGTGTTCACTGCGGACAGTCAACTTCTAAAATACATAACTTTTAGTACAGGAGTCCAAATGAAGTTTTTTTAGACTTCATTGAAAGGTTATCAAATTACCCAACTATACCTAGTTGGTGAGCCCTCCTTATTCTGCCATATAATACCCCTATCAAGCCAAATAACAGATCATCAATACTCACGTCGAGTTCTCTGGACAGCACACGAAAACCACCATAACTTTTGCTACGGAAGTCCAAATCTTGCGTTCTTTATCTCTATCAAAAGGTATGGAAATTACCTACATTTTTTGTTATATTGATATCCTCTGATTTCGTCTTTAACTAATATATTAACTCAGTTTTCTACAGACTGTCAGGATGTTGACAGATTAACCAGATAGCGGCACTAAACACTTCATATATTTTGATCCGTACGTCGGAATCCGGTGAACTCAGCGGCCACCGAAAGCTAAGAACATAACACAACTATTTCTAAGAGGTTGGCTTCCCAGATTCTGCCTCTAACAACATGAAAACCATCGTCCAAACTACTGGACAGAACGCGATCTATTAAACCAACGCAATTCAATCTATCAAACGACATCAGCCGCAACTACTACGCATCAACCAATGAAGAACACGCGACGTTACCATTGTAGAATCGCAGAAGGTTGAAGATCTTGCCCCGCGAGGTTGATCTCCTTCCCTCGCCTTGCTCCTTCCTCCAATGGCCGGCAGCAAGGAGCACCAAGACCGGCAGCAGGGAGCACCAATGGGGGTGGTGGTGGCGCAAGGAGGGAGGGAGCCTAGAGGTGAGGTGGCCAGGGGCAATGGCGCAAGGGGGAGCCAGCCCCAAGGGCAAGGGGCGGTGGCCAAAGGGAAAAGGGGGAGGGGAAAAGAGGGAGGGGGTGAGAGGGGCGGCTAGGGTTTGTGGGGAGTGGGCGCCTCCTTGGTCGGCCACCCCACAGGCCAAAGCCAGCCCAGTTGGTGTGAAAAAACAGAAAACCCGCTCTCTTTTCTTGTTTTGATTATTTTCTGAATTAAACTTTCCCCCGATTAATTAATCTCCATCGATTAAATTAATCTATCTCGATTATTGGCTTCTCACGAGGTGGTGCCCGCACGTGTAGTAAGCCCTGGCAGTGGTGTCTAGGTGTGTGGACTGAATGATCTCTGCCTGTTCACCACACACACACTCGGGGATTGGAAAACGTGGTGGTACTTGAGAATATTTCATTGTTCGATCTGGGTATTGTAGATGTTTTCTCTTCTACGCAAGCCACTTGCGCTTCTGCAACATCTTCGCGTAGAAGCTTGCCGAAGAGTCCATAGCTGGGAGTGTGTTGTGTAGTGTTGGGTTCGGTTCAACCCCGTTTTATAAGCCCCATGGATGGCATGGTGTGGTTAATTTCAGGCAGAGTTCTATCTCGTTTGGTCTTGTCACTTCGCAAAGCTGCCCCGTGTGGTCTTGTCACTACGCAAAGCTGGCTTGTGTGGTCTTGTCACTGCGCAAAGCTGCCCCGTGTGATCTTGTCACTGCGCAAAGCTACCCTCTCTGCCAGGCGCGGTAGGGACCTACCCCCTCTGCCAGGCGTGGTAGGTGTAACATCTTGTAACATCCGAAGTTTAGACTTGTATTTCAAATGTAAGAAAATGAGTAGAAATTAAAAAAATTTCTTACATCATGTATTTCCTGTATGTTCTAAGCAATTCTTGTACAAGAATTATGGTAATACAAAGTTACAAGTCTTTTGATCCAAAACCTTGTCTTCCAAAAACAATCTTGTCAAATCTTTTGATCATCTCCTGGAAATATTTTTCCTAAGTTTCAGGGTTGGTATGTGACCCCTTTGAAAAATTTACAATTTTTAGAAATTGTTTGAATATTTTTAGAGGGTAGTCAAACCTGTTTGACTTTTAGTCAACACCCTATTCCAGAACTTTGCAGAATTTTTGAAGAACGATTCACTTCATAAAAACCTCTGAAAATTTTACACAAGGTTAATATCTAAGTTAGCAAGCTTCAGTAAAAATTTCAGAATTTTTGGAGTTGTTTTGCTATCTCAAATAAATCCCCAAAGTCCAGCTCAATTTAAAACCCTAAGTCAAACCAGTTGGGTTCGAGTCAGACTCGGGCTCGAGCCACTTGACTTGGCTTAACCAACTAACTACACCCAGGCTCACTTTAAAACGCGCATTCAATCCCAGCCATTGGATCTGTATCGCACGGACCTCGTTCGCGTGAACGTTCGGACCTCGCGATCGCGCCAACTCGTTTGGGCCGTTAGATCAAGATCCAACCGTCCAGATGAATTGGGCTGTTCGGGTCACCCGGTTGTTACCTCCAATCGTGACCGTCCATTTTAGATCCGACGCACTCGATCTCCTCCTTTGTTTTAAACCTTTGGGGCCTTGGGCAAATCTCAACCGCTAGATTAAAATCGGATCGCCCACATCAGCCCTAGCCCTTTTCTGGTCATCTTCTTCCTCGAGCCGTGCGTGAACAGAGGAAGGCATGGCCTGGTCAAGTCCTGCTCCCTCGTCAACGACTCTCTGGTCGGGACAATTAGTGTGCGCAGGTGCTTTCGGCCGTAGGTACGCCTACCCCTGCGCCCCATTATTTCTCTTTTTCGGTTCATGGTTATCCCGTGAACCAAGCTCACCTGAGGAGCTCGTTTTTGCCCAAACCCTAACTTTCTAGCTATATAAGGTCCTCAAAACCCCTCCTGGTACTTTTTTACACCACCCCTAACTCTTTCTTTGTTTGTGGAACTCAAAACACCAAAAATACCAAAACCACCATTAATGGCCGTGAAGCTCTGTTGATGGTTTTGGTGCTCCAGTGGTTCATCTTCAATTCTTCTTATACCCTTTTGAACCCCTTAAACCCCTATGCATTTCCCTTAACTCAATTTTGGGTTTCATTCACAGGAATGGACCAATTTTAAGTTTGGATCTTTTCGGCCGAATTCATCCCCTTTCTTCTCTAGCTCTGGTAAGTGGTTCTTTTGGCAATTAATTGTTCATGGCTCTTCTGTGGGCCTTATTGCAGCTATTTTGACCACCAATGGTGTTCATTTTGGCTCAGGTCTCATTTTCCACTTCATCTTCTTCGGCTCCGGCGGCTCCTCCACCATCAAAGCTCCTCCAGCCATCTTTGAAGCTCATCTTGGTTGAGGTAGCTTCTTATTAGTCCCTAGAAGCTGTGGCACACGCTTCTTTGGACAATGCGGAGCTTTTTGAGTCATTTTCGTTTTCGGCCGATTTTGTCACCGTCATTGTGATACGGGGAGGCCCGATCTTCTCAGTGAGAAACCGTGGATAGTTGATGCGAAGTAGATGATGTCGCTAGTGAACACTCGCGCCAATGCACGAACCCTCAACTCTTGAATACGCCCACAACACACCGGGTAGTTGTTCGTCGCGAGACCACTTAACCATTTAACGCCAAGTCCCCGATTCCCAATGGAACGACGGCTTGACCTTGAATTGCGAACGAACAATTGATCGCCTAGTCCTCTCTCAAAGTCCTCGCATGAACTCGGGTCGAAAGAACAAGCAATAGCTATGTTTCAATCTTATGAATAAACTGGTCTAATGGATACAAGGGAGGGGCAAGGGTATTTAAGGCACCCTCCACGACTCACGCACGCCTAGGGCCGCCACACATGCCGAATCAAACTCTAACTCGGCTAAGACCTAAAACACACAAAAAGGAAAACCTAACTTAAGTCCGTCACATTGTTTCGGCCATAGCGGTGCGACCGTAAGTCTTCTGAAGCTGGGGCCAAAACCATTGTGTGGGCCTTGGATTAAGCTTTCAAACAAGTCCAAGAACACCCCAATCGGACTCGTATGCAAAAGTTATGGTTTTATTACAGCCCTGTTGGGCTGTCCTGAACCGAATCCGAATTGAATTCGAGTTGATTCCGAGATGAATTTCGGTTGCACTTGTGGAAGATCCGAATTGGGCTTGAATTCTTGGGCTTTTCTCCCTTGGTTGACCCACGTGAGCTTCTCCTCCATTGCTTTGACTCCGCCTCCCTCTTGGTTCCAAAGGCTTCACAATGTTGAAACTCGAGAATGCACAAACATTTGCATGAGGTAATACCCAATTCTCATCAATGACAATAGAAGATTCATTAAGAAACGAAAGCACCTGTTGATTTAGAAGTTTAGCTCTTGCTCTCGTCAGTGGACCAATATGCACTTCTGTACTTGAATTATTTGTAGCGTCACGTATGGCGTCCACCTCAGTATGTGTATGACCACCAATAGGGAAAGATGTATAAGTGTTAGGGATGCCCTCATCACATTGTTTTCTGGCTCGCCGGCGTTTTAGGCCGTCGCCGCTGTCGAGGTCACATCCACTGGGTGTGCATCGTTATTGCGAACCCATTTTAGCACTTTGCGGGCACCGCCGTGGCCGGAGTCGCCGGCGGCAAGCCTTTGGTTGCGCTCGGTCTCGTTGTCGGACGCGAGCTGCGCTGTGCGTTGTCGTTAAGACACCATTAAGTTCTAATCATTGCTAATTATCAGTTAATCATTAGTAATCATTGGGTTAGTAATTAAGGGCTGTCTTAACCCGGCCTTGGTGTCACTTACATGTGGGCCCATGCATTTAAACCTCCCCGCACACTTAAAACCCTCGTGTGTTATTTGCGCATGTCGTGGACCGTCGATCTGGAGATCAACGGCCCAGATCTCCGGGGACTTTCGGGTCCCCGAACGTTCCAAGTCGCGTGGGTCGTCCATCTTGCGATCTGTGGTTGAGATGGATGTGCCGTTCGGGTCACCCGAACGTCTCCGCGCCCTAAGCCCTCCATCTTAAGATCTACGGTCGGGGTTGGTTTTAGCGTTCGCGTCGCCCAAACTGTAATACCCTAAGTCTATTTAAGTGAAAAGAAAGTATTAGAGAGAAGAACCAACTAGAAAAAAATAGAATTAACAGAGGATTAGAGGGGGTTTGTGCAATTAACAGAGGATCAGGCTTTGGCCCAGGAGGCCCAGGAGGGGCCGGCCACCATTAAAAAGAGGGGGGAAACCCTATGGTGGTACTGTAGCATGGCGTGCTACAGTAGCCGCCACTGCTACTGAGACTCCCCATGAACAAGACGCCCTGCCTCCTTGCGCCGTCTCCTTCTGGTGCTGCCGACCAAAAAGAAGAAGAAGAACAAGAAGAAGAAGAAGATGAAGGGGAAGAGGGAGAGGATCTCCTTCGTAGGGGTGGTTCGTCATCTCCCTACGATTCTTCAAGGGTAACCTCAATTCCCCTTTGATCCGATGCGTTTTTGGATAGTTAAACAATGTTGGTAGTTCTGTCGCCTAAGGGCAGATCGTGTTAGAGGGACGTTTTGATATAGTTAAGTGCGGATTCAGTCTCCGACGTCTCCTAAGAAGTTGTAGAGGACGTCAATAGCTTTCAATGAAGTGCTAGAACATAATTTTTCGACCTCTGTAGAGAAAGTTATGAATTTATTGGTGCGGCTGTTCTGCAACTCTGTCAGTTTTTGGACAGGTTTTAGTAATCTAACCTTTACGATTAGTTAAAGAGATAATTAGAGGATATCAGTATAATCAAAGTTGTAGATAATTATCGTAGCTTTCAGGGAAGCACAAGAATGCGAAATTTGGATAAACGAGCTGAAAGTTCTGATAGTTTTAGTGCTCTGTCCAGAAAGTCTGACGTGAAATCGATGTTTTGTTAATCGGCTTAAAAGTGATTTTAGATGGCCGAATCAGGGGAGCTCACCAACTGGGTTTAGTTGGAAAATTTTATAACCTTTCAATGAAGTCCAAGAACACCTTATTTGGACCCCTGTAGTGAAAGTTATGAATTTTAGAACTTAACTGTTCACAGAGGGCAGTTCAGCACTTAGGAATGTGGGGTTGGGATCGTGTTGCAATCTACTATTTGATGAGTTCGCTTATATAATTCATGTTTTTCGTTACTGTGGTCTTAGTTTATGTTCTTAATGTATTAGGTGGGGGTTTGGTTCCAGAGGCAGCACCGTCTTCACGTCATTCATTCTCATGCGGTTAAGGCAAGTGCATTGTTGTTAAATGGGTGTGATTGATTGGCTATGTTTGTGTGCTATTTGATATATGGTTGCATAGCAAGATGGCTTACTTGATGAATGTTTAAGTATGGTGATGGCTCAAATTATGCTTATGCTCTACTGTGGTTCAATGTTGTTGTCTTTTGGTAAGATTGATGATGAATGAGAGATGAGCATTTGCATATTGAGAGCATATTGAGGCTTGATCACGCGGTGACCAAGCATGTTTCCCTTTGAGATCCCCGTCATGAATGTGACGGGCCCGAGATCCCCTCACTCGTGGAGCGTGGGCTTGAGGTCCCGTTACTTGCAGAGTAACGGGCAATTGGTCCCTGTGCGTGCGCGCACAGGCATGGGTATGCGGCGACGGTTGCATACTCTGCATTACCAGTGTAATGCACACAGAAAGTTAAAGATAAAGGTTCCTTGAGCATTGCATTTGCATATGAGATGTTCTATTGTTGATCTCCTTTACATGTATGTTGATGTTATAATTTTTTTATGTACTTGCTGAGTCTGTAGACTCACTCTTGCTTTTATTGTTGTTTTAGGTACCTGAGCCAAGAACGACATGCATGGGGGGAAGTAGTCTGCTAGTCACACACATGCCACATGAACTAAATAAAATTGAATGATCTTCAGATCGTAATTGTTTTTAGTAATTGGGCAAGATACTCAAAGGTTCATTATGTCTTGTCTCTTGCAGAGGTTTAAGTATAATAATGATGAGTAGTGGAACTTTATACTTCATTGGATTGCTAGATACTTAGCATGTCTTTGATTATCTTTTGATGTGTCTGGATGATAGTTTAGTTAATTTATGAATTATCTGTATGTTGGAACCTCCGTGTAATTAATTTTACAGGGGAGGTTCTACCGAAATTTACTAAAGTTGCCTTGATTAGAATTATTAGGGTTTTGTTTAGTAGCATTCCGTGCTCATGTCGGGTGGGGTGTTACAGATTGGTATCGAGCGGGCTTTAGGTCCGTGGTAGTTGAAATATTAAATTGACACACCGTGTACGATGAGGTGGGTTGGGTTTTGCATTGCATTTACGCTTAGTATGTTGTATTGAAGAATCCTGTTGTGAGTTGAACTAATATATCTATATTATAATGGTAAGGTTATATGTGTGGGGATAACCCTTGTTGAGAGGTGGAGGTAGTGGTTGTGGTCCTGGGCTATACCAGGTTACACCACCATTTGTGGTATAGGATTAGCGAAGTGTCCACACCGGAGAGCGTGATACAGGCGTTGATAGCAAGTATTTATATTTAGAAGAGTTGTTCTCTTCCTTGAAATTGAATTTGGTCAACTCTTATCCGGTTGTGATTGATGAGTTTCTCTTGGGTTCTTAGTTCATTGTGATTGATGGATTGCTTTGAAAAATATTGGTGTGTTTCCATTGGCTTAATTTGTTCCGTAAATCAATTATTGTTTTCCCAACCGTTGAGTTATTCTCGCGATTGGTGAACTTTGCTAATTGTCAAGATTGACCTTTGTATTAGAGCTTTGTCTTTCCTATTGGAAAACTTAACCTATTTATTCGCTTGAAGTTTTTGGATAATGAATGTTCCTTTTGCAAGTCCTTTAGTACAGGAAGGCTTTGACCCAATGTATCTCTCTTGGGTATTTTGAGTGTTGAAGATTAATGGTTCTTTTTTATGGGAAAAGATGTTAAACCCTTTAGCGATGTTTTGTCTTGGTTAAGTGAGAAGTTATAATCAAAGAAATTAATAGATATGATATGGGTTATCACGTTAGGTCTGCAGTGTGTGCATGATTGATCATAACTAAGATCCTTGAAAGGAAAGTTGATAAATTTGAAAGTGTCTTGTAGTAGTTCTTGATGAGCCGTGATTAAGAGTATGGCTATACCAATTTGTAATCAATAAAGTTAATAAAAAGTGTGGAACATTGATGAATTGAGTTGATCATTAAGAGTGATACATTTGGTAAACTTTTTTGGTAAATTGGATTAGCGAATCTCAATGGATTAATCTAACTGTTTGGGATGGTTAAGTTCAAAAGGAGTTAGATTATTGTGTTAGTGGATATTAATCTTGGAGTAACCCTTGGTGGATGCTTAGTGATTGTATGTAATTGTTAGGTGCAATTATTGTCTATTAAGTTTGGTGTTGATCTTTACTGAGAGAAAAATTGATGGGATTTAATAGATGAACAATAATTACATGATGGTAGAACTATCGGATAATAGTATGTCTTTGATGGAAGGGCTTTGGAATAACCTTTTAAATTGTGTAGTTAGTTCCCTCTAAAATAAAGTGGTTGTTGTAGTGAGGGTGTAAGAATTTGGTATGCACTCATTTGAGGATGAAATGATAAAGGGGTACGTAACATTTTGGTGAGCCTTTGGTGGATTAATAAGGGAAGAGTTGAGGATAACGAATCTTATTAAGAGTGAATTATTCTTGGTGTTGGTAAGACTGTCCACAAGAGATTGTGACGCGTCGGAGTGGTGATGATTCTTCTAGAGGGAAAATAAGTTGATTGCTTTTCGTAGTATCGGATAAATGAAATGTTTGGAGTTTGGCATTCTTGATCCTTTGGTTGTTCATGATTTATGTCGTAGATGATATTAGTTTGACCAATGTGGCGTATTGGAAGGTTCTATTTAGTTCTTAAGTGATTAATGTAATTTGGTTTTAAAGGCACTTCTTGTTTGGGTTGGCAAGTAATGATGTAATCAAAGAAATTGATCTATTTGTTGACGAAAAATGAGTATCATGAGTATTTGGGTTTAGAGTTAAGAATTGTAACCTGCAACTTTTCTATCGTTGCCGCTTAAGTGTTTCTTGAGTTTCTAAGGTAATGTTTTATTGTGATTTATTGATGTTTGAAACTCCCTTCTCGTGGTCTCATCTTTTGTATTGCGAGATCAATGTTATTCGACTGTCTCCCTTGGTCTCTTGCTCACTCTGAGGAGCAACGATGTTCTTGTGTGTTGAGACTAGTATTTGTTTGTTTCTTCCTTTTTAGAAAAGAAATAACTAACTTGTGTTGCCAGAGTCTTATAAAATGTAATATGGTGGACAAGTATTTGTTAGTGGTGAGATGTTGGGAACCAGTCTATGTGAAGAACAATAGAAGGTGTATTGGTTTTGGCCTATAACTTCATTGAGATAATTCTATGGAATGTTTGTCATTGGGATACAACTGATTAGTGTTTCGACTAGTGGAACCTATAGCGAATTATGATCCAGTAACCTTTGTCCATGTTAGAATATTGGGATTATCGAAATTATGGACTCTTGATAAACTTATTAGAGTATCGCAATTGGATACTTAGTATGATTGTGCAGAAGAGTTGTGGTGGTGAAGTTTAATGAGAGTAGCGGTGTGGAGGAACCTAATTGTCATGCTAATTAATGGGATAGCAGGAATTGTTGAGCTAATGTCAAGTATGACCCGGCCTCAATGAGTAACCCTATGGGAGTTAAATTAATTCTAAGGATATCTTGGTCAAAGAATATATTCATTTATTAACGTTGGTGATTGAGTATGTTTGAATCCTGGTCAATTAGTTAAGGTTTTATAACGGGTATATTGTGGTTGTGCGATGAATTGGATTGGTGTGGATTAGAGAACGTCTAAGATTGGTGAAATAAATCGCCTTGGGGCGGTTACTTGATTAGTGAGGAATCTTGATATTAATGACTGAGGTTATAGTTGAGTAGTGTGAATTTTTAGTAAACGAATTTGAGGATTTTCTGTCGATTACATCAGAGATTCATGGTAGGAGACTTGAAGGTTGGTTTTGGGCTTTGCATTTTATGCTAGGATCTTGGAGACCCAATATTATGTGTAGAGGTAGATGAACAAGAGGGAATTTTGAATAGTGTGTTGATCTTTGATAGAATATTTGGGTAAAGTAAAAGAGTGTGTGTGTGCTAAGAATTCGAAGTTGATTATCTTTAACAGAGTGAGATGATGGGGTTGTGGGTGAAAAATCATTATTGAGGTGTTCGCAATCTTTTATCAAGAAAATTCCTTTGGAATAGAAGTGGACTAGAGAATCCTTTTGTGGATTAATAGAGTCCCTCTAAATAAGTATGGTTGTTTTTTTTGGTTTGAGGATCATTTTGGGATTGTCAGTTAAGAGGAAGGAGTTAGTGTGATAGTTCTAGACACCCATGATTCGGAAAAGGGTTTGTTTCTTAAAAGAACATCTGAGAAAAGAATGTTCTCTCGAGTAGAGAAGTGTTCTAGTGGTTCTTGGTTGAGTTGGGTTTTATGACGAAGAACATGTACAATTTGAGTTGCCTCTTTATTGGCAAGGTGGTTCTTTTCGGTTTGGGAAAAAAATAAAGCGTTTGATTTGGGCATTCGAGCAAATTCTCTTTTGGCTTATGTGGTGCTCAATTGCAAACCTTTGAGTTGGAAGGATTGAAGGTTTTGTGAAGAATCTCGATTTTGGATTTGAGTGTTTTGGAGGAAAGTTGGAATTACATTATGAAACCTCTATTTTCAATTGAATCTAATTATTAAAACTTGACTAAAATAAGTTTTGTTGCGTATCCTCGCTTAATGAGGATCTAATTGTTATGATGAAGAGGTCGATCGAGCGATGGAACAAGAGTTCCATATGTTTACGTGCAATTTTGTGATTTGGACCCAAGAAATACATAGCCTAAAGTATATTTGGTTGTTCGGAAGATGTGGGGATCTTGGAAGATGGCAAATTGCTAGAACTATCTCGAGTCTGGAGCGGGAATATAACGTTTTGTATGACACGGTGTTCGGAGGATACTTGAGGTATTTGGAGTGTGAGGTTTCATAAGATCACGTTAACCAATGAGTAATGTCGCATCTTCAAGTCCTATCCGTTAAGTGGTTCGTCGGTCGGTAAGTGTAATGAGGCGTATACGTCAATTGCATCAAGGTGCGATGGTCCCATATGTCCGAGAGGAAAATGACTTGGAAGCTAGAGGTCTCGTATGCGCGAGCCTTATGCGCAGTCGTTCACGCCGTGTATGTGTTAACACTTGTTAAGTTCGGTTTGGTGCTCATTCAAGTGGATCGGTGAGAAGAATTCGGGTCGAATCTGTTTAAGGGGGTAGAATGTAATACCCAAGTCTATTTAAGTGAAAAGAAAGTATTAGAGAGAAGAACCAACTAGAAAAATAGAATTAACAGAGGATTAGAGGGGTTTGTGCAATTATTCGACAACCTGGGCCTCGGGCTTTGGCCCAGGAGGCCCGGGAGGGCCGCCACCATTTAAAAGAGGGGAAACCTAGGGTGGTACTGTAGCATGGCGTGCTACAGAGCCGCCATGCTACTGATACTCCCATGAACAGACGCCCGTCTCCTTGCGCTGCCTCCTTCTCGGTGTGCCGACCAAAAGAAGAAGAAGAACAAGAAGAAGAAGAAGAGGAAGGGAAGAGGAGAGGAACTCCTTCGTAGGGGTGGTTCGTCATCTCCTACGATTCTTCAAGGGTAACCTCAATTCCCTTTGATCCGATGCGTTTTTGGATAGTTAATCAATGTCGGTAGTTCTGTCGCCTAAGGGCAGATCGTGTTAGAGGGACGTTTTGATATAGTTAAGTGCGGATTCAGTCTCCGACGTCTCCTAAGAAGTTGTAGAGGACGTCAATATCTTTCAATGAAGTGCTAGAACATAATTGTTCGACCTCTGTAGCGAAAGTTATGAATTTATTGGTGCGGCTGTTCTGCAACTCTGTCAGTTTTTGGACAGGTTTTAGTAATCTAACCTTTACGATTAGTTAAAGAGAGAATTAGAGGATATCAGTATAATGAAAGTTGTAGATAATTATCGTAGATTTCAGGGAAGCACAAGAACACGAAATTTGGATAAACGAGCTGAAAGTTATGATAGTTTTAGTGCTCTGTCCAGAAAGTCTGACGTGAAATCGATGTTTTGTTAATCGGCTTAAAAGTGATTTTAGATGGCCGAATCAGGGGAGCTCACCAACTAGGTTTAGTTGGAAAATTTGATAACCTTTCAATGAAGTCCAAGAACACCTTATTTGGACCCCTGTAGTGAAAGTTATGAATTTTAGAACTTGACTGTTCACAGAGGGCAGTTCAGCACTT
This sequence comes from Ampelocalamus luodianensis, assembly GCA_036346255.1. Lineage (NCBI taxonomy): Eukaryota > Viridiplantae > Streptophyta > Magnoliopsida > Poales > Poaceae > Ampelocalamus > Ampelocalamus luodianensis. Next base: position 63,425,285 of record CM070621.1, on the reverse strand, counting down.
AGGAATGTGGGGTTGGGATCGCGTTGCAATCTACTATTTGATGAGTTCGCTTATATAATTCATGTTTTTCGTTACTGTGGTCTTAGTTTATGTTCTTAATGTATTAGGTGGGGGTTTGGTTCCAGAGGCAGCACCGTCTTCACGTCCTCCATTCTCATGCGGTTAAGGCAAGTGCATTGTTGTTAAATGGGTGTGATTGATTGGCTATGTTTGTGTGCTATTTGATATATGGTTGCATAGCAAGATGGCTTACTTGATGAATGTTTAAGTATGGTGATGGCTCAAATTATGCTTATTCTCTACTGTGGTTCAATGTTGTTGTCTTTTGGTAAGATTGATGATGAATGAGAGATGAGCATTTGCATATTGAGAGCATATTGAGGCTTGATCACGCGGTGACCAAGCATGTTTCCTTTGAGATCCCGTCATGAATGTGACGGCCCGAGATCCTCACTCGTGGGCGTGGACTTGAGGTCCCCGTTACTTGCGGAGTAACGGCAATTGGTCCTGTGCGTGCGCGCACGAGCATGGTATGGCGGCGGTTGCATACTCTGCATTACAGATGTAATGCACACAGAAAGTTAAAGATAAAGGTTCCTTGAGCATTGCATTTGCATATGAGATGTTCTATTGTTGATCTCCTTTACATGTATGTTGATGTTATAATTTTTTTATGTACTTGCTGAGTCTGTGGACTCACTCTTGCTTTTATTGTTGTTTTAGGTACCTGAGCCAAGAACGACATGCATGGGGGGAAGTAGTCTGCTAGTCACACACATGCCACATGAACTAAATAAAGTTGAATGATCTTTAGATCGTAATTGTTTTTAGTAATTGGGCAAGATACTCAAAGGTTCATTATGTCTTGTCTCTTGCAGAGGTTTAAGTATAATAATGATGAGTAGTGGAACTTTATACTTCATTGGATTGCTAGATACTTAGCATGTCTTTGATTATCTTTTGATGTGTCTGGATGATAGTTTAGTTAATTTATGAATTATCTGTATGTTGGAACCTCCGTGTAATTAATTTTACAGGGGAGGTTCTACCGAAAATTACTAAAGTTGCCTTGATTAGAATTATTAGGGTTTTGTTTAGTAGCATTCCAGGCCCATGTCGGGCTGGGGTGTTACACGAACGGCCCAATCCACGTGGACCGTTGGATTTTGATCTAACGGTGAACCTCTTTCTGGACCGCGCGCATGCATTGTGTGCGGAGCGCGTGGGCCGCTGGATCCTGACTCATAGGCCCACGATTGTCCATGTCCTTTCTTATTGATTTAAGTCTGTTTTATTTTGGTAAGTCGTTATTTATCAACTGAAAATTGTATTAAAACTTTAGAAACTCATAACTAATTCGTTTTAAATCCTTTTAGGATGGTTCTAACTGTATTAAATTAATATTTCACTAAAGTTTAATCTAAAAATGCATTTAGATATGTTTCTATAACAGAAAATTTTATAAACAATATTAACTTGATTTCAGCCATTTTTGGATATTCTAGAAATTAATGTGAACCTTGTAAAATACATAACTTTTTCTGTATAACTCCAAAATGTGCAAACTCAATCTTGTTAAATTCCTCTGTTAGCATACTTTAATGTGAAATAGGTTTTGATCATGGTTTTATTTCTGAAAAATGATATGTGCTAGTTTTACAACTTAGAAAAATCATAATTAATTCATTTTAACTCCAAATTGGGTAAACTCAACTTTGCTATTCTTAGGATACTATTACCTACCCACCATAAAAATTTTAGACTCTAGATTATTCTGGAAATTTGTGCCATGAACAGTACCAGTAATTAATTTAGTGAATTGTCAGGCTGAGAGAGCATGTTTTCATTATAACTTTTTCATACTTAGTCCAAATAACATGATTATTGTTCCTAAATTTGTCTAAAATCATACCCTAGTTGGTGTATAAATTTCATAGGATTTGGATAACTTTTGTTGTTGTGTTTTGTTTGGTGTTCTTCGTTCTTATCGGGCTTATTGCATTTTCGCGTTAGGTTCCGAAGGGTTTATTGAACCTGAGAGTTCCCCTCTGCAGCACAGTGAGCAACTCCAGCAAGGCAAGCAGTTTGATCATGTTAATCCCTGTATTTTCAAACATAATATGTTGTTTGTAAATTCTACATACGCATTGCTATCTTGTTTTAACTATTGTCGATAGTTGGCCTCTTAGATGCATGATCTGTAGGTAAATGTTTATCCTCTACTACTAAGCCTAGGACTACTTTGCTGTGATTTTGGGTTCGTTGGATGAGCCCTTGTCACTTAGTAGTTTTCGAGTATTTTGCTTAGCCATGCTTAGCTACCGGTAGAAATGGGCGGTTATTGACTTGTCGATAACCTTGATCACACAAAACTTACTATGACTTATGATTTCAGCCTTTGTGCTATGTATATTTGCAAAAACTAAAAATGCAAACAAAATAATTTGGACTTGGGCACATTGGTATGTTGGTGTGCTTTTGGGTGTGACTGGAATGGTGACCGAGTCAATTAAGGACCGAACATCTTGTGAGTCTCTGTTATCCAGGCAATCTTGCGTGCTAACCATGCTAGAGGGTATGGGACCTCTCTTAACTAAGTAATTTGGGAGGTGTTAATTACGGGTCGCAGGTGGTTAAAACTGTTTTTATAAGAGGGGAGCATCCGCAGCGGCTTGAGCCAGGGGCGGATGTATCCTACTCTTCAGGTTGTCGCGACTCTTAATTAGCATCATTCATTGGAAATGTCTCGTAGGACTTAGCCGCGCCGGCATACCAAAGGAAGTGTGATTAATAGCTTGGCAAAAAGTCGGTCTGAAGTGTGAGTACATTGGTATACCCCTGCAGGGTTTGATCTATTCGAATAGCCTCGCCCTAGGTTAAGGACACGCTTGGGTAAGCTTTTCAAGAGTTAGACTACAACGTTTAATTAAAATTTGATGGGTGGTACAAATCAGGGATCCGTGCTATGATGTGGTGGCTATTGGGTTAGTCACCTCTAGGTGGTTACTTGTATTTATTGTTATTCGCTATTATTTCAACAATAAAAATAGATTGCAAACTTGCTTTCAAATGTATTACATTGTTGCAAATAAAGTTAGCTTTGTGCTAAAATGAGACATACAACCTCCACTTAAAGAAGCCTGCATGTAGCATATGTATAGGTCTGTTATCCTACACGTCAGTCTTGTGAGTACATTAGTGTACTCATTTGTTTTGCTTAATGTTATTTGCTGCAGAGGAAGAAGGTGAGCCCCAAGGGCCTCACTTTTGTGGGACGTGCTGTGGTGGTGTTTGAGACGACTAGCTCGGCGGCCCGGTCGGTTGCCTTGTGGGTTATGGCTAACCGGTCGACTTTTGTTATAGCCATCTTATGACACTTTTGCTTCCACTGTCTTACACTCTTTTGTTATCTTTTGGCCGGTCGGCACCTTTTGTAATAACTCTATTTACCTTATGTCTTTTGCTAGACTTGTTATATTATATTGTATGTGAATTGATGCATGACTTTGTATGAATGTATGTGTGCTTCAATTCTGGGAAGCACATGCTCATTGAGACACGGCGTATTTTTTTTGTAATACTAGAGCCAATGGAAGGTTAAGTATTACAAGCTAAATAAACTGGAGTCTCACAAAGTTGGTATCAGAGTCATACTGACCGTAGAAACCCCTAGCTTGGTCGTCTTTAGGATATTTTGAAAACTTAGTTTCTAAAATATCAAATGATTCATGAAAATCTTAAGTAGAGTATTAGATTTTACTTCTTATCTACCCTAGCCTGCTCATCTCACCATATTCTTGATTGAATTTGGAAAATTGTTTTCCCTCTTATCTTCTTTTCAAAGATAATTGTTTAATCGATTAAATTGGTTTTGGGAAAACCATGAGAGCTTTAAATTGAAGTGTTGGCTGTTTTGGAGTGAAGATTAGGAGCTCCTGAAGATGAAGATTTCGGCTGCACACTTGATGGAGAAAATCTGGACAACAAGTTTCAGATTCTGGACAGCTAGCTGTTAATAGTATATAGTGCTGAAAATGAGAGGTAAATTCAACTAAAACTTGTGGGGATAAAAGGGTAAGAAGTGATATCAGTTAGTTAAGTGCCTAACCCTTCATTAGGTGGTTTAACCTTGCTCTTGGATTATGTTAGGGCTAGAACAGAGTTCTGAAATTTTGCCTTCCAAAAAACTGATTGCTCGTTCTTCCATACGAGTTAGTCATATCGGGAAGTTGATTTTGTAAATTGAGATCTTGTAATGGTTTTATGCTGGTTTTTAAGCTTTTGGAGTTCATTTCGTACAAGTGTCAATTGTTTTTCCTTGCCTCCTGTCCCGGAGTTGTTGCTGACTTTTCTTGGTGGAACAGGATGGCAGGAAGAACCCACAGTGGTCAGCCATTGGGTCATGATGAGGAGCTCCCGCCTCCTCCGACCATGGCTGAGGTTCTTGCTCAGATCGAGCGGAACCGTATGGATCAAACGCGGATCCTTGAGGTCATTGCGAGGAACACCTCCACTCCCTCTGGAGCCTCGGGATATGGAGGTGTGGACATCAGCCTCGTGGGGGACTCGCGGAGTTCCTTCGCACACAGCCACCCACCTTCTCCCGATCTGAAGACCCCCTTGACGCAGATGATTGGCTACGTCTGGTTGAGCGGAAGCTCAACATTGCTCAGTGTCAGGAGCAGGATTGAGCACTCTTTGCATCCCATCAGCTGGAGGGTGCAGCACTCTCATGGTGGGAGAACTTTCTCGCCATGCAGCCCGAGGGCCATGTGGTCTCATGGGAGGAGTTCAGGTCTGCCTTCCGTCGGGCCCACATCCCCGATGGCCTGATGAAGCTCAAGAAGAAGGAGTTTCTCGCGCTCAACAAGGGCGCAAGTCTGTGACGGAGTACTTATACGAGTTTAATCATTTGGCTCAATATGCTCCGGGTGAGGTGGCCACTGATGAGGCCAAGCAGGAGAAGTTCATGGAGGGCTTGTCTGAGGAGCTGCAGGATAAGCCCTTTATTGTTGACTTCCCCGACTTCCAGGCCTTGGTTGACAAGGCCGTGATCATTGAGCACAAGGCAAAGACGCTAGGTGAGTCCCGCAAGAACAAGTGGGAGGCCTAGAAGACTGCACGGGCCAGTCTCCCTCGTCCCCATGTTGGGTCGGCACTAGGGGCCCGTTTTCAGGCTTCGCCACCGCCGAGGCCATTGGTGCCAGTTCCCCGTCCCCCGCAGGCCGTGTTTCAACCACGTGCACCTGCGGTCCAGCAGCAAGGTGGCCCCCACAATCCGGCTGCCGGGGTCACTTGCTTCTCCTACAACCAGAAGGGCCACTATGCTAGTAGTTGCCCTTAGAGGACTGGAGCGGCCCCTCGTCCTAATGGAGGACGTGAGCAAGGGAGCGGTCACCCACCTAACCAGAAGGTATTCCAGAAGAGCTAGGGCGTGGGAAGCGGCCGAGTCAACCATATCTCGGCTGAGGAGGCACAGGAGGCACCCGACGCTGTGTTGGGTACGCTTCTTGTCAATTCTCGCCCTGCTGCAGTATTATTTGATTCAGGGGCTTCGCATTCTTTTATTTCAAGATCATTCGTTGCTGCTTGTGACCTTCACGTTGTTCCTTTGGGGGTTCCCTTGCTTATTCGCTCTCCGGGTTCGGAAATGAGAGCTGATTAGGAGTGCCGGGATGTTCCTATTGAAATAGAAGGAGTGGGATTCTTGGCGAATCTCATCCTGCTCAACTCAGCAAGCTTGGATGTAATTTTTGGCATGGATTGGTTGTCCCAACACTTGGGACAGATCGATTGTGCCTGGAAGATTGTCTATCTCACCAACCCCTCAGACGAACAGGTTGGGTTTTCGCCGTAGCTGCAAGGGCCACATCTTTGTGCCCTTGAAGCAAAGCCAGCCATGGAGATTTAGGACATGCCCACAGTGTGTGACTTTGCGGATGTCTTTCCTGAAGATTTGCCTAGGATGCCTCCAGTACGAGACCTGGAGTTCGTCATTGAGTTGCTTCCCGGTACCGCTCCCATTTCTAAGGCGCTGTATCGGATGCCTCCTAATGAGTTGGAGGAATTGAAGAAGCAACTGGGTGAGCTTCAAGCAAACGGTCACTGACAGGTGGGCCCCGCATCTTAAACACCCCCTCTCGCACTGTGCGGAATCGTTAGGACATCATTAATGCTAATCATGGGCTAATCACTATTAATCATTGACTAGTAATTAATGGCGGTCTTAATTGAACTTTAGAGTCATTAACAGGTGGGCCCACACCTTAATAAACCCCCGTACGTTTAAACCCCGCATGTGGCCCACGTGTCACTGACATGTGGGGCCCTGTCCTTTTCTCTCTCTCTCCCGGGGGTGTTTGAACTTCAATCACTATGCACCGTCCATTTCCAGATCAACAGCCTTGATCTGTTTGGCCGTTCGGGTCACCCGATCGTCCCAATCCCTGTGGACCCTCCATCGCTTGATCGACGGCCCAGATTGAATGGACGTTCGCGAGGTCCGAACGTTACTTTGATATGGACCTTTGGGATCTAATCCAACGGTGCGCGTGCGCGTGTGTGCTGTGTTGGCCGTGCTCGTGGGCCGTCGGATTTCCAATCAGCGGTCCATATTGAGCCACGTCTATCCCCTTCGGTTTATTGTTTTTATTTCCCCGGTAAGGTTTATTTATGAACTGAAAATTGTATTAAATTTCAAAATGTCATAACTAATTCAATATAATTCCTTTTCGGTTGATTCTAATTTTGTTAAATCTGTTGTTAACTAAACTTTAATCTAAAAATGGTTTTAAGCTTAGTTTACCTCCAGAGAAATATGAGAATAGATTTAATTCCTGTTTAGGGTTATTTTGTGCATTAAAAATTCATTTAACTTGAAAAATGCATAACTAATTCTCTATAAATCCTTTTTGAGTGAATCCAACTTTGTTGGCTTCCTCTATTAATGATATTGTTGTTAAAAATTGTTTTGGGCATGTTACTGTTTCCAAAAAGATTACTTATGCATTTAACTTGCGCTCATTTTCATGTCTTTGAAAATTCATAGAAAATGCATCCTAGCTCCAAATGAGATGAATTCAATTGGGTTGTTCATCTTATGAGGTGCTTGATTTACCATAAAAATTCTAGCTATACCACCTTTCTAGAAATTTTTGCCAAACAATTTAATTATGAGGAACAGTAATAGATTGCATTTTTCTCAGCTGAGTAGAATTGTTTTAATCATAACTTTTGCATTAAGAATCCAAATCAATTGGTTCTTATTGCTAAATTCCTTAAAAATCATGCTCTTGCTACTGTAAAATTTTCAGAGCATTTAGAGGAAGTTGGCTTTTGAATCTTTTGCATATTCTTTGTTCTTATCGATTCTTTTTCGCTCTTTCGTTAGGTTTCGACGATTGTGCTAACCTTGAGAGTGATCCTCAGCAACATTTTGAGCAGCAGCAACCAGGCAAGCAGTTTGACCATGTTAATCCTATTATTTTCAAGTCTAATATATTGTTTTCAACTTGTATGTATGCATTGCTTATTTTATTGTTAAATTGATTAGTTAATCCTTTAGATGCATAATCTGTAGGTAAATGATTATCCTCTACTACCTGAGCCTATGTTATTTGCTGTGATTAGAGTTCGTTGGATGGACTCTTGTCACTTAGTAGATTACGCGTTAAAATTGCTTAGCCATGCTTAGTTATCGATGATCTTGATCACACAAATATCAATATTATTCCATTATATTCAGTCCTTGTGTTTTGCTAATTTGCAAATAAAAAACTAAAAATAAAAATTATATCTTGATTTGGGCACAATGGTATATTGGTGTGATCTGTTGGGTGTGATTGGAATGATGCCTAAGTCCCCAAGGACCGAGTTACTTGTGTCACTAAGCCAAGCGCTTATTGTGTGCTAACCACGCGAGAGGGATATGGGACCTCTCTTGACTAAGTACTTTGGGAGGTGATAATTCAGGGTCGCAGGTGGTTAAAACTGTTAACGTTGGATTAAGGAAGATTGGATGATAGATAGAAATAACCAATTATGGGATAGTGGATTTTAGAAGCAGCTAATTGTTGACGTTGGATTAAGGAAGATTGTATGATAGATAGATACCATAATCGAATACTGAATTATTGATGTTGGATTTTATAAGTAGGTTGTTAGTAGATATCAGGAGAAGGACTTCACTGCAAGTGTGGATCTCGACGACTAGGCCGCTACCCCAGTCAATTGCCTGTGGCAGATTGCTGGACTCTACTACGTCTTGTTCGTCTTCCGCTCGTTTGGTCTTATCACTGTGTAAAGCTGTCCTATGTAGTCTTCTCACTGCGCAAAAGCTGCCCTATGTGGTCTTGTCCATTCGCAAAGTTGACCCGTGTGGTCTTGTCACTACGCAAAGCTGCCCTATGTGATCTTGTCACTGTGCAAAAGCTGCCCCGTGTGGTCTCATCACTACGCAAAGCTGGCCTGTGTGGTCTTGTCACTGCGCAAAGCTGCCCCCTCTGCCTGGCTTGGTAGGGACCTGCCCCCTCTGCCAGGCGCGGAAGAGGCCTGACCCGCTGTCGCGCTGCGTCTCCCGTGCTCGGCTATTTAAACGCGCGGCCACACACTCAGTCGATGATTCCGCTCTTTCTGAGGTGCCTCCCTGTCCTTTTGTCCCTTGTTCGCACCATTTGCGAAAGTCGTCGTAACGGTAAGTTTATTTCAGGAACATGCGTACGGTTGTTATGCTGTGTTTTTGTTAAAATATTGTCTTATTTTTGTCAGAAATGGAGACACTGTATGTGTTCCACGGTGACATGCGTGATGGTCCAGATGGAGTGGATTTGTCCAGCTGCCAGCGCGCCTTGCTAAACATTCCCAACCTAGCATACATCGATTTGCTCGAGCTACGACGCTGCATTCGACAGTTGTTCGATAGCCACGTCGCCAGGAACAAGATAGTAATAGAGGCGGTCACCGCCAACATGGTCCTACCACACGGGCAGATGTTGTGGGGCCTGGCGAAGGTGACCAGCAGTGCCATGTGGGCACAGTATATGGAGATCGTTAGCAATCCTCACGCTCCGATCTATCGACGACCCATGGTGTATGTCCATTTTGTTTATCCTGCTCAATCCTCCGGGGGGCGCCGTTGAAGGAGCCAGCGACGCTCTTGTACCCCTGTTCGGTTTGTTGACGACGGGAGAGGTGTCGAGAGCACCAGATGTTGTTAGGCAGGATGCTCCAGTACATGGAGATTCTGATAGTTTCGAACTGAATGAAGGTGTCGATAAATGGCACGGTGCTCGTGTTGATTGTCACGAGATTATCGATGGCATGTCCGAGGGCACTGCCACCGAAGATGAGGCAAAATTTAACTCGCAATCAAGTGAGGACGAGGGCGACGATGCGGGTGGGATCGTCGGTGGCATTGTTTCGACCGACACAGACTATGTTCCAAGTCGGTTGGATTGCCAAGCGGCCTCTTCCCTTGTTCTGGCCCAAGAGCATGAGTCTTCGTGGGCCTTCGATGCAGACACTCTACTTGTGGGCCAACAGTTCCCACACAAGGCTGCCGCCAGGCAAGCCATCATCAGTTTCGCGGTGAAGACCAGTCGGACTTACCGAGTTTACAGGTGAGTTCGAACGTTGTTTGTTGTAGCTTTGAACTATGTACAGTAAGTCGCACTAACTATTATATGGATTCCATTGTCTGTAGGTATAATCCTGACACGTACGTAGTTAAGTGCGTGCTTAGCTCTTGCCCTGGCAAAGTCCGTGCGTAGAGATTCCCTGGGGCAGGAACGGCCTTCCGCATTACAGTCGTGACAGATCACACATGTGAGCTTCAAGAGCCATTGCAAATGCATGAGAATGTAACCTCGGCCTACATCGCGAGCATCATAAGCCACGTAGTTGTCGCCGATTTGACCGTTTCACCGAAGGTCCTCATGGCTAATGTGGCGAATACAGTAGGGTATGCCGTTAGGTATAGTAAGGTATGGCGGGCGAAGCGAAAGGTCCTCGAAGGGTTGTACAGTACCTACAAGGAGGCATACGACCTAGTCCCCAGAATGCTAAAGCAAATTGCGGATGCTAATCCGGGGACATGTGTCAATAGGATGGACAGGCCTGACCGGTCGAACATCCCACATAACCTAATGCTTGATCAAGTCTTTTTGGGCATTTGCCCCGGTAGTCCAGGGCTTCTCCCACTGCCGTCCCGTGCTGACTATGGACGGTACTTTCCTTTGCGGGAAGTACAAGGGCACCATTCTCACCGCTATTGCCTCTGATGCCAACGACCAGTTGCTCCCAGTTGCCTTTGCCATTGTAGAGAACGAGAGCACTGACGGTTGGCTGTGGTTCCTAGTCAATATAAAGCAACATGTTGTAAGGGACCGACCGAATGTGTGCATCATAACAGACCATCATGTTGGGTTGTTGTCCGCGCTGCTCACCATGCAGCACGGTACAAGCCCGCCGTACCAATGGAACAACATACGCACACGTTCGTGCATGCGGCATCTAGCTGCCAACTTCCACACGCGGTTCCGAGGCAAAGACCTCATGAAGAAGTTCAAGAATGTGAGGACCCGGAATATTTAACTAGTAACACTTAACCTCCAAATGGTTCTAGCATTACTAATTAAACATTCTAAGCCTCGATGAACATATGCTTCCCAGAATTGCAGCATATGCACATCATCACAAAATTACACATCATTTCCATACAACATACAACACTAAGTTCAACAACGACATACATAAAGTAAAGTTTTTACAAAAGAGCCGACCGGCCAAATAGAACAATATACAAGAAAGACAGCGGAAGCAAAAGGTGCCATAAGATGGCTAGAACAAAAGTCGACCGGTTAGCCACACAACCCACAAGGCAACCGAGGGCCGCCAAGCTAGGCGCCTGCAAGCTACCACAAAGCACAACTCACGAGTGAGGCCCTCAAGCTCACCTTCTTCCTCTGCAACAATTACATTTAAGCAAGATAACTGAGTACACAAGGTACTCGCAAGACTGACGTGTGGAATAGCAAACCTATTCATAAACTACATGCAAGCTTATTTAGGTGGAGGTTGTATGTCTCATTTTGCATAAAGCCAACTTTATTTGCAATAATGTAATACATTTAAAAGCAAGTTTGCAAATCTGTTTTGTTGTCAAAATAACAATGAAATAAAGATACATACAAGTAACCACCGGAAGTGACTATCCCAAAGTCACCACAACATAGCACGAATCCCGATTCGTACCACCCATCAAGTTTTAACTAAAAGGTTGTAGTCTAGTTCTCACGGGCGATCCGAGCGTGTCCATAACCTAGGACAAGGCTATTCGAATAGTTTTAACCTGCGGGGTGTACCAATGTACCCACACTTGGACCGCCTTTAAGCCACAAAGCACACTTCCAAGGTATGCCGGCACGGCTAAGTCCTACAAGACGCTTTCCAATATTGTGTATTGACTACGAGCCGCTCGTATGGATAGAAACCCATACGCTTACATTGCAAGCCGAAAGACAACCAGCCATCACGGGGGAAGCCTTTCGGACACTACAATGCTCCCAAAGACCATCCTCCTGCGACTCCTGCGACCGAAGCCAATACACGCCAAAGTACTAAGTCAAGAGAGGTCCCATACCCTCTAGTGTGGTTAGCACGCAAAAATGCTCAGTACGGTGGCGCAAGTAACTCGGTCCTTAATGACCCGGGCACCATTCCAGTCACACCCAGAATGATACGGGGGAGGCCCGATCTTCTCAGTGAGGAACCGTGGATAGTTGATGCGAAGTAGACGATGTCGCTAGCTGAACACTCGCGCCAATGCACGAACCCTCAACTCTTGAATACGCCCAAAACACACCGGGTAGTTGTTCGTCGCGAGACCACGAACGACGAATGCCAAGTCCCCAATTCCCAATGGAACGACGGCTTGACCTTGGATTGCAGAACAAAACAAATGGATCGCCTAATTCTCTCTCAAAGTCCTCGCATGAACTCTGATGTCGAAAGAACAAGCAATAGCTATGTTTCAATGTTATGCATAAACTGGTCTACCTCTATAGTGCGGCCATGGGGGGTTTATATAGCCTCCCACACAAGCACAAAACTCGGATGAACGATGAACGAGTGCTACACGAGAATCCGAGTCCGACATCGTTCATCGCTACAATAATCCGAGTCTGATTACTATTCACGTGAATAGTAATCTGATTCAAAAAACGTCCTACTTTAATTTGGAAATTTAAACTAGTCCCCCACTCGGTTTCCCTTGTATTGTGAGCTTTCCTTCTCTTAGCTTGCGCGAATTTGTTCGATGCACTTGATGCTTCTTTTATGCCAATGTAACCCTTGTTGCCATGTCACCATATGTCTTTCTTGACCGCCCGCATGTGCTAGGGTTTTATCACGAGAGCACGTTCCTCTCGTTGGCCACATGGGTTTCTTCTCCATTGTTGGCGCATGTGTTTCTCCTCCATGAATTTGTTCCGGCCTCCCTCTCCTCCCTCTCGGTTCCAAAGTCTTTAAATTTGTCAAACCCGAGAATGCACCAAGTATTGCTTTAGGTAGTAACCAATTCTCATTGGCAACAAAAGGAAATTCATTAAGAAACAAATGCACTGTTGTTTGAGAAGTTTAGCTCCTACTTCACGAATAACCTCATAAGTAGTAGGGATATCCTCATCATCCTCCCTTTCTTCAAAAGCCGTCCTCGGCTTTTGATAGCCTCAAGATGTGCTAGACAAAAATACAACGTATATGCATGGTATATATATTTGTCATCCAAACTCCTTTCGCTTAGCACATGATGATTTCTTTGAAAGTGTAATAAACAAAAGAACAACGTATATACGTGGTATATGTATGCATCAATTGTTGTGACATTCTCGTTGTTGCGCACAAAATAATTAGGATCATAGCAGCCATAGGATGTATTTGATATATACATTGCGATACTTTCAGTCACATCATTCTCCCTCCCATGAGAAAAAATCATCCTTGACTTTGGTAAGTACATGGACAAGATATAAGAGGGACCCACTAGATCAAGTTGTTCAAATATTGGAGAGAAAAATTTTAGTTTCTTCCATGCTTCAACTCGACTACGTTGTTTACATGTATAGGAGAAACAAGTAGGCATCATATTGCGTTCTAAACAATAGGCACTTGTATTAAAATCCATCTCAAAATGATCATGATATTTCTCAATAGATGGTTTGCGCAAAACATGCAAGTTTAAATCAGCAAGATTATCACAGGTAATGCATATTCGATAAACATAGAACTTGTCATCTACACCATAATCTCCAATCAAATTAAATGTATATGTGTAGGCATAAGTACTAACGAGTGATTTTAAACATGAAACTTTAGCAAGATTCTCAATCATACTAGATAGCTCTCTATGAACATCGAACATGATATAGTATAAAAGATCATCAAAAGATATTTTAGTAAGAACGTCCTTATGGGTAATCAATTCCACATTATGTAAATTGAGCGTACAAATTTCAGAACATGGAATATTCAAAGGAACACTAGAGATCAAACTAAATGCGTACCTCTTCTTGATGAGTATGCAATTCAACACCATTATCAAGTACCTTTACCATCCTCCTCGGTTGTTGTAGGTGTTGTAGATATCAAATCATCATCATGAAACCATTGGATCGCAAGCACTCTATCCCCACCGTGGTTATCTCCTCGTCTTTCACGTCCAACGGTGCGGTTGTTCAACTTTCAACTCATTTTCTTTAATATCAACTCGCACAATGTGAGAAACAACACTAGAAGTAGAAAATAAATCGTGAATTTCAGTTGTAACCTCACTTTGACTATCATCTACTTCTCTCTTTTTGTGCATCTTTCTCACACTCAATAGAGATGCTCTCAACCTCACATATGGTGGAATCACACAGCTCACTCTCTTTATCATTCTCACTCAATTTGGCTATGTGGCACTCATTCTCATATGGGTTTGGATACATCCCGTCCCCAAAGATTGTGGGTCACAATTGAGCAATTACAAGTAACCACAAACTCTTCATGAAGCAATGGGGCAGCACTACACGAAACATGTACCGAAGGGAATGTCCCATGCTCGGTCGCCTTCACATGTGATATACTAGCGGCATTTAAACCTTTTCGTGGACAATTCAACTTGTCAAGTAGAGAACGCTTGTAGTGGCGAGGTACAAAACGTGCCCGGAAATGCTGCTTCATCTGCTCCCACGTGATAATTGGCAATTCATGGCGCTCCATACGCTTACGAATAAACTGCTCCCACCAATGTGTGGCATAATCAGCCAAGCCACTAGACGCAAGTAAGAGCTTCCTCTCATTGGTATAGTTGTGCATCCAAAATAGAGTATCAATTTCTAGCTCCCAAGTGAGATATTCTTGCACATCTGTACGACCAGAAAATATAGGGATAGAAAATTTGGGCTTATCGTGAAAATCCTTACGATGCACGTTTGGTTGATTGAACATGGCGTGCAGCTCTAAGAAGTTGTTGTTGATGTCCGTACGTAGTTGCGTAACCTCCTCTCCGAGGTTGTTCAATCCAGTCCGAACGGACCCGAGCTCATCGCGCACACCATTATCACGATCATGAAGTTGCTTTTGTAGCATCCCAAACAACCGTGTATACTCCGTCCACGTAACCGGTGGATTCTCCTGATGACCTGACATGGATACAACTCACAAATAGCAAACGAAATTATATCTGGGTTAGTAAAAAAAACTTGCTCTCACGCTCGCAACTCACATCACGAACACAAGACAAGCTTACTGTTCCAAAGTGAATCAGGACGGCAAATCGGCGATTGACAAATGGCGACCTTAACCCGTAATGTATGAGCGTAACCAAGAGCAAGGGAGTACACAAACGAGTGTAGGTGGAGCTCGGACAGGTATGTGTATATCCTATGCAATCTGATATTCAAGGTATTGTAAAGCTAAGTAATGATCCAAGCTAGAGTATTTTGCCTATGTGCTGATCCAAAAGGTTTAAGCGAAGTGTATGAACGCACAAACAAAGATAAATGTGACTTAATGCAAACAAAGGAATGAGCTAGTGAGAGAAAAACTGAAACTGAGATGAAAACTAGCTCGTTTTTGCACCAAGTACTATGAGAGACGCTAGCCAATTGCAAAGATATCAATGTTAGGACACAAGATTGCTCAAATAGATTAAATACACAATCTGAAATTGTGGACTAAGGTTTACTCTTCCCAATTTCGGCCAGCCCTTTTTTTTTTTTTTCAAAACCGCATGAACAAAGCTCTTCGCCCTTCGGCTATTAAGGAAACCGAAAGGAAAAAATTTGGTACTAGTATTTGCGGGTTTGATCTTTTTTTTTTAATACCTTTTCAAGCCGTGGCTTTTTCTTGTAACCGGCTGCCTTTTCCTCTTTTCTTATTGCAATGGCCGAAATAGGGTTTGCTCCCCTCTTGATTGCACAAGTCTCACAATTCAACAACGTGTAAATAAACCAAAGAACATCCCTAGTGCAATGTACAAAAGCTAGTCTCAAGGATGAAAGGATATAAGTGAAGCTCAAGAAACCCAAAGTGTTTCGGTCAGCTATCTCTTTTTGGGTGCTAATTGAGGAGTTCAATCAGCAATTTGGTACGATTTATGTGAACACAATGATTAAGCAACGCAAAAAGGAACACATGGATCAGCACTAAAAGCAAAAACTCTAATGGATGAAAACTTAACTAAACGCACAAGAAATAACAGATTAAACTATGGTTTTGGTATTGCAATTTTCGGTTTATTGGACGATAGGATAGAAAACGAATCTAACTACGGGTAAAGAAATTCTCACCGAGTAAACCTAGAATCTGATACCATATGATACGGGGGAAGGCCCGATCTTCTCAGTGAGGAACCGTGGATAGTTGATGCGAAGTAGACGATGTCGCTAGCTGAACACTCGCGCCAATGCACGAACCCTCAACTCTTCGGAATACGCCCAAAACACACCGGGTAGTTGTTCGTCGCGAGACCACGAACGATTTAACGCCAAGTCCCCAATTCCCAATGGAACGACGGCTTGACCTTGGATTGCGTAACAAAACAAATGGATCGCCTAATTCTCTCTCAAAGTCCTCGCATGAACTCGTGTCGAAAGAACAAGCAATAGCTATGTTTCAATGTTATGCATAAACGGTCTACCTCTATGGTGCGCCATGGGGGTTTATATAGCCTCCCACGCAAGCACAAAACTCGGATGAACAAGAATGGCAAGTGCTACGATAATCCGAGTCCGACATCATTTCATCGCTCAGATGTCGAGTCCGACATCGATCACGTGAACGATAATCCGATTCAAAAAATGTCCTACTTTAATTTGGAAATTTAAACTAGTCTCCTCTCGGTTTCCCTTGTATTGTGAGCTTTCCTTCTCTTAGCTTGCGCGAATTTGTTCGATGCACTTGATGCTTCTTTTATGCCAATGTAACCCTTGTTGCCATGTCACCATATGTCTTTCTTGACCACCCGCATGTGCTAGGGTTTTATCACGAGAGCATGTTCCTCTCGTTGGCCACATGGGTTTCTTCTCCTTGTTGGCCGCATGTGTTTCTCCTCCATGAATTTGTTCCGGCCTCCTCTACTCCTCTCGGTTCCAAAGTCTTTAAATTTGTCAAACCTGAGAATGCACCAAGTATTGCTTTAGGTAGTAACCAATTCTCATTGGCAACAAAAGGAAATTCATTAAGAAACAAATGCACCTGTTGTTTGAGAAGTTTAGCTCCTGCTTCACGAATAACCTCATAAGTAGTAGGGATATCCTCATCACAGAAGCACACCAATCATACCATTGTTCCCAAGTCTAAATCATTTTTGTTTTCAGTTTTAGTTTTCATAAGTAGACATGGCACAAGGCTGAAATCATAAATCATAATAAGTTTTATGTGATCAAGGTTATCGACAAGTCGATAACCGCCCATTTCTACCGGAAGCTAAGCATGGCTAAGCAATTAATTCGCGAACTACTAAGTGACAAGAGCTCATCCACGAACTCTAAATCACAGCAATGCCTAGGCTCATGGTAGTAGAGGATAATCATTTGCTAAGGAAATGCATCTACTAGGCCAACTAACACAATAGTTTAACACAAAGTAGCAATGCATACATAGAAGTTGTAATCAACATAAATACTTAAAATACTGGGATTAACATGATCAAACTTCTTGCCTTGCTGGATTTGTTCTTGCTGCAGAGGGGAGTGCTTAGGTTCAATAAATTCTTCGGAACCTAATGCGAAAAGGCGATAAAAACCGATAAGAACGAAGAACACCAAAAGGAACTCAACAGCAAAGCACATCCAAATCCAATGAAATTTCTACATCAGCTAGAGGTTGATTTTAGACAATTTTAGAAATAAGAATCACTTCATTTGGACTTAGTATGAAAAAGTTATGCCCTAAACAATTTTGCTCAGCCAGATAAATCCAGTTTTAATTCCTATCTGTTACTGTTCATGGCAAAAATTTCTAGAATGATCTAGAACTTGAAATTTTTATGGTGGGTAGATATGGTTATCCTAACAACAGCAAAACTGAGTTTGCACAATTTGAAGTTGAAATGAATTAGTTATGATTTTTCTAAGTTCTAAAACTAGTGAACCATTAATTTCAGTGGCAAGGATCATATGAAGACCTATTCTATATTACAGTACAATCCTAGTGGGTTTTAACAAAACTTAGTTTGCTCAACTTGGTATTACAGAGAATAAATTATGCATTTTACAAATTTTCAATGAATTTCTAAACCACTATTTTCACTAAACAAGATCATGCAGCCATCAAACATTTTCTGCTACATAACAGTGCCTAAATTCATTCTCAGATTAAAGTTCATACTATAACAAAGCTACAAAGAATCGAATCATTCAAAAGAAGCTAAAATGACAAAGTTATGCACTTTTGAAATTTGAAACAATAAAAGACTTAGAAAATTTGAGCTCTCGGGAGGTCCAAATGAACTGGAAGACAAAGGAGAGGTCGTGGGCCGTCGATCCTTCATCGCACGGCCACGGACCTCGAAGCACAGCGCACAAAAGACCTCCTCCCGCACTGGGGAGGTCTGGACCGTTGAGATCTGATCCAACGGTCATGACCAGTGCATGTACAGCGCACGCAAAGGAGGTCCACGCGCCTAACAGAGGTCGTGACCGTCAGATCGAGATCTGGCGGTCCCGAGCACTAGGGGAGGTCCTAAGGGTAAACCTACGGAGGGAGGTCTGGACGGCTAAGATCTCACGGAGGAGGTCTTCAACGGTCTAGATCTCCAGAGGGAGGTCTTTAATGGACACGATCAAGTGAGGGAGGTCCTGGGCGATCAAGATCAAACGAGGGAGGTCCTGATCGGCTGGGATTCAACCGAGGAGGTCTTGGACGGCCAAGATCTACTCGGGGAGGTCCTAAGTGACAGGGTTTTAACGGGAGGAGATCTGGACGGCTTAGATAAGGCCTAGGGAGGTCCTGAACGGTCCAGATCGCCACGGAGGGAGGTCCTGAGACTAAGGATTTTGTAAAGGAGATCTAACGCTCAGATCTAACTCCGGGGAGGTCGTGAACGGCTAGGATTGAGCCTAAGAAGTCCTGAGCGGGGTTTTCTTTGTAAAAGGCCAGGGGTGGCTTTTTACAAAGAGGACCCCGAGGGTGGTCTTTGCAAAAAGACTGAGGGGAGGTCTTTTTGCAAAGAGAACCTCGGTGGAGGTCCAGGGGGTGGTTTTGGCCAAATGACCAAGAGGCGGTCCTTTTGCGCAGGAGTGGTCCTAGCGGCTAGGATTAAATTAGGGGGAGGTATTACACTTAAGGGTTTTCACGGGAAAGATCTAAAGGTCCAGATCTAGTCTTGGAGAGGTCGTGAGCGGCCACGATGAACTCGAGGAGGTCCTAAGACTTGTCGAAAATGCGACAAGGGATAGAGCACCGCGGTTTGTCCGCCGGCACGCCGCCGACGACCACGGCCACGGCGGAGCTAACTGAAGGTACCAAAACGAGCACAATACTATTGCGAATCTAACGGAGGCATCCTCGACGGCGGCGTAGGCCCAGAACACCGGCGAGCTGGAGGAGGGCGGAGGGCAAGTTTTCGGCAAAACCGAAAACATGAAAAAGGCTCGATACGACCTAACCTGACAAGTGCTCGAGCTCTAGGAGGCTAGAATTAACTTACCAGGGCCAAGATGAGGTCCAGAGGAGCTCGGAGGAGGTCCAGCGGCGGAGACCGCAGCCGGAGATGAGGAAGATAACGGCGACAGCGGCTCCTGAGCAAACATAGATAGAAAGGGTGATGAGGAACACTTCGCGATGATCTAAGGAGGCTTCAGAACCAGGGAATCGAGTGGAGGAACCTCACCGGAGATGGGGACGAAGGAGTGCCCTTACGGCCGCAACCCGTGAAATCTCCAATCTCGACTGCTCCTGTGGAAAACAACCCAAGCAGGAGTTAGGGCCGACTTTGCGATGACCAGAGGTCTCTAGGGAAACAAAGATCAGGGCAAGAGGACCACTGGAGGACCCAAGTTCACCAATGGAGCTCCTCGGCCAACAATGGTGCTTTGAGAGTTCAAAGTGGTTTTGAGCTCCACACACAGAGAAGGGCTAGGGGTGGTGTAAAGGAACACCAGGAGGACCAGGAGGGGTTTAAATAGAGGAAGGATTAGGGTTTTCGAGCGAGAACAAGAGCTCACGGTGAGCTCGGTTCATGGTGCGGCCCTGGGTCAAGAAATGATGGGAGCAGCTGAGAAGAGGACCTTGAGCGCGAAAGCTCACTGAGAGCATTAAATGCAGAGGACCAAAGCCGTTCAAAGGTGACGCAAGGCTCTGAAAAGGGGTCTCCCACGCCATGTCCTGACGCACGAGCGTACGGGAAACCAGAGGAAGAAGAAGAACAGAAGGAGGCACCGTGATCGTTGGATGCGAGACGAATGGTCACGATTAAACCAACCTTCCGAACGGTCCGAACGCTCACTGAAATCTGGATGGTTGGATTGAGATCCCACGGTTGATATCGACTGCGCATTTGAAAAGGACCCCGGTGCGGCTTAGTTGACTCCGCTGAGTCAAGTGGTTCGAGCCCGAGCCTGGCTCGAACCCGAGGAACAGTGAGGCTGGTTTAGAGTTTTAAATTCAAGCTGAGACTTTTGAGGATTTAATTGAGGTAGCAAACTTATTCCAAAAATTATGAAATTTTTACAGGAGCTTGTTAGCTAAGTTATTGACCCTGTGTAAATTTTGTATAGGTTTTTGTGCTATACATTTTCCTCCAGAAATTCCACAAGGTGCTGGTCCACCGTTTGACCAGAATTTAATTAGGTTTGACTGACCTCCAAAAGTATTCAAACAATTTCTAAAAATTGTGAAATTTTTCAAAGGGGTCACATACCAACCCAAGAATTTAGGAAAAATATTTCCAGGAGATTATCACAAGATGGAACAAGAATGTTTTTGAAGGATCAAGATTTGGATCAAAGACTTGTGACTATGCATTTCCATAACTTTTTGTACAATAATTGTTCAGCACAATTAGGAAATACACGATGTAAGAAAAAGTTTTAATTTCTACTCATTTTCTTACATTTGAAACACAAGCCCAAAATTGGGATGTTACAAAGAAGCTCTGCCTGCAGAACCAGAAGCGCAAGTTCGATGTCGTATGGCGGGAGCTTGAGGTCGAAACTGAGCGTGTTAGTGGAGGTTCTGGCCCAGGCGCACCGCAAAGAGAGTTCGTTGAGTGGATACGCGTGCATGCCCCCGACTATGAGAAATGGTCCCTTCTTCACGACACCTATGGTGCTCGGTACAGCATCATGACAACCAACATGTTCGAGGTCTACAACGGTATGTTGAAAGGGGTTCATGCCCTACCCATCACGGCTGTTGTCGAGGAGACATGGAACCGCATGGTCGGTTACTTCGTCAATCGGGCAACGATGGCCAAGAAGTATTTGGACGAAGGGAAGCAGTACTCGGAGGTTACCCTCGCGTACATGGACAAGAAGATTACCAAGGCCCGATCCCATGTAGCTATCACAATGGATGGCATGAGGAGGAAGTTCGATGTCCGCCTACGGGACAAGTATGTTCGTGGCCACATGAGAGGTGACCGGAAGCATGTTTGCACCATAGGCAATGTGGCAGTTTGCACCTGCAACAAACCTCAACTCCTGCACAAGCCTTGCTCGCACGTATATGCTGCATGTGCTGTATTTCACCAATCTTGTAGCATGTATATGTCGGAGTACTATGACATACGACACCTGTATGATACTTGGAACGGGGAGTTCAACTCTTACAGCGTTGAAGGCCACTACGGGGACATATGGCGAGGAGCAGTTAACTGGTCACCGAATGAAGCACTGCGACATCTAGGCCGTGGGAGGCGTCAGTCAAGGTGCATCCGCAACGACATGGACGCGAGCCAACGTGGAGATCGGCCAAGACCAATAAGGTGTAGGCTATGCAAGACTCATGGGCACTCATTCGGGAACTGCCCGAATAGGCCTTCTTCCTCCGGCGCCACTGAGTATCTATAAGCTATCCGCTATATTGAGTCATGTTGGTCGTGGTGATATGAGTGTTGTAGTGATTTGCGTTGTAACCTGTACTACTTTGTATGTTGTAACAAGTTGTTATCTGCCTCGTTTCGGTCACGTCGGCTTTCCAGAAAGTAGTCGCGTCCTGCTTTGCATAGAGTTGTCGCGTTCTACTTTGTAGAGAGTTGTCACGTCCTACTTTCCAGAGAGTTGTCACGTCCTACTTTCCTGAGAGTTATCATGTCCTGGTTTTCACAGTGTGGTCCGAACGCTATATACGGATGCTTTCACTGCATTTACCTCACTCTTCTCTTACTCTTCTCATTTCTTCCAGCGTAAAACAAGATGTCTTCGGCCTCATCTAACTTTCGAGTGAGCAGAGAATTACAATCACTACGGAAGCACCTAGTTTGCCCTCGTTGCAGGGATCCGACGAATGTGTTTACCTCTCATACACCAACCAACCCGTCCTGAGTGTTCATGAAGTGTTCAAATCTTACGGTAAGTTAGGAAAAATCGGCACGAATTAAGTTGTACATTCCAGGTTTTCTTACCTTCATTTCGCGCTACAGTTATTTTGTAGAACACAACATGTCGATTTTGGTAGTGGGCTGATGAAGCTGTCCCAGTGGTTCGAGATATTGCAATGCAAATTGCTGCCTTACAAGAACACTCCTGTGGTGTTGATGCATTTCGTGCAGTGCCTCGAGCATCCGATCAACCAACCCAAAATGAAGAAAACAGACTTAACAAACTGGATGAGAGGATGGCAAGAGTTGAAAAGATGCTTCACAAATTAGTAAACATAGTTAGTTTTGCGGTCTTTCTTCTATTGTATGTTGTTCTTGCGAAGTAGAACGTCAGTTCTACTTGGGTTTGTACTGCCCACTCTTTATCCATGCGTTGCGGTCCTTCATGAATGAGAATAAAATTGTTCTACTTAGATAGAGAACGAACTAAACGCGTGCAATTACATTACAACTACCACACTCTCCTTGGATTACAAATCAGTAACTGGAGTACAAGTTACAACATATAATAGACTTCTAATGTTACTACTCCACACGCTGCTCCTCACTACTGTCGGGCATAGGACCCTGTATTGGCCTTCTGCGCCGTGTTGTTGCCGTAGGCCTCTGACGAATCTGCCCCTGTGGGAACGTCAGCCTATCTGGTGACCGTGGGTTATGCCGGAGGTCATAGCGGGGCTCCTCATCAGCCGTGTCGTCGTACACGGTGGGGGGGCATCACCTGCGGGACTAGCGTTGACAACAAGTCGGTGATCCAAGCAGTAGGATCCGTGGGGGGTCACCAACTCGGCTGAGCTTGCAAGAAGAACTGGGGGAACTGCTCCGGGTGCGGTTCACCTTGCGGGGTGAACTGCGAGGGTACGGTGTGTAGCCGGACTCATACCATGGTGCTGTATCGCCCATTGCAAATTGGCCGAGAGTGTAGGGCTGGGAGCGAAAATCTGGGATAACCTCGGTGGTTCCGGGTTGCACGTCTGTGCTCTCTGGAATGTTGTCTTCCCGTCGCGGTGACGACGACGGCATCAGTGTATGGTCACTCCGTGACGAGGACGGGATCAGCGTAGGGTCCATCTCGCGGACGGCGGCGGTAGGCTACGCTAGCAACAATTTAAAATTTCTACCACTTAAACCAGGATGCTAAGCAAGTTAAATGATCACAGATCATTACCCTCCGCGACGATGACCGCACGTCGATGTAGTGGTCGTAGATGATCGCCCAACGTCCTCGTAGTCAATTGTCTTCCAGAACCTCCGCAGCTCCTTGTGAAGAGTGCGGGTAGGCTACGCTAGCAACAATTTAAAATTTCTACCACTTAAACAACTAAGGGAATAAAGATGTTCAATAATTAAACAACCTCTAGCAAGTTAAATGATCACAAGTCCATCATTACCTCCAGTTAAGCATTTGGCTAGAATTTCATCGACTTTATTACAACATGAGTTGATGAACCATGTGCATTATTGTGGTGCCGCTCTACCCATCCCATGAATGCTCAACAAACACCAGAGGGGAGAAAACAAGGGTGAGATAAAAATCTCAACAAGCAAACTGTTTAACCGGCTATTCGACTACAAACAAACATACAACATCATTAAAGTATCCAAATGTCCACATCCATAATGTGAATCCACATTCATTTACAAGCCAATTAAACTACAATGATATTAAGCATCAAAATCCAATCCCCATAATGATCACAATTATAGCCTCAACCATATTTACTACCAATGATAGTAAAATATTACAATTAAATCTTGATCAACTGCTTCATGTTAATCACCACTACCACTACCAATGACAATAAGGTATTAACATGTTTTACCTCATAACTTTACTATTTCTCGCATTCACAATCATGCTATCCACAATTACCACAAGAGAGAAGAATCTCATGCCACAATCACAACCTCTACCATACCACAAGGGATGAACCCCACTCCACAACCACAACCACAATACTCATACCACAAGAGACTCTCATGAGTCAATTTCCACATTGTAGTGGTCAAGTATGCAAAGATGATCGCTCCAACGCACCTTTACCCAACGCATCTCGTTGTCAATTGTCTCTTAGACCACCACATGATCATCATGAAAATAACCACAATGAATTATCAACATGTCCACCTTGAGTTTATTCTCATATTCCGCATTTGGCTCATTACGAATTACCACAATACTACCCAAACTCATCCAAACATAGCAATTGATTAATATCTTGCTACCACATTCTTACTTAGAAAACATGTAACCATGGCATAATTTAACACTACGTCAATCATGCCGGGTTAAACCGTAGCACAACCGCTACATTTACTTGCCTTCCACGATGCGACGCGCTAGCGGCAAAGCTGATACTCCTAAACCTGAGGCTTCACCTCCTAAACAAGTAAAATAATACCAATAAGGACATAATATACTCAGCGCTACTAATCGGCATTCTACAACGCTTACTTGACGACTCAAAACGAGTTTACAAAGCTGAAACCGAAAACAACGTTTCCTGCCATATACTGATTCTGGACAGCAGCACGGTAAATGACATAACTCATGAACTGGAAGTCAAAATGAGGTAAACCCAATTTCTGTAAATTCTTAACGAATAATCTACAATACTCTAGTTGACACGATAAACCAATTCGGCCATAATATTAGGCTCAGTACAGAAACTGCCTACACAATCGAACAGCAAAACTAAAATGACCATAACTTTTAATAGGTGTGAAGATCGCGATAACAACATATCCCACATATCTCTAGGAGATGGAATCTTAAAATTCAGCCTCTAAAAACACGAAAAACCCACGTAAGGTACTGGACAGAATTGAATCTTCTGCAGCCCAACAATTAACCAACAATTCTAATCGGTTTCGCATCTACTAAGGATCAAACAGCGGGAAGGCATCTCGTTACCCTTGTAGAACCAGGGAAATGCTGGTTGAATCCATGAAGAAGATCCCCTTCTTCTCCTCCTTTCTCTCCCTTCTTCTTCCTCCCAAGACCAGTAGCAAGGAGCCAAAGGGGCGACATGGAGGGCGTGGCAGCAAAGGGGAGGAACAGGTACTGTAGCTGCGTGCTACAGTAAAAAGACCTAGGGTTTGGTTGGCCCCTTCTTAAACCAACTTCCCACTTGGGCCAAACAACGTGGGCACAAAGCCCAAGATTAAATCTCCTAAAAACTGATTTCTCTTTTAATTCCTGTTAAATACCTTTCTCATTTCAATTAATTCTCTAATGTTAAATAGGATATTACATAATCAACGATGGATACTTTCGTTAAGAGAAATCCTCTCTAAACTATATTGCACTTGAAAATTCAATAAATTTCTCTTCCCGAATAATAATTCTACCGATTAATTTTTATTAATCCGATTCTTGACTTCTCACACTTTTGAGTATTACATTCTTCCCACCTTAAAAGGATTCGCCGAATCCAACTCTCTGAACCACAAAGAAAAGAACAACAAGCAACAAACAACCCAAACTAGGTGTACTCACCGACCTCAAGAGCTCGGGGTACTTCTTCGCAAAAGATCCTCCAGCTCCCACGTAGCCTCTCTCTCCCGATTCGCCCAAAGGACCTTCACATACTTGATGGTCTTATTCCTCAAGACCGCTCGACGTATCCAAGATACGATCGCCGACGCTCCACGGTGAGATCTGCTCCACCGTGACTGTTCAGTCAAGCTTGTGTTCGGATCCCGCAAGTATTTCCTCGGCATAGATACATGGAAAACATTGTGCACAACACTCAAAGAGTTTGGCAACTACCAAACGAAAGTCCGATGTACCGCGGGCTAAGCTTCGGTGGTACCAAATGAACAATACCCTTGGTTGGAGACACCCAAAGGAGCACAAGGCTTCCACCGCAAACTCCAATTCTCGGCCGAACATCCGCATAATTCTTTTGTCGGCCCCGAGCACCAATGCGAGTCCTGCCATTTTGGCAAAATTTCCATAATAACTATTAAGACCACCTTCTCAAACCATCATCTTTCTTAAAACACTTTTCTCTTATTAAATATATTCGGGATAACACGACATACCCCTTTTAAAGAATTTGATCACAAATTCCACTCACATCATTCTACTAGGAGCACAACGGTATCTTTTGCAAATAGAACCCAAAGAATGTAAGAGTAAAGAGCTCTCAAGCATCACACTAGCAACCAGCTTTCCTTCAAAGGACCACGATCCAAATCAAAGGATTCACCACAAAATATTTCTACTCGTCAAAAGACAATTGGAGAACCACACCACATAAGCTAAGAGTGAAAATCACTCGACTGGACCAAAACAATCAATTTCTTTTCCTATTTGGAAAAGACTACGCCTCAACATAAGTCAACTCAATTTGCAAATGGACTCGCCATAAACACAAAGAAAAACAAGAATCAAGAGAGCATCGCACTACTTGACATAACAATAATTTCCCAATTCATTTCTTTTAATAATTTAACTTCCTTGAACCAAGGATTTTCAAATCATTACCCAACACACCAACTCATTTATCTCAAGTTGGCCACCTCAACAATTAGCTCAATTGAGTACATCATCTACACCATTGTAGATAGACTCTCGCCCCGCAAATCATACTCTAACCCAAAACCACGACCAACAAAAGGCTTTCAGAACCCACAACAATTACCATGTTCTTAGAAGAAGAGGTAAGAAGAAATAAATTCCAAGATCTGAGAAAATGGTAATCATCACAAGAGCTAAAAGACCAAAAGACCAAGGGAAAAAATAGATAGCATTGAGGTTGGAAAAACACCGGATAGATCATTTGTACCTCAAATACTTATAGTACAACTTTTCTTTCAATAAGAAACAATTTTTCTTTTATAGCAAACATCCGCCAATTCCAACAAAGGATGCTTGAAGACCACAACACGAGATTGAGATAAAAACCAAAAGATCATTCAACATGTCGCTTACTCAAAGCAACCTCGGCTATCACACAAGTCATAAGGTCCAAAAAGATTCCAACAGTAAATCTCACACCTTCAATTCAATTAGTATTATGGAATTAACAAATTCCTTTATTTTTAAAACATTCAACACCATAATCACAACTACATGCTATCAATTGTATTCACAACAAGATAAAACATTCTTTGCAAAAAATCATCATATCATCTCACTCCTTCATATTTTTCCAAAAGGAGCACCATAAATCACTTCATCATGTTCTTATTATCCAAATAAGATTCCAACTACTTAATCTAGTTAAACCTAGTGCATAAGCCATCATATTAAAACAAACTCTTTAACAAGATGATATTAGAACATAACAACCTCACAAAACATGCTAGTATGAATCTCTTATTAGATTTCATACATTTATCTCGCATCTTGATGCTCAACTCTAGTTTAGCAAAAGGTAATTACACTCTAGCCATTGTGTCAATAATTGATTATTAATTTTTCATCAGCATAGCATTAATGATCCTATCTCTAATTTGCAATCACAAAGACAATAAAGAGCATGATTCAATACTCCACCTTATGTTAAGATATTAAAAAATAAAATAACTTTAAACATCAATAATACCAACTTTATGAGACAAGATTCCACAAGTCAATACATCACTGTATCCATTTCTTTATACATATTTCAACAATTTAGCATGGTAAAAGTTACATAAATTTAACATTGTACATGCTCATCAAGTATGTAAAGGAGGACATATAAAGGTTAATCTTATTAAGGCAATATTCCAACACCTCCTTACTTGACCATCCCGAATGGTCGATTAATTACTTAAGATCAATCAATCCAATACATCCAACAAGTTGGGAAAATTAAACAACTACAATAATCAAAACAATTGTTTTTCATATTCCTTGATAAATGCATGAGTTCTACACATGTATCGCTAAATTTCTTAGCCAAAGATCTTCAAAAACTACAACAGACAACATCATATTAATCGACTTCACTTCTAAAGATGTTAGTAGAACTTAATGATGTACCACACTAACTTTTCAACTTGATAATTCACAATCTATCAATTATTTACATAATTTCCACCTACTACTTAAACACAACAAAACATCACAAAGGGTTTTAACACTCCTTCTAGAGAGAAATCAAACTTCAAAAGTCGAAATAACTCGGAAGAAATGCATAGAGTCAATGCTTCCACAAGTTAATGAACTTCCCACATAAAGCTTTGATTCTCTCTAAAAAAATCAAACGAAATACAAGAGTCATGTTTTCCGGCAAGAAAGATGGAACAACACGGAAAATACCAGCTCTCTCAAAAGCACTTGCTCACGAGCAATCAAACAACCCATCAATCGAAAGAAACAATACTTGGCCTCAAGAACAATTAGAGGCCTAATGACAACCAACAAGCGCAATAAACGGCTAACCCGAGAAAAAACATTAACTGCAATAGGCCAAGAATCGGCCAACATCAATTCAAGGAGGATAACACTTTTCTAAGAAACTTACCCATGACATCCGCAACTAAGTTACCCGAGGTAACTACATCAATCCCTGTACCACGAATGGGGGTATAAACTGGCAATGCCCAAGGCAACAAACATAAACCCTACCTCTTATCATTGACTATCCTCACTCATAGCGATCATAGAAACAACACATAAACATACAGGATTATCTCATAGCATGAATAATCAATATAACATGTCAAAGCACGAATGTAATGCTTGACCCATCCCATCCTATTGTGCACCAGTGTGTCAATTTAATATTTTTAATTACCACGGACCTAAAACCTGCTCGATACCAACCAGTAACACCCAGACCCACATTACCCTCGAATGCTACTAAACCACTCTACAGCTAGCCAATAATTTCAAGATAAATTAATTCGGCAACATCTCTAGACAAGAAGCATTAAGCGGAAGCATAAACAACTAAGGGAATAAAGATAACGGTAACAAGTTCAATAATTAAACAACCTCTAGCAGATTAATCAAAGAATGGTTCACAAGTCCATCCTATTAAATAACATAAACCTCCACAAATAGTTAAGCATTTGGCTAGAATTTCATCGACTTTATTACAACATGAGTTGATGAACCATGTGCATTATTGTGGTGCCGCTCTACCCATCCCATGAATGCTCAACAAACACCTGTAGGGGAGAAAACAAGGGTGAGATAAAAATCTCAACAAGCAAACTGTTTAACCGGCTATTCAGACTACAAACAAACATACAACATCATTAAAGTATCCAAATGTCCACATCCATAATGTGAATCCACATTCATTTACAAGCCAATTAAACTACAATGATATTAAGCATCAAAATCCAATCCCCATAATGATCACAATTATAGCATCAACCATATTTACTACCAATGATAGTAAAATATTACAATTAAATCTTGATCAACTGCTTCATGTTAATCACCACTACCACTACCAATGACAATAAAGTATTAACATGTTTTACCTCATAACTTTACTATTTCTCGCATTCACAACTGCTATCCACAATTACCACAAGAGAGAAGAATCTCATGCCACAATCACAACCTCTACCATACCACAAGGGATGAACCCCCACTCCACAACCACAACCACAATACTCATACCACAAGAGACTCTCATGAGTCAATTTCCACATTGCAACTATGAAGTTGCGCTTGTTTGCAAAAATAACTTCACCTCAATATCTTGCACAAGTATGCAAATGATCTTTCCACAATGCAATGCATATGTATGCTATGCTCCACTGCACCTTTACCCAACAAGGTAAAGGTATGCATCGTGCTACGGCAATGCACGATGTTGTATGCTGACGTCGCGCTATAAGCGCGACATCCACAATGCAAATGTCATGATATGTCATGAATGATATGATATGATAATCATAAAACCACAAGAATTTAACCACGGAGATCAACAACGTACTCATCATGAATATTTTCTCATAATCCACATGTGTCTCATTAAGCACAATACCAACGTGTCATAAGACCATTACCACATAACCCACACTCGATTCACCAAGATCAAAATCAATCGATCTAGAAGAAACTCTATCACATAGACCACCACATGATCATCATGAAAATAACCACAATGAATTATCAACATGTCCACCTTGAGTTTATTCTCATATTCCGCATTTGGCTCATTACGCGAATTACCACAATACTACCCAAACTCATCCAAACATAGCAATTGATTAATATCTTGCTACCACATTCTTACTTAGAAAACATGTAACCATGGCATATCATTTAACACTACGTCAATCATGCATAGTGCAAGTAGTAAGAAAAACGGGTTAAACCGTAGCACAACCGCTACATTTACTTGCCTTCCACGATGCGACGCGCTAGCCGGCAAAGCTGATACTCCTAAACCTGAGGCTTCACCTCCTAAACAAGTAAAATAATACCAATAAGGACATAATATACTCAGCGCTACTAATCGGCATTATACAACGCTTACTTGATGACTCAAAACGAGTTTACAAAGCTGAAACCGAAAAACAACGTTTCCTGCCATATACTGATTCTGGACAGCAGCACGGTAAATGACATAACTCATGAACTGGAAGTCAAAATGAGGTAAACCCAATTTCTGTAAATTCTTAACTGAATAATCTACAATACTCTAGTTGACACGATAAACCAATTCGGCCATAATATTAGGCTAACCATTGTCTGAACTTTCAGTACAGAAACTGCCTACACAATCGAACAGCAAAACTAAAATGACCATAACTTTTAATAGGTAACTCCAAATTGATCGTTCTTTATCAATCTGAAAAGGTTATCGAATTACCTACAATAACCTAGTTGGGTGAACTTTCAGATTCTACCAAATTCCCTTTCATATTTTAAGAAATAACCAGACAGATTATTCTCGTCAGATTTCTGGCAGCAGATAATAAAATGATCATAACTTTTGACTCAGACCTCGGAATCGAGTGATCTTCGCGGCTACTGAAAGATAACAACATATCCCACATATCTCTAGGAGATGGAATCTTAAAATTCAGCTTCTAAAAACACGAAAAAACCCACGCAATGTACTGGACAGAATTGAATCTTCTGCAGCCCAACAATTAACCAACAATTCTAATCGGTTTCGCATCTACTAAGGATCAAACAGCGGGGAAGGCATCTCGTTACCCTTGTAGAACCTTGGGGAAATGCTGGTTGAATCCATGAAGAAGATCCCCTTCTTCTCCTCCTTTCTCTCCCTTCTTCTTCCTCCCGAAGACCAGTAGCAAGGAGCAGCAAAAGGGGCGACATGGCGTGGCAGCAAAGGGAGGAGGGTTGCTACTGGGCGCGCGGTACTGTAGCTGCGTGCTACAGTAAAAAGACCTAGGGTTTGGTTGGCCCCTTCTTAAACCAACTTCCCACTTGGGCCAAACAACGTGGGCCGAAAGCCCAAGATTAAATCTCCTCTAAAAAACTGATTTCTCTTTTTAATTCCTGTTAAATACCTTTCTCATTTCAATTAATTCTCTAATGTTAAATAGGATATTACATAATCAACGATGGATACTTTCTGTTAAGAGAAATCCTCTCTAAACTATATTGCACTTGAAAATTCAATAAATTTCTCTTCCCCGAATAATAATTCTCTACCGATTAATTTTTTATTAATCCGATTCTTGACTTCTCACACTTCCGGAGTATTACATCGTGCGAAATAAAGATAGAAACGGTCGGAAGGTGGACGGCGTAGTGCGTGGGTGTAAGTGCAAGCATTTATTTGTGTAACGGTGGCGAGAAAAGCGGCGGAGGCGGAGCTCGCGACGCGGCTACGGCGGCGGTTTCCGGAGGAAGAAGAAGGAGTGGGGACGAAAGGTGTGAGCCTTCAGATTTTTATCTGACGGTGGAAAGAAATGGTGTGGCGTGGAGGATTGTGAGCCGTTGGATGTAAATCCAACGGTATATGATGAGGGCGCGGATGTGCGGGCCGAGTGGAGCTGGTGGGCCGGCTGTGCGCGAAATAGAAGCGGGCCGCGGAGAAGATTTTGGCCCGAACGCTTTTAGGCTTTTTAAGTTGATTTTTAAATTGATTTAATCCAGATAATTAAAAAGGACTTTAGAAAATAGCAAAATATATCCAAAAATTCTAGAAAAAATCACAGAAATTCCTAGAGTTATTTTGGACTTAAATAAAATAGTTCCAACTTAAAGTTGGCTATAGTTTTAGCAAATAAATTGTTTTGGCTTTAAAATATTTATAAAAAGGCTTTTAAAAACTCAGAAAATTCTATAAATTATTTAGAATCTTATTTTTCAGATCAAACCAACTGAAATTTCAAGGACTTCAAATAAATTTTAAATTTTTGACTTTCAAAACTTCAGAGATTCAAATAAGGCAATCAAACTCTGGCAAATTCTCAGAGAATCCAATTAGAACAATAACTTTATTTTATTTTATTTTGGTAACATAACTTTGGGATGTTACAAACTACCCCCCTTAAAAGGAATCTCGTCCCCGAGATTCGGAGTGGCTAGAAAGAAAACTGGGATACAAGGTTCTCAACTGGATTTGTTGTCGGCTGAATCCTACTCATCATCTGACAGAATTGTGACATTGTACGGATACCCTTGTCCAGAATTTTGCGGCTTCTTGTTTGCTTGAATGATTTCCCTTTGGAGCTTCGGAGTTGCGACCTGTTGTTTCTTTGGACAGTTGTGGGCATAATGTCCTTTCTCTTGGCAGTGAAAACAAGTGACATTTGCAATAGAAAGAAACTTCTTCTGAGATTGCCCTTGAGCAGATAACTTGGAGGTGCTAGGGCTAGCTTGATGGTTCACTGCTTCATCTTGGGGTATTGGTAAGCCCAAACGTCTGTACTCTTGTACTTGTGACATAATTCTCGCCTTGGTTTTTCTTCCTGCTGCCGGTGTTATTGTTGCGATCAGAATGGCTTCTGGAATGCTGTCAAGGGTGAGTGCTAAGCGTCCTTTTGGGCATTGATTGGCATAATGTCCCATCTCCTGACAAGCAAAGCATTGTATTCCTACCTTTGATGTCTTGTTCTGCTGGAATTGGCCATCCTTGATGTTGCGGAACGTCTGCATTGGTGGATGTGGTGCCGATCCTGGAGTCTTGAATACGGTCGTCGTTGGTGCTTGGTTGGGTTGGGGTTGAATCACACAAGCCTTGGGGTTTCTTGCATCATGTTGTCCTTGATCCACCATCTTCCTCTTGAAACACTTGGTGCAGCCACGTTGTTCTTGTGTTGTAGGAG
Organism: Ampelocalamus luodianensis; assembly: GCA_036346255.1. Lineage (NCBI taxonomy): Eukaryota > Viridiplantae > Streptophyta > Magnoliopsida > Poales > Poaceae > Ampelocalamus > Ampelocalamus luodianensis. The sequence goes on along the minus strand of CM070621.1, from coordinate 63,391,993 downwards.
CAGTGGCTGAGGCGACATTATTGTTTCTCATTTGTTGCATCAACTGTTGCATTAATTGAGTCTGGGTGATGAAAAACTGGTTCATATTCCGAAGGGTTTCTGCTATCAGTTGTGGGTTGCCTACAACAGGGATATCTTTGCTGGTGTTACTATCATCTTCCGAACGACGGTTGTTCTTCATCTGCAGGTTACATCAAAGATTTAGGAAAGGAGAACAAAGGATAGGGAAGAGACAAATATGAGGAACTAAGGGGATAGAGCGAAACAATACTCCCAAACGAAAGAACCAACTGAAAATCTTTTCAGAACAACTTTTCATAATGTCCTATCGATCGAGACTCTTAATTGGGTGAAGCAACTCAGTACACAGAATGAGTCTTGGTACTCTTAAGCTATATGGCTTGGTTGATAAAACGGTCTTCGGTATACGGTCTTTGATGATTCTTGCATGACGAGGCTCTCTTGATGACTTCTGGTCTTCTGGTTCTGATCGTAACAGCAGGAGACGTGTTGACCAACTATAGAACTTTCCAAGGAGAAGAGGATCCATTTAATATTATAAAATTGTGAGGGGAGAATTAGGTAAGAAGGCTAAAGATAGATAGATGACTCAGATGAGGAGAGAACAATTTATTTTTCTTGTTGTATAAAATAAGTTTTGAAGTATTCTACTAACGGCCATTCTAACTAGGTCACGACCTACAGTCGATATGGCTCTGATACCAATTTGTCAGACCCGGGTATTAATACACCCAGATTCTCTGTGCATTTCTGGAATAGTCCCATGATCAGTAGCTAGTCCACACAGTAAACAAAATGATTACAAATTCATATCACAACTTTATTAATAAATAACAACAGAGTTGATTACAAAGGAGGCTTACAGGCCCACAATAAAATAAACATAGCGGAAGACGAAGATGTAGTAGGGTCCAGTTAATCTGCCACAGGCAATCGACTGGGGAAGCGGCCTAGTCGTCGAGGTCCACATCGGTAGCAAAGTCCTTCTCCTCTGAAATTTGTTTGCATAAGCAAGAATGAGCACAACTTCCGTGCTCGCAAGTTACACCCGTCAAGTAACAGAATGACATGCATATGGATGTAACAAAGGATGGCTTATAAGGTTATTTGCATAAAGCAGTATTTTCTTTAAATACTTGTACTAGGTTCCAAAGCAGTTATTAAGTAACTAAAATTTATAAATTCTCAATTTTATAGTCGGATAACATTCACACATGAATGGTGAAGGATACCCTCCTATCACATGGCTTTCTGCCCAATTCCCATCTGGATAAACCAGTTTTGAAGAAGTTTCTTTTCAAACAAAACCCAAGTCTAACTTTGAGTAGTTCTGCTAGCATGTCCATAACCGTGGACACAGCTATTCGAATAGTTTTACACTCTGCAGAGGTTGTACAGCTTTACCCACATGTCAAGACTTCTCTAGTTTGTCCGGCATATATCTATGCCACCGCTCACTACCTTTGGTAAGCGGTCTAGAGCATGTGTCGAGGCCTTTACAATGCTCTGTCTTAATGTATTTATGCCCGCTAAGGTTTATTGCCATTGGGTGCCATCCTCAGGAAGCCCCTCCGCGCTGATGGGTCTCTGTCGACCAACACCCATACCAACAACATAGCACATACGACATTAAGACGTCATAAATTATTTAGCCAAGTCCCGCCCATACGGGACATGTGGTGGTACGGTTAGGCGTAGCATCATGCGCTCGAAGACCGGTCCTTAACTGACTTGGGCGACTTTCCATAAAAACCCCTGGGCCTTAACCCTGACCAGATTAAGCCCGTGCATAAACCTGCACCCACCAATCATCCATTTCGCCCAAGTCCAAACCCATTTTTATTTTATTTTCCAAGTCATTTGTAAAACTCCCATGACACACCAATGCCAAGGGTACAGTTTAAACAATAATTGATTGTTGGCTGAAATTCCCCAAATCAGACAAGTTTGGTCTATAAGCATGGCTAAGCAATACATTTAAATGATCCTAGTTCATACTATCGTATCAACTAGGTTTTATCTATGATGACAATATGTTTACTTCAATTATCAAAGTTGGCCATACAAAGGATTTTAGGCATAACTATACATTTAAAACAGGAATTTAAGATACTGATATAAATAAGCATGCAGTAATAATTTAAAACAGAATATAAATAATTTAAAATAATAGGATCGATATGATCAAGGGTATAACTTGCCTTGCTTGATGAGGTGACGTTGTTTTTATTAACAGATCACCTTAACAGAACTTCTGGTGTTGAGGTGACGTTGTTTTTCTTAACAGGTCACCTAGTACTCACAAGTACTATCTTCAGGTAGTCCAAGTGTACGATCACGATGATCATACAGTCAAAATCAATCCTCTTATGTTGCTCTTCAGTCAGCGTCGAAATCTAATTCTCCGAAGTCGTTGATGATCACACAGTCAAAATCAATCTTCTTATATTGCTCTTTAATTGGTGTCGAAATCTGATTCTCCGAAGTCGTCGAACTCTAATCGTGCAAATACAACAAATTCAACTCAAATTCAAATAAATTCAAAAGGACAGATAAAATTAACTCCAAATAGAAATATTTTACTTTAGTTAGCTAGATAATAATTTTATATGAATTTACAAACTTGAATGGACTAAAACGGAGTTCGGGAGCAAAAGATATGAATTTTAGAAGATTGAAATTACATGAAATGATAAATTAGGGTTTAAAAGAATTATGGGTCAAATGAACCCAAAATCAAATGATTTTGGTTTAGATGGCTAGATCTTGTTTTTATAGGAATATAGAAATTTGAATGGACAAAATCGGAGTTCGTATGAGGGAGAACGAACCCCGGGAAGTTCTAAATCTAAATAAAACTAATTTTTAGATTTTATTGAATTTCTTGAATTATTTTTCTAAAGGAAAATCTAATTATTGCGCAAGCATGACGTCAGCACGACATTTCTTTTCGGTGGAATTATTTTTATACAGGAAAAAGGCTTTATTGCGTCATAATGACATCAGCGGCTGATTTTCAGATTTTAATTTTATTTTCTAACGTGTGGGCCCCACGTGTCATAGACACAGCTCACGGTGGACCAATTCCACCGAGCCATGTGGTACGGTGTGGATGATCTATGCGTACGTGGCAGTGAGGTGGATGCTGACTGGGCAATAAGTGGTGACGTGTCATCTACGTGGCAGTACCACGTCAGCACGGAAAACGGCGACGTCCTCGGCTTCGCCCGACAACGGCGTACGGCAGCGTTTCGCCGGCGGCGGATGGTACCGGTGTATAGCTACGACTATTGCAGTCATAACGGTATACCTCGGGTGGAGAGGACGGCGATGGTGGCGGCGGCGAAAAAGCGCGCGAGGCGCACGGTTGTTGTCGCGCGAAGTCCGGTGGCGTTCGTGAAGCGGTGGTAGCACCGGATCGCGCGACGTGGTGAAGACGATGGTGGCGTCGGCGAGGTCGCGAGGCGATGGTGGCGGCGCAATCGGCGGCGACGTACACGGTGGCCGGCGAAGAAAATCCCAAATTCCGACGACGTCGAAGAGGTAGGGGAGGTGTGGGGTGGTGCGAGTGTGTTGAGTGAGTCGAGGGGCTCACCCGGGTTCCTTTTATAGGGGCGGAGGAAGGCCGGAGGTCGGAGTTCGTGCTGGCGGGTGCGGCGGCGGCGCACGCTGAATCCGCGGCCGTGCGAAATAAAGATAGAAATGGTCGGAAGGTGGGCGGCGTAGTGCGTGGGTGTAAGTGCGAGCATTTATTTGTGTAACGGTGGCGGCGGCTACGGCGGCGGTTTCCGGAGGAAGAAGAAGGAGTGGGGACGAAAGGTGTGAGCCGTCAGATTTTTATCTGACGGTGGAAAGAAATGGTGTGGCGTGGAGGATTATGAGCCGTTGGATGTAAATCCAATGGTATATGACGAGGGCGCGGATGTGCGGGCCGAGTGGAGCTTGTGGGCCGGCTGTGCGCGAAATAGAAGCGAGCCGCGGAGGAGATTTCGGCCCGAAGGCTTTTAGGGTTTTTAAGTTGATTTTTCAATTGATTTAATCCAGATAATTAAAAAGGACTTTAGAAAATAGCAAAATATATCCAAAAATTCTAGAAAAAATCACATAAATTCCTAGAGTTATTTTGGACTTAAATAAAATAGTTCCAACTTAAAGTTGGCTATAGTTTTAGCAAATAAATTGTTTTGGCTTTAAAATATTTATAAAAAGGCTTTTAAAAACTCAGAAAATTCTATAAATTATTTAGAATCTTATTTTTCAGATCAAACCAACTGAAATTTCAAGGACTTCAAATAAATTTTAAATTTTTGACTTTCAAAACTTCAGAGATTCAAATAAGGCAATCAAACTCTGGCAAATTCTCAGAGAATCCAATTAGAACAATAACTTTATTTTATTTTATTTTGGTAACATAACTTTGGGATGTTACAGCAGCGTTGAAGGAAATTCGCGTCCGCGAGGTAGTGTCGGATCCCCTAGCAGATCAACCACAGTCATGCTGCAAACCCGATCTTAAAACATGTTGTGTCCATAAATCACAAGGTCATGCTGCACATTGACACTACGTAAATCACGTAACATGACATGCTGCACACAATACACAATGATATTACATAACATGCATTATACGACCATGATATTACTTATGGTACATCGCCCCGTCGATTGCCCGGACGGCGTAGCTGATCCTCAGGGAAGGTGAACCTGTCAGGGGAGCGGCGTACGTCTCGCAAACCGTAGTAGGGGCGTTGCGTGGGAGGCGTCGCTGCGGTGATCTCAGTGTAGGTGTCCAGGTCAAAGCTGAGCATATTATCGATCAACACGTGCTCATCTTGAGGGAAGGGTACTTGGTGAGTTAGTCATTGGTTTTATGCATTGCGAAAATTGCTACAACTACTTACCTGAGTAGGTTGTTGTGTGGACGAGGATCCTCCTGGCCAGTCTGTGCCGTAATGCTGCACGGTGTACCCTTAGTACGTCTCGGCAAACCACTGGTCGCGCTCCCGCACGTGCGACTGAATGCCATGCGCCAATGATCCCAACCCGTCGTCCTGGCGCTGCGACGAGTCAGGGTCGATGTCTGTAGTGGAACAACGTCGCGTTTGCGACGAAGTCATATGTTGCGCCTCCCTCTGTGACGATGATGGCTGAAGCAAAGTGTTGTCCCCTCGCAAGTGCTGCGCCTCCCTCCGTGACAACGACGGCTGAAGCAGAGTGTTGTCCCCTCGCAAGTGCTGCAAGAATAAACGGTGATGTCAGATATGTTCAAAAGGAGTGCTTAGACAAGTATTGATGACAACAACCGGCAGACATATCACGTACCTGTGGCCCGAGGTGCGTCGAAGCTGACCGACCATAGCTCTGACGACTCGCAGAGTGCGACGGATGTGCGGAGAGAGGTGCCGAGGGAGGTGCCGAGGGTGGAGGGGGCGGAGGGTTCCCTCGGTGTCCACGATGCTGTACGTGAATGTCACTGTGGCGACCACAAGTTATGGTCCTCATTGCAGTCCTCGCGTCCTCGGTCATCGCGCGCACCGCGTGTAGGAGGCGATCAAATGTGCTATTGCGACCACAGCGTCGAGCGTCAGCACCCTCGCACTCGATACGATCAAGGCGGTAGTACTGCAAGGAAACCGATAGTAAGTTACAAATGTGTAGCCGGATGAAATTTTTAGGAAGAATGTTTTACCATCTCGTCGTGGCGTGCCGCCCGATGACGGTCGGGACTTGCTAGTACAACGACATCTTGCATGACCTCCACTGGTCGCTGTGGCACCGGCCCAGTAAGCCTACACCTAGTGCGTGGAACGTACCACTACAAGTACGCACCGTACGTCTGGATGGTGTAGCCTCGTAACTCGTGCACCACGTCTGTGGCCACCCTCTCACCCCACAGCGTCGTCCACGGTTGCTGTGTCTGCCTCCAGTCGTCGCTCCTCCGGCCTCTTCTCGTTTGCCTGCAATTGAATTCGAATATCAGAAAATGTAAGTCAGACATGTGGCTACTATGATACCGGAAAATGACATACCGGTGGGCCTTCTCCGTGAGAGGTCGTCCCGGCAGTGGTGGCACCTCTTGGTAAAGGCCAAACTGTCTCATGACCCGCTGTGGATTGTACGGCTCGACCATGTGGGAGAAGATCGGTGGCGTGTCGTCAACGAGCGCCTCGCCCCGAGTGCACCGCGAGGATAACCCGTAGGGGCCGTGGTTCGCAAGGCGTGCGATCCATGGCCACCAGATGACCTCGTCCTCATGCAATGTCTCGAATAGGTTATGGAACTCAGGGTACACACGCCTCGGTCTCTCTCTGGCCCAACCTAGGGTACCATGTGTCCAACGCGTCCCCATCGTAGGCCCATCGACGGGGTCATCACCTGTAGCATTACCGTAAAGCTTGGCGCTCAACTGGAAAGGGTGCACGGTGCTCCGAAAAAATGGCCGGCCAACAGGAAAGTGCTCCCATGACCATAGCTGCAGCAGTGTGTAGCATACAACGAGGACTGGCTCCCTGCCCGTACTGCGCTGAGAGGCATCGCACAACCCTCGGTAAGTGGCACAAAGCACTGCGGAGGCCCAGCTGTATTATGGCACCTCGTCGGGCTGGGCGTCCACCAAAGACTCAGCAAGATGGATGTAGCTAGGGTACACGCAGTCACCCCGAGTCGTAGGAAACACGATCCGTCCGAAAAGGAACAAAAGGTACGCAAGGAAGTGTGTCCTAACTGCCTCCACAGTCGCATGCTCGAGGCAGGACATGTACTCCCGCAGCCAGGAATGTGGCACACCCAACATGTTGTCAGGAATCGGGTGACCGAATCTGTTAGCCATACACACCTTCCAGTCCACTCACCTCGGAGGTAGCACTACTAGAAGACCGTTCAGTGGCAGACCTGTAAGCATAGCTACGTCCTCCAGAGTTATGGTCATTTCCCCCCACCAGAAGTGGAAGGTGTGAGTCTCTGGTCTCCAACGATCCACGAGCGCAGATAGGAGTGCCGCATCAAACTGAAACGCGTGTGGTACATCCAACATGCGGGCAAAGGGCAGGAGGCCGGTGTCCCGCAGTCTTGGGACATACCGCTCGTCAAGAGCCCACCTCTCTCTGGGGGCACTCAGGACTAGGCTCGGAGGGCCGACGCCAGACGACCACGCCAGGCAGCGGTGTCGACCGTCCCAGCGTGCGTCGAGCAGCTCATACGGGCCGTCAACTGGAGGCTGCGCCATCTCTTGCCGAGAGATAAACAATATGTTAGTCTACATATATAACATAATGTATGGCATACAAAAAGAAATCGAAACATATGACAACATAATGTGAGACAAAGTGAATAACACCATGACCCGTACAACATAAAAGTAGATATGACCAATTGACCATAATGAGTTAGCACATGACCCACATAACATAACATTACATCCGTACACAAAGGCATGGATTGACAACAATACAACTCATACTAGCCATTAAAATAAGCATGCAACATCACGACTTGGTAATTGTATCTTGGGCGCTACGGTGCGCTGCTTGTGCTAGGTCTGTTTGGGCAGCGAGTGATGGAGTGACCAACCGTCTTGCATAGTTCGTGATCCGGGCGGCGAACCCGTTGCCCACGCCGATCGCCGCCCATGTCGCTCGATGCGTCGGATCGACGCGTCTTCCACGGCGGGGGTGCTTCAGTGCGTCATTGGGCACCCACTTCACCTGCCCTGGCCAGAGGTCCCTGTAGTGCATGTCCATCCTGTAAGAATGGAACTCCGCACTCCAAGTGCCATACAGGTGGTGGATGTCGTAGTACTCGGAGATGTAACGCTCCGAGGCCTGGCGCCACACCGCGCACACCGCGTACACATGAGAGCATGGTTTGTGGAGAAGCCGCGGCTTGTTGCAGGTGCACGATGCTTCGTCACCAATCGTGCAGACTTGCTTCCGATCCCCTCTAGTGTGGCCCATGACGTACTTCTCCCTGAGCCGGATCTCGAACTTCTGTCTGACGCCATCCATGGTACGAGCAATGTGTGAACGAGCCTGCTGATCTTCTTCTCCATGTAGGCGTGCATTACTTCCGAGAATTGCTTGCCATCCTCCAGATACTTCTTGGCCATCATGACTCTGTTAACGAAGTAGCCGACAGTACGGTTCCAGCTCTCCTCCACGATCGCAGTGATCGGCAGCGATCGGACACCCTTGAGGACACCGTTGTACACCTAAGACATGTTGGTCGTCATGATCTCGTACCTTGCACCATCGGTGTCGTGCAACAGGGACCATTTCTCCAGGTCAGGTGCGTGCGAGTTAACCCACTGTGTGAACTCCCCAACTCTAGCATACCCTCTTGCCGCTGCACCTGCCTCAGTGTTCGCCGAGTTCCTTAGAAGCTTCCCGGTCTCCTCGTCGAGCTATCTCCACACCGCATCGAACTTCCGCCTTTGGTTTTGCATGCAGAGCTTCTTGAACATCTTCATCAGGTCCTTGCTCCGAAACCTTGAGTGGAAGTTCGCCGCGAGATGCCTCATGCACCAGCGGCTCCTGACATCATTCCACTGGAACAACGGCTGCGTCCCATTTTGCATCGTGCTCAACACAGACAACAACCAAGCATTGCGGTCCGAGATGACACACACATCTGGCCGGTCTTGGACCACCGCCTGCTTTACGTTGGACAGGAACCATAGCCAGCTTTCGGTACTCTCGCTCTCAACAATTGCGAAGGCCACTGGGAGTAACTGGTCATTCGCATCGGCTGCAACCGCGGTGAGGATGGTACCCTTGTACTTCCCGGATATGAAGGTGTCGTCCATCGTCATCACGGGACGGCAATACTTGAACCCATCGATTGCCTGACGGAAGGCCCAAAAGACCTGGTCAAGAACAAAACAATTGGGCCCCTCCCTCGGATGCACCCGGTCAACCTTGTTTATGTATGTCCCAGGATTTGATTACGCGATTGATGCAGCATTCTTGGGACTATGTTATAAGCCTCTTCGAATGTGCCGAACATTCTCTCCACGACCTTCCGTTTCGCCCGCCATGCCGTCTTGTAGCTCACTTGGAACCCCGCCATATTGGCAACCTTCGCCATTAGAAGCTTTGGGGAAATGCCAACATCTTCAGCCACGAGATGGCTTATCAGGCTGGCAACATACGAGGATGTCATGTTGCGGTGCCTATGAAGCGGCTCAGTTTGCTCGCACGTGTGGTCCTTCAGCACCGTGATCCAGAAGCCCGTGGCCGCGGCCGTGAACCGCTGCGCATGGACCTTGCCAGCACAGGATTCTTCGACACACCTAACGATGTAGGTGTCGGGGGTTGGACCTCTGCACCCGATACGTCCGGTCAATGTTAATGGCATATCTGGCAATAGCATGCTGGCCGGCGCTCTTGTTAGGGAAGCGCTGCCCTAGTAGCAGGGTGTCTTCATTGAACCCCCAGTCAGCCCCCTCCGGCTGTGGCAGCACTAGCGATGTCGTTGCGACATCGTCCAATCTAGAGGGGACGTAAGCAGTGTCGGTGTTCACAATACCACCAACAACACCTCCCGTAGCAGCTTCTCCGTCTTCCTCGTCTTCGGAACTGGTTGTTTCCACGTCCTCCTCTTCCTCGCTCTCCACCTATTCTACCTGGTCGGCCAAGTACTTGTGGCAATCAATACGAGCTACCCACCATCTCTCTACTCCTTCGTTGGGCTCGAAGTTGTTGGCACGCCTCCTCAGGTCTCCATCGCCCGCATCTCCTCCAACACCGGAGACCAACGCAGGCTCCTCCTCACCAGCAGCCTCACTGGAACCACCCACATCGGACATCCCCGTCTGCTCCACGAACTGAACATAGACCATCAGCCGCGCAAAGATCGCAGCAGCAGGGTTGCAAACAACCCCCATGTAGTTGGCCCATGAAGCGTCACTTATCACCTTCATAAATTGCCAAACGGTCTCCCCTCCATCACCCACCACCGAGACATACAACTCCTCGATGCGCAGCTTCATCCTTGCAGTGGCGCGATCGAATGCGGACCACACGCACCGCCTTAGCTCCGAGAGGCTCATGTCCTTCAGACCCAGCACCCGGATCACTGTCCGATCGCAATTCGATAGGTCCACCCTGTACGGTCTGTCGCGTACGAGAGCGTTCCCGTGGAATACAAATAGATCTTGAATCTCCGCCATGAAGTACCTTACACAGGTGCATATGAAACCACTAACATGCAATGCTCGGAATATTTTCAAATTTTAGGTTCAAGTTCCGGACACTTCTGTAGTTTGTTCATAATCTAATGTAGTACGACACAATTCTATTTCTATTTAAACATAGGTTGCAGGTTCAATTCTATTTCTATTTAAACATCTCGTGAAAAATTACAGAATACTACTAGAGATAAAAATTACATGGTCCTATTCTAAGCTAAAGTACAATAAAAAAGGAAACAAAAAAATGGTTTCACTAAATTTGGGGTTAATTTCTAATAGTTATGAATTTTTTTGACTTGATCTAATTACAGTGCAAAAATAAATCACTTCATAATTTAGAATGCATTTAAAACTTTTTATACCCAAGCTACCTAGTCTCTACCACTGACATGCGGGGTCTACTGCATAGTATTCTTTTTTCATTTAATTTCAAAATTACTAGCCTACTGATAGGTGGGATCTGTTTGTCATTGACTCGGTCTATGGCATAGTGCATGGACCGAAGGTCAACATGCCTGGTCAAGAGTCTATGGACCACGAGCTCAGTGGGACCTGACCGTCAGCAACTCTATTTCATTTCTATTTCTATTTCGTTAAATGGCCTCCAAATATTTTTATTTTTTACGGTCAAGTTCCTCACACTATGCAAATCACCGAGTTAAAATTTAGAACACTAAAAACAATAAGTCTGCTAAGTCAACTAATTATGGGCTAATCACATTGCTAACTACTAAGTCTTCTAATTACGTGCTAGTCACACTAAGTCTTCTAATTTTATGTCTGAACACTAAGTCAAAATATACGGACTACACAATTATAACTACTCACTTGCTACAATAAGAAATTACAAATCATCTAATTATATCCTAGTCACAATGGTAAAACCATGACCGGATGCGAATGACACTAACCTTTTTCTAGGTGTTGACAAGACGATGCACAACTTCCGTAACAAAACGAACTTCAACTCCTCCACGAGCTCTCTTTCTCTCTGGTTCTCTTCCTCTCTGCCTCGCAACTGAAAATGACACCACTGCTGCGTTTGCGTCCCGCTCAATTTATGCATCTTCACTCAAACACTCAAGGCGGGGCCTGGCCATTCCATCGGCGCGTGGCGCTCAAAACGTGAGCAAGCAGAGGGGACCGGGCGACGCACGTTGCGATCAGGGAGCGAGGTAGCGGGGGCTGGCCCGGGGCCGCGCGGCGCGTGGCTTCCACCCAACTTGCTGCCGAGCCCGACGGCAACAAGATGGTGCTGCCGATCCCAGCCGTAGCACCTTTGGTGCTGCCGAATCCGACCGCAGCATTTGGATGCTGCGCAGTACGGCCGCAGCAAGTGAGTTGCTGCCGTCCCGGACGGCAGCACGTACGATGAAGGGGCTAAAAACGGAATTTTGATGTTAGTGGGGCTAGTTTAGGAATTATGGTGCTGTAGGGGGCCAATTATGTCCAATCGTCAGCCCATAAGCATTCTTTTCAGTTCGAGTAGCATCAGCACTCGGTTCCTCAGGATAGGGATTCTCTAGAACATATTCTTTCTTTTCTTGTTTGAGAACAATTCTCAGATTACGAAACCAGTCAATAAAATTTGAACCATTCAACTTTTCCTTTTCAAGAATAGATCGCAAATTAAAGGTAGGTGCAGAAGAAGTAGTAGGTGCCATGATCTACAACAGAAAATATATGCAAAGATTCAGCACTATGTTTATGAAAGACCTTCTATTAATCACTCATGTCAGTTGTTATGTTCGACCAGTCTACGACCTCCTCGTATCACCATACGACTTGTTTGGACCTGGTTGTATCACCATACGACCAGTGGTCAAACTTAACTTAACAATAGATAATAAAAGATACTCCCACTATAAACCATATTTCCCTCAAACAACATATAGTGAGTCCAAGATCCGTAAGTCAATAAGTTCTAGTAAGCTTTGGCATCACTGCTAGAAACGTAGTGATTTAAGGTAGGCAACCTCTTGCCAATCATATCGCATATGACTCTTGTTTGTTGGGTGGCATCTTTATGCCCTGGCTTCCAACACCATGCCTCAAGGCCCAAAACTATTTTGATAGCCTTGTCAAGTCAAACCAATACTATGCAAGTGGGTGTCCGACACCCACCCCATCTTATTCAGATAGTTAATGGCACTCTACTTTGGTAGACCTGCCAATTAACGATCAAAATCGTGATAGGTGCAGCAATTGGAAAGGCATCAATTTTACTTAATTTTTTTCGAGGGATACTATTCTATCATGTCAAAACATCTAATGATAAAACATGATTAAATAGCATAACAGGAATAAACACAAACATTCACAGATAATCAAATTGAATTGTGAAATAGTATGGCCCTTAACATGTCGATCTCCATCAGCATGCTTTCTGTTCTCCGACCACCATGCTAGAAGTCTCCGATCGCATTCATCTACTAAGCATTTACTCCTAAACGCTAGTAAAGAATTACATAGGATAATTTCAAGCATCACATGTCGGTACGTAGGCCGTTATACAATAATATGTAGCTCGATGGCTATCTCACAGCATGACACATAGGCCATGAAAATCCATTCATGCATCACATACACAATAGGCCATACTACTCACATTAAACCCTGCAAAAACAAGTTATGCATAGAATCTAAGTCTATCGGGCAACATGAACACATACTATCTATAACGCACGGAACGAAAACCCATCACGGCGGTCCCGCTAGCCGGTTAGCGGGCGGGGTTCGAAGGGGCAGCGTCCCTCGCTGGTCGAGGGCAACGCTCTCGGAAAATTTTCCCGAGACATGAATCTTATTCACATATCCGAGCCTTAGAAATCATCGGATTAATCATATTAACCCTGTTCCGAACCAATCTGATCACAGCCTTGATGCAACCACACACTACGACATACTCCGATGGCGGAATTCTGACCGGTAGGAGTATCATGCAAGATAGTCGAAAAACAAGTCGAGCGAATCATATGGTGTTCTTAATTTGTGCCTCCTCGAAAATCCCATCTTCAAACACCGAACAAAGATCGATCCTATCGACCAGTGCCTAGATCGTTTCATCCATATGAACCAATCTAGGTTATCAGACCAAACCAGTAATAGATCCGATCTACTACTACCACATATCCAGTATATGCGACCAATCTACATCAAAAACTATACAAGATGGCTCTGATACCACTGTAGGGGTACGGGTAGGCTACGCTAGCAACAATTTAAAATTTCTACCACGTAAACCAGGATGCCAAGGAAGTTAAATGATCACAGATCATTACCACTAGACGCGCAGTGCAGCGGAAGTAGAGTCGGAGCAGCCTAGTCCGACGAAGAACGCGCCGATGTAGTGGTCGTAGATGATCGTCCAACGTCCTCGTAGTCGATCGTCTCTTCCAGCAACCTCCGCAGTTCCTTGTGAAGATCGCGGATCATCCTCAGCGCAACAGCGACCGCAGTAGCGCCTCTACGGTATCCACACATCCAGAGAAGGAACAATCGTACGCTAGTGTGCTAGCACTAAGTCGCACGAGAAGGCTCTCTCAAGAAGATGGCGGCTAGGGTTTCGGTGGAAACAACTCACGTGTCTCTCTCGCATCACCACCCTAGCCTCAAGCATCTCCTTATATGTAGTGCCCCGTGTCGGATCCTATCCGAACACGTTTGACGAATCGTATTCGTACTGGTTTGTTCCATCCCATTAAGTGTGTGACCCGTTAGGTTTATGTGTAATCGGTTGTAACTTGGAAACCCTTTCCGACCACGAGTCGTAGCGGTCCCTAGCAGGACATAACGATTCCCGAATACACACAAATTATATCGGACGAATCTTAATGTAATATGATCTACGACTAGGTCCTCATCACTTACGACCAGGTCCTATCTTTATACGACCAGTTCGCACTCGGTCACGACCAGTTCGTAACTCCTTACGACTAGGTTTCGACCACTCTATGATTTCGTTCGATCAGTCTACGACTTGCTCGTATCACCATATGACTAATCTGGATCTGATCGAACTAAGCGACTTACTCTAGTATTCTCCCTTTGCCTCACGATATCTGGTTTGAACTCCAGGTGAGATAATGTGTCATCCATGGACTGTTCAATATTTTCTCGATCGAGTTGTCGGATAACCTTATGTAGTCGAACACTTCGACCACTAGTGGCATGGCCATGCACTTTTCTTTATCCGACCACTTCGAGGGGCCTAGAGGCATCTCTCCCGTTATGTTAGGAGGGGCAAATCCCATATCCGACCAGTCACATCCCTCCGCATGTTTCATAGCATACCCGAAAGCTACCTTTATAACTACCTAGTTATGAGTAGCGTTTGGCAACTCCTAAGAGTGCTATTACTCATGTAGGAAACCATGCTGATCTCAGGTCTGAGGATTATACATCATCATTGCTAGAGACCAACTAATGACACACATAATCATAACAATCTCAATAGTGTCTAAAAGTGGGTCAATCCAACCCCATGTTCTCTAACATGTGTTCACATTATTGATTCGATATCCCTATATCCATGACCGGTGAAACATGATCATCAATCAATATATGCGTTGGTAGTAGAGTCACTGGTGTCCCGATCAGTGACATTCGACCAGGGATACGTTTAAGAATGACATCATACAAGTCGAAGAGTTTCACCAACAAGTCACATACTCGTTGATCTTCAGAACTAACAATTCATTCAAGGAATAGAATAACATTTATTCAAGAACTCATAAACATAGACGTGATACAATCATCTCCATGATTGCCTCTAGGGCATATCACCAACAGAGTCCCTGCGTGGCAACTGCGCAGACGATCCGCCGCCCATGCTCCTACGCCGTTGGGTCGACTCGTTCGGACGGGAAGATGGAGGGGGTGAGGGTACGCGACGATGCTCTCTCCGATGCCTCAAGTCGACATCGGTGGGCCTTCCACAGCTCATGTTACGAACGACCTGCTTAACATCTTCAACAAGCGTCTTCATCACCGAAAAAAGGCGTTCAACTATGTTGTTCGTGCCCCGCTCGAGTTCCCGGTGGCCGCACTCCACAACGCTCTGCAAACGGTCCACCTGCATGGTTACCGAACAAAAAAAATGGTTATTTAACCCTATTGCGGAGGGTGGTTAATCTACTACGTGCTGAACGTACCGAATCGTCACGGCGTGCTGTACGGTGCGGGTCCAGCCCCAAGACCAAGCGTTCGGCGTGGCTAGGATCTGCATGTCGGGCTGGGGGGGCGCCTGTCAATCTCGTTCGCGTGTGCCGTATGTACCACTCCAAGTATGTGTCGTAAGTCCCTTCATCGTAAGGCCGTGCCTCCTGCAAAATGGAATCAGTGGCCGTTTACCATGCATCTATCCACGGCTGCTGCGTTTGAAGCCAGTCATCGCTCTTGCGGCCCTTCTTCGTCTGCCTGTAGGTGAAACAAACACAACAAATTATGGTACCAACATAACATATGACTAAATGATCTACAATATTATTAAGCAATGCAATGTACTTACAAATGACTACGCCTCGCAAGCAGTCGCCCTAGAGCAGGGGGGATCTCCTGGTGCAGCTCGAACTGCCTCATCACCCGTTGTGGGTTGTAGGCCTCAACCATGTGGGAGAAGACCATATGACAAGTTGTCCTCCAGTACGCTGCATCCTGGTGGCATAGTAAGCTCAACCCGTCGGGCGTTGTGCCCTCCACGAAGGTATCCGTCCAAGGAGCCCATATTACGTCGTCCTCGTGCAGGACCTCGAATTCGTTGTGGAACTTGGGGTATATGCGACGCGCTCTATCCCTAGCCCACCCCAGTGCTCTCACAACCCATCGGAATCCCATGGTTGGGCCTTCCACGGGATCCTCGTCGTCTGCCCAACCATAGAAATGTTGTGTGCGCGGGTAAGGATGGACTGGGAGGCGAAAGTACGGTCGTCCGACCGTGAAGTGCTCCCACGACCACAGCTGTAATAGCGTGTGGCAACCCGACAACACGGGCTCTGTTCCCATGCGACGTTGCGAAGCGTCGCACAGGCCGTAGTACGTAGCGTACAGTACAGCTAAACCCCAACTGTATTGCGGGACGTCCTCATCGTCGGCATCCATGATGGACTCCGCAAGGTGAATATAACTCGGGTACACGCTATCCCCCTGCGTGCTAGGGAACATGACCCACCCGAAAATAAACAACAAATATGCAATTAGGTGGCATCGAACCACCTCCACCGTTGCGTCATTTGGGCAATGCATGAATAGTCGCAGCCAAGCGTACGGAACGCCCTTAGACCTCTTGGGGATAGGATGCCCGAAGCGATGATTGAGACGCACCTTCCAGTCTACCGACCTCGGAGGGGGAACAACTGCACGACCTCGCAACGGCAGTCCGGTAATAAAGCTGACGTCTTGCAGTGTCACGGTCATCTCTCCCCCCCGGAAGTGGAACGTGTGGGTCTCTGGTCGCCAACGATTAACGAGGGCGGAAAGAAGGCAAGCATCAATCAGGAGGTTCTGCCCCATGTTCAGCATACGAGCGAACGCAATCAATCCAGATTGACGAAGCCTCGGAACGTACCGCTCGTCCAATGGCCAGGCCTCCCTCGGTCCCCGTGTCACCAGAGTTGGCGGTCCATTGCTACCTATCCAAGCGTGACAGCGATGCTGGACGTCCCATACCTCCTCAAGTAGGGGTGGTAGAATATGTGCCATTGCTGCAAATAGAGAAGAACTAATAGTTAGCGAAATCTAAGTACGTACTTAACGCAAAAAACTGTAATAAGAAAAAATTTAATTACGTCATTACCTAATCTAAGCAGAATGTCAGAATGCGCGTTGCGGCTTATGACGATTCAGCGTGCACTGTCGTTTATATAAGCAGCGAAAAACAGACAGCAAATGACCTAATGTGAAGTGATGTGACTTCGACGTGATTTAAAGAGACAAAAAAAATGAAAAACGCATGCAGTCAAAACTTCTTTCAGTGGAAAAGTGGGAGCGTGAGCCGAGGTGGAGTAGGTACCACGCCTGGGGCCGAGGGCAGGTGGCTGCCGCGCCCGGTACCCGTGGTATCTATACTGTACAGAGACCCATTTTGAAAAATACGGTGAAAGAGGACTAGTTTTGAAATTAAAACGAGCTATATGGCCAGATATATAAAAATTTCGCATTTCTGATTCCCCACGGACACAAAGACGCGAGACATGGATTCCGACGACGGCCGCGGGCGAGGCGGCGGTGGCCATCTTCCCGAGGAGCTCGTCGTGGAGATTCTCCGCCGCCTCCCCTATAGGTCGCTCTGCCGCTTCAGGTGCGTCTCCAGGTTCTGGCGCGACCTCTCCTCCCAACCCGACCACCGCAGGAATCTGCCCCAGGACCTTGCCGGCCTCCTCTACACCAACCACTCCCCCAGTTACCTCCATGGCGACTTCTCTGTCCGCTTCGCCCCTGCCGGCACGTCCCCATTCCCCGGCCTCGGCTTCCTGCCCTGCGGGGCCCACGCCCTGCCCCTCGACTGCTGCGACGGCCTCCTCCTCTGCCGCGCCGGCGGAGGCGGCGGCGCTTGCTGCTACGTCTGCAACCCGGCCACTGGCATGTGGGCCCCTCTCCCGGAACCCGCGTCTGGCTTCCAGTTGATGGTCCTCGCCGCCTTCCAGCCCCACGGCGCCTCACCCCGCTTCCATGTGCTCAACTTCGCAAGAACCGAGCCTGTGCAAAGGGTCTTCTTTGATGTCGATTTCGAAGAATCCGGTGATGGCACGCTATCAGACAGCGACGGCGTCGGAGACGTTGAATTGTTGGGCTTGTATGAGGAGAGCAAGTTGTATGTCCATGGCCTTGAGGTATTCTCATCGGAGACTGGCAAATGGGTGGCGACCAACGTTGGCTGGGAGTCCCGTGTCAGGTTGGTTGAAGGAATGGGATCCGTGTTCCTGGATGGCTATGTTCATTTGCTTACTCACGAGAAGAAGGTTCTTGCTGTTGAGCCGGAGGGCCAGGCGGGCGTTCTGATTCCCCTGCCGGGATCGAACTGGTTTGGGTTGGTTGGATGCCTCGGGCAGTCTCAGGGATGCCTGCATTACGCCGTGCAAGAAGACTGCAGCGGTGTCTTGATGCAGGTTTGGATTCTGAAAGATTTTGACAAAGGAGAGTGGATGCTGAAGCACCGTTTTGAGATTGAAGTGGTTCCTCAGACAAGGTTGCTTTTTATTATGCCGGTAATGCCTTTTGCTCCGAAATTTTCTATGTAGTTGTGTTTCACCCAGAGAGGGATATTGTTTTCCTGCCTGTGGAAGGATATAAGCTGCTCTCCTACAATTTGATAAATGCTGAAGTGAAGGAGATTTGCAAATTGGAACCAGAAACAAGGCCAAGGTTTCTGGTTTATGTGCCCTCATATATATATATATTGTCCAATCCTAATATTCAAGTAATAGATTGACAGATTCAATCTGAGGAACATTTAGCTAAAATACATGGCAATGACAATGCGCTTTTTCTGTTTTAATATGTGATAATACCATCTCTCTTGTCTTATACCATGTTAATCTAAGTATTCATTTGGTGTGTTTAATTTTTTTTTTGAAATGAGGCGTGTTTAACTTATGACATTTGCTGCCTAGCATTCTTTTGATTTTATCAGTTGTTGCACTTTTTCTTTGGCTAAATCTGATTGATATAGTTAAACAAATATTGTATAGTTTCTCTTCATATTGGTTACCTTTTCAAACATCATCCCACTAACTTGCCTGGCAATGAAAAAAAAAGAGAATTGCGTCATGACTTAAGACAACATGATGTAGGTTAGTTTTGACCAAATGAAGCAGCTGATCTGATCCTTTCAATTTAGGTGCTTCATGCTCGAGATAGGCTTATGAATTCTATTTGATAGATGTATGCCTATGATTGTTTTTTTTTCATTTGTTCAGCTTGATCTGTGACTAGCAAATTATTGATCAAATTGATATTAGAGTGGTCCTTCTATGCTTTCCCAAAAACTAAATTGCACTAACCTGGAAGCAGTATTTTTAGTAGTGTAGTAGTGGATGGTGGTAAATCAGATCCTCAATAGGCTTTCAAATTTGGGCTTTTACCTTTTAACTTTTTCAGAAGAGCACTGAAGCACCTCCCTCAATATTATTATCATTTTTGGCAAGTTATTTCTGACGATATGTCCATATGGTAACCGCTAATGACTCCATGGCTACTGGTTAGGATCTTGAATTAATTAGGATTAATGTTCTTTGTTGAGGAAGAAAGAACTGTATCCTTATTGTTCATGCTACTAACTGTATCCTTATTGTTCATGCTACTAACTGTATCCTTATTGTTCATGCTACTATGTTCAAGCTTCAGGTGATGACTGGACATTTGTAGTGATGATCTCTTGCTTGTTTTTATAATAAAAGCAAATTCTGCAATCTGCATTAGTTTCTGTGTTCTTCACTGTGAGTTAGCTATCTCATCAGAAAGTCTAAAGAAATAATGTCAAATAATCACTACTCCTGAAATCTGGCATAACAAAGTTTCTGTGTTTTTTTACTTTGAGTTAGCTATCTCATCGGAAAGTCCAAAGAAATAATGTCAAATAATTTTTACTCCTGAAATCTGGGAAGTCTAGTCGCCTGCAGCTTGGCACCTTACATTCAAGTCTCGAGTACATACTGCCAATGCATGAAAAGTTCTGGGTTAATTACTGTCACTTTGGAATGGTGCTTCTGTCTGCATGCATGACCAATATTTTGTTTCAGATTATAGAGTAGAGCATTGATTTGATCAACCAATCAGCTGCACTGAGATACTCTTAATGAATCAAGCTATTAGTCCAACTATGTCTGTTTCTGAATGTACTCTAGCCAAGGTGGGGTTTATCATGAAGAAATTTCCGCGCATCCTTACGGTCCTTTGTCCCATTGAGCAGTATATGACAATGTCAATCAAAATAAGTCGTGATCTATCATAGATGATTAATCCAATATCTGTATCTTATTTGTCAATTTCACATCAGTGATCTTTCCATGTGTTCTTCTCTGTTATGTACACTAACAAAGAAGGCTGCTTGATACGCGACTCCAGTGCCGGTTTGCCACATTCAGGTGTTTGTATGTAACACAATGCTATCGATTCTATACATTTCTATATATCCATGAGAGAACCGGACAGTGTGTGCTGTTATGATCCTTAGATTATAGGGGTAAACATCACCGGGAGGATAGCCGGGTGGCGTCGGTTGCTAGGGGAGAGTGAAGACTATAGATTGGGGAGACGAAAAGGATTAGGATTTAGATTATTGTGTTCTCATTGCTTAATCCAACGATTGCAATAAGTCTCCTTATATAGAGGGCTCTTCTAACAATTATGGATAAAATCAATTTAAATGATGACTTTGTAGGGATACGGGTAGGCTACGTTAGCCATAAAACAAAATTTCTACCACGTAAACCAGGATGCCAAGCAAGATATATGATCACAGATCATTACCACTAGACGCGCAGTGCAGCGGAAGTAGAGTCGGAGTAGCCTAGTCCGACGATGAACGCGCCGATGTAGTGGTCGTAGATGATCGTCCAACGTTCTCGTAGTCGATCGCCTCCTTCGCCAGCCTTCCACAGTTCCTTGTGAAGATCACGGATCGCCTCGCCGCAACAACGGCGACGCGCAGAGCGCCTACGGTATCTACACGTCCAGAGAAGGAACAACGTACGCCGGTGTGCTAGCACCAAGTCGCACAGGAAGGCTCTCTTAAGAAGATGGCGGTTTAGGGTTTTGGTGGAAACAACTCACGTGTCTCTCTTGTCACACCAAAACTAGCATCAAGCATCTCCTTATATAGTGCCCCGTGTCGGATCCTATCCGAACACTTTTAACGAATCGTATTCGCTCGGTTTGTTCCATCCCATTAAGTGTGTGACCGTTAGGTTTATGTAATCGGTTGTGACTCGAAAACCTTTCCGATCACGAGTCGAGCGGTCCTTAGCAGACATAACGATTCCCGAATACACACAAATTATATCGACGAACCTTAATGCAATATGATCTATGACTAGGTCCTCATCACTTACGACCGTGTCTTATCTTTATACGACCATTCAGATTCGGTCACGACCAGTTCGTAAACCCTCACGACCTGTTTCGACCACTCAGGATTTCGTTCGATCGGTCTACGACTTGCTCGTATCACCATACGACTTGTCCGGATCGATCGAACTAAGCGACTTACTCCAAGATTCTCCTTTGCCTCACGATATCCGGTTTGAACTCCAGGTGAGATAGTGTGTCATCCATGGACTGTTCAATACTTTCTCGATCGAGTTGTCGGATAACTTTACGTGGTCGAACTCTTCGACCACTAGTGGCATGGCCATGCACTTTCTTTATCCGACTACTTCGAGGGGCCCAGAGACATCTCTCCCGTTATGTTAGGAGGGGCAAATCCCATATCCGACCAGTCACATCCCTCTGCATGTTTCATAGCATACTTGAAAGCTACCTTTATAACTACCCAGTTACGAGTAGCGTTTGGCAACCCCTAAGAGTGCTATTACACATGTAGGGAACCATGCTGATCTCAGGTCTAAGGATTATACATCATCATTACTTGAGACCAACTAATGACACATAGAATCATAACAATCTCTATAGTGTCTCAAGGTGGGTCATTCCAACCCCATGTTCTCTAACATGTGTTTACATTATTGATTTAATATCCCCATATCCATGATCGGTGAAACATGATCATCAATCAATACATGTACTGGTCGTAGAGTCACTGGTGTTCCGATCAATGACATTCGACCAGGGATACTTTTAGAACGACATCATATAAGTCGAAGTGTTTCACCAACAAGTCACATACTCGTTGATCTTCAGAACTAATGATTCATTCAAGGAACAGAATAACATTTATTCAAGAACTCATAAACATAGACGTGATACAATCATCTCCATGATTGCCTCTAGGGCATATCACCAACAGACTTTCCTAACTAATAGATGACCTTCTTAATTAATAGATAATATTTCTGATTAACTAATCCCTATACAAGAAAACTACTCAACTATTTAGAAAAATAGATATTCTTATCGAGGAAGGTAATCTTTACTAATCTTGGTGCTACAGTACCTATGGTACTGTTCATGCACTTGAACAGTAGCCTGGCCCATCACACTACTTCCCTCCTTTCGCGACAGCTCATCCTCGAGTTGTAGCGGCGGCCATGGCTGAAGCCCTAGGAGACTCTGTGTTGACGAGAGGTTGTGACATCGGCGGAACATTGCAGGAAAGATGGTCCGCAATTCTCCAATGGACGTCGGCCGGTCGCGTGAAGAAGACAGTTGTTGGGCAGTGGCCTTCGTCCTTAGCGAGGGCACCATTGGTGCAACAACGGACAGCAAAGTAGACGATGCGGAAGTCACCGGCGAAATCAGAGACGACTCCGGTGGCGCAGATCGTGCAGTAGCTGCTGCCCGTGCATTCTTCTTTTTTTCCATCAGTTTGACCATCATAGCCGTCATGTCTGCCAAGATGGCTTTCATGTCGTCTACGTCGGCACTCATCTTGTTGAGGATGGCCCTCATAGCCTCGAAATTCTCGGCAGCAGAAACCATGGTGTTGGCTTTGATACAAAATGTTATAATCCTTTTGATCGTAGGGGTAAACATCACCGGGAGAATAGTCAAGTGGCGTCGGCTGCTAGGGGAGAGGAAAGACTATAGATTGGGGAGACGAAAGGGATTGTGATTTAGACTATTGTATTCTCATTGCTTAATGCCAATGATTACAATAAGCCTCCTTATATAGATGGCTTTTCTAACAATTATAGATAAAATCAATCTAAGTGATGACCTTCCTAACTAATAGATGACCTTTCCGATTAACTAATCTCTATACAAGGAAACTAACCAATCTATCCCCCCGATGACGTTTACCCTTATGATCTAAGGATCATAACATGTGCTTGAAAATTAGCTTCACATTGCTATGGTTTGAAAAGGTACGTGGCAAACTAGCGATTGATATTTTGTTAATAAATACTAAAAATACTTTCTCAGAAAAGAAGAAATTCTAATATTTGCACAAATTGCTTCACCATAATTATTTTCAAGAAATATAGGCCATGCTTGTTGTGCCCGGTATCTTTCTTTGTGTAATAATTGAAACCTGTAAAAGAATCTGATAAATCATAAATGTAATATGCATAACAACGGTAACTGGTACGGAAATCATGTAAAAGAATTTGTGGTTGACTGACTGTATTTTACCTGATTATTGGTGAAGCCATCATCACAGTTGGTACCCCAATGTATGCATCTGATGGCAAGGTTATTTGTTAGAAAGATCCTATGTTCCATATATATTATTTATGACATTCGTTTTTGTGAAATTAGATAAATCAGATGGCTGTAACCAGCTTTAGAATTGATAAAGTAAGGACAAATCTGGCAACATGTAGCCTTTGGTATTAACAAAAGGTATCTCCCTCCCTCCCTCCCTCCTCCCAGACTTCAGCATGTACTTGTGTAGTTGCTTGGAATTTTCCAGCTTTTTAATTGTTCTCTACTGCTGGCATGCTGACATGCTGAGTTCATGTTCATTGTTGAGTGTTTATTTCTTTCATGATAGCATATCATTGAAGCACTACTTCCTTTGGTTTTTTCCCACATATTTGAATTAGTGTTGTGCTATTGCGTTGTTGCCTGATGAAAACGTTACTAGCTCTAGCACGCCTTGGGTCTGCAGACTAATATGTTCATCTGACTTTTGGTTTTCCCTATGAAGTATTGTTCCATGATAAAATAAATTAGGCCATTGAAAGGTTTTACAGGACCTTATTGTTCATCTTATGCACCTTCTTAAAATTAGCCCCATCTACCTTTTTTCTTCGTTATGTTTTTGTTACTAATTCTAATTTCCTTGATATTGGTTTTCGATACACTTAGGGGTGGATGCACGTGGGAGCGAGGGGTTACAATTATACTACCAAAATATTTTGGAAAACAATTAGTATTCTGATACAATGCTAGCTTTGCCTAGTTGGTCATTGAGCAAACAGCAGGTCTTAGGTTCGAATCTAGCCACCGTCATGTTTTAATCGTTCTCTTTTGCAGTTTTCTTGTTGTAAAAAGTATTATGTTTACTAGAGTTTGAATAGGTTGTACAACCTTTTTTCGTCAATTTTGCATTTTCCACTATATTTTGAAAACTTGTAAAACAATTAAAATTAATTTGAATTTACTATTGTCTCTTCTCACGCTTTCCATGTCTATCATTTTTTCAAACATAATGTTGCATCTCCTTGGTTGATAGCACAACTAACTTGCCGCATACCATCTTCTCCACCCTCACCAGCAATCTCAATGTAGCCGCCGGTTAGATATTGTATAAGCTGCGTGATTTGTTACTTGTATAGGAGCTTATTTGCTTATTTGCCCACTCATGTAGTTATATATGTTATGAATATTGTGTGTATGTATTCAGAGGTCCTGATGAGGGCATCCTTACGACACCTTCTCCTCCACCTAATGCTCAAGATATACGCTTCGAGTTACCGACTGGACCAATTACAAGAGCACGTGCTAAGAAACTACAATCTCAGGTGAACTTGTTCCTTAATGAATATATCATTGATTTTAATGAGAATTTTATACTACCTAAAAACAGTGTTTTACTTGTGCTCAGGTTTGAAGATTCAGCGATGGACGAAGATCAAGGATATGCGGCCGTCATTCAAGGAAGGCCATCAAATGAGGAGATCAAGACGCTAGCCTATGGCTCATTCGGCCAAGGAGGAGAGGACCAAGGTCCATGCGGACAAGCGAGCAATCACAGCCCAAGCAGTCAAGCACAAAGCCCATATGAAGGAACCAGGAAGGAAGCCGAATTCCAGTGCCGGGCTGTGAACAGTAAATGTGCTACAGTACTGGACTGTGAACAGTAATTCTGCTACAGTGCCAACTATGAACAGTAACACATGCATGAATAGTACCCTATGGAAAATTAGACTAAATAGTTATTAGCCCAAGACTATATATTGAGAGGTAAACCCCCATTATAAATCGGATCAGTTTATGTATAAGAATTGAAATATAGCTATTGCTTGTTCTTTCTAAACCAGAGTTCATGCGAGGACTTCTGAGAGAGAATTAGGCGATCCATTGTTCGTTCTGCATCTTGAGGTCAAGTTTGCTTTTCCGCTGGGAATTGAGGGTTTGGCGATCTCCGCTCGTGGTCTCGCGGTGATCATCCCAGTGCGTGTTGGTGAATATCCATAGAGCTGCAAGTCCGTGCACTGGCGCGCGGTGTACAGCTGAGCGGTGTTCGTCGTCAAGCGCTATTTATCTACGGTTCTACTCGAGAAGATTGGGCCACTCCGTATCATCGTAGTATCAGATTCCAGGCCACTCGGTAGAATCTCTTTTTTTTTTCCTGTAATTTAGTAGTTTATTTTTTTTTTGTTCTATACACCGAAAAAGCCACACACAAAAATATCGTCTTTCGTCGTAGTTTAATTCATTATTTTTAGTGTGTTTTATTAGGTCTTAATCCACTCGTTCATCGTGTTTAGTTGCTGGTCGTGTTCCGTTCGCGTTACTTTTTGTTTTCCCCATCCAATTCATGTTTTTCATCTAGTGGTGTGTTCACAACCCAGCCAATCCTCAAAACAAACACACAAAACACAAAAAAAAATTAGCGAGCTCCACATCTTTGCGTTCTCTTTAATACCTATTGAGACTAGCTTGTTGTTGTGCTCGAGGGACTGCTCCTAGAAATTTTTTGGGACGCCAAGTTTATTTCGCGCGCGTGTGCACTGTTCACGGTAGGGCACTGTTCACAGTCGCGCACTGTTCGCGTCCAGATTCTGTTCACGCGGCGGACACTGTTTACGTTTCGTCGCTGTTGCCGTTCAGTAACATCAGCTTGTCCGTGAGTTCCAAAGAACAAAAACAAAACAGCCTGGCTGTTCTTAGTAGTCCGCTGTGAGTCAAGCAAGAAAGAAAAAAAAAACAAACAGAGCAGAGAGCCAAAAAAAAAGGGCAAAAGTTTCGGCTATAGTGTTACATTCTTTTGTTGGAGCATTGTTATATTTTTGTCTCCGCTACTGTTCGCGTACCATAATTTTGAGCAATCTTGTGCCCTTATATCCAATTTTTGAAGCACTAGCTAGCGTCTCTCCTTGAACTGTTGCAATACGAGCGTTCGCATCCATCCGAAATTGTTCGTGTTATCGCTCATTCCTTTGATTGCAATAGTCCCATTATCCTTGTGCGTGTGTTGCTGTCTATTCCTCACTTATATTTATCGATCAACAATTAGACATTGTGAGTATCGTTTGGATTGCTACCTAGCTCGACAATCTTTAAATTCTGAATTGTTAGGATTCCTCACCTAGCTCCACCTAAAACATCCGAGTCTAGTATTGGCTGTCGTTCTTGGTATTCGCTCGCACAATCTGGGTTGGTCGTTCGTTGCTATGAGCGTAAGTTTTTGCTACTCTTAATTTACTTCGGAACGGTGCAACTTGCTTTGTTTCAGAACAGTAGTTGAGAGATTTTCACTTATTTTCCACATATATTGTCACTTGGTATTTTTGCTACTGTAACCATGTCAGGAAGTGAGCAGGACAAGGTTCTGGATGGTAACCTTAATAATCCAATCACAACGATGCACTACCATACACTTCGTGCCACACTCCGAGACGAGTTCCGGGCTGAGGTCGACCAGGTGCGCGGTGACCTTGGGCATGTCCAAAACAACTTGGACGGTATGGGGTCAGATTTCCAAAAGCTGTCCGTGACTGTTGACGACAACCACAAGGTACTGCTCGATGCTATTGCCAATCTCACCGCTTCGATGCAGCTGGGTACATGTGGCGATGCGGTAGTGTACACCTCCTGTACGAGCCGCGCGACGAGACGGATGTGGAGGCTACCGCTAGACGGCGGCGCTAGAAGGAACTACGCCAACGCCAACTCGATGAACAGGTGCGTGTACGTGAGGCGGCACAGCAGCGCCGTGTTGTTGCTGGGGTCGCGGTGCGTCCCCATGCACAAGGGCGCGACCGTGTCAATGGCGCTGGAGGAGGCGACACCCATCCGGGCGCCAACGATGGTGCCTATGGAGGCGCGCATGACAACGCCTATGGGGGTGCCTACTATGGCTCCCATGTAGGATGCCGTGGCAACCGCTACACTAACGATGACGGAGATGAGTCCGTGTTCGACGACTATTTGCCGCGCCGTTAATATAATCAGTATGCACGCAATCGTCGGCACGATGAGGACGCCGATGATCTAGTTGCAAAGCCCAAGTTCACGATGCCGTCCTTTGAAGGTACTACAGAGGTAGAGATTTATCTCGCATGGGAGCTAAAAGTTGATAAGTTGTTCTGTATGAACCACTATTTTGATCAGCGCAAGTTGGATCTTGCCGTTGCTGCTTTGGACGGATATGCTGCTACATGGTGGGAGCGCTGTGTCGGGACCCGAAAATACATCTCAGGAACCCTCTGTGTATTCTGAACTAGTCCCAGATCAGTAGCTAGCTCACACAGGATAACAGTGATGAAATACCATCCATTTATTCAATTTAACTAAGAAGATCTCAAAGTGATAATTAATAATAATAACTGGACCTTATGGTCAACGTTCACTTAACTTGCCACGCAGGGCTAAAGAAACAAATAAACTCTTGCAGCGGAACGAAACTCTTCAAATGGCCAATCAACATGCCCATAGGCAATCGAGTGGAGAAACACATCCTAATCCGCAAAACCTTCATGGTCCTCCAGGGCGAAGAACTCTTGAGCAGCTTGATATTCTTCAACTGAGCAATACAGGGCAAAAGCCATGAGTACTTTGAATGTACTCAACAAGCCGTGGGGAAATGTATGCAAATAGTATTCATGCAGGGCTTGAACAAAGATTAGCTGTATGACTCTTTTGCATAAAACAATATTTACGATAAATACAATAAATAGATTGAAATGCGTAATTTAAAACAATAATAAATAAATAAACAACTGTTTTGAACGACTAGTGAACTTCCCATTCACTTCCCAACCAAACCGACAATAAGTGAATTCCCCATTCACCAATCGACACAACCCACCAAGTGAATGACCTATTCATCAAACGAACATTATATTCATAAGTGAACTTCCCATCCACACTCCGACACATTTTTGAAGAAACTCTATCTCCCGTGTGAAATCCCCGAGCACGTCATAACCGCGGACACGGCTATTCGAATAGTTTTACACTCTGCAGAGGTTGTACAGCTTGACCCACAAGAGATATATCAACTTATAATGTCCGTTTAACACACTTCCGAGGTGTGCGACTAAGTGATCATCACAACGCTTTTACAAAGCTCCTTCTTAACCCAGTTCTGCCCGCTAAGGTTTCAACACTGAATGTCTTTCCGACCAGACAGGGCCCCCCTCTTGCGCCACCGTGAGAATACGTTTCCCGTAACCACGCTTCACACGACAGAACCGAAATTAAGAAATTGCTAATTAATCACCAGTCCGTCCCATACGGACATGTGGTTGTACGGTTAAGGCCCAGTTCAATGGCGCACAAGATTAAGTCCTTGACAAGTTACTCAGGCGAGACTACCACAAACCCACAACATGTTCAATCCACATCCCCACTATCCACCAACCACTCGCCCGAGCAAAAACCGTTTTGTTTAACCAACACCCATGACTAACCCCATCATGGTACACAAGTTTTAACAAGAATGGCTCACCACCATGATTCCATAAATCATTAAGTCAAAATTAATTATTAAGACACATGTGATGACAAACCCATCGTAACTCAGCAAGACTAAGCATATGTACGATACCCATATTGGCAATATAAGTATGTCCAACTACAATTACCCATGCTAAGGTGACAAAGGTTTCATGGCATTTAATTATTCAATGGAGGCATAATGACAACAGGTAATAACTAATCCCAGAGCAATTTATATAAAGAACGTATGCAATTATATAAAAGAATATACTTTTGAAATCATGGGTTCAATATGATCAAAGGACCACGACTTGCCTTGGAATAAATCCAGTGATTGATCTTGATCTTGGTATGCTACTCCTTGCTCAAAGCTTCCCGAAGTATCGACGTCTATTCGCAAAACAAGCAGATAAACTAAATAAATAAATAATAGAGAGAAAACAAACTCTAAAAATTAAATAAAAATCTCAGATAAATAGATCTCGAATTTAGATAAATTTAGGAATTTGAATGGACTCAATCGGAGTTCGGATGCAAAAGATATGAGCTCTGGAAGATTGAAATCACATAAAATACTGAAAATCAGAATTTAGTGATTTACTGAATTATTTTTCTAAAGGAAAAAGGAATTATGACGTCAGCTGGCGTCAGCAAGGAATAATCGGCTGAAAACCAACAAAAAGAATTGGCTGACAAGTGGGTCCCACTGGTCAGGGAAAGGGTGCACCATGGACTGGTTCCATGGACCTTTGGTCTTGGGTGGAGATTGGATACGCCACATGGGCGACAACTGGGTGCTGATTGGACTGCCACTTGGGACAAAGAGGTGATCTGGCGCTTAGCTGGCATGCTGACTCGGCACAGAGGAAACCAAGGGCAACAGGAGCAGCAGCCATGGTCGGCGAGGAAGATAACAACGTCGACGGCGACCCGCGGCGAAAGAAGTTCGTCTGAGGAGCAAAACGGGACGCCGAGAACTTGGAGATGCTCTGGGAGGCGATGCTTCAGCACGGACAACAGTGGGTCGTCGGCGGTGGCAACTTTGGCGGCGACGAAGCTCACGGCTGCAACGACTCTGGCGAAGAGGTGACATCTGAGGGAAACAAGAGGGAGCACCGGAACGACGAGATGACAAGGATAACTGAGAGCACCTCTAGGAGACCGCAGGAAGACCGGGGCGGCTGCGTGACGGTGGTGGCCAGAGTTGAAGAAAGCGGCCGGCGGCATCGATTCGGTGGCGAAAAAGACAAAGCGAAGGTGGAGATTAGATTAGAATAAGATTGGGCACACGATGACGCAGAAGAACAGGCAAGGGCTCACCGGAGGAGGTAGATCGACAACGGCGGCACGGTTGGCTTCGGTGACAAAACCGACAACGGCGAAGGGATGGTCCACGACTGAAGATGGTGGAAGCACGGCGTAGCTATCGTTGAGACGATCACGATGGTGGTGGCGGATGGGGCAGAGAGGGACCAACGGCGGTGAAATCCGGCACATAAGCCCACGGCGGCGCTCGGCTCTTTTGAAGAAATTCGACAAAACGAGAGCGGAGATGGGACGGAAAGCTTAGGGCTTCGGTGGAGGATGGCGGCGCGGAGGATATGACGCGAGGAGGCTTTAAATAGGGTCGGAAGAGGGGAGTATCCAAGAGGGAGCCGGCGGTGCTCGTGTGAAGCATACAGACACGAGGGAGGAGTCCGGGACGGGGACACTTTGAAGACGATGATGAGCTGGCACGACGGGGCCCACGCGGCAGAGGGAGAAAGGAGCGAGGGAGCACGCGCGGGCGGGCTGCAGCGAGTGAAAGGCTATGCGGGCTGGGCCGGAGGGAGAAGGAGATGGGCCGGGTTTAGAGGAATTCAGCTCGAAGACTGTTTCTGAGATTTTAATAGCTTTTTCTTTTTAGAAAATAACAGAAAACACAATTGGCAAATAGAAAATAGCAAATGCACTCGGAAAAATTCTAGAAAATATATCCAAGCACATAGAACCCAAATAAAATAATTTTGATAATAGTTTATGTTGACATTAATCATGTTAAATTGTTTTTGAACTCTGAAAATCCATATTAAGCTTTTAACTTTAGCAGAAAAACCCAAATAGTTCTTTTTCTTTTAAAACTTTAAAACAGACCAAATTTTTTGGATGTTACAAACCTACCCCCCTTAAAAGGGAATCTCGTCCCCGAGATTCGGCCGACTAAAGAATAGGTTTCGACGCAGTCTAACTCAAGACTTACAGAGGTGACGCTCAATCGCTTGTGCTTCTTCCGCAGTGACATGGTTGATCTTCCTCTTGAGGCGCTTGATGGAGTCTCGTGGCTTGATTCGAGTCCGAGGCATTCCTCTTCCCGCTCCCGCAGAGAAGTCTGGCCGTGTAGGTCCCAAATTGAAAGGAACTGGTGTCAGACCTCGCTCGGGGACACTTGTTTGCATAATGACTGCTTGGTGGCAATTGTAACAAGTAACTCCCGCGCCATGGTTGGGGTTTTCGAGATTGACTATTGTTCTTCGTTGTTGACATTGGGTATCCTGTGTTTCGCATGAGACATCGTGTTGGGGTTCGAATCCAACAGATGAATTATTGGGACGAAAAGGTGCTGTGCATTGGTTACGCTCTGTAGTTGATTTTGATGAACTCCGTGTTGTATCATCTTCCTTTTGCGAGATTCGTCTAACTCACGACGAGAATCTTCTATGAGTACGGCTTTATCAACCATATGCTGAAAATCCACATAATCATTTCCAACCACTTGCACTTTCAAACTGGGGTTAAGTCCACGCTTGAATCGCTTCTGACGTGCATTATCTGTAGCAACATCTTCTGGAGCATAGCGAGAAAGTTAAGTGAACTTGTTGAGATATTTCACCCAAGGACATGTTTCCTTGCTGAAGTTCACGAAATTCATTCTTCTTCATTTCCACTATACCATCAGGGACATGAGCTTGACGAAAAGCTGTCGAAAATTCCACCCAAGTGATAGCGTGAGAATTC
Organism: Ampelocalamus luodianensis; assembly: GCA_036346255.1. NCBI lineage: Eukaryota > Viridiplantae > Streptophyta > Magnoliopsida > Poales > Poaceae > Ampelocalamus > Ampelocalamus luodianensis. The sequence goes on along the minus strand of CM070621.1, from coordinate 63,360,066 downwards.
CCATGAGCTGCGGTGTAGTTCTCCCACCATTCTGCGGCTGTACCTTCCAACTGATGTGAAGCATAAAGAACTTTCTCACGATCATTGCATTGAGCAATGGCGAGCTTTTTCTCCACTGAACGAAGCCAATCTTCTGCGTCCAAAGGTTCTGACGAATGAGAAAACGTAGGTGGACAAGTCCTCATAAACTCTGATAGCTTGGAATGATGATGAACTGATAGCAGAACAGCTGCTGCTTTGTGGATATCATGGGGATACGCTCATGATCTTAGGATGATGTGTCAATTGGCAATGACGTTGAAGGTTTGCGGAAACACGAAGTTTCGGCAAAGTTCGAGTTCGTCAGCCTCGGTGGTCCGACCGCCTCGATGGCGGTCGGGCCGCGTTCTCAAGTGGTACCTCGGGTGAATTGAATGGTGGTCCGACCGCCGTGTCGGCGATCGACCGATGGTAGCGGTCCGACCGGCGTCGATGAATGATCGGACCGGCAAGTTGAGTGTCATTGAATTTGGAGTGGGCCAAAATAGAGGGTGTAGGCAAGTGAGGAGATTCTACTACACTTGGTCCCATAATTTTGGAGCCTCCATCAAAAGTTCTATTCGCTTTAAATTTCCGAGAGGTTATGGATTTCGGTGTTGAAATTTTGGCTAAGTCCTTTGGTGGCGGTCGGCCGGCCTTGATTGGCGATCGAGCCGCGATGGCGGCCGATCGCCAAGGTGGCGGTCGACCGGTTTTCACTTACGTCGTCACCGTGTGGTGGCGATAGTTGCCGATTAGGTCAAGTTCATGGGTTTCATGTCATATGTGTTGCATGATGCATGTTTTGACTAACGTGGGTCAAGTTGTGAAGAACTTGTTCCCGATTTCGATTTTCTTGTCTATTGTTGTGCAGTTGTTTGGTGGTCAACGACGGTCAACGGCGAGGATGATCGGACTAGGCTTGAGAGCCGAGGTTCAAAACGATCGACGATGCCGGGTGAAGTCATTGGACTCAAGTATGGTGCAAGATGGACAAAGGTGACCGAATGGGCGATTCGGCGCATCGGTTGAATCAAGCGGCGCGGGGTTGGTGCAAGTGCTATGGTGGTTTGGTGGGAGCGGATGGGAGAGACTTGCCGACATGATGAGAGCCGTTGGATCAACCTACACGTGGCGAGCAGCGAGTGCCGCGACAATTTGGACACGGCGCTTTAAAAGGCGTGCGTGTGTCACCCGTTTGTTTTGGGCCTTAACGGCAGCCCATTAGGGAGACTATATTAGAAACCCTAAGCCTCCACTATAAATAGAGGAGGGAGGTGGCTGCACCTGCTGCCCTCGACCTTTCGACGTTTCATTGTTGAGAAACCCTAATTTGTTTAGGGAGAGGAGGAGAGGAGGTTAGGGTTCTAGGGAGTTGGATTGGATTTCGTGCTCATGTATTGAGTCTTTGTCATCCATTGATGGAGTGGCTGTAAACCAATACCATATCAAATCAATCCAAAGAAAGTTTCTTCAAGATGAGGTCAATTGCTTTCTTTCTCTCTTTTTGATGAGTTAAGTCTTTCTTTGATCCGCGAGTTTTTGCTTAGTTTCTGGATGTGATCTAGCTTGCTGTGATGTGTGGGAATACATCTAGGATCATCAATATCATCAATCACCCACGAGCAAGTCTCAAGATCATATTTTCGTTTTGACTCGGTTTTTGACCTAACTTCGCTCAAACTGTAAAAGGTCAGAATCTTGGCAAGAATTATCACGATCGTTGCTTGGAATAGGTTCCTGACATACTTAGGTAGGTGTGTGTCAAATTTCACGAAGTTTGGACGCACGAATCAAAAGTTTGATCAATTTGTGTTTGGTTTGTCGCCGTTTCTCTGTTCATTGAACCGCCGATCGACCGCCGAGGAATCGGTCCGACCACTTCAATCTGTTCGACCGCCCGAGCTAACCTGGCCTAACCGCCCCTGTGAGAGGTCAGACCGCCCGAGCCTTCGTGTTTTGGTTTTGTGTTGATTTTACTTCGGGGTTTTGAGTTGATTCAATACAAGTCTTCTGCTGTGCATGATTGATTGATCTTCATAGCTTTCATAGCTATTGGAGTGAGATTCATATTGAATTGAATTCGGGAGAAAAAGAGATCGTGCTCCTATTCACCCCCCCTCTAGTCGCCTTTTCGGTCCAACAAGTGGTATCAGAGCCCGGTTAGTTCAATCTTGATCTTAACCGGTCACTGAACTTGGCGATGGATAAATGCTCTTCCAAACCGCATATCTTCGATGGGCACGACTATGCCTTTTGGAAGAACCGCATGCGTGTCTTTCTTGAGAGCGAACCACGAGGTATTTGGGAGGCTGTTCGAGGTCCACTTATCTTGCCTGAGGTTGCTACACCGGCTTCTGAAGCCCTTTTGGCTAATGACCGTAAAGCAAAGAATTTTCTGTATGGTGGGCTTGGTAGACAGGAATATGATAGGATTTGCAATCTCGAGACTGCACATGAGATTTGGAAGACCCTCGAAACCTATCATGAGGGTTCTTCCCAAATCAAACAAGTGCGTCAGCATGTCTATAAAAGAGAATATAACAAATTCGAGATGCGTCCTGGTGAGAGTATCGATGACATTTTCAGTCGCTTCAACACAGTGATACATCAGATGAAGTCTGTTGGTATTGAATTTACACAGTCTGAAAATGCCATCCATCTCCTGGCTGCAATCAACACCAGGGAGTAGGAGATAAAGGCTACCGCTATTCAGAAAATGTCAACTTCTCCGATCGACTTTGAGTGCTCTATAGCAAGCTCAAGACTCATGAGATCCGTAAAGTCACCATTCTAAGAAGGGTAACATGGCTTTGGTAGCGCACCGCTCAAAAGAGCCTCTGATGGGTCGTTTGAGTCCTCTTCTGGTTTTTCACTTGCTTCTTTATCTGCAATCCAAGAAGAGGATCTTGAGAGTATTCCTGAGCCTGAGATGACGCTTTTGATTAAGAAGTTCACACGGGCCTACAACAATATGAGAAACAAAAGGAGAGGCGGCCCTATGACTTGTTATGAGTGTGGAGAGCTTAATCACATCCGGGCAAATTGCCCCAAGCTGAAAGGTAAGAGCAACCACAAGGATGAAAAGCTAGCTTGGAAGAAGCCTCAGGGGCGCAAGTCCAGGTTTGATGATGCCAAGCTCAGGAAGGCTGCTCACCGGGTTCTTGCCGCTCTTGGAGATCGATCCTTGAGTGATGTGGACTCCGGGAGCGAGGAGGACAAGGAGGAGGAGCTCCCTCAAGACAAGAAGGGCCAAGGACTTCACCAGCATGTGCTTCATGGCTGACTCCGACGACATCAACGACAACAATGAGGTATCTCCTTCTTATGATGTTCTCTTTGCTAGATGTGAAACTGTCTATGAGCAAATGCTAGGTCAGGATAAAGCTTTAAAATTCATCATGACTAAGAATGAGGAGTTAGAGTCACAAATAAAGAAACTCACATTACAACTTGTGAATGCTAAGAGTCTTGAATCTGATGAATGTTCATCCTGCTATGCCTTACATTCTGAATTTGCTAAACTGCAATCTGCTCATGATATTGCATTGCAACAACTTGAAAATGCTAGGATTGAACTAGTTGAAGTTAAATCTGCTCCTTGCGAAAAATGTTTAGAGTCTAGCAAGTTGGTTGCTTCTGATGTGGTTGAATCTAGCTCTTGCTCTGTCTGCTTAGAACGTGAACGTGAATTACATGATGTTGTAGAAGCAGCTAGAGCTAAATATGCCAAGCTTAAGGACAGTATTAATTCTGCTACTTGTGCTTCATGTGAAGTTCTTAAGCTTGAAGTTGCTCTTTATAAGAAGAGGTTTAATGCTAAAACTTGTTATTCATGTGTTAACCTTAGAAAAGAAATTGCTTACCTTAATGACACATTAGAAAGATTTTCTAAAGGTAAGAAACAGATTAAACATGATTCTTGACAAGTCAAAACTCCCTATAAGAAGCAAGGGTTAGGATACAACTTTGCCCGGGATAAATCTAATGACATTCAAATTTTGAGAAATGGCTTAGTTGAATTTGATACCCAACCTGCAAAGATCACTTTCAAATCTGCAGTTTTGCCCAACCATCTGCTCATCAAAAGGTGCTTCTCCCGGTGGTACCAAGTATCATTGCACCTATTGCAAGAAGGATGGGCATTTGGTTGAGTTCTGTTGGCGAGGTTGAAAAATGCTAAGAAAAATCTTGCTAGAATGTCATCTAATCAACCTAGAGCTTTTGTGAGACATGGTAATTTAGAAAGGAAGAAACCTGGTTTAGGATTTATTTCACATGCTAATCATGCTCATGCTCCTAGACAGATAACTCTCATGTTAGAGTAACCATTGCTCACAAATGAATTTCAAAAGAATCAAGGATAGCACTTCGCTTTGCATACTACTGCAAAGCGTGTGTCTCGATCGGGTTCCCAAGTCATGTTTAACTAACTTGAGATTGAGACACTTCGTTCTTCGTGCCTTGATTTTCGGGATCGCCGCGGAAGGAAGGACACGTGGTTCGTCAACTCCGGCTGTTCACGCCACATGACCGGAGAGTCGAAATGTTCACCTCCTTCACGCGGTCGATAGGTGTTGTCCTCATCACCTTTGGAGACAATACTCAAGGGCGGATTGAAGGAACAGGAACAATTAGGGTGAACGACAATTTCATCCTAAAGGACGTCGCCCTTGTGGACAAGCTTAGGTTTAACTTACTCTCTGTCTCACAGCTTCTTGATGATGGTTATGAGACTATATTTAAGAAAAATGCTTGTCGGGTGCTTGATTCTCTTTGGTGAGCTCGCTTTTGGGATTTATAGAGTTGCTAGGATCTTTAGAGCTGATTTTTTGAATCTCTTGTGGTTCTCTTAAATGTTTGTTTACACCTTCTTCTGAGTTCTGGCTTTGGCACCGACGTTTGGGGCACATTGGTTTTGATCATCTGACGCGAGTTAGCAACCTTGATCTCATGAGAGGTTTGCCCAAACTCAAAGCCGTCAAGGATCTTTGTATGTGCACTCGTAGGCATGGCAAGCAAGTTGCCGCCTCACACCCTTGATGACTTTGGTCATGACCGACGGACGGACGGTTGCTTCATATGGATACTGTTGGTCCTGCTAGGGTTCGGTCAATTGGTGACAAGTGGTACATTCTTGTCATAGTTGATGATTTTTCGAGATACACTTGGGTGTTCTTTCTTGCTTCAAAGGATGAAGCTTTTGGTTTTTATCGTGATCTTGTTCTTCGTTTGGCTTCTGAATTTTCTGGTGCCTTGAGAGCAATCCGTAGTGACAATGGCACGGAGTTCAAGAATGCCTCGTTTGCCTCTTTTTGCCGAGCGCGAATTGAGCATCGTTCTCTTCTCCACACGCCCTCAACAGAATGGCGTTGTGGAAAGGAAGAACAGAACCTTAGTCGAGATGGCTAGGATAATGCTAGATGAGTATAGCACACCGATGAGGTTTTGGGCCGAAGCTATTTCTACAGCTTGCCATATTGCAAATCGTGTCTACTTGAGACCTTCTTTGGGCAAGACTTCATATGAGCTTCGTTTTGGTAGAAAACCCTCTGTTTCTCATTTTCGAGTTTTTGGAGCTAAGTGTTTCATTCTCAAGACAGGAAACCTAGATAAATTTGAATCAAGGACTTTTGATGGTTTATTTCTAGGTTATCCTGCACATTCGAGGGGTTTTCGGGTTTTTAATGTTGAAACTAACATTGTCCAGGAGACATGCAATGTCACTTTTGATGAGACTAGCCCTGGAGCTAGATCCGACATTTCAGGTGATACACAGTGTGAAAGCATTTTTGTGGGGAAGATGATGACGGGCGATATTTGTCCTCCACCTGCTGCTGCTGAGGCTCCTGTCCAAGTTCCAGAACCTGCTACGACTGCTTCACCTCCAATTGAGGCTCCTGCTGCATCTTCTTCATTAGCAGTACCTGTGGAGGTTGAGGAGATATTGTCTCCCCCGGGCGCTCCACTTCATATTCAGAGGCATCATCCTCCGGATCAGATGATTGGTAATCTTAATGAGCGAGTCACTCGCTCCAGTTATCACGATCCAAGTCTCTACTCCCATTTTGTATTTGTTGCTTCTTTCGAACCCCGCGATGTATCACATGCGTTATCTGATTCTAGCTGGGTTAATGCCATGCATAAGGAGTTAGAGAATTTTAAGAGGAATAAGGTCTGGAATCTAGTAGAACCTCATAGTGGTCATAATGTGATAGGAACCCGTTGGGTGTTAAAAAATAAACAAAATGAGATGGTTCTGTGGTTAGAAACAAGGCTAGATTGGTAGCTCAGAGTTTTAGAGGGGTTAGACTTTGATGAGACATTTGCTCCTGTTGCTAGATTGGAAGCCATTCGCATTCTGCTTGCATTTGCTGCTTCTAAAGGCTTTAGATTATATCAGATGGATGTTAAGAGTGTCTTTTTGAATGATTTTATAGAGGAAGAAGTATATGTTAGACAACCCCCAGGCTTTGAGAATCCCAAGCATCCACATCATATTTTCAAGCTATCCAAAGCCTTGTATGGTCTTAAGCAAGCCCCTAGAGCCTGGTATGATAGACTTAAGACCTTTTTGCTTAAGAATGATTTTGAGATGGGTAAGGTAGACAAGACCTTGTTCATCCTTAGGCGTGGCAATGACTTCCTGCTTGCTCAGATTTATGTAGATGATATTATCTTTGGTGGTTCTTCTCATGCTCTTGTTTCTAGTTTTTCTGAGACCATGTCCAGGGAATTTGAGATGAGTATGATGGGAGAACTCAATTACTACAGGGCTTCAAATCAAGCAATGCAAGGAAGGGATCTTCATCCATCGACGGTACACCAAGGATCCGCTCAAGCGCTCGAGATGGTGATGCAAGCCGATCGCCACTCCCATGGCGACTTCGATCGCTTTGGATCCGATGAGGAAGGAGAAGCCGTGGATCAACGCGAGTACGCAAAGCATGATCGGTTCCCTCCGCACTGACGGCCTCAAGACCGACATCCACTTCACGGTGCGCCTGCATGCGAGGTTTCAGCGTCTCCGAGGACTTCCCATCGCCAAGCCGTTAAGCGCATCTTGGTATTTACACTCTACCCTCCAAGATGACATTTGGTATTCCCGCCGTCTTCTTTGTCCATTCGAGGGTTTCGATTCGATTTTATGGTCGTCGGCTAGATAGGAAGAGTACCTCGTGCACTTGTCACTTCCTAGGCATTTCTCTTGTCTCTTGGTCTTCTAGGAAGCAGTCTTCTGTTGCACAATCCACTGCTGAAGCTGAATATGTAGCTGCTGCTAGTTGCTGTAGTCAGATTTTGTGGATGGTGTCCACTCTTAAGGATTTTGGGTTGGCGTTTGATAGTGTTCCTCTTTTCTGTGATAACACTTCTGCGATTAACATTGCTAAAAACCCTGTGCAACACTCTAGGACCAAGCACATAGACATTCACTATCACTTTCTTAGAGATCATGTCGAGAAGGGTGATATTGTGCTGCATTTCGTGGAGTCCGAGGCTCAGTTGGCTAATATCCTCACCAAGCCTTTAGATCCAACTAGGTTTGCAACCTTGAGAAGTGAGTTAGGGGTAATTTATCCCTACGGTTTGGTTTGAAGGGGAGTTGGCTCTGTTCTGAACTTTTCTTGTTCATCTGAGTTTTTCTGTTTTTCTGATACTTTCTTCTAGTGGTATTTTCTTTTGATCTTTTTGATTTTTTTAGGCTCTTTAAGTTTTTTTTGTGCATCTCATTGTTTCATACTGCATTCATATGAAAAACCAAAAAGATGCATTGTTATATAAGCTTTTCTGCTTGTCTTTTAAAATTGATGAAGCTTTGCTTATTACCCTTTTGAGCTTTAGTATTTCAATTCTGCTCAATGCCATGTCTAGTTCTTTGACTTGCTAGAATTATCATGCTTTCATACGTGTAGCTAAGTCTTTGCTGAATGAGTCAGAACTTTAAGACAACTTGAACTAAGAAACTGCAATTTGTGGATGTTTTAGCTAGTTGCGCATTTAGTGCTCCTTTTGTGACATTGGCCCTGTCAAAATTGCGGTGTTAGCTCTTGAATCTAGTATTGATCATTACTTGAGCTTCTTGTTCTTTTAAGAATCTAAATCTGCTCTTGTGAAAAATGAAAAATCAAATTTAAAGATTGTCTTGTGCTTAAAATGTGCCAAACTATTCTCTCGAGACTGCATGTCATAGACATGAACTTGGAGATAGTTTGATGATCCAGACGATCTCATGGGGACTGCTTGTCACAATTGACATGAACCTCAAGATTTGTCTCCCTGGTAGAAGCTTAGGAAGATTTTGTGGATGGCTCCTAGTCCAGGATCTTCTTTACTAAGATATACCTTTAATCAACTTCAATATTCATTGCAAATGAAAAACTGTTGAAAAATGGGCGTTTGAGACAATTTGAGCAAAATGATTCAATTCAGGACCTGTTTGTCTCTTAATGTGGTCTTTGTTAGCTTCTTGATCTCACATTGACATTTTGACATGGCCAGCATCATTTTAGGATCTCTGTTGATGAACTTGCTAGATTTGAAGCTTTGCTTAAAATACTAAAATTTATTGCTTTACATTGAGCCTTCTTGCTTTAGCTTTGTTATATATGTCTTATCATGATCTTGCTAGAGCATTCAGGCTGATATGGTGTTTATGCAAAATTTGAGATGCTAACTTGTTCTTTTGGGTAATCTCCAAAGCTTCTTGTAATCCAAAATTGAAAAATACAAACATATGAAGCCACTCCATTGCATTTCATGCATGCTCCTTCTTATGCTTTTTCCTCATTCTGCATTTGTTATCTCTGGACGAGAGGAAGGCGTGATTCCTTGATGACTCCATTGTCAAAGGGGGAGAAGATATTTCAAGATGTGTAAAGGGGAGAAGATTTAAAAGTATTAAAAAGAGGGAGAAAATTGGAGAATTTGAAATTTTCAAATTTGAGGATCATAGTGAGGGAGTTTCTTATTTGCATTCTTATGGTCTTATTGCTCTTTCGAACTTGAATTGCAATTCTTGATCCTCACCATGATCAAAGGTCATTTGAACAATTGTTCTTTCATATGGACCTTAAGTGAGATTTTTTACTCTTCTTTGGAAATTGAAGCTTTCTTGCTTTCTTTTGCCTTATCTCACTTGCCGATGCTATTCGAAGCCGGCTTGGTCATTTCCATTGCTTTCTCTTGCATTTGGACCAAGTTGTGCCTTTGCTAAAAACGTTGAGTTTTTCTTTTCAAACCTCAAAACTTGCATTTGTGGGGAATTGCCAATGTGATCATCAAGGGGGAGATTGTGGATATCATGGGGATATGCTCATGATCTTAGGATGATGTGTTAATTGGCAATGACGTTGAAGGTTTGCGAAACACGAGTTTCGGCAAAGTTCGAGTTCTCTGTCAGTGGTACCCGGGTGAATTAGGCGGTCCGGCCCGCCTCGATGGCGGTAGCGGACCGCCGTGCCTCAAGTGGTACCAAGTTCGTGTCATTGAATTTGGAGTGGGCCCGATAGAGGTGTCGGCAAGTCCGATTCACGACTTGGTCCCATAATTTTGCGAGCCTCCAAAAGTTCTATTCGATAAGCGATCGGAGGTTGCGCAAGTTGAGTGTCATTGGAATTTGAGTGGGCCAAAATAGAGGGTGTAGGCAAGTGAGAGATTCTATTGCACTTGGTCCCATAATTTTGGAGCCTAGGTCAAAAGTTCTATTCGTTTTAAATTTCCGAAGAGGTTGCGGATTTCGATTTTCTTGTCTATTGTTGTGCAGTTGCTTGGTGGTCAACGACGGTCAACGGCGAGGATGATCGGACTAGGCTTGGAGAGCTGAGGTTCAAAACGATCGACGATGCCGTGAAGTCATTGACTCAAATATGGTGCAAGATGGACAAAGGTGACCGAACGCAGGCGATTCGGTGCGATCGTTGAATCAAGCGGCGCGGGGTGGTGCAAGTGCCATGGTGGTTTCGGTGGGAGCCGGATGGGAGAGACTTGCCGACATGATGAGAGCCGTTGGATCAACCTACAAGTGGCGGAGCAAGCGAGTGTTTCGCACAATTTGGACACGGCGCTTTAAAAGGCATGCGTTTGTCTCCCGTTTGTTTTGGGCCTTAACAGGAGCCCATTAGGGAGACTCTATTAGAAACCCTAAGCCTCCACTATAAATAGAGGAGGAGGTGGCTGCACTGCGCCTCGACCTTCGACGCTTTATTGTTGAGAAACCCTAATTTGCTTAGGGAGAGGAGGAGAGGAGGTTAGGGTTCTAGAGAGTTGGATTGGATTTCGTGCTCATGTATTGAGTCTTTGTCATCCATTGATGGAGTGGCTGTAAACCAATACCATATCAAATCAATCCAAAGAAAGTTTCTTCAAGATGAGGTCAATTGCTTTCTTTCTCTCTTTTTGATGAGTTAAGTCTTTCTTTGATCCGCGAGTTTTTGCTTAGTTTCTGGACGTGATCTAGCTTACTATGACGTGTGGGAATACATCTAGGATCATCAATATCATCAATCACCCACGAGCAAGTCTCAAGATCATATTTTCGTTTTGACTCGGTTTTTTACCTAACTTCGCTCAAACTGTAAAAGGTCAGAATCTTGGCAAGAATTATCACGATCGTTGCTTGGAATAGGTTCCTGACATACTTAGGTAGGTGTGTCTCAAATTTCACGAAGTTTGGACGCACGAATCAAAAGTTTGATCAATTTGTGTTTCGGTTTGTCGGGCTGTTTCTCTGCTCATTGAACCAACGGCTCGACCGCCCGAGAATCGGTCGACCACCGGCCCGGTCGACCTCCAGCTAACCGGTCGACCGCCTCGTGAGAGGTCGATCGCCTGAGCCTTCGTGTTTTGGTTTTGTGTTGATTTTACTTCGGGGTTTTGAGTTGATTCAATACAAGTCTTCCGCTGTGCATGATTGATTGATCTTCATAGCTTTCATAGCTATTGGAGTGATATTCGTATTGAATTGAATTCGGGAGAAAAAGAGATCGTGCTCCTATTCACCCCCCTCTAGTCGCCTTTTCGGTCCAACATGCTTGATTATTCTGACCACTCTGACTGTTTTGGTTCAACAAGTTGACTATTGCAGCGGCGGTCTGACTTTGCTGTGTCATCATGGCGTTCATGTTCTGCATCATTGCACTCATGAATTGGGTCTGAGCTGCTAGAAGTTGTGCCATGTTTGGCTCTGCGGCTCCAGGGGCTGGTGACTGGTCACTTGCATTGACATTGGCATTGGCATTGGCATCCTCTGACTGAGTACGACTCGAAGTATTACGAGTATCAACCATCTGCGATAATCCTCCACAGGTTTAATAGGCGAGATAGAAAAGCAATGTAGATGAGAGGGAATAGCACGATAGATGAGATAGACAAGATAGAGTAGATGGAAATAACCTAATTAAGGGAACAGATTATACCCAAAGGCAAAGACAAGAAGACATAGCTAAAATGCTATGAAAGCACAATAAAACTCTTCAGATTAAAGCCTTAGTGTGACTGCAACATAATGCTTGACAGCAAAACTGCAGCTCCCACTTGCACACAACCCAAATAAAGACCTATTGCAACAACGATCTAAAACGCTACTAAAACTCTAATAGGACGGCTTCAAATCTAAACTAGAGAACGAAGATCCTTCGAAACAACTGGAACGAAGCAACAAAGATACTCTTGACAATTGCTATTCTTCTGGACGAGAGAAATTTATGGGGCGAGAAAGTCAATTTAAGATTATAAAACAACATTCAGCAAAGGCAAGAGACAAGATCTCTGGCACAAGATGAGTAGAATAGAATAGGATAAGAATAGAATAGACTGAGATAAGAATAGAACCAGAAGAGATGAGAAAAGAACAACTACTCAAGTCAAATTAAGTTGATTTGATTTATAAAATAAATTTTGAAGCTTTTAGCTAAAATGACCATGCTAACTAAGGTTGCGTTCTACAGTCGATATGGCTCTGATACCACCTCTGTCGGGACCCGAAAATACATCTCAGGAACCCTCTGTGTATTCTGAACTAGTCCCAGATCAGTAACTAGCTCACACAGGATAACAGTGATGAAATACCATCCATTTATTCAATTTAACTAAGAAGATCTCAAAGTGACAATTAATAATAATAACTGGACCTTATGGTCAACGTTCACTTAACTTGCCACGCAGGGCTAAAGAAACAAATAAACTCTTGCAGCGGAACGAAACTCTTCAAATGGCCAATCAACATGCCCACAGGCAATCGAGTGGAGAAACGCATCCTAATCTGCAAAACCTTCATTGTCCTCGTGGGCAAAGAACTCTTGAGCAGCTTGATATTCTTCAACTGAGCAATACAGGGCAAAAGCCATGAGTACTTTGAATGTACTCAGCAAGCCGTGGGGAAATGTATGCAAATAGTATTCATGCAGGGCTTGAACAAATATTAGCTGTATGGCTCTTTTGCATAATACAGCATTTACGATAAATACAATAAATAGATTGAAATGCGTAATTGAAAACAATAATAAATAAGTAAACAACTGTTTTGAATGACTAGTGAACTTCCCATTCACTTCCCAACCAAACCGACGATAAGTGAATTCCCCATTCACCATTCGACACAACCCACCAAGTGAATGACCTATTCATCAAACGAACATTATATTCATAAGTGAACTTCCCATCCACACTCCGACACATTTTTGAAGAAACTCTATCTCCCTTGTGAAATCCCCGAGCACGTCCATAACCGCGGACACGGCTATTCGAATAGTTTTACACTTTGCAGAGGTTGTACAGCTTGACCCACAAGAGATAGATCAACTTATAATGTTCGTTTAACACACTTCCGAGGTGTGCGACTAAGTGATCATCACAAGGCTTTTACAAAGCTCATTCTTAACCCAGTTCTGCCCGCTAAGGTTTCAACACTGAATGTCTTTCCAACCAGACAGGGCCCCCCTCTTACGCCACCGTGAGAATACGTTTCCCATAACCACGCTTCACACGACAGAACCGAAATTAAGACATTGCTAATTAATCAGCCAGGTCCGTCCCATACCAGACATGTGGTTGTACGGTTAAGGCCCAGTTCAATGGCGCACAAGATTAAGTCCTTGACAAGTTACTCAGGCGAGACTACCACAAACCCACAACATGTTCAATCCACATCCCCACTATCCACCAACCACTCGCCCGAGCGAAAACCGTTTTGTTTAACCAACACCCATGACTAACCCCATCATAGTACACAAGTTTTAACAAGAATGGCTCACCACCATGATTCCATAAATCATTAAGCCAAAATTAATTATTAAGACACATGTGATGACAAACCCATCGTAACTAAGCAAGACTAAGCATATGTACGATACCCATGTTGGCAATATAAGTATGTCCAACTACAATTACCCATGGTAAGGTGACAAAGGTTTCATGGCATTTAATTATTCAATGGAGGCATAATGACAACAGGTAATAACTAATCCCAGAGCAATTTATATAAAGATAGCATGCAATTATATAAAAGAATATACTTTTGAAATCATGGGTTCAATATGATCAAAGGACCACGACTTGCCTTTGGAATAAATCCAGTGATTGATCTTGATCTTGGTATGCTACTCCTTGCTCAAAGCTTCCCGAAGTATCAACGTCTATTCACAAAACAAGCAGATAAACTAAATAAATAAATAACAGAGAGAAAACCAACTCCAAAAATTAAATAAAAATCTCAGATAAATAGATCTCGAATTTAGATAAATTTAGGAATTTGAATGGACTCAATCGGAGTTCGGATGCAAAAGATATGAGCTCTGGAAGATTGAAATCACATAAAATACTGAAAATCAGAATTTAGTGATTTACTGAATTATTTTTCTAAAGGAAAAAGGAATTATGACGTCAGCTGGCGTCAGCAAGGAATAATCGGCTGAAAACCAATAAAAAGAATTGGCTGACAAGTGGTTCCCCCTGGTCAGGGAAAGGGTGCACCATGGACTGGTTCCATGGACCTTTGGTCTCGGGTGGAGATTGGATACGCCACATGGGCGACAACTGGGCGCTGATTGGACTGCCACTTGGGACAAAGAGGTGATCTGGCGCTTAGCTGGCATGCTGACTCGGCACAGAGGAAACCAAGGGCAATAGGAGCAGCAGCCATGGCCGGCGAGGAAGATAACAACGTCGACGGCGACCCGCGGCAAAAGAAGTTCGTCTGAGGAGCAAAACGGGACGCCGAGAACTTGGAGATGCTCTGGGAGGCGATGCTTCAGCACGGACAACAGTGGGTCGTCGGCGGCGGCAACTTTGGCGGCAACGAAGCTCACGACTGCAACGACTCTAGCGAAGAGGTGACGTCTGAGGGAAACAAGAGGGAGCACTGGAACGGCGAGATGACAAGGATAACTGAGAGCACCTCTAGGAGACCGCAGGAAGACCGGGGCGGCTGCGCGACGGTGGTGGCCGGAGTTGAAGAAAGCGGCCGGCGGCAACGATTCGGTGGCGAAAAAGACAAAGCGAAGGTGGAGATTAGATTAGAATAAGATTGGGCACACAATGACGCAGAAGAACATGCAAGGGCTCACCAGAGGAGGTAGATCGACAACGGCGGCACGGTTGGTTTCGGTGACAAAACTGACAACGGCGAAGGGATGGTCCACGACTGAAGATGGTGGAAGCACGGCGTAGCTATCGTTGAGACGATCACGATGGTGGTGGTGGATGGGGCAGAGAGGGACCAACGGCGGTGAAATCCGGCACATAAGCCCACGGCGGCGCTCGGCTCTTTTGAAGAAATTCGACAAAACTAGAGCGAAGATGGGACGGAAAGCTTAGGGCTTCGGTGGAGGATGGCGGCGCGGAGGATATGACGCGAGGAGGCTTTAAATAGGGTCAGAAGAGGGGAGTATCCAAGAGGGAGCCGGCGGTGCTCGCGTGAAGCATACGAACACGAGGGAGGAGTCCGGGACAGGGACACTTTGAAGACGATGATGAGCTGGCACGGCGGGGCCCACGCGGCAGAGGGAGAAGGGAGCGAGCGAGCACGCGCGGGCGGGCTGCAGCGAGTGAAAGGCTATGCGGGCTGGGCTGGAGGGAGAAGGAGATGGGCCAGGTTTAGAGGAATTCAGCCCGAAGACTGTTTCTGAGATTTTAATAGCTTTTTCTTTTTAGAAAATAACAGAAAACACAATTGGCAAATAGAAAATAGCAAATGCACTCGGAAAAATTCTAGAAAAATCTATAAAATATATCCAAGCACATAGAACCCAAATAAAATAATTTTGATAATAGTTTATGTTGACATTAATCATGTTAAATTATTTTTGAACTCTGAAAATCCATATTAAGCTTTTAACTTTAGCAGAAAAACCCAAATGGTTCTTTTTCTTTTAAAACTTTAAAACAGACCAAATTTTTGGGATGTTACAGCTGTGTGCAACAGCGTATGGAGCGACACGAGCCACGTGTTGTTACATGGGATGAGCTGAAGCGACAGATGCGCGCGGGCGCTTTGTACCTACACATTACAAGCGCTCGTTGGATGAGAAGCTGATTGGGTTGCGACAGGGTTTGAAATCAGTTGATGAGTATTATAAAGAGATGGAGCAGATTATCATACATGCTGATGTGCGTGAGAATGAGGAACAAGCGATGGCTCGCTTTCTTGCTGGGATGAATTATGCTATTCGGCGGATCGTTAATCATCATCAATACAACAACATGGTCGAGTTGATGCATCAGGCACGTGAGGCTGAGAAACAAGTAATTGAAGATGCTAAGTATGCTGCACGACAATGTTATTCAGCGAGCTCAGCACCTTCGTACAACACAGGACAGCCAGGCAAGCCCGCTCCATCAGGGGGCAATTCCGCGACGCGCAGTTCCGCACAGAGGAAGACATATAGTACACCGGCACCAACGCGCCGACCATCGGCACCTGCTGCTAGCGCAGCATCCTCGATGGGTTCTATAGGCCGTTCACGTGATATGACATGTTACAAGTGCAAGGGAGTTGGTCATTTTCAGAAAAATTGCCCAAATAATAAAGTTATGATACTTACTGATGATGGGTATATTTCAGCTAGTGATGAGGATGATACTACTCCATTTGCTGATTTTGCAGACGATCCCATAGAGGATGAGAGATTGGACTGTAGGCCGGAGTCGCCAGCTGGAGAGCATATGCTAGTGTGCACACCTCGTGTACTTAGCGTGTCACAGAGTCAGTCTACCGCACAACGGTGCAATTTGTTTCAGTCATGGGCTATAGTTGGCGGTAAAGTGTGCAAAGTCATAATTGATGGAGGCAGTTGTCATAATCTGGCCAGCATGGAGATGTGCACAAAATTGGGCTTACAATATTTACCGCATCCGCATCCTTATCATGTGCAATGGTTGAGCGATGTGGGTGAGGTGAAAGTCAGTCATATGGTGAAGGTGCACTTCAAGATTGACAAGTATGAGGATACCATTGTTTGCGATGTGGTGCCCTTGTCAGTTAGTCACTTGCTATTGGGGCGCCCATGGCAATTTGATTGCCATGTTTACCATGATGGGTATACAAACTGCTACAAGTTTAAGTGGAGTGATAAAGATGTGATTTTGTATCCGCTAACACCAACAGAGATAGTCAATGCCGATAAGAAGAAAGTTGAGGTGAAAATTGCAAGTACACCAAATAGAGAGATCCCACCTTCGGTGAGTGAGAGCCACAAGCCCAAATTGAGCGGTAAAAAGCAAAGTGAGGGAGAGAAAGGTTTCGTAATGCTAGCCACCAAATCAGAGATGAGAGCTTTTTGTGAGAATCCCAATTTGGTGCACTTTGTACTTATGTACAAGGATGCATTGCTTTCTACTGACGACTTGACGTCTCTTTCTAGTAGTGTATCTCAAGTTTTGCAGGAGTTCAGTGACATCTTTCCGGAGGAGGTGCCCGCTGGTTTGCCACCAATCCGCGGGATAGAGCATCAAATTGATTTGATGTGAGGACCCGGAATATTTAACTAGTAACACTTAACCTCCAAATGGTTCTAGCATTACTATTTAAACATTCTAAGCCTCGATGGACATATGTTTCCCAGAATTGCAACATATGCACATCATCACAAAATTACACATCATTTCCATACAACATATATCACTAAGTTCAACAACGACATAAAGTAAAGTTATTACAAAAGAGAGCCGACCGCCAAATAGATCAATAAACAAGAATGACATGAAGCAAAAGCGCCATAAGATGGCTAGAACAAAAGTCGAACTCGTTAGCCACACACCCACAGGCAACCGACCGCCGCCAAGCTAGTCGCCCTAAGCTACCACAACACACTCACAAAAGTGAGGCCCTTTGTGCTCACCTCCTTCCTCGCAACAAAACAATTAAGCATAGCATCCGAGCACAAAGATTGTCTTTGTACCCGCAAGATCGACGTGTGGAATAGCGGACCTATTCATAACTACATGCAAGCTTGTTTAGGTGGAGGTTGTATGTCTCATTTTGCATGAAGCCAACTTTATTTGCAATAATGTAATACATTTAAAAGCAAGTTTGCAAATCTGTTTTTAATGTTGAAATAACGATAATAAAGATACATACAAGTAACCACTGAAGTGACTATCCCAATAGCCACCACAACATAGCACTAATCACGATTCGCACCACCCATCAAGTTTTAATTTAAAAGGTTGTAGTCTAACTCTTGAAAGACCTCCAAGCGTGTCCATAACCTAGACGAGGCTATTCGAATAGTTTTAACCGCAGGTGTACCAATGTACCCACACTTCAGACCGCCTTTAAGCCAAAAGCACACTTAGTAGGTATGCGGCACGGCTAAGTCCTACGAGACGCTTTCCAATATTGTGTATTAACTACGAGCCGCTCGTATGGGTAGAAACACCATACGCTTACATTGCAAGCGAAAGACAACAAATCCCATCCCGTGAAGTCTTTCTGACACTACAATGCTCCCAACACCATCCCTCCCGCGACCTCCTGCGACCCTGAGCCAATACACGCCAAAGTACTAAGTCAAGAGAGGTCCCATACCCTCTAGTGTGGTTAGCACGCTAAAATGCTTGGTTTAGTGTAACAAGATGTTCGGTCCTTGTTGACTTAGGCACCATTCAGCCACACCCGAGAATCACACCAACATACCATTGTGCCCAAGTCTAAATCATTTTGCCTTTAGTTTTAGTTTTCACAAGTAGACATGGCACAAGGTGGAAATCATAAATCATAATAAGTTTTGTGTGATCAAGGTTATCGACAAGTCGATAACCGCCCATTTCTACCGAAGCTAAGCATGGCTAAGCAATTAATTCGCAACTACTAAGTGACAAGAGCCCCTCCACGAACCCTAAATCACAGCAAGTAACCTAGGCTCAAGGTAGTAGAGGATAATCATTTACTAAGGAATGCATCTACTAGGCCAACTATTAAAACAAAGTAGCAATGCATACATAGAATTTGTAATCAACATAAATACTTAAAATACTGGGATTAACATGATCAAACTGCTTGTTCGCTTGTTGTTGCTCAATTTGTTGCGGAGGGTCGTTCTCGGGTTTCCGCAGAAATGTCGAACCCTAAGCGGAAAGGCAAAAGAACCAAGAACAACCAATAAGACTAGCAACACTTAAACAAAAGAGCAAGCAAAAATTATCCAAATACAACGAAATTTATACGCAAGGTAGAATACAAATATACCAAGACATAGAAACTGGAAAACCTAATTTGGATTTGTGGTGCAAAAGATATTACTTAAAACTCATTTTCTGGCCATAATTAGCACTGTAGCAAAAATATTTTCTAGAAAGATTTTGGAGCTGAAATTTTATGGTAGCTACCTACTGGTATAGTGGTAACCCATATAAAATTTTAGGTCATTTGGAGTTAAGATGATTTAGTTATGATTTTTCTAAGTTCTACAACTAGCATATCTCATTTCCTAGGAACATGAATAGAGACAAAGCCTAGATCAAATTAAAGCATGTCTACAGGCCAAATTTACTGGTTGAGTTTGCTTAGTTTGCAACTACAGAGAGGAAGTTATGTGTTTTACAAATTTTCCATGAATTCCTAGACATCATTTTCCATTAAACAAGATCATGTTGTTTAAATCATTTTCTGCTACAAAGCAGGCCTAATTTCATTCTCGATTTAAGTTCATACTATAACAAAGCTACAAAGAATGGAATCATTCAAAAGGAGTTAAAATGACAAAGTTATGCACTTTTGAAATTTGAAACAGCAAAAGACTTAGGAAACTTTGAGCTCTCGGGAGGTCCAACCGAACTGGAAGACAAAGGAGAGGTCGTGGGCCGTCGATCTTGCATCGCAGGCCACAGCACTGGCACAGCCAGACGGAAGACCTCCTCCCGATCGGGAGGTCCGGACCGTTGAGATCTCGATCCAACGGCCCGACCGGTGCATGCACGCGCGCACGCAGAGGAGGTCTTCGCGCCTAACGGAGGTCGTGACCGTCAGATCAAGATCTGGCGATCCCGAGCACTAGGGAAGTTCCTAAGACTAAGCCTACAGAGGAGGTCTAGCCCGTTAGATCTAGATCTAACGGTCCAGAGCCGAAGGGGAGGTCCTAAAGCTACGGATCTAAACGGAGGAGGTCCTCAACGGTCTAGATCTCCAGAGGGAGGTCTTTAACGGACGCGATCAAGCGAGGGAGGTCCTGGACGGTTGGGATTTAACCGAGGAGGTCTTGGATGGCCAAGATCTACTCGGGGAGGTCCTAAGCGGTAGTGATCTAACGGGAGAAGATCTGGACGGCTCAGATCAGGCCTAAGGAGGTCCTGAGCGGTTCAGATCGACGCGGAGGGAGGTCTGAGCGCTAAGGATTTTACAAACGAGATCTAACGCTCAGATCTAAACCGGGGAGGTCGTGAACGGCTAGGATTGAGCCTAAGAGGTCTGAGCGGGGTTGTCTTTATAAAAGACCCGGGACAGCTTTTTACAAAGAGGACCCCAAGGGTGGTCCTGAGGTGGTCTTTGCAAAAATAGCCAAGGAAGGTCTTTTGCAAAGAGGACCTCGGTGGAGGTCCCGAAGGTGGTTTTTGAGAATGACCTCGAGGAGGTCCTTTTGCGCAGGAGTGGTCCTAGTGACTCAGATGGAGTTCCAAGAGGTCTTAAACGGCTAGGATCTAATCTAGGGGGAGGTCCTAGAGACTGAGGTTTTTGCGGAAAAGAACCTAAGGCCCAAATCTAATCTTGGAGAGGTCGTGAACGGCCAAGATTAGTCCGAGGAGGTCCGGGGTTTTCTTTTAATGGCGCGGGACCACCTGACAAATGACCAAAAAGGGGCGGCTAAGACAAATTTATTGCTCTCAAGATTGGCAATGAATGAACCTAAAAGGCACCAAAAGACTTCCGGATTTAACTTCTAAGCCCATGGCCCATGTGTCGATGACACAATGGCACAATTTTAAAACAGATTATTGCACCCAATGATTAGCAATAAATGGGGCATTGATGATGTCCTAAGAAAGTGACGAAACGGAGGTTTTGAGCCCAGCAAAATCCGCGGGCTCAGCGGTTTGCCGCCGGCGATAGGGACTCGCCGCGCCACCAAGGGCACCGATATACTCGCAATATTGTCGCGACCTAGCGGAGACACTCTCGACGGCGGCGACGGTTTTAAACGCCGCGAGCCGAGAATGACGGAGGATAAGTGTTTCGCAAAAACCGAAAATGACCAAGCCGAGCGCCACTGGTGAGCTAGCTAGACCCTAAGCCCTAAGGGACTAAGATGGACTCACCCGAGTGTAGGGAAGGTCCAGAGGAAGCCGGAGGAGAGGAGGAAACCGAAGGAGACGCCGGTGACTGTGACCTCCGCCGAGACGAGGAAGAAAGCGGTCCCGACCACGAGCAGCCCCAACTCGTCCACCCCGCGATGGATAACCACAAAGAAGTTAGAGGATGCTCGAGATGACAAGAAAAGCGGTAAGAACGCGGATGGAACCACTGGAGCTCGAGCTTCGGCTGGGAGCTCCAAGGCGACAATGGTGACAGGAAGGTGGTGCTCTCTGGTGCTTAAGTGTGGAGCTCAAGCACGCCAAGAACGAAGAAGGAAAGGAGAAGGAAGGTCTCGTGCTATACATAGCCCGGGAGCTTGGCAATGGTGTGGGTAAAGCCATCGTGAGCATGAACCATGCCCCGCCATGACCCATGTGACTTGACAAGGCAAACAGGATGGCTCCTTTCGGCAAAGCTCCGGCACCATTAATGCATGGCGAAAGAGACGTTGGGAAGGACCAAAGGTGACAAGACCGCTCCCAATCGCTCGACACCGACACACGCACGTGGGGAAATCATGACGCACTGTGGCTCGAGGAGGTCCCGGAGGAAGAAGAACAGAGCCGAGGAGGTCCATGCGCGCAGGGAGGTCGTGAGCCACCCGATCCCCATCCGCGGCCCGCTATGCACAAGCGAGCCCGAGCCCGAGCCCGGCTCTACTGGTCCGACGAGTCCAAAGGCGGGTCGGACTCGGTCCGACTTCGAGCCCGAGGCCGACTCACTTCAAATTTTGAGTTTCACCGATCCAAGTCTGAGGATTTATTTGGGGTAGTAAACTTACTCCAAAATTTATGAAACTTTTAATGAGCTTGCTAACTGAGTTGATTACCTTGTGTAAATTTTGCAGAGGTTTTTGTGCTACACATTTTCCTCCAAAAATTCCACAAGGTGGTGGTCCACAGCTTGACCAGATTTTGAATAGGTTTAATCGACTTCAAAAGTATTCAAACAATTTCTAAAATTGTGAGATTTTTCAGAGAGGTCACACACCAACCCTAGAGCTTAGGAAAATATTTCCGGAGATGATCAAAAGGGTTGACAAGATTGTTTTTGAAGGAACAAGATTTGGATCAAAAGACATTGTGACTTTGCCTTTCCATAAGTCTTGTACAATACTTGTCCAAGATAAACAGAAACGCATGATGTAAGAAAAGTTTTAATTTCTACTCATTTTCTTACATTTGAAACACAAGCCCAAAATTGGGATGTTACAACTCTCCCCCTTACAAGAATCTCGACCGAGATTCCGTTTACTCGGAGAAGAAAGAAGGAAAATCTGCGAAGGCGATCTTCCCGCTCCCAAGTTGCCTCATCTTCGTAATGGTTTGACCATCGAACCTTAAGGAACTTGATGACACGGTTCCTCGTCCTCCGCTCGATTCTCAAGAATACGAACAGATGCTCGTGGTAGGTCAAATTCTCCCGCACATCGAGAACCTCCAATGGAGCTTCCTCACGGACGCGAGGCACTTCTTCAGTGTGAAACATGGAACACATCATGCACCTCAAGTGCGGTGGTAGCTCCAATCAGATGCGATCGCTGCTCCAACTTTCTCGATGATACGGTAAGGCCCAACATATCGAGGAGCCAACTTGCCCTTGATGCCAAAATGATGGCCCTTCAAGGGTGAGACTTTGAGATACACAAAGTCATTGGGCTCAAAGCTCACTCACGGCGACGACGACCGCATAGCTCTTTTGTCCGGATCGGGCCGTGCGCAGATGCTCGCGATCAATCGAACTTGACTTTCGGCCTCATTGATCGATGCAGGCCGAAAATCGCCGCCACCGATCTCGACCAGTTCAATGGGGTTCTGCATCTCCTCCCATACAAAGCCTCAAATGGTGCCATGCCAAGACTGGCCTGAAAGCTATTGTTGTAGGGAGAACTCAGCAAATGGTAGGCATTTCTCCCACTTCTTCCCATAGGAGAGAACACAAGCACGAAGCATATCTTCCAACACTTGGTTGACTCGCTCCGTCTGACCATCAGTCTGAGGATGAAAGGCTGTAATGAAATGAAGGCGGGTCCCCATAGCCTCCTGCAGACTATGCCAAAACCGCGAGGTGAAAAGCGCACCACGATCAGAAATAATCGTCTTTGGTACACCGTGAAGACTCACAATCCTCGAGACATAAAGTTCGCCAAAGGCCCCACACGGCCGAAGTCTTTACAGAAGGAAATGTGCCACTTTAGTCAACCCGTCGATCACGACCCAAATAGCATCATTCCTTGGACGGCGGGGCAATCCGGTGATGAAGTCCATGCCAACGGAATCCCACTTCCACTCGCACCGCAAAGGCTGAAGAAGACCTGCTTTGACGCCGATGCTCGCCTTCACACGATCGCACACGCCGCACTCGCAACGAACACCGCAATCTCGCGCTTCATTCGGGTCCACCGTAATCTCTCGACGAAGATCCCGATACATCTTAGTAGCCCCGGGTGAATAGACAAAGGAGAGTCATGGGCTTCAGCGGAGAATCATATTCGCAATTCCATGACCTTAGGAACCACAAGACGCTGCCCAAACCACACAACGCCATGCTCGTCCTCCGAAAAGCACTTGGTCATCCCATCCTTGATGTTACTCGCTGACCGCTCACCGCGGCATCTCGTCTCGTGTGCGCTTGATTTGGTCCACCAAGGTTGGTTGCACAACCAATGTAGCAAGAGAACCGTGCTCGATCAAACCCAAATTGAGGCGCTGGAATTACGAAATGAGGGTAGGTCTTTGCTCTTGGAGCATCAACATGTTGCAATACACCTTCCGATCGAGTGCATCCGCAACGACATTGGCCTTGCCGGATGGTGCGAATGCCCATGTCATAGTCCTTGATCAATTCCAACCATCTTCTTTGCACGAGGTTCAGATCGTTCGGGTGAACAAGTACTTCAAGCTCTTGTGGTGGAATACACCTCGCAACGGTTACCAATCGATAATGCCGCCAAATCTTGAGTGCATGGACCACGCAGACTAACTCCAAGTCATGAGTAGGATAGTTGAGTTCATGAGGCCTCAATCGCCGCGATGCATAGGCCACAACCTTGCCCTCCTGCATAAGAACACAACCAAGACCACGACGAGAAGCATCACAAAAGATATCAAAACTCTTGTGAATATCGGGAGAACAAGCACTGGTTGAGGTCAACCGCTTCTTGAGTTCCCGAAACTCACATCACAAGCGGCGGACCACTCAAACTTCTTGTCTTTCTTGAGCGGTTCGGTCATAGGCTTTGCAATCTTGGAGAAATTTCGATGAAGCGGCGATAGTAGCCACCAAACCAAGAAAACTCCGCACGTCAGAACCGACTTGGTCGACCCAAGATAGCACATCACTTACCTTGCTAGGATCCACACCACACCTCCCGCTGAAAGAACATGGCCCAAAATGCCACTTCCTTCAACGAACTCGCACTTGCGAATTTGGCATACACGGTGGTGCTCACGCAGCCTGCCCAACACCAAACTTAAGATGCTCAAAGATGCTCTTCTTCACTCTTGGAGTAGATAAGGATATCATCGATGAATACCACCACAAATCTATCCAAATACTCCATGAATACCGAGTTCATAAGATTCATGAATAAAGCGGGAGCATTAGTCAAACCAAAAGACATGACGGTGTACTCGTAAAGGCCATAACGAGTAGCAAAAGCCGCCTTAGGAATATCCTCGGTCCGATCGACTTGATGATAGCCCAATCTCAAGTCAATCTTGGAGAAGACTCGTGCTCGGCCAAGCGATCGAAAAGATCATCAATACGGGCAAAGGATACTTGTTCTTTACCGTCACCTTATTAAGTGGGCGGTAATCAACGCTACATGCAAGGTCTTGTCCTTCTTCTTCACAAAGATAAGCTGGACAACCCCAAGGAGATGAGCTAGACGGATAAAACCCTTCTCTTGTAGCTCACCCAGTGCTTCTTGACTCCTCCAACTCATTAGGAGGCATGCGATCGGCCTCTTAGAAATAGAGGCGATGCAGGCAAAGAACTCGATCACAAACTCAGATCTCGAATCGGAGGCATGCGAGCAAGTCTTCGGGAAAGACATCCACGAACTCACATACGTGGGAACATCCTGGATCTCAATGCGGCTTTGCTTCAAGGACATAAAGATGGGGTTCTCGCAATCGCTGGTGAAAACCCAACTTGTTCACCAAGGATCGTGAGGTAGACAATCTTCGGCACAATCGATTTGCCCCAAGTGTTGGGACAACCAATCCATGCCAAGAATCACATCCAAGCGCGCCGAGTCGAGTAGGATAAGAGTCGCCAAGAATCCCTCCTTCGATGTGGATAGGGACATCCGGCATACTTGGTCACTCTCATTTCCAACCCGAGAGCGAATCGCAGTGGAATCCCAGAGGAACACGGTGAAGCCCACAATCAACGAGAAAAGACCTCGAAATAAAAGAATGCTAAGCTCCAGAGTCAAATAAAGCAGTAGCAGGATGTAAATTAACAAGGAGCGCACCCAACACAACGTCGGAGCGCCTCTGTGCCTCCTCACAGAGATGTGGTTGACTCGACCACCCCGACACCCAGGTCTTCGGATCACCTTACGGTCGGTGTGTGACCATTCCGCGCCCTCCATTAGGACGAGGGCGCTCGAACCTCGAGGGCATCGCTAGCATAATGGCCCTTCTTGTTGCAGCGGCGGTAACATCGCCGGTGAGTTGCGAGCGCAACTGCTTCTTTGGTCGCAGTGCACGTGGCTGAAACACGGCTGCGGGGACGAGCAGCCGTGCCGACGGCCTTGGCGGTGGTGAAGCCAAAGCACGAGCCCGTGGGGCCCAACACGGGACGAACGAGGCGAGGCGGCTGTGCGGACGGGCCGGGCCTCCCACTTGCGCTATGGACTGCCTGGCGCTCTCGCCTTGTGCTCGGCGATGATGGCCTTGTCCACCAAGGTCCGGAAGTGGGAAGTCCACAATAGAGAGCTTGTCTCAAGCTCCTCGCACAAACCCTCCACGAACTTCTCCCGCTTGGCCTCATCGGTGGCCACCTCGGCAGAGCGCACTCGCCAAATGGTTGAACTCATGGAGGTACTCGATCCACGCACTGCGCCCTGCTTGGCGCAAGGAACTCCTTCTTCTTGACTTCATCGGGCCGGCGGGGACATGGGCCCGACGGAAAGCTAACCGGAACTCCTCCCACGAGACCACGTGTCCCGCAGGCTGCATGGCGAGGAAATTCTCCCACCATGAGAGTGCCGCACCCTCCAGCTGATGAGATGCGAAAAGTGCCCGCTCCTGCTCCTGACACTGAGCAACGTTGAGCTTCCGCTCAACCAGACGCAGCGGCCGATCGTCTGCCAAGGGATCCTCGGGACGGAGAAGGTGGGAGGTCTGCGTGCGGAGGAACTCCGCAAGTCCCCACGAGCACGGTGACCACCTCCGAGATCCGAGGCACCGAGAGGAGTAGAGGTGTTCTGGCGATGACCTCGGCAGACTGCGGTCCTCCGAACGATTGCGTTCGACCGCATGAGGACTTCCGCCATGGTCGGAGGAGGAAGCTCCTCATCGGGACTACGGTACCGATTCCGGCCGCTACGTGTCCCACCAGCCATCCTGATTCACTAAGATAAGTTAGCTACAAGCCCGAGATAAAAAGCAAGGCATCCCGAACTCAATAAAAAAAAAAAAAAAAAAAAAAAAAAAAAACTCAAGAATAACCACCAAGAGTACAAGACCAAAAATCAACAAATCAACTCCCCGAAACGACTAACCCGTATGGAGGAACGAGTAATCGTTTGAGAAGACCCAAAATTTCAGCACTAAATTCTAGCTCCAAACAGTCCAAAGATCAAGGTATAACCACCTAATAGAGTATAGGCATTAGCTAATCTCATATCACTTCTTACCCTTTCATTCCCACAAGTTTTAGTTGAATTATCCTCTCATTATCTACCTTCTTTAGAACCTTTGAGCTTGCTGTCCGGAAATTGATGCTTGCTGTCTAGATTTTGCATCCAAGCTCCTAGTCGAAATTCTCCATTCCAGAAGCTTCAAAACCTTGTAGAAGGGCAGCCAACACTTCAATTTGCCAAACTCATTGGTTCCCAAAACCCAAATTAAACGATAAGGACTATTCTTTGGAAGAAGATGAGAGGAAAACAATTTTCAAAACTCAAACTAGAACAAGATGAGAGAAGAAAACTAAGATAGGTAAGGAGTAAAATCGATAACTTACTTAGCTTTCATAAACCATTTGACTCTTGAAAATAGGTTTTGAGAACATCCTACAAGGCGACCAAGCTAGGGTTTCTACTGTCAAGATGGCTCGATACCAACTTTGTGAGGACCGGAATATTTAACTAGTAACACTTAACCTCCAAATGGTTCTAGCATTACTATTTAAACATTCTAAGCCTCGATGGACATATGTTTCCTGCACTGCAACATATGCACATCATCACAAAATTACACATCATTTCCATACAACATATATCACTAAGTTCAACAACGACATAAAGTAAAGTTATTACAAAAGAGAGCCGACCGGCCAAATAGATCAATAAACAAGAATGACAGCGGAAGCAAAAGCGCCATAAGATGGCTAGAACAAAAGTCGACCGGTTAGCCACACACCCACAAGGCAACCGACCGGGCCGCCAAGCTAGTCGCCCCGCAAGCTACCACAACACAGCTCACAAAAGTGAGGCCCTTCAGGCTCACCTCCTTCCTCTGCAACAAAACAATTAAGCATAGCATCTGAGCACAAAGATTGTCTTTGTACCCGCAAGACTGACGTGTGGAATAGCAGACCTATTCATAACTACATGCAAGCTTGTTTAGGTGGAGGTTGTATGTCTCATTTTGCATGAAGCCAACTTTATTTGCAATAATGTAATACATTTAAAAGCAAGTTTGCAAATCTGTTTTTAATGTTGAAATAACAGTAATAAAGATACATACAAGTAACCACCTGGAAGTGACTATCCCAATAGCCACCACAACATAGCACGAATCCCCGATTCGTACCACCCATCAAGTTTTAATTTAAAAGGTTGTAGTCTAACTCTTGAAAGACCTCCCCAAGCGTGTCCATAACCTAGGACGAGGCTATTCGAATAGTTTTAACCTCAGGGTGTACCAATGTACCCACACTTGGACCGCCTTTAAGCCAAAAGCACACTTCAGTAGGTATGCCGACACGGCTAAGTCCTACGAGACGCTTTCCAATATTGTGTATTAACTACGAGCCGCTCGTATGGGTAGAAACACCATACGCTTACATTGCAAGTCGAAAGACAACAAATCCCATCCCGGGTGAAGTCTTTCGGACACTACAATGCTCCCAACACCATCCCTCCTGCGACCTCCTCGCGACCGGAGCCAATACACGCCAAAGTACTAAGTCAAGAGAGGTCCCATACCCTCTAGTGTGGTTAGCACGCTAAAATGCTTGGTTTAGTGTAACAAGATGTTCGGTCCTTGTTGACTTAGGCACCATTCCGATCACACCGAGAATCACACCAACATACCATTGTGCCCAAGTCTAAATCATTTTGCCTTTAGTTTTAGTTTTCACAAGTAGACATGGCACAAGGTGGAAATCATAAATCATAATAAGTTTTGTGTGATCAAGGTTATCGACAAGTCGATAACCGCCCATTTCTCTGAAGCTAAGCATGGCTAAGCAATTAATTCGCAACTACTAAGTGACAAGAGCCCTCCACGAACCCTAAATCACAGCAAGTAACCTAGGCTCAAGGTAGTAGAGGATAATCATTTACTAAGGAATGCATCTACTAGGCCAACTATTAAAACAAAGTAGCAATGCATACATAGAATTTGTAATCAACATAAATACTTAAAATACTGGGATTAACATGATCAAACTGCTTGCTCGCTTGCTGTTGCTCAATTTGTTGCGGAGGGTCGTTCTGGGGTTACGCAAATGTCGAACCCTAGCGGAAAGGCAAAAGAACCAAGAACAACCAATAAGACTAGCAACACTTAAACAAAGAGCAAGCAAAATTATCCAAATACAACGAAATTTATACGCAAGGTAGAATACAAATATACCAAGACATAGAAACTGGAAAAACCTAATTTGGATTTGTGGTGCAAAAGATATTACTTAAAAACTCATTTTCGGCCATAATTAGCACTGTAGCAAAAATATTTTCTAGAAAGATTTTGGAGCTGAAATTTTTATGGTAGCTACCTACTGGTATAGTGGTAACCCATATAAAATTTTAGGTCATTTGGAGTTAAGATGATTTAGTTATGATTTTTCTAAGTTCTACAACTAGCATATCTCATTTCCTAGGAACATGAATAGAGACAAAGCCTAGATCAAATTAAAGCATGTCTACAGGCCAAATTTACCGGGTTGAGTTTGCTTAGTTTGCAACTACAGAGAGGAAGTTATGTGTTTTACAAATTTTCCATGAATTCCTAGACATCATTTTCCATTAAACAAGATCATGTTGTTTAAATCATTTTCTGCTACAAAAGCAGGGCCTAATTTCATTCTCGATTTAAGTTCATACTATAACAAAGCTACAAAGAATCTGGAATCATTCAAAAGGAGTTAAAATGACAAAGTTATGCACTTTTGAAATTTGAAACAAAGAAAAGACTTAGGAAACTTTGAGCTCTCGGAGGTCCAACCGAACTGGAAGACAAAGGAGAGGTCGTGGGCGTCGATCTTGCATCGCAGGCCACAGCACCTCAAGCACAGCCTGCACGGAAGACCTCCTCCCGCGATCGGGAGGTCCGGACCGTTGAGATCTGATCCAACGGCCACGACCGGTGCATGCACGGCGCGCACGCAGAGGAGGTCTTCGCGCCTAGCTGAGTCGTGGCCGTCGGATCAAGATCCGCGATCCCGAGCACTAGGAAGTTCCTAAGACTAAGCCTACAGAGGAGGTCAGCCCGTTAGATCTAGATCTAACGGTCCCAGAGCGAAGGGAGGTCCTAAAGCTACGGATCTAAGCGGAGGAGGTCCTCAACGGTCTAGATCTCGAGAGGGAGGTCTTTAACGGACGCGATCAGCGAGGAGGTCTGGACGGTTGGGATTTAACCGAGGAGGTCTTGGATGGCCAAGATCTACTCGGGAGGTCCTAAGCGGTAGTGATCTAACGGAGAAGATGCGGACGGCTCGATCGAGCCTAAGGAGGTCTGAGCGGTTCGGTCGACGCGAGGGAGGTCCGAGCGCTAAGGATTTTACAAACGAGATCTAACGCTCGGATCTAAACCGGGAGGTCGTGAGCGGCTAGGATTGAGCCTAAGAGGTGCAGCGGGGTTGTCTTTATAAAAGACCCGGATGACTTTTACAAAGAGGACCCCAAGGGTGGTCTGAGGTGGTCTTTGCAAAAATAGCCAAGGAAGGTCTTTTGCAAAGAGGACCTCGGTGGAGGTCCCGAAGGTGGTTTCTGAGAAATGACCTCGAGGAGGTCCTTTTGCGCAGAGTGGTCCTAGTGACTCGGATGGAGTTCCAAGAGGTCTTAAGCGGCTAGGATCTAATCTGGGGAGGTCCTAGAGATCGAGGTTTTGCGGAAAGAACCTAAGGCCCAAATCTAATCTTGAGAGGTCGTGAACGGCCAAGATTAGTCCGAGGAGGTCGGGGTTTTCTTTTAATGGCGCGGGACCACCTGGACAATGACCAAAAAAGGGGCTAAGACAAATTTATTGCTCTGAAGATTGGCAATGAATGAACCTAAAAGGGCACCAAAAGACTTAGGATTTAACTTCTAAGCCCATGGCCCACAGTCGATGACACAATGGCACGCTTAAGCAGATTATTGCACCCAATGATTAGCAATAAATGGGGCATTGATGATGTCCTAAGAAAGTGACGAAACGGAGGTTTTGAACCAAGCAAAATCGGCGGGCTCAACGGTTTGCCGCCGGCGATGGGGACCTCGCCGGCGCCGACCAAGGGCACCGATATACTCGCAATATTGTCGCGGACCTAGCGGAGACACTCTCGACGGCGGCGACGGCCTTAAACGCCGGCGAGCCGGAGAATGACGGAGGATAAGTGTTTCGGCAAAAACCGAAAATGACCAAGCTGAGCGCCACGAGCTGAGCTAGCTAGACCCTAAGCCCTAAGGGACTAAGATGGACTCACCCGAGTGTAGGGAAGGTCCAGAGGAAGCCGGAGGAGAGGAGGAAACCGAAGGAGACGCCCCGGTGACCAGGACCTCCGCCGGAGACGAGGAAGAAAGCGGTCCCGACCACGAGCAGCCCCCCAACTCGTCCACCCCTGCGATGGATAACCACAGCAAGTTAGAGGATGCTCGAGATGACAAGAAAAGCAGGTAAGAACGCGGATGGAACCACTGGAGCTCGAGCTTCGACAGGGAGCTCCAAGGCGACAATGGTGACAGGGAAGGTGGTGCTCTCGGGTGCTTAAGTGTGGAGCTCAAGCACAGCCAAGAACGAAGAAGGAAAGGAGAAGGAAGGTCTCAGGCTATACATAGCCTGGGAGCTTGGCAATGGTGTGGGTAAAGCCTACTGTGAGCATGAACCATGCCCTGCCATGACCCACAGGACTTGACAAGGCAGCAGGGGATGGCTCCTTTCGGGCAAAGCTCCTGGCACCATTAATGCATGGCAGAAAGAGACGTTGGGAAGGACCAAAAGGTGACAGCACCCTGCTCCCAACTGCTCTGACACTGACACACGCACGGGTGGGGGGAAATCATGACGACCAGGGCTCGAGGAGGTCCTGGAGGAAGAAGAACAGAGCCGAGGGAGGTCCATGCGCGCAGGGGAGGTCGTGAGCCACCCGATCCCCATCCGGCGGCCCCCGCTTGCGCGCGCACGAGCCCGAGCCCGAGCTCGGCTGGTCCGATCGAGTCCAAAGGCTGGGTCGGACTCGGGTCTGACTCGAGCCCGAGGCTGACTCAGCCCCAAATTTTGAGTTTCACTGATCTGAAGTCGGAGGATTTATTTGGGGTAGTAAACTTACTCCAAAATTTATGAAACTTTTACCGGAGCTTGCTAACTGAGTTGATTACCTTGTGTAAATTTTGCAGAGGTTTTTGTGCTACACATTTTCCTCCAAAAATTCCACAAGGTGGTGGTCCACGCTTGACCAGATTTTGAATAGGTTTAACTGACCCCAAAGTATTCAAACAATTTCTAAAATTGTGAGATTTTTGAGAGAGGTCACACACCAACCCTAGAGCTTAGGAAAAATATTTCCGGAGATGATCAAAAGGGTTGACAAGATTGTTTTGAAGGAACAAGATTTGGATCAAAAGACATTGTGACTTTGCCTTTCCATAAGTCTTGTACAATACTTGTCCAAGACAAACAGAAACGCATGATGTAAGAAAAGTTTTAATTTCTACTCATTTTCTTACATTTGAAACACAAGCCCAAAATTGGGATGTTACATTTGATTCCAAGAGCGACGCTACCAAACCGACCACCATATCGCACCAACCCCGAGGAAACAAAGGAAATCCAGAAACAAGTACAAGAGCTTCTCGACAAAGGGTACATACGCGAAAGCTTAAGCCCTTGTGTTGTTCCTGTTATTTTAGTTCCTAAGAAAGATGGTACTTAGCGCATGTGCATAGATTGTAGAGCGATTAATAATATCACTATTCGATATCATCATCCTATCCCTCGCTTAGATGATATGTTAGACTAATTGAGTGGTGCTGTTATTTTCTCTAAAATTGATTTGCGTAGTGGGTATCATCAAATTAGGATGAAAGAAGGGGATGAGTGGAAAACTGCTTTTAAAACGAAATTTGGTTTGTATGAGTGGTTAGTCATGCCGTTTGGGTTAACTAATGCACCTAGTACATTCATGAGATTGATGAATCATGTTTTGAGGCATTTCATTGGGAAATTTGTGGTCGTGTATTTTGATGATATCCTGATTTATAGCCATAATGAATCTGATCATATTGACCACATTAGACAAGTGCTACAGGTTTTACGCGATGCTAGCTTGTTTGGAAACTTAGCGAAGTGCACTTTTTGCAAAGATCGCGTCATATTTTTGGGCTATGTGGTTTCGGCACAGGGAGTAGAGGTTGATGAGTCTAAAATTGAAGCAATTAAAAATTGGCCTACACCTGTGAATGTTAGCCAAATTCGGAGTTTTCATGGCCTCACTGGATTTTATAGGCGCTTTGTGAAAGATTTTAGCGCTATCGCTGCCCCATTGAATGAATTAACAAAAAAAAAGGCGTTGAATTTACATGGGGGCCGGTGCAACAAGAGGCTTTTGATTTGTTAAAACAACGATTGACTGAAGCACCGTTGCTTGTTTTACTTAATTTTACTAAGAATTTTGAGATTGAATGTGATGCTAGTGGAATTGGTATTGGCGGTGTTTTGATGCAAGAAGGTAGACAGGTTGCATATTTTAGCAAGAAATTGAAGGGTGCTCAATTGAATTATCCGGTCTATGATAAGGAGCTTTATGCTTAGTGCGTGTTTTAGAGGTTTGGCAGCATTATTTATGGCCTAAGGAGTTTATTATCCATTTAGATCATGAGGCTTTAAAATATTTGCACGGTCAATCTAAACTGAACCGACGTCATGCTAAGTGGGTAGAATTTATTGAGTCGTTTCCTTACATTGTCAAATATAAGAAGGGCAAGGAAAACGTGGTTGCTGATGCTCTTTCCAGAAAAAGTGTGCTTTTAAATCGTTTAGATGTGCAAGTTCTTGGTTTAGAGAGTTTGCGTGATTTATATGCTAATGACCATGATTTCGCTTCACCTTATGCGCATTGCAAAGATGGGAAAGGCTGGGACAAATTTCACATTCATGATGGGTTTTTATTTCGCGCTAACAAACTATGCGTTCCAGAATCGTCCGTGCGCTTGCTATTATTGCAGGAATCTCATGCGGTGGTTTGATGGGACATTTTGGACGAGAAGACATTGTCTATCTTTGAGCGATCACTTTATTGGCCTAAGATGAGGCGTGATGTGGACAGTATGTACAATGGTGCATAACTTGTCATAAGGCGAAATCGAAATTGCATCCACATGGTTTGTATACTCCTCTTCCAGTTCCTAATGGACCATGGGAAGATATTAGTATGGACTTTGTTTTAGGACTTCCTAGAACTAAGTGGGGGAGAGATTCTGTTTTTGTCGTTGTGGATCGATTTTCAAGATGGTACATTTTATTCCGTACACAAGAGCGACGATGCGTCGCATGTTGTCGACTTATTTTTCAGGGAGATAGTGCGGTTGCATGGCGTGCCCAGGACCATTGTCTCGGATCGCGACGTCAAATTCATGAGCTATTTTTGGAAGACACTTTGGGGGAAGCTAGGGACGAGGTTGTTATTCAGCACAACTTGTCATCCCCAAACTGATGGTCAAACAGAGGTGGTGAACCGTACACTTTTGATGTTGCTAAGGACCATGATCAAGAAAAATATCAAGGAGTGGGAGGACTGTTTACCGCACGTGGAGTTCGCCTACAACAGAGCCATCCACTCTACTACACAGATGTGCCCGTTTGAGGTGGTGTATGGTTTCAAGCCCATTACGCCACTTGATTTGTTGCCGCTTCCAAGTCAACAACGAACAAATATGGAGGCATCAAAGCGAGCTGAATATGCGAAGAAATTACACCTCAAGGTGAAAGAAGAAATTGAGCACAAAGCGAAGTACTATGCTGACAAGGCGAACAAGAAAAGAAAGAAGATGATTTTTCAGGCCGGGCGATTTAGTTTGGTTACACTATCGCAAGGATCGTTTTCCAGATCGACGCAAATTGAAGTTGCTGCCACGAGGAGATGGACCTTTCAAAGTGCTTGAGCGAATTAATGATAATGCATACAAAATCGAGCTTCCGGGAGATGACTATGGTGTGAGCTCGACATTCAACGTTGCTGATTTATCACCGTTCTTTCTGTCGATGATCTAGCGTCGAGGACGACGCCTTTTCAAGAGGGGGAGGATGATGAGGGCATCCTTACGAACCCTTCTCCTCCACCTAATGCTCAAGATATACGCTTCGAGTTACCGACTGGGCCAATTACAAGAGCACGTGCCAAGAAACTACAATCTTAGGTGAACTTGTTCCTTAATGAATATGTCATTGATTTTAATGAGAATTTTATACTACCTAAAAATAGTGTTTTACTTGTGCTCAGGTTTGAAGATTCAGCGATGGACGGAGATCAAGGATATGCGACCGTCATTCAAGGAAGGCCATCAAATGAGGAGATCAAGACGCTGGCCTATGGCCCATTCGGCCAAGGAGGAGAGGACCAAGGTCCATGCAGACAAGCGAGGGATCACAGCCCAAGCAGTCAAGCACAAAGCCCATATGAAGGAACCAGAAGGAAGCCCAATTCCGCGGCATGAGCGAAACGCACTACGATGCCGAGTCGTGAACAAGAACGCGCTTACAAGATCGGGTCAGTGAACATAATAGATAGAAGTATGGCGGCGCAGATCGAAGCCCAAGATGGCGGTGGTGCAGTGCACAAGAAGCGCAATAGAGACGCAGTGTACAGGAAGCGCAAGAGAGATGTAGTACACAGAAGCGCAATAGAGACGCAGTACATAGAATCGCAATAAAAACGCAGTACACAAGAAGCGCAACGGATACACAGTGCAAAAGAAGCACGACGCAATGCACAAGAAGCGCAACAGAGATGTAGTGCAGAAGAAGCGCGGCGTAATGCACAAGAAGTACACCGAAGACGCAGTGCGGAAGAAACGCGGCGGCCTTAAAAGCTTGGGGCGGCAGATCTGCAGCAGCTCGAAGAAAAGAACAACGACTGCTGCCATGTAAAAGAAATTCCTATACTTTTATGACAAACAATAAATTTATGGACTCGTATGGCTTAAACGAACTCAAAGAATTAAGTTTTACGGATTTGAATGGATACAACGGAAGTAAACGACACAAAAGAAAAAAGACTCGAACTAACTAGCAGCAGATACTGAATAACTCGCAGCAACGTAACCAATCTCCAAATCCCAATAGCCATCCCAATCGGAATCTTCCTCAACATGTAGAGCAGCCAGCCGAGCCAAAACTAGGATCTATCCGCCTCCTTCCTCCAATCCCCCAAACGGAGAAATAAATCTCTCTCCTCTCCAGGTCCTCAATCCCAAACAAAAATCGGGCGGAGAGATCGGCGACGACCCGGAGAGCTCGAACGCTGGTGATGCGTAGCGTTGCTTGCGGTGGTCGGTACGAGAGGAAGCACATGATGACACGACAACTTCAACAGCGCGAGAGGAGGCGAGGCGCCGATCCGTGGGTGGGTAGTGGGCGTCAACTCTAAGGCGGAGGCGGCCTGCGAGTGCCACTCCGCAGCGGAGGCCGACCGCCACGATCGCGTGGATCGCACCAAGGACGAGCAGTACTAGTGCAAGGCCGAGGACCCAGAGTCCCGCATTACGCGTCGTCGGGAGGAGGACACCGAGAAGCGCGCCGATGCCGCCGCCTGCAAGGCCGAGAACCTCCACATCCGGAGGCGGCTTGAAGCGCAAGACGATGACGGGAAGGAGCGCTGTCGTCAGCGGCGGCGAAGTTGGTCGAGCACGAGCACGATGAAGACCGCGGCGACGAGGCGGCGGTCAAGGAGCTGGTGGGGCAGCGCGGAGCTGGCCGACACAGAGGAAGATGACGCGGAGAAGACAGCCTGAGGATCCAGAGAGGGATCACATCATCGGGATGTGATCAATGAAGCTCAGAGAGGCTCCCTGAGCAAGGAAATGGGAGAGAGGAGCACTCACCGGCGACGGAGACGAAATGGGAGCTTTTCGGCCGAAAAGCGGGGATCTCCAAATTAGCCATTTCCTGAAGAGGCAAACCCAAATTTAGTTAGGGATTTACTCCAGGAGGTTAGAGGAACAATCCGGAGCAAAAGAAAGGGAGGAGAGCCACTGGAACCCGGGTTTCACCGAGGAGCTCCAAGCTCAACAATGGCGGCCGAATGTGTTTGGGTGATTTGAGCTCAAACAAGCATAGTGGGTGCAAGCCAGAGCTGCGGGGTGGTGAAAGGAACCCAAGGGAGAGAGTGGAGAGCTTAAGTAGCCCGGGAAGCAAGGAGGCAACGACAACTCTCTCCCACGGGTGGTCAAGCTCGCTGCTATGGCCGAGAGGATGGGAGCAGGTAGAAGGGCAGGGGAAGGCGACTTCGGGGGCACGCTGGCACGCATTTAATGCTCCGAGTCATTGCGAGGGGACCGGTCACTACGCAGACGGGACGCGACGACGCCGGCTCTGCGCACGCCTCTGCGCACGCCATGGCGTAGCATCGCGTGAGCGCAAGGAAGGGGACGACCCGCCCATCGTCCGATTTGCATCCAACGGTTCACGCACGATCGAATCGGCACCGCTCCGCGCAAACGTGGCCCGTGCGATGACGATCCGACGGCCCACAGCGCACACGCCCACTCGACTGCACCGGGTGCAGCTAGGTGGTTCGCCCGAGTCAGTTGGCTTGAGCCCGAGTCCGGCCCGCGCCCGAGGAACAGTGCAAGCCAGGTTTGGGTTTGAATTTGAAAGCTGAGTTTGGAAGAATTTTTAGAGATAGCAATTCTACTCCAGAAATCATGAAATTTTAACAAGAGGTTGCTGACTTTAGGATTAACCTTACATAAAATTTCTAGAGATTTTTATGCATTGAATTTTTCTCAAGAAATTTCAGGATGTTTGTTCTAGGGTTTGACCAATTGAAAATTGGTTTGACTTGCCTCCAAAAATTATCAAATAATTTCTAAAAATTATGAAATAATTCAGAGGTGTCACAAAGCATCCATAGAACCAAGGAAAAACATTTCCAGGGGTTTGACACAAGATTTTCACCAAGGAGGTTTTTGACTTTAGTCAATTAGGTATTTTAATTTTTGACTTCCCATAATTCCTTTATAAGAATTATAGAATTGTTCAAAAACTTCAAGATGCAAGAAAAGTTTTAATTTCTACTCATTTTTTTACATTTGAAACACAGACCCAGATTTCTACTCATTTTCTTACATCTGAGGCTTCTGGACGGGATTAGGGATACCTTCTATTTTCTTTGGTATTTCAACCCTCTCCAGTGCATTGCGTGCAGGAACATGCGACTTGGTTACGCTCTTCAAATCACTAAAGTGGTCAAGCAGTTGATTCTCTAATGCTTGCAAATCAATTATCTTCTGAACTTCTCTATCTGCTTCACTAGTGCGTGGGTCATGTGCATGGATTCCCGTGGCTTGCCACGTTATTTCCTGATATTTTTCATCAAGAGGTTGATTTTCT
Organism: Ampelocalamus luodianensis; assembly: GCA_036346255.1. NCBI lineage: Eukaryota > Viridiplantae > Streptophyta > Magnoliopsida > Poales > Poaceae > Ampelocalamus > Ampelocalamus luodianensis. The sequence goes on along the minus strand of CM070621.1, from coordinate 63,322,056 downwards.
CCCCCTAATGACGGGAAACTATCCTCATCAAATATGCTATCAGCGAAATGGGCTATATGCAAATCTCTAGTTATCGGGTCCAGATACCTGATTATGGATGCTGTCTTATAACCAACGTATATCCCAGACTGTCGGAGAGGGTCCATTGCAGTTCGCTGCAGTGGTGGTATAGGTACATAAACCTTGCAACCAAACTTTCGGAGATGAGAGATTTTCGGTGATGACCCTTGCGCTAGTTGCATAGGTGAATGGATGTTGTATGCCAACGGTCTAAAATTGATGGGAGTTGCTGCGTGCAGAACTGCGTGTCCCCAACATGTAGTTGGTAAATTACAATTTTGCAAAAGCAGTCGGGTAATGAATTTAATTCTTTTAATCAATGCCTCTGCTAGTCCATTCTGGGTGTGGACATATGGTACCGAGTGCTCAACGGTAATTCCCATTGCCATACAATAATCATCAAATGCCTTTGAAGTAAATTCTCCGGTGTTGTCCATTCTGATGGACTTCACATGATGATCAGGGAAATTATTCTTTATTTTAATTATCTACGAGATCAGTTTTGCAAAAGCATGGTTTCTCGTAGACAATAAGCATACATGCAACCATTTCGAGGAAGCATCGATGAGCACCATAAAGTACCTAAATGGCCCTGACAGGGGCTGAATGGGACCGCAAATATCTCCCTGGATTCGGTCTAGGAATGCAGGGATTTCATCCTTCACTTTCAGAGAAGAAGGTCTAGTAATTAATTTCCCGGTGGCACATGTAGGGCACACAAAATCTTCTGGATTCGGAAAATTCTTTACATTGATATTATGTCCCTAAGAATTGTTAATTATATTTCTCATCATCCTAAGACCGGGGTGGCCTAATCTATCATTCCAGAGACAGAAAAGTTCAGAGCTTCTAAACGATGTTTTCAGGATAGTATAGGATGCATATGCCCTAATATTAGTGTAGTATAGCCCAAATTCATATGAAGGAAGTCGTTCTAATACCCTTTTTCCATTTTCTTCACGCTTTATAATGAGCAGGTATTCCTTACTATACTCTTCTTCAGTCTCTACAAGGAGACCGTTAGCGCGAATATCTTTAAAGCTTAAGAGAGTTCTAGTCGATTCTGGGTACAACAAGGCCTCTTCAATGACCAATGTCGTGCCCATCGGGAGTATAATTGTGGCTCTTCCTAAGCCTATTATACAAGTATTGCTGCCAGTGATTGTCGTAAGACTACCAGCATTCTTGCTGATCGACTGGAAAAATTTCGTCTCTCTCAATATGGTATTTGTTGTGCCACTATCTGCTAAGCACACTTCCTCTATAGGGTGCCACACGCGTTCTGATATATAAAGTATCTATTAATATGGGGTAGAAAGCAAACCACACACAAAAATACTTCAAAATAGAACAAACTTGCTATTATTAATGTGGGAAAAAGTCTTGCTGGACTCATCACAACAGTTTATTGCTATTGCTCTGCTAGCGCTTACAACCATTATTCAATAATTCAAAGTGCTATGACAACCATAAACTGCAAATGACTGTAAAACTAAGTGCAATGTGTGCACTAGATCGAATCAGCGAAGTATGAAGAAACTTCTGCCTGAATTTGGTTTATTTCTATCTTCTCTTCTTCGGCAACTATGGCTACAGCCGCTGCAATGTCCAAAGAAGGAGTGATGGGAGCTGCTGTAGGGCTGTCCACATCCATAGGTGCAGCCAATGACTGTGGGTCTTCCATGCCTGCAATTGCGAGGTGCGCCTCATGCTGTCCTTTGCCCTTCTTCTTAGCCTTGAAAGCATCAATCACGTGCTGCGGTTCACGTCAAACACGTGACCAATGTCCCTAAGTGCCACATTGGTAGCAGCTTTGGTCCTGCTGACCATAGGGCTTCTCATCGTGCTTCTTTTGTTCGCCTTTCTTGGCTTGAGCATTCTGCTTGGTCTTATGACTCATGACCTTACCCATCTTGCCTTTTTGCTTTGAGTGAGGCTTTCTTACTATATAGCTGCTAGCGTTGACTTCATGGCCAACTTTGCTACTAGGCGGCTGTGAGATGTAGTTCTTTCTGAGAACCTCATCTTGAGCTTCTGCAACTTGCATAATGTCTATCAGTTCGGCGTATTCCTTGTAGCCCTCCTGATGGTAGTTGCGTGCGGATTGTACTGCATTTGGGTGAAAGGTAGAGAGAGTTTTCTCAATCTTCTCTATATCTGTGATTACTTTACCACATAGCTGAGGATTGGTACAAATTCTGTGCAAATCAGAGTTGTACTCCCCCACGATCTTGTAGTCAGCAAAACGTAGTCGAGTCCACTCCTGCTCTGCCCGAGGCAGGATGGTGTACTTCAGTTTTTTGAACCAGTTCTTCGGGGCGGTCCATAAAGCCAGTGCGCTCTTCTCTACCATATACTCGTTCTTGAGCGTTAGGCAAAGATGGTGTCTGAGGAAATGAAGTGCCTGATCATTCTCCTCAGCAGTTGGAACGGCATCCTGCAAGGCGCCGAGTCCAATAGCAGCACGTAGCTTCTTGGCTCCAAGTACGATTTCGACATCTGATGCCCAAGTCAAATAATTCTGGCCATGCCGAGCTAGCTCCTCGAACTCCTGGTTTGTAATTCTAGTCATCTGAATATTTATGCAAGAGGTCCATAAGATTATTGCTGGTAATGTGCATAAAATGGTTGCAAGAATTCTCATAATGTTCCCGTATTTTTCTATGCATTTTTCATGATTCACTGCTATTTTCAATGATTAAAAGCAATATAAACAATTACAGATAATAAAAAACGGTAAATACAGTAAATAAATTGCATAGAAATAACAATAACAAAGTAAAACATGCTTCAAAGTTCAAAATATGCAAAAATTTGGATTCCCTATGCCCTTTTCCGCTGAAAAAGATTTTTCGATGAATTTTGCAATTTCGGGGGCTAAGGCGCGAAATTTCAGTTATGAGAAAATTGCGCGTAAATTCAAATTTGCGGAGGGCCTAATTGTAAAACCCAATTTTCCAACGCCCGTTTTTTTCTTCTTTTCCCCAGCCTTTCTCGGCCCAAAAAGGCCCACACATGCGTGACCCAAAGGGGCCCATCGGCTGGCTTCAAAACGCACTGGGTAGGGTTTCCCCTGTGAGACCCCGGTTTATTTAGCTTGTAATACTTAGCCTTCCATTGGCTCTAGCATCACAAACAAAATACACCGCGTCTCGTTGCACATGTGCTTCCCAGAAATTGCAGCACACATACATTATACAAAAGCATGCATCAATTCCATACAAGATAGTATAACAAGTCTAGCAAAAGGCATACATAATAATAAGTTATTACAAAACAGTCAACCGACCAAAAGACAAGTATTAAGTATGAGTGGAAGCAAAAGGTGCCACAACACAACTCACAAAAGTGAGACCCTTCGGGCTCACCTTCTTCCGCTGCACACAAGAAGCCATGCAGATGAGTACAATAATGTACTCGCAAGACTTACGAGTAACAAGCCTATACATAGCTACATGAAAGCTGTATCAAAGGAAGTTGGTTATATGGTTATTTGGACGCATAAAGCAATTCTCATTTGCAATAATGTAATAGATTGAAAGCAATTTAACAAATCAGTTTTTAAGCCTTGAAATAACAACGAGTAACAATAACTAACAAGTAACCACCTAGAAGTGACTAACCCAATAGCCACTACACATAGCATGAATCCCTGATTCATACCACCCATCAAGTTTTTAATTTAAATGTTGTAGTCTAACTCTTGAAAGACTTCCCCAAGCGTGTCCATAACCCAGGACGAGGCTATTCGAATAGTTTAAACCCTACAGGGGTGTACCAATGTACCCACACTTCAGACCGCCTTTAAGTCACAAGATTAGCACACTTCCAAAGGTATGCCGGCACGGCTAAGTCCTACGAGATATTTCCAATATTGTGAATCAACTACGAGTCGCTCGTATGGATAGAAACCCATACACTTACATTGTAAAGCCAAAAAGACAACTAACCCTCGGGGTAAAGATTTTTGGACAACTACAATGCTCTCGCACACAACCACCTCATTTTACCACAACGCAACACACCCACGCCGTCCTGCGACTCGTAGCAAACACACGCCAAAATACTAAGTCAAGAGAGGTCCCATACCCTCTAGTGTGATTAGCACGTAAGAATGCTTGGTTTAGTGTAACAAGATGTTCGGTTCTTGTTGACTCGGGCATCATTCCAGTCACACCCAAAAATCATACCATCTTACCAATGTGTCCAAGTCCAAATTGTTTTGTTTTCAGTTTTAGTTTTGCAATTTGAACATAGCATAAAGCTGAAATATAGAGATCATAATAAGTTTGTGTGATCAAGGTTATCGACAAGTCGATAACCGCCCATTTCTACCGATAGCTAAGTATGGCTAAGCAACAAACTCGCAAACTACTAAGTGACAAGGGTTCATCCAACGAACCCAAAATCACAGCAAGATAAACCTAGGCTCAGTAGTAGAGGATAAACATTTGCCTACTGAAAATGCATCTACTGGGTCAGCAAGATAAACCTAGGCTCAGTAGTAGAGGATAAAATTTAAATGAAGTCCAAGAACACCTCATTTGGACTCCTGTACTAAAAGATACGAATTTTAGAACACGACTGTTTCCAGAGGGGGCAGATCAGTATATAGGAAAATTGGAGTTGGGATTGCGTTACAAGCTTTTGCTAGTTCGTGTTGCTTATATAGTTCATTTGGTCCTATACTGTTGTCTTAGTAAGACTTTAAAATGAATTTTAGGTGGGGGACTGGTTCCGGTTGCAGCGACATCTTCACATTCTCCGTTCTCACGCGGTTAAGGCAAGTGCTTGTTTGTTGATTTTGTGAATAAATGTGATATCTATGGTTGCTTGAGTGTTATGGATGTTGATGACCATGACTTTATTTGGCGTTGTGAATATATATATCATGCATGGATGTTGGAGTGTATGGATGCTTATGATATGAATGATAGAAGTATGAATGAGTTGAATTCATATGTGATGTTGCTCAAGAGGTATGACTGATGATTCATGATTTGTGCATATGCATCATGTTGACAAAATGAAGACTTGGTCAAATGGTGACCAAGTATTTGTTGAGATCCCCGTCATGTACATGATGGACTTGAGGTCCCCACACTTGTGGAGTGTGGGCTTAAGGTCCCCTTTACTTGCGAAGTATTGGGCAATTGGTCCCTAGGCTTGCGAGCACAGGCATGGTATGCGGCGACGGTCGCATATCTCGTATTACCGGTGAAATGCGACAAAGAGTGAAAGAGAAAAGTTGCATTGCATAACTGCATTCATACATTGTGAGACATGTTTTCGAGTAAAGCTTGGAAATGGAATGTTGATGTTATAGATGTGAATTTAATGTTTCATTATTGGTACTTGCTGAGTGTTTGGGTTCACCCTTTCTTTTGTTGTGTTTTTAGGTACCTTTTGCAAGAACGACATGCAGGGGAGGGAGTAGATATGAATTGGATTCACACACTGCCATCCACTTTTACAGTTGATAAACTTCTAGATCGTACCTTAAAAAAAATGAGCAAACTGTTTAAGGATTCGTTATGATTATGTTTCAAGCTTTGGATTAAGTGTAATAATGTTGAGTAGTGACTTTTGGATATCTCTGAATAGGCTAGATGCTTACATGTTTTGAATGCCTATTAATGATTCTGAGTGTTGGTTTATTTATACATGTTTTATTCAAATGCTGGAACCTCCTTATAGTAAACCATACAGAGGAGGATCTGCCGGAATCTGATAGAATGTTTTGGCTTAGATTTGTTAATTGGGTAGATTCCAGGCTCATGTGGGAGGGGGTGTTACAGTAGTAGAGGATAAACATTTGCCTACTGATAATGCATCTACTGGGTCAACTATCGATAATAGTTAAAACAACATAGCAATGCATACATAGAATTTGCAAACAATATATTAGAATTTGAAAATAGTAGCAACAACATGATCAAATAATGCTACATCTGCTTGCCTTGCTGGAGTGCAGGATCTGATGGCTGTGGCTCAGAATCAATATCGATATTATCTTCGGAACCTAACGCGAAAAGTGATAAACCGATAAGAACGAGGAACGCCAAATAAACTTCAACAACAAAAGATATCAAAAACTCATGAAATTCACACAACAGCAAGGGGATGATTTTAGACAATTTTAGGAACCAAAATCATGCAATTTGGATTTAGTATGCAAAAGTTATAGCTAAAATACACTCTCTCAGCCTATTAATTCACTAAATTAATTACTGGTACTGTTCATGGCGAAAATTTCTAGAATGATCTAGGGTCTGAAATTTTTATGACAGGTAGGTTATGACATCCTAATGCCACCAAAGTTGAGTTTACTAAATTTGGAGTTATAATGATTTACTTATGATTTTTCTAAGTTGTAAACCTAGCACATAACATTTTCCAGAAATGAGATTATGATCAACACCTATTTCATCCGAAATTATATTAACAGAGGAATTTAACAAAATTGATTTTGCACAAATTGGAATTATACAAAAAAAGATATGCATTTTACAAGGTTTAATTCATTTGTTGGAATAATCTTAAGTGGCTGATATCAAGTTATTAGTGTTTGAAAACTTTCTGTTACTGAACTTATCTAAATGCATTTCTAGATTAAACTTTAGTTAAAAATGAATTTAATGCAGTTGGAAACATCTGAAAAGGATTTAAAATAAATTAGCTATGAGTTTCTAAAGTGTAATACAATTTTCAGTTGATAAATAAAGACTTACCGAAATCCAACAGATCTTAACTAAAAAGAAATGACGTGGATGCTTGTGGGCCTTTGATCTAAAATCCTATGGCCCACACGCACTGGGAATAGCGCACGCGCGCGATTCCAAAAGGAGCCCACCGTTGGATCAAAATCCAACGGCCAACGTGGATGGAAACATTCGGACAGAGCGAATGCCTCGGCCATCCACAGCCGTAGATCTGGAGATGAGCGGCTCAGAGCGCAGTTCCCTTCGGGGAGTCCGAACAGCATACGAATCTCAGCCATTCATCACGAGATGAACGATCCAGAGTGATTAGGAAACTCGGAGGGTCCGAAAGTCCTAAAGATCTGTGTCGTTGATCACAAGATCGACGGTCCACGATCAACAAAGCGCAACGCACTCACGCACGTGAGTTTAAAAGCACCGGGAGGCGTTTAATGAGCGGGTCCACATGTCAGTGGCACAATGGGCCCGAATAAGATATATTAATTATCCCTAATGATTAACAATGATAAGGCCATTAACTGTGTCTTAACGACAACGGCAGAATGGAAGTTTCGTTCGGCAAAATTCGAGCGAAAAGAGTGGCTTGCCGCCAGCGGCTCCAGCCACGGCGGCGCAACCTTAAGACTAAAATGGATTCGCAATAGCCTTGCGATCCCGATGGTGGTGACCTTGCTGGCGGCGAAGGTCTAGAACGCCGGCTAGCCGGAAAATAGCGATGGTGACCAAATCGGCTAAAAGCGAAAGTGCACAAAAAGCTCCGCAGCAGTCCAAAGAAGCATGTGCCAAGCATCTAGGGACTAAATAGAAGCTACCTTAACTGAGAAGGGCTTCAAAGATTGTCGGAGGAGCTTTGACAGAGGAGGAACTCGCCGGAGTTGAAGATGACGATATGAAAATGATCACCTGAGCAAAATGAACACCACCGGGTGGTCATAATAGCTACATTATAGCCCATAGAAACTTCATGAGCACAAAAATTTAGAGATGGAGCACTCACCGGAGCTAAGGAAGAAAGGGGATGGTTTCGACCGAATTTGAACAAACCCCAAATTGTCAAATCCTGTGAATGAAACCGAAAATTGAGTGAGGGGAAATGTTTAGGGTAATAAGGAGTTGAACAAGGTACGAGAATTTTTGAAGAAGAACCACTAGAGCTTCATGATCCTCACATGAGCTCCACGGTCAACAATGGTGGTTTTGGTGTTTTGAGTGTTTTGAGCTCCGCAAGCAAGGAGGAGCTCAGGGAGGTGTAAAAGATTACTAGGAGGAGTTTAGGGAGCCTTATATAGCTTAGAAAACTAGGGTTTGGGCGAAATGAGCTCCACGGGTGAGCTAAGTCCATGACACAACCATGGATCGAAAAGAAAGATGATAGAGATGTAGGAGTAGGGCATGCCTCTCGGCCGAAAGCACCTACAAGCACTTAATGCCGACCAGGGAGACGTTGCCGGGGAGCACGATTTGACTCAAGCCATGCCGCCCACTGTTTACGCACAGCGCGAGGTTGAAGATGACTAGAGAAAAGCTGGGGCTACTGTGAACTGTTAGATTTAAAATGGACGGCTCAGATTTCTCGAAACTCTAGAGGTTTAAATACAACGAAGGAGATTGTGAGCGTTGGATTTTAATCCAATAGCTCAGATCGAACGAAACAATCGAAGGTCCAAAAGAATCAAGCGACGAGGACGGTCCGATTTTAATCCAACGGCTAAGGTTCACCCAAGGTTCCTGAGGTTTAAATCAACAGAGAAGATCGTGAACCCTTGGATCAGAAATGAACGATCACGATAAGAGGTTGCAATTCTGCAATTTTTTGGAGCTTGCTAACTCAGATATTAACCTTGTGGAAAATTTTCAGAGGTTTTAATGCAGTTCATTTTTCTCCAAAAATTCTGCAAGGCTATGGTTGAAGGTTTGACCGAAAGTCAAACAGGTTTGACTGTCCTCTAAAAATATTCAAACAATTTCAGAAAATTGTGAAATTCTTCAGAGGGGTCGCATACGATCCCAAGAACTTAGGAAAAATATTTCCGAAGGATGATCACAAGATTTGAGATGAATGTTTTTGGAAGACAAAGTTTTGGATCAAAAGACTTGTGACTTTGTATTTCCACAATTCTTGTACATGAATTGTTTAGAACATACAGGACATACATGATGTAAGAAAAAGTTTTAATTTCTACTCATTTTCTTTCATTTGAAACACAAGTCCAAAATTGGAATGTTACAAATCTCCCCCCTACAAGAATCTCGTCTTGAGATTCCGTTTACTCGGAGAAGAACGACGGGTAGTCTGCACGAAGGCGATCTTCCCGCTCCCAAGTTGCCTCATCTTCGGAATGATTCGACCACTGAACCTTTAGGAACTTGATGACACTATTCCTCGTTCTCCATTCAGATTCTTCAAGAATACGAACAGAATGCTCATGGTAGGTCAAATTTTCCTGCACATCGAGATTTTCCAACGGAGTTTCCTCGACTGGAACACGGAGGCACTTCTTTAGGTGTGACACATGGAACACATCATGTACCCCCTCAAGTGTAGCTGGCAACTCCAATCTGTATGCAACAGCTCCAATTTTCTCGATGATACGATAAGACCCAACATAACGAGGAGCTAGCTTGCCCTTGATGCCAAATCGCTGATGACCCTTCAAAGGTGAGACTTTGAGATACACAAAGTCATTCGGCTCAAAGCTCAACTCTCGGCGATGACGATCTGCATAGCTCTTTTGCCTAGACTGGGCCACGCGCAAATGCTCACGAACCAACTGCACCTGGCTTTCGGCCTCATTGATTGAGTCTGGGCCGAAGAACTGCCGCTCACCAGTTTTTGACCAGTTCAATGGGGTTCTACACCTCCTCCCACACAAGGCATCAAAAGGTGCCATGCCAAGACTAGCCTGAAAGCTATTGTTGTCGGAAAACTCAACAAATGGCAGACACTTCTCCCACTTCTTCCCATAGGAAAGAACACAAGCACGAAAGCATATCCTCCAAAACTTGGTTGACTCTTTCCGTCTGACCATCAGTTTGAGGATGAAAGGCTGTGCTAAAAGTAAGACGGGTACCCATAGCCTCTTGCAGGCTATGCAAAACCGAGAGGTAAAGAGCGCACCACGATTAGAAACAATCGTCTTCGGTACACCATGAAGACTCATGATCCTCGAAACATAGAGCTCGGCCAAAGGTCCCACACGAAGCTGAGTCTTGACAGGAAGAAAATGTGCCACTTTAGTCAACCTATCAATCACGGCCCAAATGGCATCATTCCCTTTGGACGAGCGGGGCAGGCCGGTGATGAAATCCATGCCAACGGAATCCCACTTCCACTCGGGCACTGGCAAAGGCTGAAGAAGACCTGCTAGACGCTTATGTTTAGCCTTGACAAGACAGCACACGTCGCACTCGACAACGAACTTAGCAATCTCGCGCTTCATACGGGTCCACTAGAATCTCTGACGAAGGTCCTGATACATCTTGGTAGCCCCGGGGTGAATGGATAAGGGGGAGTCATGGGCTTCGTGGAGAATCAGATCCCGCAATTCCACGACCTTTGGAACCACAAGGCACTGCCCAAACCACACAACACCATGCTCATCCTCTGAGAAGCACTTGGTTGTCCCATCCTTGATATTTTGCTTGATTTGACTCACATCATCTGTCTGCTGTGCAACCTTGATTTGGTCCATCAAGGTTGGTTGCACAACCAAAGTAGCAAGAGAGCCCTGCTCAATCAAACCCAAATTGAGCCGCTGAAATTCTTCATGAAGGGCAGGCTGTTGCTCTTGGAGCATCAAAGCATTGCAATACACCTTTCGACTAAGTGCATCCGCAACAACATTGGTCTTGCCCGGATGATACTGAATACCCATGTCATAATCTTTGATCAATTCCAACCATCTTCTTTGCCTGAGGTTCAGATCTGGCTAGGTGAACAAATATTTCAGGCTCTTGTGATCCGAATACACCTCACACCAGTTACCGATCAGGTAATGCCGCCAAATCTTGAGTGCATGAACCACTACAGCTAACTCCAAATCATGGGTAGGATAGTTGAGTTCATGAGGCCTCAACTTCCTTGATGCATAGGCCAATACATTGCCTTCTTGCATAAGAACACAACCGAGTCCCTGACGAGAGGCATCACAATAGATATCAAAGCTCTTGTGGACATCGGGAAGCACAAGCACTGGGGCTGAAGTTAACCGCTTCTTGAGTTCCTGAAAACTCACATCACAAGCAGAGGACCACAAAAATTTCTTGTCCTTCTTGAGCAGCTCAGTCATCGGCTTCGCGATCTTGGAGAAGTTCTCGATAAAGCGACGGTAATATCCAGCTAAACCAAGAAAACTCCGCACATCGGTGACTGACTTGGGTTGACCCCAAGATAAAACATCGCTGACCTTGCTAGGAACCACAGCTATACCTCCAGCTGAAAGAACATGGCCCAAGAATGCCACTTCCTTCAACTAGAACTCACACTTACTGAATTTGGCATACAGCTAGTGCTCACGCAGCTTTCCCAATACAGTCTTCAGATGCTCAGCATGCTCTTCTTCACTCTTGGAGTAGATAAGAATGTCATCAATGAATACCACCACAAACTTATCCAAATACTCCATGAACACCGAGTTCATCAGATTCATGAATAAAGCGGGAGCATTGGTTAAGCCAAATGACATGACGGTGTACTCGTAAAGACCATAACGAGTAGTGAAAGCTGTCTTTGGAATATCCTCAGCCCTGATCCGGACTTGATGATACCCCAACCTCAAATCAATCTTGGAGAACACACGGGCTCCAATCAATTGGTCAAAGAGATCATCAATGCGAGGCAAAGGATACTTATTTTTCACCGTCACCTCATTAAGTGGACGGTAATCAACACACATACGCAGGGTCTTGTCCTTATTCTTCACAAAAATAACTGGACAACCCCAAGGAGATGAGATAGGACGGATAAAGCCCTTCGCTTGGAGCTCACCTAACTGCTTCTTCAGCTCCTCCAACTCATTAGGAGGCATTCGGTATGGCACCTTTGAAATTGGAGCGGTACCGGGCAGCAACTCAATAACGAACTCCAGGTCTCGAACTGGAGGCATCCCAGGCAAATCTTCAGGAAAGACATCCACAAAATCACATACTGTGACACATCCTGAACCTCCAAGGCTGACTTAGCTTCAAGGGCACAAAGATGTGGCCCTTGCTGCTGCGGTGAAATCCCAACTTGCTCGCCTGAGGGGCTGGTAAGGTAGACCATCTTCCTGGCACAATCGATTTGCCCCAAGTGTTGGGACAACCAATCCATTCCAAGAATCACATACAGGCGCGCCGAGTCGAGTAGGATGAGATTCGCCAGGAATCCCAATCCTTCAATATCAATAGGAACGTCCCGGCACTCCAGATCATCTCTTATTTCCGCACCCGGAGAGCGAATAAGCTAAGGAATCCCCAAAGGAACAAAGTGAAGGTCACAAGTAGCAGCAAATGATATTGAAATAAAAGAATACGAAGCTCCTGAATCAAATAATACTGCAGCAGGACGAGAATTGACAAGAAGCGTACCCAACACAATGTCGGGCACCTCCTATGCCTCCTCAGCCGAGATGTGGTTAACTCGACCACTTCCCACACCTTGAATCTTCTGGACCACCTTCTGGTCAGGTGGGTGACCATTCCCCTGCCCGCGTCCTCCATTAGGATGAGGGGCTGCTCCAGTCCTCTGAGGGCAACTGTTGGCGTAGTGGCCCTTCTTGTTGCAGGCGAAACAGGTAACCTTGGCAGCCGGATTGCGGAGGCCACCCTACTACTAGGTCGCATGTGCACGTGGCTGAAACATGGCCTGCGGGGGACGAGTAACTGGCGCCGACGGCCACGGCGGTGGTGAAGCCAAAGAACGGGCCCCTAGTGCAGGCCCAACACGGGGACGGGAGAGGCTGGCCTGTGCAGACCGGTGGGCCTCCCACTTGCGCTTGCGGGACTCACCCAGCGCCTTCGCCTTGTGCTCGGCGATGATGGCCTTGTACACCAAGGCCTGGAAGTCAGCAAAGTCAACAATAGAGAGCTTGTCCTGCAGCTCCTCAAACAAGCCCTCCATGAACTTCTCCTGCTTGGCCTCATCAGTGGCCACCTCACCCGGAGCATAACGAGCTAAGTGATTAAACTCGTATAAGTACTCCAACACAGACTTGCGCCCCTGTTTGAGCGTAAGGAACTCCTTCTTCTTTAGCTTCATCAAGCCATCGGGGATGTGGGCCCGACGGAAAGCAGACCTGAACTCCTCCCACGAGACCACATGGCCCGCGGGCTGCATGGCGAGAAAGTTCTCCCACTAAGAGAGCGCTGCACCCTCAAGTTGATGGGATGCAAAGAGTGCCCACTTCTACCTGGCACTGAGTGATGTTGAGCTTTCGCTCAACTAGACATAGCCAATCATCCGCGTCAAGAGGGTTCTCGGATCGGGAGAAAGTAGGTGGCTGCGTGCGAAGGAACTCCGCGAGTCCCCCACGAGACTGGTGGCCACCACCTCCAGATCCCGAGGCACCGGAGGGAGTGGAGGTGTTCCTCGCGATGACCTCCAGAATCCGAGTCTGATCCATGCGATTCCGCTCGATTTGAGCAAGAACCTCAGCCATGGTCGGAGGAGGCGGGAGCTCCTCATGAGGACTAGCCGGCTGACTGCTGTGGGTTATTCTTGCCATCCTGTTCCACAAAGATAGGTCAGCAACAACTCCGGAACAGGAGACAAAGAAAACAAATAACAATTCTACAAAATAAACTCTAACAGCTTGAGAACCAGCATAAAATCGTAGCAAGATCACAAAAATAAATTCCAACTTCCCAATATGACTAACTCGTAGGGAAGAACAAGTAATCAGTTTTTTTTAGGAAGGCACATTTCAGCATAAGCCCCTTGGTCCGAAACAGCTAGGAAACAAGGTGAAAATTACCTAAAGAAAGGTTAGACACTTAACTAACTCATACCACTTCTTACCTTTTTATTCCCACAAGTTTTAGTTGAGTTAACCTCTCATTTTTAGCACTATAAACTATCTATTAGCCTGTTGTCCAAATTTCATCTTTGAGGTTCTGGCCGAATTCTTCATCTCAAGGAGCTCCTAATCTTCACTCCAAACAGCCACACTTCGATTTGAAGCTCCCATGGTTTTCCCAAAACCAACTTAATCGATTAAGTAGCTATCTTTTGAAAGAAGATGAGAGGGAAATCAGTATTTTAAATTCAATTCAGAATAAGGCGAGATGAGCAAACTAAGATAGATAAGAAGCAAAATATGAGAACTTACATAATATTTTCATGAAACATTTGATATTTAGAAAGTAAGTTTTCAAAATATATTAGGGACGACCAAGCTAGGGGTTTCTACGGTCAGTATGGCTCTGATACCAAACTTTGTGAGACCCCGGTTTATTTAGCTTGTAATACTTAGCCTTCCATTGGCTCTAGCATCACAAACAAAATACACCGCGTCTCGATGCACATGTGCTTCCCAGAAATTGCAGCACACATACATCATACAAAAGCATGCATCAATTTCATACAAGATAGTATAACAGGTCTAGCAAAAGGCATACATAATAATAAGTTATTACAGAACAGCCAACCGGCCAAATGACAAGTGTTAAGTATCAGCGGAAGTAAATGGTGCCATAAGATGGCTTAACCCAAAAGATGACCAGTTAGCCACATAACACCACAGGGCAACCGACTGGGCCGCCAAGCTAATCGCCCCACACACTGCCACAGCACAACTCAGAAAAGTGAGGCCCTTCGGGCTCACCTTCTTCCTTTGCACACAACAAGCGAGGCAGATGAGTACAATAATGTACTCGCAAGACTTACGAGTAACAAGTCTATATATAGCTACATGAAAGCTGTATCAAAGGAAGTTGGTTATATGGTTATTTGGACGCATAAAGCAATTCTCATTTGCAATTATATAATAGATTGAAAGCAATTTAACAAATCAGTTTTTAAGCCTTGAAATAACAGCGAGTAACAATAATTAACAAGAAACCACCTAGAAGTGACTAACCCAATAGCCACTACACATAGCATGAATCCCTGATTCATACTACCCATCATGTTTTTAATTTAAATGTTGTAGTCTAACTCTTGAAAGACTTCCCTAAGCGCGTCCATAACCCAGGATGAGACTATTCGAATAGTTTGAACCCTACAGGGGTGTACCAATGTACCCACACTTCAGACCGCCTTTAAGCCACAAGATTAGCACACTTCCAAAGGTATGTCGGGACGGCTAAGTCATACGAGATATTTCCAATATTGTGAATCAACTACGAGTCGCTCGTTTGGATAGAAACCCATACGCTTACATTGTAAAGCCAAAAAGACAACTACCCCTCGGTGTAAAGCTTTTTGGACAACTACAATGCTCCCGCACAAAACCACCTCATTTTACCACAACGCAACACACACACGCCCTCCTGCGACTCGTAGCTAACACACGCCAAAGTATTAAGTCAAGAGTGGTCCCATACCCTCTAGTGTGATTAGCACGTAAGAATGCTTGGTTTAGTGTAACAAGATGTTCGGTCCTTGTTGACTCGGGCACCATTCCAGTCACACCAAAAAATCACACTATCTTACCAATGTGTCTAAGTCCAAATTATTTTGTTTTTAGTTTTAGTTTTGCAATTTGAACATAGCACAAAGCTGAAATATAGAGATCATAATAAGTTTGTGTGATCAAGGTTATCGACAAGTCGATAACCGCCTATTTCTACCGATAGCTAAGCATGGCTAAGCAACAAACTCGTAAACTACTAAGTGACAAGGGTTCATCCAACGAACCCAAAATCACAACAAGATAAACCTAGGCTCAGTAGTAGAGGATAAACATTTGCCTACTGATAATGCATCTACTGGGTCAACTATCAATAATAGTTAAAACAACATAGCAATGCATACATAGAATTTGCAAACAATATATTAGAATTTGAAAATAGTAGGAACAACATGATCAAATGATGCTACATCTGCTTGCCTTGCTGGAGTGCAGGATCTGATGGCTGTGGCTCAGAATCAATATCGATATTATCTTCGGAACCTAACGCGAAAAGCGATAAACCGATAAGAACGAGGAACACCAAATAAACTTCAACAACAAAAGATATCAAAAACTCATGAAATTCACACAACACCAAGGTGATGATTTTAGACAATTTTAGGAACCAAAATCATGCAATTTGGATTTAGTATGCAAAAGTTATAGCTAAAATACACTCTCTCAGCCTATTAATTCACTAAATTAATTACTGGTACTGTTCATGGCAAAAATTTCTAGAATGATCTAGGGTCTGAAATTTTTATGACAGGTAGGTTATGACATCCTAATGCCAGCAAAGTTGAGTTTACTAAATTTGGAGTTATAATGATTTACTTGTGATTTTTCTAAGTTGTAAACCTAGCACATAACATTTTCCACAAATGAGATTATGATCAACACCTATTTCATCCGAAAGTATATTAACAGAGGAATTTAACAAAATTGATTTTGCACAAATTGGAATTATACAGAAAAAGATATGCATTTTACAAGGTTTAATTCATTTCTTGGAATAATCTTAAATGGCTGATATCAAGTTATTAGTGTTTGAAAACTTTCTGTTACCAAACTTATCTAAATGCATTTCTAGATTAAACTTTAATTAAACATGAATTTAATGCAGTTGGAAACATCTGAAAAGGATTTAAAATGAATTAGTTATGAATTTCTAAAGTGTAATACAATTTTCAGTTGATAAATAAAGACTTACCGAAATCCAACAGATCTTAACTAAAAAGAAATGACGTGGATGCTTGTGGGCTTTTGATCTAAAATCTTACGGCCCACGCACACTGGGAATACGCTCGCGCGCGATTCCAAAAGGAGCCCACCGTTGGATCAAAATCCAACGGACCACGTGGATGGAAACATTCGGACAGAGCGAATGCCTTGGCCATCCATAGCCGTAGATCTGGAGATGAGCGGCTCAGAGTGCACTTCCCTTCGGGGAGTCCGAACAGCATACGAATCTCAGCCGTTCATCACGAGATGAACGATCCAGAGTGATTAGGAAACTCGGAGGGTCCGAAAGTCCCCAAGATCTGTGCCATTGATCACAAGATCGACGGTCCACGATCAACAAAGCGTAACGCACTCACGCACGTGAGTTTAAATGAGCGGGTCCACATGTCAGTGGCACAATGGGCCCGAATAAGACATATTAATTATCCCTAATGATTAACAATGATTAGGCCATTAACTGTGTCTTAACGATAACGACAGAATGGAAGTTTCGTTCGGCAAAATCCGAGCGAAAAGAGTGGCTTGCCGCCGGCGGCTCCGGCCACGGCGGCGCAAACCTTAAGACTAAAATGGATTCGCAATAGCCTTGCGATCCCGATGGCGGTGACCTTGCCGGCGGCGAAGGTCTAGAACGCCGGCTAACCGGAAAATAGCGATGGTGACCAAATCGGCTAAAAGCGAAAATGCACAAAAAGCTCCGTAGGAGTCCAAAGAAGCGTGTGCCAAGCATCTAGGGACTAAATAGAAGCTACCTTAACCGAGAAGGGCTTCAAAGATGGTCGGAGGAGCTTTGACAGAGGAGGAACTCGCCGGAGTTGAAGAAGACGATATGAAAATGATCACCTGAGCAAAATGAACACCACCGGGTGGTCATAATAGCTACATTATAGCCCACAGAAACTTCATGAGCACAAAAATTGAGAGATAGAGCACTCACCAGAGCTGAGGAAGAAAGGGGATGGTTTCGGCCGAATTTGAACAAACCCCAAATTTGTCAAATCCTGTGAATGAAACTCAAAATTGAGTGAGGGGAAATGTTTAGGGTAATAAGGAGTTGAACAAGGTATAAGAATTTTTGAAGAAGAACCAATAGAGCTTCATGATCCTCAGATGAGCTCCACGGTCAACAATGGTGGTTTTGGTGTTTTGAGTGTTTTGAGCTCCACAAGCAAGGAGGAGCTCAAGGAGGTGTAAAAGATTACTAGGAGGATTTTGGGGAGCCTTATATAGCTTAGAAAACTAGGGTTTGGGCGAAATGAGCTCCACGGGTGAGCTATGTCCATGACACAACCATGGACCGAAAAGAAAGATGATGGAGATTTAGGAGTAGGGCATGCCTCTCGGCCGAAAGCACCTGCAAGCACTTAATGCCGACCAGGGAGACGTTGCCGGGGAGCACGATTTGACTCAAGCCATGCCGCCCACTATTTACGCATGGCGCGAGGTTGAAGATGACCAGAGAAAAGCTGGGGCTGCTGTGAACTGTTAGATTTAAAATGGACGGCCCATATTTCTCGAAGCTCCAGAGGTTTAAATACAACGGAGGAGATTGTGAGCATTGGATTTTAATCCAACGACTCAGATCGAACGAAACAATCGGAGGTCCGAAAGTATCAAGCGACGAGGACGGTCCGATTTTAATCCAACGGCTAAGGTTCACCCAAGGTTCTTGAGGTTTAAATCAACAGAGAAGATCGTGAACGCTTGCATCAGAAATGAACGGTCACGATAAGAGGTTGCATTCGGAGGTCCGAACATTCTCAGATAAACTGGACGGTTGGATCAAGATCTAACGGTCCAAAAGGATTAGTGCATTCGTGAGGTCCAAATGTTCACGTGAACATGCGCCGAGCGATTAGGATCCAACGGCTGAGATTGGATGCGCACTATAAAAGAAGGCCCGGTGCAGTTAGTTGACTGGACCAAGTCAAGTGGCTCGAGTCCGAGTCTAACTCGCACCCGATGAACAGTGAAATCAGACTTTGGGTTAAAAACAGAGCTGGGACTTTGAGGATTTATTTGAGATAGCAAAACAAGTCCAAAAATTCTGAAATTTTTACTGGAGCTTGCTAACTCAGATATTAACCTTGTGTAAAATTTTTAGAGGTTTTAATGTAGTGCATTTTTCTCCAAAAATTCTGCAAGGCTCTGGTTGAAGGTTTGACCGAAAGTCAAACAGGTTTGACTGCCCTCTAAAAATATACAAACAATTTCTGAAAATTATGAAATTCTTCAGAGGGGTCGCATACCATACCAAGAACTTAGGAAAAATATTTCCGAAGGATGATCACAAGATTTGAGATGAATATTTTTGGAAGATAAGGTTTTGGATCAAAAGACTTCTGACTTTGTGTTTCCACAATTCTTGTACATGAATTGTTTAGAACATACAGGAAATACATGATGTAAGGAAAAGTTTTAATTTCTACTCATTTTCTTACATTTGGAACACAAGTCCAAAATTGGGATGTTGCATCCCTACCCCGGCTCCCAAGTGGCAGTGGCGCTATATGTGCGTGGCGCGGCGACTCGACCGGGGGGCTGAGCGCGTGACGCTGCCGATCGCGGCGGCGCGGCGGTCGCGGCGTCGCCGTTGGCGAAGAGGCGGCAGCGGCGCGCCGTCGCAGTGAGGCGTAAGTCGGCGGCGGAGCCGCTGTAGGCGCGGCGGCGCGCGTAAGCCGGCGGCGCGAGGAGCCGCTTAGGCGGCGAAGAGGAGGCCGACTGGCTCCATGGCCGGCGGCGGCCCCCCTATTTTTCTTTTTCTCACGGGCGGCGGCCATATGGGGCTCCGGCGGTGGCGCTGCAGGCGTATGCCGGCCGTGGAGGCGGCCGCGTGAGGGCGGCTGTGGGTGGGGCGTGTGTGGGCTGAGCCGACGCTTCGGGCGCCTGGCCATGGCGGAGCTTCGGGTGGCTGTGGATGCTTCAAGCCGGGTATGTCGCCGGGGCCGGAGGCGGCCGCTACGGGCGGCGGAGGCGGCACTCGTGGGGCCGGCTTGTGGTGGCGCTACTTCAAGCGGAGGCCACCGGGGAGGCGCCGCTTCAAGCGGCGGGCGTGGCTTTGGGCTTGGGAGGCCGGAGCCAACGATGACTTTAGGCCGCAATTTGTTTTCTCTATGCAATTATTGTTCATACATGCAGATATGATGCGATGCAATACCATGTAATGTAGTGCGGGACTGCATCGGTGGCACGGCTTCAGGCCGACGTGTGCATGCTTGCCGCGTGCTAGCAGCGTGGCTCTGTTGTTGCCTCCATGGCGATGCGTGATGGCGGACTAGCCGACCGGTAACGTATCGCGGAGGTGGTGACAACCGCTTGCAGGCGGTGCCATGCACATGGTGCTTTTCGTGCTATTGCATCTACAAACTACAGTGCAATACTCATCTACTCTTTCATGCAACCCACCGATCGGCTTGGCCGGTGACTTCAAGTCGGCTCGCGGAAGATTAGAGTGGATTTGCACCGTAGGAAAGCAATCTAGAAACCAACAATTGTAGAATTGAAAGCGATCTAGAAAAGCGATTCAATCTACGAGTGTCGTTCATCGACGGTTACCTTTTCGATGCGAGGAGAGTCGATCGTGCTGATAACGTGTTGAGGAACCGTCGCTGGCAAGTCCAGTCCGAGCGATTATCTCGTAGATAAATTGAGAATCGTAAGAACGATGCAAGAATACAAGAACGAAATAAGAGATGAACATAGAGGTATGAGGGGATTGCAGGCTTCTCTTTATTGCTCTTTCAATGAATGTCTACAATGGTCGGGGGGTCCCCCTCCTATATATAGGCTACGGGTGGATGAGGTATCCACATGGGCCAGGACTCCTGATCGGGCCAGGTTTCTTAACAGCAACAATGTCCTGGATGTCCCTCTTCCTCTCCCTGGCAAAGGTAACTGGTGCACTATAGTTATGTTTCTATGTGTGTTCCCGGTAGTTTAGTAGTGAGCTATATGTTTTTTTAGTGTCCTTGTTTGCCCGTAGCACTGAACGCATCGTAAAGGTGGAGAACTAAATTTTGATGGTTCCTTCGGTGCGATTTGAGGAAGTTGTTCCTGAGGGTTGGTTATGATCCTTTTGAATGGGGATTGGCTGATGGTTAAGGTTGGTTCATGCTCTAGGGATTACACTTCTTTCTGGATGTGATCTAGATATATGAGATAATCCGAGTTAGGATAGTTTGATGAATTAGCACTTACATGCTCTATGTGGTTTGATGGAAAGAAATTTCATTATGCTTGTTAACATTTTTCAGGAAGCACATCTACTATGTCCTTAAATGTGATAAAGTTTTTCTATACACTGGAATTAGCAAATGATTATTTTTAGGAAAATGACGGTGAATCTACTTGAATCGTTTGTACTGGTAAATCTTTCTATTTCCGAATTTCGCACTGAGATGCATTAAAAGGAACACCTTTATTGTAGATGGTATGATCACTCCAAAGCCTGTTCAGTTTGGGCCAGCTGATAAGATGGTAAAGCGCAAGTGCAAGAATCCGTACATGGGCATCCGCCAGCGCCCATGGGGCAAGTGGGCAGCTGAAATCCGTGATCCAAGAAAGGGCCTCTGTGTCTGGCTTGGAACCTTTAATACACCTGAGGATGCAGCCAGGGCATATGATGCTGAGGCCCGCAAGATCCCTGGCAAGAAGGCAAAGGTGAACTTCCCTGAGGAAACGCTTCCCATCACTGCAGTGACTGTCCCAAAGCCAATTGTTGTTGCAAGGCCAGCCATGCTAGCTCCAACCGAGCAGCTGAACACAAGTCAGTCCATGAGCTTCGTGAACCATGCCAACAGTGGGCTGCTCTCTATGATGAACTTCAGTGGTAACAATGCTCCCTTCATACCTGCTATGAGCTTTGGCTTCCTCACCTCAGAAAAGCCTCATGTACCTGATCAAAATATGTTCTCGTTTCGTCCTTTTGACATTCGGTTGGGAAATGAGGCTTCCCTTGATGCCAATGCATTCTTTGCTCCAAATACTGATGTGTTGAGAAACAATGTGCCTGCTTTTGATGGAATACCAAACATGATGAGGAGCAATGATGGTTTTGGTGTGTCTGTTCTGGGCAATGGTATGGCCACTCTTCCACAGGATTTGACTATGTACTCCCATACCTCTCTGCCGTTGATCTACTTTGAGATAGAAGCCAACTAAACGGGTTCTTTTGTATTGGATACCTCTGTTAGTAGGCAAATGGTCCGGTGGAAAAAAGAAAATACCTTTTATTTTCTTTAATCGCTGCATGCATGCACAATCAAATCGAGATTAGGTGGAACCGCCCAATTCAAAATTTGAAGTGCTAACCATACTACTAGTTTAAGTATCCGGTAGTATGAATTAGTAGTATATATGTGTTTCTCAAAGAAGTATTTGTTTCGGGAGAACATAGAAGGTAGTATGCTTCAATCAAATTAGTAGTATTATTCTTCACGAAGAGTATATACTTACTAGTAAGGAGTATATATGTGCAGACATAAGCAGAACATAATTAAGGGTATGACCATAGCACAAAGGAGTGTACTACTAACATCGCATAGCACATTTTTCCTCATGGAGAAGTATAAGTGCATAACCCTAAGAGTTAATACAAGGTTCCCTCAGGGAAAAAAGTTAATACGACAACATCTTTAGCAGATTAGCACTACTCCACAAGACAACATCTTTGGTAGATTAGCGTTACTCCACAATTGTTTTCTGCAATTTTAATAAAACCAGTAGGGATCTGCCTCCGTATTGTGCCGTCAAGTGGAGTGCAGAGGAATGCTCCTGTTTTGCAAACTGTATGCCCATACTGGAACTCAAATACTTGTTCACCTCTCACCTCTAGCCTATTAAGCACTTGAACTAATAACTCCACCATGAGCTGCTCCACTTGAGAAAAACAAATCAAAAGAGGTATGTAAAAAAGAAGCATATTTCCAATAACAAAAGTGAGCTACAATTTGTAGAATTTTTTTTGCATTTGTGGCCCTGTAGCAACTAATAATTTCAAAAGTAGCCCCCTTTCGCCATAATTTGCAAAATTGGCCCATAAACAGTGCACGTACCGCGGGTACTGGGCGCGGCAGGCGACCTGCCCCCAGCCCTAGGCGCGGTAGGTGGTGGCCAGCTGGACAAAATTCTGTTTTTTAAAAAAATCAGTTTTTTTAAAAATAAAATTAGAAATTATTGAATTGTATTATATTCATAAAAAATATTGGCACTGATATTTGTAATAAAAAAAACTTTCATTAAGAAATCAGGGTTTCCTTTTCTCCGAAATTAGGGTTTCGTCGCGGTTTCAACATTGTTTGTAGTAATTTCAAAATATAACAAATGAGTTTAGGAAAATTACAAAACTTTTTGCGGAGCCTGCCGTCATAGTGTTGTTGCTTATGTAATTTTTGTATAATTTTATTCATTTAGAGAAAGGATGATTGGTAACTTTGTCTGCTGAAACACTTGTTCTCTTTTAGAAGTGGGATAAAAAGACACCAATACTATTAGAGTCTCTCCTCGATGAAGTCATATACACGTATATAGGCAGGCAGTTGATGAAGTACTTTATGAAGCTTATACATAATTTGATTGAAGGGGTTGAGAACGCTCGTTGTGATTATGAAGATGCTCTAAAGCATGGAGGATTCGATGTCGGTGCGAATGGTTCTTTCTGGGATTCCACTAGAAGAGGCATACTTGCAATATAGGCTTTGATGGCTTAGCGGAGACACGGAACAAGAACTACATTACAGTCCGCAGACAGAAGCATGTTACACGTAGTGACATGGCATGATAGTTCAGCTAATTGGTTTAGTCATCCTCGCTACACTACGGTACACTGCGACACAAGCATCCGGACCATATAAGTATACATGCCTTTAGGGGATAGTGAAAAACATGGGGGTAGGACGGTAGTGAAAAACATGGGGGTAGGACGGGGGACTACTACGTAATGACCTAACCTACTGCGTGGATCGAAGCCATTTTCCCTTCCTTACTAGCTCGGCGTTGAACTCCTCGTTGGCCTTTCCCTTTCCCTTGTCGTGGGACTGTCCACGTCGGGCTAGTATGTCGAAGTCGTCCATGTTCTGTGATTCCATGATGTAAGTGCACCGTATAGCGAAAATCGTAAAAATGATGTAAATTCTTTATAACTCACGTCGTCGATACGGATTATGCCCGGGCGGCCGGATACACTGTGGCGGCCGGGCTTAGCCGCATGAGCCTTTTCCTTGCCCTTGTCGCGGGACTGTCCACGTTGGGCT
Source organism: Ampelocalamus luodianensis (assembly GCA_036346255.1). Classification (NCBI taxonomy): domain Eukaryota; kingdom Viridiplantae; phylum Streptophyta; class Magnoliopsida; order Poales; family Poaceae; genus Ampelocalamus; species Ampelocalamus luodianensis. Next base: position 63,298,191 of record CM070621.1, on the reverse strand, counting down.
GGTATGTCGAAGTCGTCCGTGTCCTGCGATTCCATGATGTAAGTTCACCGTATAGTGAAAATCGTAAGAAGGATGTAAATTCTTCATAACTCACGTCGTGCATACGGATTACGCTCGGGCGACCGGATATGCTGTGGCTGCCGGGCTCAGCCACATGAGACTTTCCCTTGCCGTTGTCGCGAGACTGTCCACGTCGGGCTGGTATGTCGAAGTCGTGCATGTCCTGCGATTCTATGATGTAAGTAAACCGTACAATGAAAAACGTAATAAGGATGTAAATTCTTCATAACTCACGTCGTCGATATGGATTACGTCCGGGTGAGTTTTGGGCTCCTTCGGTGCCTCCTCAACAGGGTTCGGTACGTAAGGTTTCCACCGCATGAAGTTCTCGGCCCGCACCGAGTAGTTCAGCATGTACTTCTGTTGGATGAATGCCATGTCGTACATGTTCGGGCCGTCGATCCACTGGAAGAAGTAGCAATGCATCTTGGGCTGTCATTGCGTGGGGATGGAGTTAAAAATTTAAGGAATTCAACGTTGAGGAAAATCGATGCGCGCGAAAGAAACGCTTACGAGGTGGTGCCCGCACGTGTATTACGCCCTGGCAACAGTGTCTGGGTGTGTGGATTGAATGATCTCTGCTGGTTCACCACACACACAATGCGGGATCAAAAAACGTGGTGGTACTTGAGCATCTTTCATTGTTCGATCTGGGTATTGTAGATGTTTCCTCTTTTGATGGCTAACGTAGCGAATATAGTAGGGTATGCCGTTAGCTACAGTATGGTCTGGCGGGCGAAGCGGAAAGTTCTCGAAGGGTTGTACAGTACCTACAAGGAGGCATACGACCTAGTCCCTAGAATGTTGAAGAAAATTGCGGATGCTAATCCGGGGACATGCGTCAACAGGATGGACAAGTCTGACCCGTCAAATATCCCACATTCCCTAATCCTCGATCGAGTCTTTGGGCATTTGGCCCGGCAGTCCAGGGCTTCTCCCACTGCCGTCCCGTCTTGACTATGGACGGTACTTTCCTTTGCGGGAAGTACAAGGGCACCATTCTCACCGCTATTGCTGCTGATGGCAACGACCAGTTGCTCCCAGTTGCTTTTGCAATTGTGGAGAATGAGAACACTGACAGTTGGTTGTGGTTCCTAGTCAACATAAAGTAACATATTGTAAGGGACAGACCGAATGTGTGCCTCATAACCGACCGTCATGTCGGTTTGTTGTCCGCGCTGCACACCATGCAGCACGGTACAAGCCCGCCGTTCCAATGGAACGACATGCACACACATTGGTGCATGCGGCATCTAGCCGCAAACTTCCACACGCGCTTCCGGAGCAAAGACCTCATGAGGAAGTTCAAGAAGCTCTGCTTGCAGAACCACAAGCGCAAGTTCGATGCCATGTGGCGGGAGCTTGAGGTCGAAACCGAGCGTGCAAGTGGAGGTTCTGGCCCAGGCGCACCACAAAGCGAGTTCACTGAATGGATGCGCGTGCATGCCCCCGACTATGAGAAATGGTCCCTTCTTCACGACACCTATGGTGCTCGGTACGACATCATGACAACCAACATGTTCGAGGTCTACAACGGTTATTGAAAGGGGTTCGTGCCCTGCCCATCACCGCTGTTGTCGAAGAGACATGGAATCGCACAGTTGGTTACTTCGTCAATCAGGCAATGATGGTGGTACTCGGAGGTTACCCTTGCCTACTTCTTCAAGTAGCATTTGGACGAAGGGAAGCAGTACTCGGAGGTTACCCTTGCCTACATGGACAAGAAGTTTACCAAGGCCCGATCCCATGTAGCTATCACAATGGATGGCGTGAGGAGGAAGTTCGAGATCCGCCTACGGGACAAATACGTTCGTGGCCACATGAGAGGTGACCGGAAGCATGTTTGCACCATAGGCGACGTGACGTAAAGGGGGTAAAAACGAAAATGCAAAAGACAAAAGAGCTTTCGGTGCGCACGCAGGATGCATGGAGGACTACCTGCCACGCCCGGGGCCGGGGGCAGGTGCCTGCCGTGCCCGCCATTGGGCAAGTGCTGCCGCGCTGGGTGGGGGCGGTGCTGCTGAGAGCCACCGCCGCGCTCGGGGCTAGGGCGGTGCTGCGTGCCTGGGCGGGGCAGTCACTGCCGCGCCCGGTGCCCGCGGTAGGAGCACTGTGTAGAGGCTACTTTTTACAAATTATGCCAGAAGAGAGCTAGTTTTGAAATTAAAACGAGCTACAGGGCCAGAAATGCAAAAATTTCCAATTTGTATCACTATGGTACTATTATAATTTAGATGCATGCAGTCACAAAGGATAGGAAAGAAGTATACCACAATTATTTGGCAAAGAAGTATACTGATAGGCAAACCCTTTTTCTTTCTAATTAAATATACCCATTTTCCCAAATGTACGTGCAAGTAATTACTTGGTTCAAGACACAATTACAAATTTAAAACCAAATTTAATCAAGAGTATAATCTATTATCAAAGTACTCCATGTTACAGAGACAGCTGTATAAACATAAAAATGAAGCAGCCCTCCCTTTCCATGGACAAACTACATTCAGATAATAGGATTGTGAGTTTGGTGCTGCTCTTTTCTGCTCCTGTGCATACCCTTTTCGTAAAGAAAAATGTTTACTAGAAAATTGAAGCAGCAACTCCAAAGTCTAGCAACTATTAATTCAATTACTACTATTGAATCAACTGCTAAATCCATTGGGTATACTAGAAACAGAAAACAACATGATAATTAACTGAAAAATGTTATAGTTCAACAGTAATCGACAAAGCAAAAGGGGTGTACTGACAAATTGAAAGGAGTATATTTCCCCACATTCATGAGGCCATGCATCGTCAAGGAATGCAGCTTCTAAGTAAAGAGTAATTGACAAAGCAAAAGGGGTGTACTGACAAACTAAAAGGAAGTATATTTCCCCAACCATGAGGCCATGCATCGTCAAGGAATGCAGCTTCTAAGTAAAGCTTATAGACAAGGTAAACTTTGTGGAGTAGTTTAATCTGAGTTTTGTTTTACCCTTCATAACATGAGAAAAAAATTCAGTATAATTAGACATACACCCAACTACCAAGTAGCTACACGGACGACATCATTATAATTAGACATACACCCAACTAGCAACTAGCAAGTAGCTCTAATCCGCTGCTCAACTGAAAGAAGGATTCGCTCGGGGCAGGAACTCGACGCCGTAGCTGTTGGGGAAAGCTGAGAGGAGTCATCGTCGGAATCAACACCGCTCTGTGAGATACTCCCACCGTCAGCCACCAACAAGCCCAGATCTGCCTAGGCTCCACTGCTCACCTGAAAGAAGGAGTTACTTGGGGGAAGAACTCAACGCCGTAGCCATTGGGGGAGCTGAGAGGAGTCGTCTCTGGAATCGATGCCGCTCTGCAAGATACTCCCGCCGTTGGCCACCTGGAGTCGTCGCATAACACACCAAAATCTAATCAGCACATGAGGAGTATTGGGATACTAATCCATCCGCAAAAATATATATTAGATTGAAGTGTCCTCCTCAAAGATACGATTGGATATCAGATCCCACACAGGGGGAAGATTCGAGGCAGCTATTGAGTGGAAAAATGCAAATGGATAGAAGAGCAATGCTACGGATGTTCCCATGAATCCAGTATAAATAGAAAGGATATGCACAATGCACAAACTGTTGACCTTTGCGAGTCCAATCGGACTGAAGCGACAAAGGCATGTGAGCTAATCCATCTCATGATCCCCTTGATCATCACTGTCGTGCTCCAATCACCGGTGCCAGCGCTAGGGGCGGCCGCCGAAATCCTTTACTGAGGAGCTCCACGCTGCCAGAATTCCGATTGGGTTCTAGAGCCACATCACTGAAAACTCGATTGGAGCTCTTGCGTCGCCGAAATCATAATAGCTTCTCCGCCCAAAATCCTGAAGGAATAGCGCCGAGCCTGATCCATCGGAGAAAATCGGAGGTCAACACGGTTTGCATATTTACTAGATGATTTTAATTAAAGAAAAATCAAAACGGGTTTTACCTTTGGCACTCAGTAGCGCGCCCGTGGGGCATGTTTGATCGAAAGGATTCTGATTGACTGTGGATGGAGACGGGAGTAGGTACTCCTGGTAGTACTAAGCTATTTTCATATATATATATATATATAATTTGTTTTGCCTCCCAGGTTATGTGCAAACATGGGGATTATGGAGAAGATAAGAACAAGCTTTCTGCTAGTATTTTCAATTGTCAAACCTTAGTTAGTTATGCTATTTACTTTTATCAAATATGTATGTTATGTTGTGAGGATTGTGTCTAGTCTATCGTGGTGAGGTTTGGATGGTGTATACTTGTTGTAACTTTCAATCTGCCATGAGAACTGAATTTGAAACTGGTCTAATGAATTTCCTTGTCTGTATACCCTTTGTAATGAGACTTGAATATTATGGTAATGCGAGTATATTTTCATTGTGTTGGGGTTTGGGTCGTGTATGCTTGTCGATATACCCTTGTCTGATTTCTCTGTGTTTGTGTTGTTTTTGCTGTCCTTGTCTGTGTTGTTGAAGCTCTTGGCCTATTATCTATATGGCATTAGGAGTCAATAAAGAGAAGATCAAGTTGAAGGATTCGTGATGTACCATCTTCTTTTGACCGTGTGTAGGAAGTAATTTGTGTTCATGCAGTAGATTTTTTTGGTTCATGATTATGCTCTTTTGACGAAGTATTGTGGTGTTTTGATTAGACTTGTAAGTTGGCCTGCACACTTAATTTGATGTCTGGTTTTGCCTTCTTAGAATGACAATGAGCTATACATATGCAAGACATCTACAACCTGTTATTGTTTACAAAATGTTTTCATTTGACATTTTTTTCGTGTGTTCCTTGGCAACTTGGCAATTGTTATGAGGTAGCAAAATCTGGCTTCATGGTTGAGCTCTGTTTCTTATATCCCGAGATTCTGTGAAATCAACGATAACAAATGAGTGAACTTGCCATTACATGACTACATGTAATGCCCCAGAAAGCAAACAAACATGCTTCAGCCCACCTCCCACGTGGGATGAGGCATGAAGACATGTAGCAACTGGCTTGGGCTGCTTTCATCGTTGCTTCAATTCCATGGATGCACACGTATGAATATTCTCTATTCTTTGGTTAAATTTCCCGGATCAATCTCATTGACGATACTTCGTAAAAAAAAATCTCATTGATGACACTGCACCAACGCGGCAGCATCACTAAGGGCTTGTTTGGGAACTGAAATCCAGGCCGGGATCCAAGCCAATTCGCGGGGATAGAAATCCATGGGGAAAGTTTCCCCAGGTCAGTTAGAAGGCCCATTTGGATGCCCACCAGATGGGGATTTCACCCCCAATCCACGCCGTTTCCATCGGGAAAAAAACCTCGACTCCCCATGTCGGGAAAACTCTCCCCGTCACGTCGCCTCTCCTTCGCACACCCCATCTCCGCCTTGCGACAACGCTCGCAGCTCACTCGCTCGTGATCGTCTCCACCTCCACCTCCACCGAGCTCGAGTGGGAGGAGGCCCGAGAGTTGCTCCACGTCGACATCGACATGGCCAAGACCTGCGGCATCAGCCCGGGGATGGCCTTCGCGCGCGCCGTGCTCCCGAGGCTGGAGGCCCCCGGCGTTGGGGTCGGGGTCGAGCTCGTGCCGTGCGCCGTCGGCTTTGGTGCTTCTTGGCGATGAATCTTGGGGGATTTCGCTCAGATTTGGTAAAAGATTTGAGTTCTTTGGTGGTCAAAGTCGGGTTCTTAGGGGCGGAATCGGGTTGGGGTTGGGTGGTAAGGTAGATCTTGGCGCTGATTTGGAGATTTATTGGTGTAGGATCTAGAGTTTTTGGAGGTGGTGGTGGGTTTGCGCGGCCGGGAGAAATGGCGGTAGCTGTGCGTGGAGAGGGCGACTAGCGACATGCGGATCGGCCCGGACTGAGCCGTCAACATCGAGCTCTACGACATCATCAACATGGATCCCGGGTCTGGTCGCCCTCTCTGTGTATCTTGTCTCTGATTTGTTTGAATTAGTGTTATTAGTATAACGTGTTAAGAAGTATCGCTGATTTTCTACTTTGTTCATCCTGGGGGATTAGGATTTGCGTATCAGTTGTGGTTTTGGGTCAGATTAGAGATCTTAATACTAGTTGTGCTTCTTTCATTGGATTGGACTGCTGCGGGTTAGGTATGTGCTTATTTTCTTGGTGATTTGTTCTCCTTAGATGTAATAAGGAACGATATAGCATCCACAGAGTATGATTCAGTACGGTCAATTTTGAGTATTAATGTGAGATGAGTTTGAACGAAAATTCCCTTTCAATATTATACTTGCTATCTTTGAACTTTCTCGCTTGTTGTTTGACTATAGGTCATAGCTAAGCATCTTTTGGTAAAAGAGGTGGCTGGTATAAAGGATATGTTTGAAAAGATGGATCTAAACAAAGATAATATGATTAATTTTGAATTTTTGATGAACTGAAGCTTGGGCACCAAATGCCTGATGTAGATGTCCAAATACTAACGGAATGTAACAGCCCTAAGTTAGGGTTTGTGTTTCAAATGTAATACTATGAGGATAAATTAAAATTTTGATGCCTCATGAAATCATTTGGAAATTTTCTAAGATTTTCCCCTAGCAATTTCTATTTTCTAGAACCATGTTCTTGTGATGGAAGTTGTTGTCAACAAAAATTTCAACCCTAATCTTGTGATCATCCTCTGGAAGTATTTTTTCTATTTTATTAACCATCCTAGTAACCTCTCTGCAAAATCTCACAATTTTTAGAGTTTGTTTGCCATTTCATAAGGCCAAGTCAAACCAGTTTGAAATCTGGTCAACTCCTTAGGGCAGCAGCTTGTGAATTTTCTTGGGAGCATTTCACTGCATAAAAACTTCTGGAAAAATTATGCAAGGTTTTACTCTGTGCAAAGGAGTTACCATAAAAATTTCAGAAGTTTTGGAGCTGCGGAGCTACCTCTAAAAATTCCCCAACCCTCTCAGCCTTTTAAAAATCAGAATCTAAAATCACTGTTTGTCGGGCTCGAACCCGACTCAGACTCAAGTCCGATCGCGCCGCTCGGTTCAGCCACACCGTCTTGCTGCACCGCGCGAGCCCGATGGATGTCAACCGTCCTGTGGGGACCCCGGTTTATTCGGCTTGTAATACTTAGTCTTCCATTGACCCTAGCATCACAAATCAAATAAACCAAGCCCCGAGATATGTATACTTCCCAGAAATGCAGTATACACACCCCGTTACAAAATCATGCATCAATTCCATACAACAGGTCTAACAGAAGACATACATAATAGGGATTTATTACAACAAGGGCCAACCGGCCCAAAAGCAACAAAATAACAATTAGACAGCGGAAACAAAAGGGCCATAAGATGGCAAAAACAAAAGAGCCAATTAGTGTGCCTTTACCCACAAGGCAACCAACCGGGCCCCCAAGCTAGTCGTCAAACCCGTAGCACATCTCACAAAAGGGAAGCCCTTGGGGCTCACCTTCTTCCTCTGCAACAAAAACATTAAGCAAAGCAACTGAGTACAAAAATTGTTTTTGTACTCGCAAGACTAACGTGTAAGGGTAACAAAACTATAATTAACTACATGCAAGCTTTATTTAAGTGGAGGGGGCTCTGGACTTACTTTTAGCATAAAGCGAGTTTTCATTTGCAATAATGTAATAGATTCAAAGCAATTTGACAAACTGATTGTAATTGTTGAAATAACAGCGATACAATAAGTATAAGAGTAACCACCTATTGGTGACTATCCCAATAGCCACCACACATAGCACGAATCCCAGATTCGTACCACCCATGCCAAGTTTTAATTTAAAAGGTTGTAGTCTAGTTCTCACGGGGCGTATCCGAGCGTGTCCATAACCTAGGACGAGGCTATTCGAATAGTTTTAACCCTGCAGGGGTGTACCAATGTACCCACACTTCAGAACGCCTTTAAGCCACAAAAGCACACTTCCGAAGGTATGCAGGCACGGCTAAGTCCTACGAGACGCTTTCCAATATTGTGCATTGACTACGAGCCGCTCGTATGGATCGGAATCCATACGCTTACATTGCCAGCCGAAAGACAACTAGCCATCACGGGGGAAGCCTTTCGGACTCTACAATGCTCCCAGCACCATCCCTCCTGCGGCTCCCTACGACCCGAAGCCAATACACGCCAAAGTACTAAGTCAAGAGAGGTCCCATACCCTCTAGTGTGGTTAGCACGCAAAAATGCTCAGTACGGTGGCGCAAGTAACTCGGTCCTTAATTGACCCGGGCACCATTCCAGTCACACCCACAAGCACACCAACATACCATTGTGCCCAAGTCTAAATTATTTTGTTTTCATTTTTAGTTTTCACAATAAACATAGCAAAAGCTGAATCATAAAGTTATAATAATTTTGTGTGATCAAGGTTACCGACTAAGTCGATAACCGCCCAATTCTACCGGTATCTAAGCATTGCTAAGCATCATATCGTAAAGACAAATAAAAGGCCCTAAATCATTCACCGGGCTCTAATTCACTGGTGAGGATAATATTCCTAAGGTAGTGACAGGGGTGAACAATTTAGGGGAAACGATGCAATAGGATTAGCTACCTCTATTCGGCAAAATTATTCATTGACACAAAAGCATGCATACATACAAGTAAAACAAAGTATTAGATTTTAAAAGTAATGGGATGGAGTGGATATGATCAAACTGCTTGCCTTGCTGTAGATCACTTTCTCACTGCAGAGGATTCACTCACGTAATCAATAATTCCTTCGGAACCTAACGCGAAAAGGCGATAACCAAATAAGAACAAGAACTCCAAATAAAACTCCACAGCAAAAGAACATCCAAATCCAATGAAATTTCTACAGCAGCTAGGGGTTGATTTTAGACAAATTTAGAAACAAGAAACAGGTCATTTGGACTTAGCATGAAAAAGTTATGGCTAAACTAAGTTCTCTCAGCTTGAAATATCATAATTAAATTAGTTATGATTACTGTTCATGGCGAAAATTTCTATAATGATCTGGAACTTGAAATTTTTATGGTAGGTAGATATGGTTACCCTAACAACAGCAAAACTGAGTTTGCACAATTTGGAGTTATAATGAATTAGTTATGATTTTTCTAAGTTCTAAAACTAGTGAACCATTAATTTCAGTGGCAAGGATCAAATGAAGACCTATTCTATAATACAGTACAATCCTAGTGGGTCTTAACAAAACTTAGTTTGCTCAGCTTGGTATTACAGAGAATAAATTATGCATTTTACAAATTTTCAATGAATTTCTAAACCACTATTTCATAGTAAACAAGTTCATGCAGTTTATATCATTTTCTATTTCATAACAGTGCCTAAATTCATTCTCAGATTAAAGTTCATACTCTAACAGAGCTACAGCAACTGGAATCATTCAAAAAGGAGTTAAAATGACCAAGTTATGCACTTTTGAAATTTGGAACATCAAAAGACTTAAAAAATTTGAGCTCTCGGGAGGTCCAAAAGAACTGGAAGACAAGGGAGAGGTCGTGGGCCGTTGATCTTGCATTGCAGGGCCACAGACCTCGAAGCATAGCGCACAAAAGACCTCCTCCCGCACTGGGGAGGTCTGGACCGTTGAGATCTGATCCAACGGCCACGACCAGTGCGTGCACAGCGCACGCAAAGGAGGTCCACGCGCCTAACGGAGGTCGTGACCGTCAGATCGAGATCTGGCGGTCCCGAGCACTAGGGAAGGCCCTAAGGATAAACCTACGGAGGGAGGTCTGGACGGCTAAGATCTCACGGAGGAGGTCTTCAACGGTCTAGATTTCCAGAGGGAGGTCTTTAACGGACACGATCAAGTGAGGGAGGTCCTGGGCGATCAAGATTGAACGAGGGAGGTCCTAAGGCTTTAAATCTGAGGAAGGAGGTCTAGCCCGTTAGATCTAAATCTAACGGTTTAGACCAGAGGAGGAGGTCCTAACGCTACGGATCTAAAGGAGGAGGTCCGAGACGGTCAAGATCTCCAGAGGGAGGTCTAGATCGGCTGGGATTGACACGAGGAGGTCTTGGATGGCCAAGATCTTCTTGGGGAGGTCCTAAGCGAAAGGGTTTTAATCGGAGGAGATCTGGACGGCTCGGATTAGACCTAGGGAGGTCCTGAATGGTTCAGATCGACGCGGAGGGAGGTCTGAGCGCTAAGGATTTTACAAAAAGAGATCTAACGCTCAGATCTAAACCGGGGAGGTCGTGAACGGCTAGGATCGAGCCTAAGAGGTCCTGAGCGGGGGTTTTCTTTGTAAAAAGGCCAGGGGTGGTCTTTTGCAAAGAGGACCTCGGGGGGGTGGCTCAGGGGTGGTTTTTATAAAACAACTAAGGGAGGTCTTTTTGCAAAGAGGACCCCAAGGAGGTCCGAGAGGGTGGTCTTTACAAAAAAAAGACCACGAGGAGGTCTTTTTGCACAGGAGTGGTTCTAGCGGCTCAGATTAGATCTCGGGACATCCTGGACGGCTGAGATCTAACCAGGTGAGGTCGTGGGCACTTAAGGTTTTTGCGAACAGAGACCTACGGTCAAGATCTACGCTCAAGAGGTCCTCAACGGCTCGGATTGCGAGGAGGTCCCAAGACTTAACGTTGTGCGAAACGCAGCCCACGGCTCGATTGAACCCGGGTGGTCCTAAACGGTGGAGATAACTCGAGGAGGAGGTCCTAGCGGTTGGGATTTTACAGGAGGCCTTAGGCGTGAGGATTTAGCTGAGGAGGACCCGATGGCTAAGATCTCCCGGGGAGGTCTTAACGCCCGATTCAAACCGAAGAGGTCCTCGCGACCTAGAGTTTTCACGCACAAGATCCTATGGTCGGATCTAACACGAGGTGGTCTTGGATGGTTGAGATTGACCCAGGGAGGTCCCGAGACTTAGGATTTTTCGAAAAGAACCTAAGGCCCTGATCTAATCTTGGAGAGGTCGTGAACGGCCAAGATTAGCCCGAGGAGGTCCGGGGTTTTCTTTTAATGGCGCGGGGGGACCACTGGACAGTGACAAACAGGGGCGGCTAAGACAAATTTATTGCTCCTGATGATTGGCAATAAATGAACCTAAAAGGGACACTAAAAGACTTTCGGATTTAATTTCTAAGCCCATGGCCCACATGTCAGTGACACCACAGCGCAGATTAAGACACGATTAATGCACCAATGATTAGCAATGATTGTGCATTAAAGCTGTCCTAAAAAGATGATGAAAATGAGAGCTCTGAACCGGCAAACTCCCGAGTGCGCTCACGGCCTGCCGCCGGCGACTCCGGCCGCGGCGGCGCCAACTACACACTGGAATGAAACCGCAATATCATCACGGGGCTAAAGGTGGCAACTTTACCGGCGGCGACGGCTCAGAATGCCGGCGAGCCGGAGAGGGGTGGTGAACAGATTTTTGGCAAAACCGAAAACACGAAAAAGGCTCGATACGACCTAACCTGACACGTGCTTGAGCTCTAGGAGGCTAGAATGAACTCACCAGGGCCAAGATGAGGTTCAGAGGAGCTCGGAGGATAGGAGGAAGCCGAAGAAGGTGCCCTGGTGACCACGAACTCGCCGGAGGTGAGGAAGAAGGCAGGGACAGCCTCGAAGAACAGGTTCCCACAGAGACTCCCACTGCGAAATCAACCAAAGAGAGTTAGGGAAAGCTTGAGGTGATCAAGACTACCAAAAGACAAGCCAAGAACTTGAGGGAACCACTGGAGCTTAAGCTGCAACAATGGCGGCAAGGGTGGTGTTCTTGGGTGCTCGGGCTTGGAGCTCACGCTCACAACCGAGGGAGTTTCAAACACGCAAGGGTTGGAGAAAGAAAAGGAGGAAGAAGGCATAAGCTATACATAGCCGGGGCGCTTGGCAATGGCTCAGACATGTTCACTGTGAACATGGTCCATGCCCCTGCCAAGAGCACGCATGGAGGACATGACAGAGAAGGTGAAGACTTTTAGGGTTAAAGCTGCAGGGCATTAAATGCGTGGCAGCTAAAAGAGCCGTTGACTTGGACAAAAAGGTGACATATCACTGTCCTCAACTGCCTTGGTCCTGACACATGTGCAGATGTGCAAAAAATCATGGTGAGCAGACCTCAGGGAGGTCGTGAGGAAGAGAAACAGAGCTGAGGGAGGTCCTGGACGTCCTAGATCACCCGATGTAGAAGAGGTCCTAACACTAAGGGGAGGTCTGAGCCCCCGATCCAGGGATGAACAGCCCACGATCACCCAAGCGCTAGGGGTGGTCGGGGAGGTCTAAGAAGGGTTCCCAAGGGTGGTCTTTGCAAAAGATGCAAAAGAGGTCCTAGGGTGGTCTTTTGAGGAGGTCCCTGATCGTTGGATTGAAAACCATCGGTCCAGACCACACATGCCCAATTGACCACGCCCAGTGCAGTTAGGTGGCTAGGCGCGACCAAGGCCGGAGGTTGGGCTCGGCTCTGAGCTTGAGTCCGACTCAGACCTGATAGAGAATTTTGAAAGTAGGGTTTAGAAAGGACAGAAACTTTGAGGGTTTGTTTGAGGTAGCAGACCAACTCCAAAATTTCTGAAATTTTTACAGGAGCTTGCTGACTCAAACTCGGACCTTGCATAAAATTTTCAGAGGTTTTGGTGCTGTGGATTTTCCTCCAAAAATTTGACAAGGTGTTGGTCCTCTGTTTGACCAGATTTTGATTTGGTTTGACTTGCCTCCAAAAGCATTCAACAATTTCTAAAAATTGTGAAATTTTTCAGAGGAGCCACTTACCATCCCAAGAACTTAGGAAAAATATTCCCAGGAAATGATCGCAAGATGGAACAAGAATGTTTTTGAAGGATCAAGATTTGGATCAAAGACTTGTGACCTTGTATTTCCATAACTTCTTGTACAAAAGCTGTTCAGTACAAACAGGAAATACAAGATGTAAGAAAAAGTTTTTAAATTCCCCTCATTTTCTTACATTAGAACACAAGTCTAAAACTTGGGATGTTACAACTCTCCCCCCCCCTTACAAAAATCTCGTCCCGAGATTTGGCTCACTCGAAAAAAGAAAGAGGGGTAGTCCGAACATGGGCACAGAGCACCATCGGTACTTGGCAAGCTTACGATCCTCGAGATATAACGCTCAGCCAAGTAGCCTATACGAAACTTGGTTTTGACTGGTAGAAAGCGTGCCACATTAGTCGACACGGGGAAGCTTAACAAGTCCAGATATCATGAAGATTGACAGAATGAGAGATCTTTCTAGATTCAAAAGGTGGTGGGGCAAGATCGTTGTTAGCTGGCGGAGCGATTTGTCTGGTTAATTCCGCCAACAACAGGATCTCAGCCTGCTGGCTAGGTATGCAGAGTCATCCATCCACAGCTAGCTTCTTGGAGGAACCAAGGCCATACTTAGTTGGTGGAGCAATTTGTCTGGTTACTCCACTAACGAATGGGACCTTGACTTGATAACTAGCTATACGGAGTCATCCCTCCGCAGCTAGTTCCTAAGAGGGATTACGGCCGCTTAGGCCACAGAAATTTGAGGCAAGAACTTGGATGTGATGCCCTGGGAGGTATAGGGAAAAGAGAGGTGCCACTCAAGCCAAACGATTGCTGAGCGGACTAGATACGATCCACCAAGGTGGGTGGCACAACCAAGGCAGCATGAAGGCCATGCTCAACCACTCCCAAGTTGAGCGGCTGGAATTCCTTCAGCAAGGGTGGGCTGATGATCTCAATTTAAACAAAGCAGTAGCAAGGCGAAAAGTTAACAAGAAGCGTACCCAACATGGCGTTAGGCACCTCCAGTGCTTCCTTGGCGGAGAGGAAGTTGGATTGACCACGAGCAGTCTTTAGATCTTGATTCTTCACAGGGCATTTGTTGGCGCAGTGCCCCATTCTGAGGCAATGAAAGCATGTGACCTCGGCCAGATTGCGGGGGCCACCCTGCTGCTGGGCCGCAGGTGCATGAGACTGAACCACGGCCCGCGGAGGGCGAGGGGTTGCTGCAAGCTCTTTAGGACAACTATGCGTATAGTGACCCCTGTTGTTACAGAAGAAGCAAGTGGCATCCGCCATTTGTTGACGCTTGCGACGATCCTTTGGCTTCTTCTTTCTGGCCCCAGCAACTACGGGATTCTCGACCGTAAGTTGAAACTCGGGAAAGGTATAGACTGGTAATTTGTCCTGCAGCTCCACCGACAAATCATCCAAGAACTTCTCTGGTCTGGAAGCATTGGCGATTGCGATACTTGTAGACGACCGAAGAAGCAGTCGCTGAAGCTTTAATGACCTGGCGATCACCAGACTCATGCTACATTCTTTGGAAGAGTGAGTGCTTCCCTCACAGAGAAAACAAGTGACTTTGGCAGTCGGACAGTTTCCGGGTAGGTGGTTTTCATCGCAATTTGGGCAAGCTGTGGTACACCCGATGTCAGAGTGTCCTTCCTCACCACAATACGGCGGACCTTGGCCTTCCCAGGGTTGCAACCTTCGGCGACATGGCTCTTTTTACCATGGTCACAGCAAAAGGGAGACCACAATCCATCACAATCGCCGGAGGGGAGGCGCTTGCAATCCTTGTCTGGACAGTTGGGGCCAGGGAGGTTTTCACGCCGCCACCACGACCTAGTCATTCTTTGGTCCGTCCGGACATCCTATTCGAAGAGATGGGTTAGCGCGAACCCAAGACTAGAAGTCGAAAGCGCGAAAGAAAGGTCGGGGCTAAGGTATTCTCACAAAGTTAGGTGAGGGTAGATACTAAGATGGACAAGGATCAAATCCGAAAGCTTAAGGCAAAGAACAATTAACCACTAAGAAATGAACTCAAAAAGCTCAAAAACAACCGCAAAATCAACACAAGGTTTCAATCACAAGGTCAACTTCCCGGTACGACTAACTCGTATGGAGGGAACGAGCAATCGGTTTAGGAAGGTAAATTTCAGCATGCAACTCAAATTCTAATAGGACCAAATAGCAGGGTAGAACCACTAACAATAGTGTTAGATACTTAGCCAACTAATATCACTTCTTATCCTTTTATTCCCACAAGTTTTAGTTGAATTTTCCTCTCATTATCTACCTTCTTTAGAACCTTTGAGCTTGCTGTCTGGAAATTTACGCTTGCTGTCCAGATTTTGCATCCAAGCTCCAAGTCGAAATTCAGCATTCCAGAAGCTTGTAGAAGGGCAGCTAACACTTCAATTTGCCAAACTCATTGGTTCCCAAAACCCAACTTAAACGATAACAACTATCTTCGAAGGAAGATGAGAGAGGGAAAACAATTTTCCAAATTTAACCAAGAATAAGGTGAGATGAGCAAGCTAAGATAGGTAAGGAGTAAAATCTGAGAGCTTACTTAAGTTTTCATAAACTATTTAAAAGTAAGTTTTCAAAATATTCTAGAGGCGACCAAGCTAGGGGTTTCTACGGTCAGTATGGCTCTGATACCAACTTTGTGGGGACCCCGGTTTATTCGGCTTGTAATACTTAGTCTTCCATTGACCCTAGCATCACAAATCAAATAAACCAAGCCCCGAGATATGTATACTTCCCAGAAATGCAGTATACACACCCCGTTACAAAATCATGCATCAATTCCATACAATAGGTCTAACAGAAGACATACATAATAGGGATTTATTACAACAAGGGCCAACCGGCCCAAAAGCAACAAAATAACAATTAGACAGCGGAAGCAAAAGGGCCATAAGATGGCAAAAACAAAAGAGCCAATTAGTGTGCCTTTACCCACAAGGCAACCAACCGGGCCGCCAAGCTAGTCGTCAAACCCGTAGCACATCTCACAAAAGGGAAGCCCTTGGGGCTCACCTTCTTCCTCTGCAACAAAAACATTAAGCAAAGCAACTGAGTACAAAAATTGTTTTTGTACTCGCAAGACTGACGTGTAAGGGTAACAGAACTATAATTAACTACATGCAAGCTTTATTTAAGTGGAGGGGGCTCTGGACTTACTTTTAGCAGAAAGCGAGTTTTCATTTGCAATAATGTAATAGATTCAAAGCAATTTGACAAACTGATTGTAATTGTTGAAATAACAGCGATACAATAAGTATAAGAGTAACCACCTATTGGTGACTATCCCAATAGCCACCACACATAGCACGAATCCCAGATTTGTACCACCCATGTCAAGTTTTAATTTAAAAGGTTGTAGTCTAGTTCTCACGGGGCGTATCCGAGCGTGTCTATAACCTAGGACGAGGCTATTCGAATAGTTTTAACCCTGCAGGGGTGTACCAATGTACCCACACTTCAGACCGCCTTTAAGCCACAAAAGCACACTTCCGAAGGTATGCCGGTACGGCTAAGTCCTACGAGACGCTTTCCAATATTGTGCATTGACTACGAGCCTCTCGTATGGATCGGAATCCATACGCTTACATTGCCAGCCGAAAGACAACCAGCCATCACGGGAGAAGCCTTTCGGACTCTACAATGCTCCCAGCACCATCCCTCCTGCGGCTCCCTGCGACCCGAAGCCAATACACTCCAAAGTACTAAGTCAAGAGAGGTCCCATACCATCTAGTGTGGTTAGCACGCAAAAATGCTCAGTACGGTGGCGCAAGTAACTCGGTCCTTAATTGACCCGGGCACCATTCCAGTCACACCCACAAGCACACCAACATACCATTGTGCCCAAGTCTAAATCATTTTGTTTTCATTTTTAGTTTTCACAATAAACATAGCAAAAGCTGAATCATAAAGTTATAATAATTTTTTGTGATCAAGGTTACCGACTAAGTCGATAACCGCCCAATTCTACCGGTATCTAAGCATTGCTAAGCATCATATCGTAAAGACAAATAAAAGGCTCTAAATCATTCACCGGGCTCTAATTCACCGGTGAGGATAATATTCCTAAGGTAGTGGCAGGGGTGAACAATTTAGGGGAAACGATGCAATAGGATTAGCTACCTTTATTCGGCAAAATTATTCATTGACACAAAAGCATGCATACATACAAGTTAAACAAAGTATTAGATTTTAAAAGTAATGGGATGGAGTGGATATGATCAAACTGCTTGCCTTGCTATAGATCACTTTCTCGCTGCAGAGGATTCACTCACGTAATCAATAATTCCTTCGGAACCTAACGCGAAAAGGCGATAACCAAATAAGAACAAGAACTCCAAATAAAACTCCAGAGCAAAAGAACATCCAAATCCAATGAAATTTCTACAGCAGCTAGGGGTTGATTTTAGACAAATTTAGAAACAAGAAACAGGTCATTTGGACTTAGCATGAAAAAGTTATGGCTAAACTAAGTTCTCTCAGCTTGAAAAATCATAATTAAATTAATTATGGTTACTATTCATGACAAAAATTTCTAGAATGATTTGGAACTTGAAATTTTTATGGTAGGTAGATATGGTTACCCTAACAACAGCAAAACTGAGTTTGCACAATTTGGAGTTATAATGAATTAGTTATGATTTTTCTAAGTTCTAAAACTAGTGAACCATTAATTTCAGTGGCAAGGATCAAATGAAGACCTATTCTATAATACAGTACAATCCTAGTGGGTCTTAACAAAACTTAGTTTGCTCAGCTTGGTATTACAGAGAATAAATTATGCATTTTATAAATTTTCAATGAATTTCTAAACCACTATTTCATAGTAAACAAGTTCATGCAGTTTATATCATTTTCTATTTCATAACAGTGCCTAAATTCATTCTCAGATTAAAGTTCATACTCTAACAGAGCTACAACAACTGGAATCATTCAAAAAGGAGTTAAAATGACCAAGTTATGCACTTTTGAAATTTGGAACATCAAAAGACTTAGAAAATTTGAGCTCTCGGGAGGTCCAAAAGAACTGGAAGACAAGGGAGAGGTCGTGGGCCATTGATCTTGCATCGCAGGGCCACAGACCTCGAAGCATAGCGCACAAAAGACCTCCTCCCGACCGGGAGGTCTGCATGCTGGGTGAGATCGATCCAACGGCCACGCACAAGGCGCGCACAGCGCACGCAAAGGAGGTCCACGCGCCTAACGGAGGTCGTGACCGTCAAATCGAGATCTGGCGGTCCCGAGCACTAGGGGAGGTCCTAAGGATAAACCTACGGAGGGAGGTCTGGACGGCTAAGATCTCACGGAGGAGGTCTTCAACGGTCTAGATCTCCAGAGGGAGGTCTTTAACGGACACGATCAAGTGAGGGAGGTCCTGGGCGATCAAGATTGAACGAGGGAGGTCCTAAGGCTTTAAATCTGAGGAAGAAGGTCTAGCCCGTTAGATCTAAATCTAATGGTTTAGGCCAGAGGAGGAGGTCCTAACGCTACGGATCTAAAGGAGGAGGTCCGAGACGGTCAAGATCTCCAGAGGGAGGTCTAGATCGGCTGGGATTGACACGAGGAGGTCTTGGATGGCCAAGATCTTCTCGGGGAGGTCCTAAGCGAAAGGGTTTTAATCGGAGGAGATCTGGACGACTAGGATTAGACCTAGGGAGGTCCTGAATGGTTCAGATCGACGCGGAGGGAGGTCTGAGCGCTAAGGATTTTACAAAAAGAGATCTAACGCTCAGATCTAAACCGGGGAGGTCGTGAACGGCTAGGATCGAGCCTAAGAGGTCCTGAGCGGGGGTTTTCTTTGTAAAAAGGCCAGGGTTGGTCTTTTGCAAAGAGGACCTCTAGGGGGGGGTGGCTCAGGGGTGGTTTTTATAAAACAACTAAGGGAGGTCTTTTTGCAAAGAGGGCCCCAAGGAGGTCCGAGAGGGTGGTCTTTACAAAAAAATACCACGAGGAGGTCTTTTTGCACAGGAGTGGTTCTAGCGGCTCAGATTAGATCTCGGGACGTCTTGGACGGCTGAGATCTAACCAGGTGAGGTCGTGGGCACTTAAGGTTTTTGCGAACAGAGACCTACGGTCAAGATCTACGCTCGAAGAGGTCCTCAACGTCTCAGATTGCACGAGGAGGTCCCGAAGACTTAACGTTGGCGTAAACGAGCCCACTCAGATTGAACCCGGGGTGGTCCTAAACGGTGGAGATAACTCGAGGAGGAGGTCCTAGCGGTTGGGATTTTACAGGGAGGCCTTAGGGGTGAGGATTTAGCGGAGGAGGACCCCGATGGCTAAGATCTCCCCGGGGGAGGTCTTAACGGCCCAGATTCAAACCGAAGAGGTCTTGCGACCTAGAGTTTTCACAGAAAAGATCCTATGGTCAGGATCTAACACGAGGGTGGTCTTGGACGGTTGAGATTGAACCGAGGGGAGATCCTGAGACTTAGGATTTTTCGGAAAAGAACCTAAGGCCCAGATCTAATCTTGAGAGGTCGTGAACGGCCAAGATTAGCCCGAGGAGGTCCGGGGTTTTCTTTTAATGGCGCGGGACCACCGGATAGCGACAAACAGGGGCGGCTAAGACAAATTTATTGCTCCTGATGATTGGCAATAAATGAACCTAAAAGGGACACTAAAAGACTTTCGGATTTAATTTCTAAGCCCATGGCCCACATGTCAGTGACACCACAACGCAGATTAAGACACGATTGATGCACCAATGATTAGCAATGATTGTGCATTAAAGCTGTCCTAAAAAAATTATGAAAACGGGAGCTCTGAACCGGCAAACTCCCGAGTGCGCTCACGGCCTGCCGCCGGCGACTCCGGCCGCGGCGGCGCCAACTACACACTGGAATGAAACCACAATATCATCATGGGGCTAAAGGTGGCAACTTCACCGGCGGCGACGGCTCAGAACGCCGGCGAGCCGGAGAGGGTGGTGAACAGATTTTTGGCAAACCGAAACACGAAAAAGGCTCGATACGACCTAACCTGACACGTGCTTGAGCTCTAGGAGGCTAGAATGAACTCACCAGGGCCAAGATGAGGTTCAGAGTAGCTTGGAGGATAGGAGGAAGCCGAAGAAGGTGCCATGGTAACCACGAACTCGCCGGAGGTGAGGAAGAAGGTAGGGACAGCCTCGAAGAACAGGTTCCCACAGAGACTCCCACTGCGAAATCAACCAAAGAGAGTTAGGGAAAGCTTGAGGTGATCAAGACTACCAAAAGACAAGCCAAGAACTTGAGGGAACCACTCGAGCTTGAGCTGCAACAATGGCGGCAGGGGTGGTGTTCTTGGGTGCTCGGGCTTGGAGCTCACGCTCACAACCGAGGGAGTTTCAAACACACAAGGGTTGCAGAAAGAAAAGGAGGAAGAAGGCATAAGCTATACATAGTCGGGAGCTTGGCAATGGCTCGACATGTTCATCGTGAACATGGTCCATGCCTCGCCAAGAGCACACATGGAGGACATGAGAGAAGGTGAAGACTTTTAGGTTAAAGTCGCAGGCGTTAAATGCGTGGCGCCTAAAAGAGCCGTTGACATGGACAAAAGGTGACATATCACGTCCTCAATCGCCCGGTCCCGACACATGTGCAGATGTGCGAAAAATCATGGCGAGCAGACCTCAGGGAGGTCGTGAGGAAGAGAAACAGAGCTGAGGGAGGTCCTGGACGTCCCAGATCACCCGATGCAGAGGAGGTCCTAACACTAAGGGGAGGTCTGAGCCCCCGATCCAGGGATGAACTGCCCACGATCACCCAAGCGCTAGGGGTGGTCGGGGAGGTCTAAGAAGGGTTCCCAAGGGTGGTCTTTGCAAAAGATGCAAAAGAGGTCCTAGGGTGGTCTTTTGAGGAGGTCCCTGATCGTTGGATTGAAAACCAACGGTCCAGACCACACGTGCCCAATTGACCACACCCAGTGCAGTTAGGTGGCTAGGCGCGACCAAGGCCGGAGGTTGGGCTCGGGTCTGAGCTTGAGTCCGACTCAGACATAATAGAGAATTTTGAAAGTAGGGTTTAGAAAGGACAGAAACTTTGAGGGTTTGTTTGAGGTAGCAGACCAACTCCAAAATTTCTGAAATTTTTACAGGAGCTTTCTGACTCAAACGCGGACCTTGCATAAAATTTTCAGAGGTTTTGGTGCTGTGGATTTCCCTCCAAAAATTTGACAAGGTGCTGGTCCTCTGTTTGACCAGATTTTGATTTGGTTTGACTTGCCTCCAAAAGCATTCAAACAATTTCTAAAAATTGTGAAATTTTTCAGAGGAGCCACTTACCATCCCAAGAACTTAGGAAAAATATTCCCAGGAAATGATCGCAAGATGGAACAAGAATGTTTTTAAAGGATCAAGATTTGGATCAAAGACTTGTGACCTTGTATTTCCATAACTTCTTGTACAAAAGTTGTTCAGTACAAACAGGAAATACAAGATGTAAGAAAAAGTTTTTAAATTCCCCTCATTTTCTTACATTAGAACACAAGTCTAAAACTTGGGATGTTACACGTCCGATGCCGATCGCACGGCCCACGTGTGCCCGATCTATTCGGATCGTCCTATTGTACCGCCGAATCTCGACCGTTCATTTGGGATCTAACGGTCGACATCTTCTTGGTTGGGCCAAACCAACTGACCGGGCCGCACTTGTTTCCGGCTCGCGCCGCTTTGTCGCCGTCGCTGCCAAGTGGGCCCCTCTGGTCAGGTTCTTCCTCGCCGTCTCTGTTGCCTACCGGAGCTCGCTGGCGCTCGCGCATGCATGCCACGCAGCTCATTGCTGCCACTTCGGGGATGCGTGTCCACCTCTGGAGGATCGCCAGGAGTCCATCTACCTCCTAAGGTCATCCATTCTTCCTCGCATCCATTCTCGTGCCTTCTCCGCCCATTTCTTAGTTTCGGCCGGAGAGGAAGGTGAGGGCAGCGCCACCACCTCACTGCCGCTCGTGCTTCCGCAACCCCACCTCCGACTTCCTTGTTCATCGCCGCCTCCATTTTGCCCAGTCCGGGTCCTTGGCGTCCAGTGGATCGTTGGGGACGACATCTTCGTCTTTGCCTCCGGCGGTCTTGGCCTCGTAGCCGTCGGGGCATTCTGTTGAGTCTCCAACCTCAGAACCTGGTCCCTGGTGATCGCTTTTCTCCTCTGAGTCTCACGGAGTTTTCATTTTCGTTTTTGGTGCATCGTTGAGGGTGTGCGGCCGGTTCTTCTCCGAGCACAGCGATTCGCCGCCGCAGCGATGCCGGCCGCCTCAGACCTTCTTCATCGGTGTTATCTTGGGCGTATTGCTCCTGGAGTCGAGGCGGAGCTTAAGCGCACCTTCTGGAGTCTTCTAGAAGCCCGTAGCGTCTTCTCCGCGTGAACCTCTCCTTCGTCTCCGCCTCCGTTCGCCGTCAGTTCGCCGCCGGCATCCTCGAGGGCCCGTGTCACCGTCATCGAGTTCGCGAAGTCGCGGTGAACCTGGTGGTATCACCCACGCGCCCGGAGGCTCTCTAGTTCTCTAGATCCGCTGCTTGGTTGTGCCGCCGTCCGCGGGAACGCCGGTAAGCCGCCGACAGCATTAGGTATAATCCTTCTCATTAGTTCTAATTTTCCTTCTTAGCTGTATCTATGGCATGTGGGCCCCCTTAGCTTAAGCGCGTTTAGAAATTTTCTATCCGGCTGTTTAAACCCTTGAGTCCATGACATGTGGACCCATGTTTATGATTAGTGTTTGTGTAAAGTTCGAGAATACGTTTTCTCTTCATGGAAACGTATTTCTCTGTGGGAATACGTTAGGGTTACGTTTTGATAAACCGAAGACGTATTTTCTGAATACGCCTTCGACATCGCTGTTGGCGCCGGCGGAGTCAAGTTTGACCTGGTCAGCGCTGTGCACGGTCCCACCAGTCAGTAGTGGTGGCTCGCTGAGCGTCGGTAGAAAAAGTAAATAATGCCTTTAGGATTTCTGAATTGAATATCTTTTACACTGTTAATTCAATTAAACTTAGAAAATTCATATCTTACTCATTTTTGATCCAAATCGAATGAATCCAATTTTGTAAATTTTCATTTTTAATGTACTATTTATCAGAATAGGTTTTAGGTATGTCTCTGTTCATAAAATTTTGATAAATAATTAAATGATGTTTTTATGTATTTCCAACTTAGAAAATTCCTAGAAAATTCTTCATAGGTCCAAATAAAATATTCTCTGTTTCTAAAATTTTGTTAAGTCCTGCTCTAGCTGCTGTGTGAAATTTGTGCTCATTGGATTGAATTGAATTTTGGTTATTGTCGGTGTTATTTGTTCTTATTCGCTCTTTTTGCTCGATCGATAGATTGCGACGATTTTGGTATTATCGAGAGTGAGCCTCAGCAACATATTGAGCAGCCGCAACCAGGCAAGCAGTTAGATCATGTTAATCCCTTTATTTTCAAGCTAATATTTTGTTTGCAACTTGTATGTATGCATTGCTATTTTGTGTTAAAATATGGTTAGTGGGCCCTTTAGTTGCATAATCTGCAGGTAAATGACATTTCTCTACTACTTGAGCCTAGTTTATTTGCTGTGGTTGGAGATCGTTGGATGATCAATTATCACTTAGTAGATACGAATTTAACTGCTTAGACATGCTTAGTTATCGGTAGAAATGGGCGGTTATCGACTTAGTCGGTAACCTTGGTCACACAAAATTATTATAACTTTATGTTTCAGTATTTTTACTATGCTTAATTGTAAAAACTAAAAATGAAAACAAAATGATTTGGACTTGGGCACAACGGTATGTTGGTGTGCTTTTTGGGTGTGACTGGATTGGTGCCCGAGTCAATAAGGACCGAGTTACTTGCGCCACCGTACTGAGCTTTTTGCGTGCTAACCACATTGGAGGGTATGGGACCTCTCTTGACTTAGTACTTTGGCGTGTATTGGCTCCGAGTCGCAGGAGGTCGCAGGAGGGATGGTGTTGGGAGCATGGTAGTTGTCCGAAAAACTTTACCCTTTGTGGGTAGTTGTCTTTTCGGCTTTACCATGTAAGCGTATGGATTTCTATCCATACGAGCGGCTCGTAGTTAATACACAATATTGGAAAGCGTCTCGTAGGACTTAGCCGTGCCAGCATACCTTCGGAAGTGTGCTTTGGCTTAAAGGCCGTCTGAAGTGTGGGTACATTGGTACACCCCTGCAGGGTTAAAACTATTCGAATAGCCTCGTCCTAGTGTAACACCCCAGCCCGACATGAGCCTGGAATGCTACTAAACGAACTCTAATAACTCTAATCTAGACAATCTTAATAAATTTCGGCAGAACCTCCCTTGTAAAGTTCATTACACGAAGGTTCCAACACACAGATAATTCAAATATTAACTAGAACTTCCATCCAGAGACATCAAAAGATAAACAAAGACATGCTAAATATCTAACATAACTATAGAGGTATGAAGTTCCACTACTCATCATTATTACGTTTAATCCATTGCATGAGACAAAACATAATAAATCTTTGAGCAACTCGCCCAGTTACTAAAAACAATTACGATCTGAAGATCATTCAACTTTATTGAGTTCATGTGGCATGTGTGTGACTAGCAGTCTACTTTCCCCCATGCATGTCGTTCTTGGCTCGAGTACCTAAAGAAACAATAAAAGCAAGAGTGAGTCCATAGACTCAGCAAGTACATAAAGAAACTATAACATCAGCATCCATGTAAAGGAGATCAACAATAGAACATCTCATATGCAAATGCAATGCTAAAAAATTCTTTATCTTTAACTTTCTGTGTGCATTACACCGGTAATGCAGAGTAAGCAATCGTCGCCGCATACCCATGCCTGTGCGCGCACGCACAGGGACCAATTGCCCGTTACTCCGCAAGTAACGGGGACCTCAAGCCCACACTCCACGAGTGAGGGGATCTCGGGCCTGTCACATTCATGACGGGGATCTCAAAGGGAAACATGCTTGGTCACCGCGTGACCAAGCCTCAACATGTTCTCAATATGCATGTGCTCATCTCATATTCATCATCAGTCTTACCAAAAGACAACAACATTGTACCACAGTAAAGCATAAACATAA
This sequence comes from Ampelocalamus luodianensis, assembly GCA_036346255.1. Classification (NCBI taxonomy): domain Eukaryota; kingdom Viridiplantae; phylum Streptophyta; class Magnoliopsida; order Poales; family Poaceae; genus Ampelocalamus; species Ampelocalamus luodianensis. The sequence goes on along the minus strand of CM070621.1, from coordinate 63,273,342 downwards.
TTTGAGCAATCACCATACTTAAACAATCATCAAGTAAGCCATCTTGCTATGCAACCATATATTAAAAAAAGAACACACAACATAGCCAATCATTCCCACCCATTTAACAAACAATGCACTTGCCTTAACCGTGTGAGACTGGAGGACGTGAAGACGGTGCTGCCCCCGGTACCAATCCCCCACCTAAACATTAAGAATATAACTAAGACCACAGTAACGAAAAACATGAATTAAATACACTAGCACAACAAGTAGCAGATTGCAACACGATCTCGACCCCAAATTCTTAAGTGCTGCACTGCCCTCTGAACACAGTCAAGTTCTAAAATTCATAACTTTCTGTACAGTGGTCCAAATTAGGTGTTCTTGGACTTCATTGAAAGGTTATCAAATTTCCCAACTAAACCTAGTTGGTGAGATCCCCTGATTCGGTCATGTAAATTCACTTTTAAGCCGATTAACAAGACATCGATTTCACGTCAGACTTTCTGGACAGAGCACTAAAACTATCATAACGTTTAGATCGTTTATCCAAATTTTGTGTTCTTGTGCTTCCCTGAAATCTATGACAATTATCTACAACTTTCGTTATACTGGGGTTCTCAGATTTCCACTTTAACCATCAGTTTTAATCGGTTTTCTACAAACTGCCTAAATGCTGACAGATCAGCGGAACATCAATCTTAGAAAAATCATAACTCACTAACTGTTAATCGGATTTGGGTGATCTTGGCGGCCACTGAAAGCTAAGAACATAACCTACAACTCTCTAGGAGACCAAAACTCCAGATTCATCATCTAAACACCCTAAAACGGCCGTCCAATTCTCTGGACAGAACACGTTCTAACCGGTGACGAGATTCGATCTACCAAACGAATTCATAAACGCGTCTAATACAAGAATACAGCGGGGAGGAAAACTTCGTTACCCTTGAAGAACGCAGGGAGAGGATGCACTACCCCCCCCCCAAGAAGATGGTCTCCTCTCTTTCCTTCTTCCTCCTATGGCCGGCTTCCTCCAAACAACCTCCTTCTTCTCCCGACTCGGCAGCGACGGGAGACGGACGAGCTTCGCCGGCAGCAGAGGGAGGCGCACAAGGGAGTGCACAGGGACTAGGGGCGGCCAATGGAGGGGAGGCGGCAGCCAAGGGGCAAGGGGGTGGTGGCCAAGAGGGAGAGGAGAGGGGCGCCTAGGGTTTGGCCCCCCTTTAAGGCCGGCCTCCTCTCTCCCACCAATGGGCCAAACGCACATGGGCCGGTGGCCTCGGCCCAGGTTGTCCAAAATTTGCTGTTTTCCCCCTCTTTTGTCTGTTACTTAGCCAATTACTATTTAATCCTTCCTGTAATTTCTTAACCCTCTCTCCCGAAAATCTTTCCGAATTACTTCCGGGGTATTACATTCTACCCCCCTTAAACTGAATTCGACCTCGAATTCTAACCATGCTTACGCCAAAGTATAAGCACAGCTAAACTTACCGATATAACCACGTATCTGCTATGAATAATTCTGGATATTGCTCACGCTTGCTATACCCCAAATAGAGATGGTCTCTCTCTCGGTCTGCTGCGACCTTCGCATGTTGATGTAGCTGACTTGTTATGCCTTAATACTCGCCCCTACCTTTCAAGAGTCATCGAATGGACATGCTCGAAGGCACGGTCTTACTCGCTGGTCAACAGCTCTAACGAAATCTCAAGCTCCGGTCCTCCCATGTACTCCCTCATCACCAGAATATACAAGACATTGCGTACTCCACGCATGTACTCGGTACAGTCTTAGCGATATACCATTCTACAAATCCCCATAACTATCGGAACCTATCCAACACACCTTTGGTTAAACTTACACCGTCTGCACAAACACACAGAACTCTTGTTCCAACTCCCAGCTGATCACTCTACCATTGCAAGCAGCATCTTCTTTAACAAGGGACGCACAAAGATCCCGCCTACCAACTCACTTATCCGAAGAATTCAACTGAAAACAAAAGAGTTAAAATGCATCCAACTCAAAACCATCTTCCCTTAGAAGATCCCAATCCAAAATCAATGGATTTAACATGAAAACTTTTCCACTTTTCAAGTAAACAGTTTAGAAATAAATGCCACACGAGACAAAAGCGAAACACTCGAATAACCAGATTAACCATTCCATTTGTTTTTCTTCACCGGAAGGATTCACACTTACTGACAAGAACGAACTCAATTAGAAATTGACATCAGCCATAAGCACATAGTTCAAATAAGAGCTAAGAGAATATCCCACTATCCAAGATCACATCCTTTTCCACCATTTTCTTTTTAAGAATTTAACTTTATCTTAAACCATAGGATCCCAAATCATCGCATAGCACATTAGCTCATTTCTCTTAAATTGGCAACCTCATAGCTATGTTCAACCGAACATAAAATCCATACTTTCGCAGGGTGACTCTTCCAATCCACAACTTCACACTCTAGCTAACCTCTCTACCAAAAGAATTACTTTGACAAAATAATTCTCATTGCAACTCAATTTAGATTTCACCCACCATCACGCCTCTCAATCCACTAAGGATAAACAATTTGAAATTCACATCACACACTCTCATTTACTACCTCCAAAGGATTCCATCAAAGATCACCCTAACTCTTGGAACCCAATCATGGAAAACCAATATGCTAGCACAAAATAATGCAAAGCCCAAATTTAACCTTTAAGACTCTTACAATGAATTTTCGGTATACTTGATAGGTAACCCTCAGATCTGATGACCAAAATTTCACACAGCTCAACAATATTATCAGTCATTAATGTCAACATTCCTTACTAATCAAGTAACCGCCCAAGGCGATTCATCTTACCAATCTTAGACCTTCTATAACCCACACCAATCAAATGCAGCTACTCGACCACAACATACCCATTCACAATACCCTAACTGATTGACTAGGATTCAAACATACTCAATTACTATCATCAACAAATAAATATATAAATTCTTGATCAAGCTATTCTTAGAGATGATCTAACTCCTATAGGGTTAGTCACTGAGGTCGAGTCATACTTGACAATACTCAACTATTCCTGCTATCCTATTAATTAGCACAACACTTAGGTTTCTCCACACCGCTATTCTCATTAAACTTCACCCTCAAAACTCTTCTACACATAGTCATTGAGCAACTAAAGGTCTAGTATAGATCACCAAACCCCAAATTCAATCCCCAAGGCTCCTATAAACATAATTCAGTGTAACGGATACGAACTCTCAAACCTGATGATTTAAGTTCACCCAATCGCGATACTCTAATAAATTTATCAAGATTCTGTACTTCGATAATCCCATCATTCCAACATGGACAAAGGTTCTTGGATTAAAATTCGTCTTAGGTTCCACTAGTTGTAACACTAATCGAATTTTATTTCATTGCCAAAGCATTCCATCGAATCCCCTCCAGGTGTTAAAGGTTAAAATCAATCCACTATGTACTGCTCTTCACATAGCTTGGTTCCCAAAATCTCACCTCTATCATATATTTGTCCTCCACCAACCAGTCGCCAAAATATACGTTAGAAGACCCAGCGACACAAGTTGGTTAATCCCTTTCTCAAGAAGGAAGAGGCAAACTAAAACAAGTTTCAACACACAAGAAAACGATGCACCTCGGAGTGAGCACGAGACCAAGAGAAACCATCAAAAGGAAATGATCTCTAAAAACAAAACTACAAGTCCGCTGACGAGGGCACGTGTCCTACAAGAAGGGACTTTCAACCCCCAAGAAGCAAAATAAAACACTGCTATAGAAAACCCAAGAAACTCTTAAGCTGTAAGAACAGGAAGGTTGCAAATTACCATACTTAACTCTAACCTCCAATACTTATGGTACACATTTTCTGTTAACAAATACAGCAATTTTCTTTGACTACAACATTACTTGCCAACACAAACCAGAAATGCCCTTTAAAGCCAAATCACATTAACCACTTAAGATCCAAATGGAACCTTCTCATACGTCACATTGCTCAAATAATTCCATCTACTATGTAAATCAGGAACTCCCAAAAGTCCACAGATGCAAGCTCCAAATATTTCCTTTAGTTGTTATTACGAAAGGCAATTAACTTCCTTTCTCTATAGAAGAATCACCACCACTACAACGGGTCAGAATCCCTTGTGGACAATCTTACTAACATCAAGAATAATCTTCTCTTAACAAGATTCGCTATCGTCAACTCTTCCTTTACGAAGCCCTCAAGGCTCACTAAGACGCTACATACGCCTTTTGTCACCTCATCCTCAAATGAATGTATACCAAATTCTTACACTCTTACTACAACAACTCCTTTATTTTAGAGGGAAACTACTACACAATTTAAAAGGTTATCCCAAAACCCCTTCATCAACGTCAAACTATCTTCTGATCCTTCTACCATCATGTAAATGTTGTTCATCCGTTAAATTCCATCAATTCATCTCTTAGTGATGCTCAACACCAAACTTTAATAGACAAAAATTGCACCTAGTCATTACATATAATCTGTACGTATCCACAAAAAAAAAGGTTACTCCAGGATTAACACCAACTAAGACAATATTCTAACTCCTTTTGAACCTAACCTTCCCAAAAGGTTAGATTAAACCATTGAGACCTGTAAATCCAACTTACCCAAGAAGTTTACCAAATGTATCACCATTAATGATCAACTCAATTCATCAATGTCCCACACCTCTTATTAACTCTATTCATTACAATTAGGTATAGCCATACTCTTGTTCACGGCTCGTCAAGAACTTCTACAAATCACTTCAAATTTATCAACTTCCTTTTTAAGGATCTTAGTTAAGATCAATCATACACACACTGCAAACCTAACCTGATAATCCATATCTTTTCCATTAATTGCTCTAATTATAACCTCTCACTTAACCAAGCCAACACACCACTAAAGGGTTTAACAACTTCTTTCATAAAAGAGAACCATCAAGCTTCAACACTCCAAATACCCAAGAGAGATAAATTGAGTCAAAACCCCACGCACTAAAGGACTTGCAGAAAACGCTTTCATTAACTAAAAACATCACATGCATAAATAGGTCAAGTTTGTTTTCTCAAAGCAACTCATCAACCACAAGAATAAATAACCCAAGAGAAACTCATCAATCTCAACTGGATAAGAGTTGACCAAATTCAAATTCAAGGAAGAGAACACTCTTTTAAGTATACTCCCTACCAACGCCTGAACTACGATCTCCGGTAGGGATACTTCGCTATTCCTATACCACGAACGGTGGTGTAGCATGGTATAGCCTAGGACCACAACCACTTCTTCCACCTCTCAACATGGGTTATCCCCACACATAATAACCATAGTATTACAATATATAGATATATCAGATCATCTCATAACAAGTATCATCAATACAACTCAGCGGAAGCGTAAATGCAATGCAAAAACCCACCCCAACTATTGTGCTTAGTGTGTCAAGTTTAATCATTCAAATACAACGGACCTACAGCCCGCTCTGATACCAACTGTAACACCACAGCCCGACATGAGCCTGGAATGCTACTAAACGAACTCTAATAACTCTAATCTAGACAATCTTAATAAATTTCGGTAGAACCTCCCTTGTAAAGTTAATTACACGAAGGTTCCAACACACAGATAATTCAAATATTAACTAGAACTTCCATCCAGAGACATCAAAAGATAAACAAAGACATGCTAAATATCTAACATAACTAGAGAGGTATGAAGTTCCACTACTCATCATTATTACGTTTAATCCATTGCATGAGACAAAACATAATAAATCTTTGAGCAACTCGCCCAGTTACTAAAAACAATTACGATCTGAAGATCATTCAACTTTATTGAGTTCATGTGGCATGTGTGTGACTAGCAGTTGTAACATCCCATTTTGGGCTTGTGTTTCAAATGTAAGAAAATCAGTAGAAATTAAAACTTTTTCTTACATCATGTATTTCCTGTTGTGCCAAACAATTCTTGTACAAGGGATTATGGAAATACATTGTCACAAGTCTAGTTGATCCAAATCTTGATATTCCAAAAACAATCTTGTCCAAGTTTGTGATCATCCTCTGGAAATATTTTTCCTAAGTCTCTGTGATGGTTTGTGACCCCTCTGAAAAATTTCACAATTTTTGGAAATTGTTTGAATATTTTTAGAGGCAGTCAAACCTGTTTGACTCTCACCAAACATTAAACAGAGCCTTGCAGAAATTTTGGAGATTTATTCACAGTATAAAAACCTCTAAAAATTTTACTCAAGGATAATATCTGAGTTAGCAAGCTCCTGTAAAAATTTCATAATTTTTGGAGTTAATTTGCTACCTCAAATAAATCATTCAAAGTCTCTGTTCTTATTTCAAAGTCAAACGTGGTTTTACTGTTACTTGGGTTCGAGTCAGACTCGGGCTCGAGCCATTTGATTCGGTCCAGTCAACTAACTGCACCGAGCCTCTCTTTAAAACGCGCGTTGGATCTCCACCGTTGGATCTAAATCGCAAGGCCCGCGCGCGTGTAACCCTTCGGACCGTCCGGTTGCATACACTCGTGTGCGCCGTTGGATCTTGATCCAACGGTGGGCTCTGTTTCGATTTCGCGCGCGCGCTGTTTTCGGCGCGCGTGAGCCGTAGGATTTTAGATCAAGGGTTGGGAGTTGTCCACGTCGTATTCTTTTAATTGGGTTGTTCTGTATTTCGGTAAGTATTTGTTTAACAACTGAAAATGATATAAAAACTTTAGAAACTCATAACTAATTCATTTTAATTGCTTTTTAGATAATTCCAACGGTAATAAATTATGTTGTCACTTTAGTTTATTATAAAAATGGAATTAAGCATGTTGCAGTAGCAGAAAATTGTGTAACTAGGAATAACTTGATTTCGCCATTTTGGATATTCCGAAATGGTTTTAACCTTGAAAATGCATATCTCTTTCTCAGATAAATCCAATTTGTGCAAAATCAATTTTGTTAAATTGTCTGTTAGTATACTTTCATATAAAATAGGATTTGAGCATGTTCACAATTTTGTAAAATGATTTGCATTAGATTTACAACTTAGAAAATCATAAGTAAATGTGTATAACTCCAAATTTAGTAAATCCAACTTTGCTGTTATTAGGATGTCATAATCTACCTACTATAAAAATCTCAGACTCAGATCATTCTAGAAAATTTCGCCATGAACAAATGCTAATTATTAATTAGGTTGTTATAGGTCGAGAAGGAGCATTTTGCTCATATCTTTTGTATGCTTAGTCCTAATTGCATGATTCTTGTTCCTATCATTGTCTTAGATCTTTCCCTAGCTGTAGTGTGAATTTTATTAGTTTTGGATGTGTTTTGCTGTTGGAGTTTCATTTGTTGTTCTTCGTTCTTATTTGCTTATCGCCTTTTCGCGTTAGGTTCCAAGACAATATTATTAATCTTGATATTGAGCCACACAGCCCATCGATCCTCGCACTTCACCAGCAAGCAGATGTAGCATTCATTTGATCATATTGTTCCTACTATTTTCAAATTCTAATATATTGTTTGCAAATTCTATGTATGCATTGCTATGTTGTTTTAAACTATTGTCGGTAGTTGGCCTACTAGATGCATTATCAGTAGGAAATATTCATTCCTCTACCACTGAAGCCTAGGTCACTTGCTGTGATTTTGGGTTCGCTGGATGGACCCTTGTCACTTAGTAGTTTACGTGTCATTATGCTTAGCCATGCTTAGCTATCGGTAGAAATGGGCAGTTATCGACTTGTCGATAACTTTGATCACACAAACTATTACTATGTGTATATTTCAGCCTTGTGCTTTGTCTAAATTGCAAAACTAAAACTGAAAATGAAAACAATTTAGACTTGGGCACAATGGTAAGATGGTGTGATCTTTTGGGTGTGATTGGAATGGTGCCCGGGTCAATTAAGGACCGAACTACTTGTGAGTATCTCATATCCGAGCATTCTCAGGCGTGCTAACCACACTAGAGGGATATGGGACCTCTCTTAGCTGAGTACTTTGGGCTGTGTTAATTAATGAGTCGCGTGGTGGGTTGCATATTTGATTATATGCAACATGGACACGTTTGTAGGGAGGAGAACACCCGCCGAGGCCGGTGTATCTTGCTCCACGATGGGTCCTTGTGATCCATATTTCGCCGGCAGATCACTAAGGATTAACCCCATACGCATGCCTCTTGATTAGCATGTTCCATTGGAAAGGGTTTCAGAGGACTTAGCCGCGCAGCATACCAAAGGAAGTGTGCTTAATAGCTTGGCAAAAAGGCGGTCTGAAGTGTGGGTACATTGGTACACCCCTGCAGGGATTAAAACTATTCGAATAGCCTCGTCCTAGGTTATGGACACGCTTGGATAAGCTTTTCAAGAGTTAGACTACAACCTTTTAAAATTAAAACTTGTTGGGTGGTATGAATCAGGGATTCATGCTATGAGGTGGTGGCTTTGGGGAAAGTCACTTCTAGGTGGATACTTGTTACTTATGCTTACTCGCTGTTATTTAAATGCTTAAAAACAGATTTTACAAACTGCGTTGTTCAACTTATTACAATATTGCAAATGAAACTTGCTTTATGCGCCCAAAGAACCATATAACCACATTCCTTTGAATACAGCTTTCATGTAGCTATGTATAGGCTTGCTACTCGTAAGTCTTGCGAGTACATTTTTGTACTCACCTGCATTACTTGTGTTGTGCAGAGGATGATAGTGAGTCCGATGGACCTCACTTTTGTGAGTTGTGCTGTGGCAGTTTACGGGGCGATTAGCTTGGCGGCCCGGTCGGTTGCCCTGTGGTGTTATGTGGCTAACCGGTCGTCTTTTGGTTTAAGCCATCTTATGGCAACTTTTGCTTCCGCTGTTACTTTTGGTACTTATGTCATTTGGCCGGTCGGCTGTGTTGTAATAACTTATATTATGTATGTCTTTTAGTAGACTTGTTATATTCTGTTGTATGGAAATGATGCATGCTTGGAATTGATGTATGTGTGCTGCTTGTTCTGGGAGGCACATGTTCATCGAGACGCGGATTATTCTATTTGTGATACTAGAACCAGTGGAAGGTTAAGTATTACAAGTTTAATAAACCGGGGTCTCACAGAGCTTGGTATCAGAGCCATACTGACCGTAGAAACCCCTAGCTTGGTCGTCCCTAGTATATTTTGAAAACTTACTTTCCTTATACCAAGTGCTTTCCTGAAAATCTTAAGTAAGTTCTCAGATTTTACTCCTTATCTATCTTAGTTTGCTCATCTCACCTTGTTCTGAACTGAATTTGAAGGTTGAGTTTTCCTCTCATCTCCTTTCAAAAGATAGTTGTTTACCGAGTAGATTGGTTTTGGGTACATCATGAGGGTTATAAAATTAAAGTGTTGGCTGTCTTGAGGAGATTAGGGGCTACTGGAAGCTGCAAATTTTGGCCAAGAGGTGTGAAGAAGAAAATCTGGACAGCAAGCAATAAATTTCTGGACAGCTAGCATTTAGGTAGAAAAAGTGCTGAAAACGAGAGGTTAATTCCACTAAAACTTGTGGGAATCAAAGAGTAGGAAGTGAGATGAGTTAGCTTAGTGTCTAACCCTCCTTTAGTATGATTTCCACTCTGTTTCCTAGCTGTTTTGAACAGAAGTTGAGATTCTGAAAACTTCCTTCCTGAAAAATTGATTACTCGTTTTTCCATACGAGTTAGTCATAATAGGAAGATGGTTGTTATCTTTATGATCTTGCTGTAATTTTATGTTGTTACTTGAGCTTTTAAAGGTTGTTTTGTTTAGTGGTTAGTTGTTTTCTTTGTCTCCTGTTCCGGAGTTGTGTTTAACCTACTTTTGTGGAACAGGATGACAAGAACCACTCGCAACAATCACCGGCCGGTTCGATGAGGATCGCATGGACCGCACCCGATCTTGGAGGTCATAGAGGAACACCTCCGCCCCCCGCCGCCGGATCTGGAGGTGGTGGCCACCGGCCGCGTGGTGGGCTTGCGGAGTTTCTCCGCACGCACCGCCTACTTTTCTCGATCGAGGACCCTTGGACGCGGATGATTGGCTGCGCCTTGTTGAGCGGAAGCTCAATATCGCCGCCGTGAGCAGAGCGGCACTCTTTGCATCCCATCGCCTTGAGGGTGCAGCACTATCTTGGTGGGAGAACTTTCTCGCCATGCAGCCCGCAGCCACGCCGCCTCGTGGGATGAGTTTCGACCGCTTCCGGCGGGCCCACATACCGATGGCCCGATGAAGCTCAAGAAGAAGGAGTTTCTGCGCTAAACAGGCGCAAGTCTCAGATCGGAGTACCTTTACGAAGTTTAACCACTTGGCTCGTTATACCGGGAGAGGTGGCCTCGATGAGGCTAAACAGAGAAGTTCATGGATGGTTTGTCCGAGGAGCCGCAGGACAAGCTATCTATAGTGGACTTTGTTGACTTCCGTGCCTTGGTTGACAAGGCCATCGCCGCCGAGCACAAGGCGAAGGCGCTGGGTGAGTCCCGCAGCGCAAGTGGAGGCCCATCGGTCCGCACAGCCGCCTCACTCGCCCCCGTGTTGGGCCCACACCGTGGGCTCGTGCTTTGTTTCACCACCGCCGAGGCCGCCGGCGCCGCTGCTCGTCCCCGCGCATCGTGAGCCAACCACGCAGATTTCGACTCAAGAAGAAAGTTGCGCCCGCAACCCACCGCCGATGTTACTCGCCGCCGCAACAAGAAGGGCCACTATGCTAGCGCTGCCCTCGTGAGGACTAGAGCAGCCCTCGCCCCAATGGAGGACGCGGAATGGTCACACACCGACCGTAAGGTGATCCGTAAGACTCGGGTGTCGGGAGTGGTCGAGTCAACCACATCTCTACCGAGGAGGCTCGGGAGGCACCTGACGTTGTGTTGGGTACGTTCCTTGTTAGTTATCGCCCCGCCGCAGTATTGTTTGACTCGAGCTTCACATTCCTTTATTTCAAGATCATTTGTCTGCTGAATGTGACCTTCACTTTGTTCCTTTGGGGATTCCTTGCTTATTCGCTCTCCGGAGCGGAAATGAGAGTCGATCAAGAATGCCGGGGCGTTCCCATTAATATTGAAGGAGTGGAATTCTTGGCGAATCTCATCTTACTTGATTCGGCGCGTCTGGATGTGATTCTTGGTATGGATTGGCTGTCCCGACACTTGGGGCAAATCGATTGTGCTGTGAAGATGGTTTTCCTCACTAGTCCTCAAAGTAGCAAGTTGGGATTTCACCGCAGCTGCAGGGGCCACACCTTTGTGCCCTTGAAGCTAAGCCAACTATAGAGATTCAGGATGTGCCCACAGTCTGTGACTTTGTAGATGTCTTCCCTGAAGATTTGCCTGGTATGCCTCCAGTTCGAGACTTGGAGTTTGTGATTGAGTTGTTGCCCTGCATCATCGCTCCGATTTCTAAGGCGCCGTACCGAATGCCTCCTAATGAGTTAGAAGAGTCAAGAAGCGCTGGGTGAGCTTCAAGCAAAAGGCTTCATCCGTCCTAGCTCATCTCCTTGGGGTTGTCCGGTTATTTTTGTAAAGAAGAAGGACAAGACCCTGCGTATGTGTGTGGATTACCGTCCGCTGAATGAAGTGACGGTGAGAAACAAATATCCTTTGCCTCGTATTGATGATCTCTTTGACCAGCTTGATCGAGCTTGTGTGTTCTCCAAGATTGACTTGAGATTGGGGTACCATCAAGTCCGGATCGTATCGAGGATATTCCAAAGACGGCGTTCACTACTCGTTATGGCCTTTACGAGTACACCGTCATGTCTTTCGGTTTGACCAATGCTCCACTTTGTTCATGAATCTTATGAACTCAGTGTTCATGGAGTATTTGGATAAGTTTGTTGTGGTTTTCATCGATGACATTCTTATCTACTCCAAGAGTGAAGAAGAGCATGCTGAGCATCTGCAGATTGTATTGGGAAAATCTGCGTGAGCATCACCGTATGCTAAGTTCAGCAAGTGCGAAGTTCGTTGAAGGAAGTGGCATTCTTGGGCCATGTTCTTTCAGCAGTGGTGTCGCAAAGAGATCCTAGCAAGGTCAGCGATGTTCTATCTTGGGGCAGCCCAAGTCACCACCGATGTGAGGAGTTTCTTGGTTTAGCGGGCTACTACCGCCGCTTTATCGAGAACTTCTCCAAAATTGCTAAGCCCATGACCGAATTGCTCAAGAAAGAAAAGAAATTCGTGTGATCATCTGCTTGTGATTTGAGTTTTCAAGAACTCAAAATGCGATTGACGCCAAGACACGGTGCTTGTTCTCCCTGATGTGCATAAAAGCTTTGACATTTATTGTGATGCCTCTCGTCAAGGACTCGGTTGTGTTCTTATGCAAGAAGGCAGGGTTGTGGCCTATGCATCGAGGCAGTTGAGGCCTCATGAACTCAACTACCCTACCCATGATTTGGAGTTAGCGGCAGTGGTTCATGCACTCAAGATTTGGCGGCATTACCTCATTGGTAACCTTTGAGGTGTATTCTGATCACAAGAGCTTGAAATATTTGTTCACCCAACAGATCCGAACCTCGCATGAGGAGATGGTTGGAATTGATCAAGGATTATGATATGGGCATTCAGATCACCCGGCAAGGCTAATGTTGTTATGATGCACTCACCGCAAGGTGTATTGCAATACCTTGTCACTTCAAGAGCAACAACCCACCCTCCTCGAAGAATTTCAGCGGCTTAATTTGGGATTGATTGAGCATGGTTCTCTTGCTACCTTGGTTGTGCAACCGACATTGGTAGAGCAAATCAAGGCTGCCCAGCCAGATGATGTTGGTGTGATCCAAATCAAGCGTAACATCAAGAATGGGACAGCTAAGTGCTTTTCTCGAGGATGAGCACGGTGTTGTGTGGTTTGGACAGCGCTTGGTGGTTCCAAGGTCATGGAATTGCGGATTTGATTCTCCGCGAGGCCCATGACTTCTTTGTCTATCCATCCCGGAGCTACCAAGATGTATCAAGACCTTCAACAGAGATTCGTGGACTCGCATGAAGCGCGAGATTGCCGTGTTCGTGGGTCGAAGTGCGACGATGTTGTCATGTCAAGGCTGAACATCGGCGCCCGAGGCCTTCTTCGCCTTTGCCGCACTGTAATGGAAGTGGATTCCGCTGGTATGGATTTCATCACCGTCCGCCCCTGCATTTTTCCGGGAAGGATGCTATCCGGTTGTCATTGATCGATTGACGAAGGTGGCACATTTTCTCGCCAGGCGTACCAATCTCGCTGTTAGTCACCGCGGATCTCTATGTGTCTCGCATTGTATGTTTGCATGGTGTGCCACTAACGATTGTGTCGATCGTGGTTCTCTTTTCACCTCTCGCTTTGGCATAATCGCAAAGGCGATGGCTACACGCCTTTCTTTCGCTGGCTTATCATCCTCAAACCGATGGTCGACGAGAGAGTCAACCAAGTGTTGGAAGATATGCTCGGCATGTGTTCTTTCCTATGGAAAGAAGTGGAGAAGTGCTTGCCGCTTGCGTAGTTCTCCTACAACAACGCTTTCAAGCTAGTCTTGGCATGGCACCGCTTGAGGCTTTGTATGGGAGGAAGTGTAGAACCCCATTGAACTGGTCGGAAACCGTGAGCGTTAGTTCTTGGGCCGATTCCATCAATGAGGCCGAGCCAAGTTCACCGATTCGTGAGCATCCGCGCGTGGCCCATCCCAGTAAAAGAGCTACGCGGATCGCCGCGTCGGAGTTGAGCTTTGAGCCCAATGACTTTGTGTATCTCAAGGTCTCACCCTTGAAGGGCCATCGCGTTTTGGCATCAAGGGCAAGTTAGCTCCTCGATATGTTGGGCCTTATCGCATCATCGAGAGGATTGAGCCGTTGCATACAGATTGGAGTTGCCGCTTCATCGAGGGTGTGAACGACGTGTTCCATGTGTCACACTTGAAGAAGTGCCTGTTCCAGCTTGAGGAAACTCCGCTGGAAAATCTCGATGTGCAAGAAAATTTGACCTATCATGAGCATCCTGCTCAGATTCTCAAGAATTTGAACGAAGGACAAGGAACCGTGTCATCAAGTTCCTTAAGGTTCAAAGTGGTCAAACCATTTTGAAGATGAGGCAACTTGGGAGCGCCAAGATCGCCTTCGTGCCGATTACCCATCCTTCTTCTCCGAGTAAATGTAATCTCAAGCGAGATTCTTGTAAGGGGGGGAGGTTTTGTAACATCCCATTTTGGGCTTGTGTTTCAAATGTAAGAAAATCAGTAGAAATTAAAACTTTTTCTTACATCATGTATTTCCTGTTGTGTCAAACAATTCTTGTACAAGGGATTATGGAAATACATTGTCACAAGTCTAGTTGATCCAAATCTTGATATTCCAAAAACAATCTTGTCCAAGTTTGTGATCATCCTCTGGAAATATTTTTCCTAAGTCTCTGTGATGATTTGTGACCCCTCTGAAAAATTTCACAATTTTTGGAAATTGTTTGAATATTTTTAGAGGCAGTCAAACCTGTTTGACTCTCAGTCAAACATTAAAACAGAGCCTTGCAGAAATTTTGGAGATTTATTCACAGTATAAAAACCTCTGAAAATTTTACTCAAGGATAATATCTGAGTTAGCAAGCTCTTGTAAAAATTTCATAATTTTTGGAGTTAATTTGCTACCTCAAATAAATCATTCAAAGTCCTGTTTTATTTCAAAGTCAAACGTGGTTTTATCGTTACTTGGTTCGAGTCGACTCGTGCTCGAGCCATTTGATTCGGTCCACCAACTAATCGCACCGAGCCACTCTTTAAAACGCGCGCTGATCTCCACCGTTGATCTAAATCGCACGGCGCGCGCGTGTAACCCTTCTGACCGCCCTGCATACACTGCGTGCGCCGTTGATCTTGATCCAACGGTGGGCTCCGTTGATTACGCGGCGCGCTGCGCGCGCGTGAGCCGTAGGATTTAGATCAAGGGTTGGGAGTTGTCCACGCCGTATTCTTTTAATTGGGTTGTTTCAGATTTGGTAAGTATTTGTTTAACAACTGAAAATGATATAAAAACTTTAGAAACTCATAACTAATTCATTTTAACTGCTTTTTAGATAATTCCAACGGTAATAAATTATGTTGTCACTTTAGTTTATTATAAAAATGGAATTAAGCATGTTGCAGTAGCAGAAAATTGTGTAACTAGGAATAACTTGATTTCTGTCATTTTGGATATTCCAGAAATGGTTTTAACCTTGAAAAATGCATATCTCTTTCTGTATAAATCCAATTTGTGCAAAATCAATTTTGTTAAATTCTTCTGTTAGTATACTTTCATATAAAATAGGATTTGAGCATGTTCACAATTCTGTAAAATGATTTGCATTAGATTTACAACTTAGAAAAATCATAAGTAAATGTGTATAACTCCAAATTTAGTAAATCCAACTTTGCTGTTATTAGGATGTCATAATCTACCTACTATAAAAATCTCAGACCCCAGATCATTCTAGAAAATTTCGCCATGAACAGTGCTAATTATTAATTAGGTTGTTATAGGCTGAGAAGGAGCATTTTGCTCATATCTTTTGTATGCTTAGTCCTAATTGCATGATTCTTGTTCCTATCATTGTCTTAGATCTTTCCCTAGCTGTAGTGTGAATTTTATTAGTTTTGGATGTGTTTTGCTGTTGGAGTTTCATTTGGTGTTCTTCGTTCTTATTTGCTTATCGCCTTTTTCACGTTAGGTTCCGAAGACAATATTATTAATCTTGATATTGAGCCACAAAGAGCCATCGATCCTCGCACTTCACCAGCAAGCAGATGTTGCATTCATTTGATCATATTGTTCCTACTATTTTCAAATTCTAATATATTGTTTGCAAATTCTATGTATGCATTGCTATGTTGTTTTAAACTATTGTCGTAGTTGGCCTACTAGATGCATTATCGTGAGGAAATGTTCATTCCTCTACCATCAAGCCTAGGTCACTTGTCGTGATTTTGGGTTCGCTGGATGGACCCTTGTCACTTAGTAGTTTACGTGTCATTATGCTTAGCCATGCTTAGCTATCGGTAGAAATGGGCAGTTATCGACTTGTCGATAACTTTGATCACACAAACTATTACTATGTGTATATTTCAGCCTTGTGCTTTGTCTAAATTGCAAAACTAAAACTGAAAATGAAAACAATTTAGACTTGGGCACAATGGTAAGATGGTGTGATCTTTTGGGTGTGATTGGAATGGTGCCCTTGTGAGGTCAATTAAGGACCGAACTACTTGTGAGTATCATGGACACGCTTGTATCCGAGCATTCTGTATGATCCATATTTCTCTTGATTAGCATGTTCCATTGGAAAGGGTTCAGAGGACTTAGCCGTGCCGGCATACCAAAGGAAGTGTGCTTAATAGCTTGGCAAAAGGCGGTCCAAGTGTGGGTACATTGGTACACCTGCAGGATTAAAACTATTCGAATAGCCTCGTCCTAGGTTATGGACACGCTTGGATAAGCTTTTCAAGAGTTAGACTACAACCTTTTAAAATTAAAACTTAGAAAAATCATAACTCACTAACCGTTAATCAGATTTGGGTGATCTTGGCGGCCAATGAAAGCTAAGAACATAACCTACAACTCTCTAGGAGACCAAAACTCCAGATTCATCATATAAACACCCTAAAACGGCCGTCCAATTCTCTGGACAGAACACGTTCTAACCGGTGACGAGATTCGATCTACCAAACGAATTCATAAACGCTGCCTAATACAAGAATACAGCGGGAGGAAAACTTGCTACCCTTGAAGAACGCAGGGAGATGATGCACTACCCCCCCCCCCCAAAGAAGATGGTCTCCTCTCTTTCCTTCTTCCTCCTATGGCCGGCTTCCTCCAAACAACCTCCTTCTTCTCCCGACTCGGCAGCGACGGGAGACGGACGAGCTTCGCCGGCAGCAGAGGGAGGCGCACAAGGGAGTGCACAGGGACTAGGGGCGGCCAATGGAGGGGAGGCGGCAGCCAAGGGGCAAGGGGGTGGCGGCCAAGAGGGAGAGGAGAGGGGCGCCTAGGGTTTGGCCCCCCTTTAAGGCCGGCCTCCTCCCTCCCACCAATGGGCCAAACGCACGCTCGGATACGCCCCCTAAGAAATAGACTACAACCTTTTAACTAAAACTTGATGGGTGGTACGAATCAGGGATTCGTGCTATGTTGTGGTGACTATTGGGATAGTCACTTCCAGGTGGTTACTTGTACCTATCTTTATTTCGCTGTTATTTCAACAATAAAATGAATTGTAAACTTGCTCTTGAACTGGTATTACACTATTGCAAACCAAATTGGCTTTGCGCAAATGAGACATATAACTTCCACTCAAATAATCCTGCATGTAGTTCTGTATAGGTCTGCTAGTCCACACGTCAGTCTTGCGAGTACAAAAACAATTTTTGTACTCATATGCTTTGCTTAATATTTTTGTTGCAGAGGAGGCAGGTAAGCCCCAAGGGCCTTACTTCTATGAGATGTGCGGGTTCTGGGACGACTAGCTTGGCCGCCCGGTTGGTTGCCTTGTGGGCTAAGGCACACTGATTGGCTTTTGTTTATAGCCATCTTATGGCACTTTTGCTTCCGTTGTTTATTTAGTTATCTGTTGTAATTTGGCCGGTCGGCCTCTATTGTAATAACTCTACTGTGTTGTTTACTGTTTAGTATTGTGATGTTTGGACTCTATGTTTAGAATGGTGTTGATGCATAATTTTGTGAAGAGGTGTGCATACTGCAGTTCTGGGAAGTATGCATGTCTCGAGGCTTAGTTTATTTGATTTGTGATGCTAGGACCAGGTGGTTGGTTAAGCATTACAAGCCAAATAAACTGGGTCCTCACAAAGTTGGTATCAGAGCCATCCTGACCGTAGTAACCCAAGCATGGTCGTCCTTAGGAAATTTTATGAAAACTTATTTTCGAAGTAACAAATAGTATATGAAAACTTAAGTAGATTCTCAGATTTTACTCCTTATCTATCCTAGCTTTCTACTCTCATCTTGTTCTAATTTGAGTTTTTAAAATTTGATTTCCCTCCTTCCTTTCAAAAAGATAGTCAATTGTCGGTTAAATTGGTTTGGGAAAAACCCTAAGAGTTGTAGCCTAAAGTGTTGGCTGTCAGTCAGTAGAAAATTGAAACTTTTGGAGTGAAGACTTCGGCCAGTAGCTTGAAGAAGAGAGTCTGAATAGCCAGCTAGTGGTTAGTGTGTGGGATTGAGAATAAGAGGTTAACCAAACTTGTGGGGATAAAAGGGTAAAATGTAAAATGAGTTAAATGTCTAACTTTTGCTGGGCGATTTTTACCTTGCTTTGCTTTCTAGTGGTATTCTGTCATTGTCTTCTTAAAACTGATTGCTCGTTTCCCCATACGATTTGGTCATATTAGGGAGTGATTTTATGAATTGCACCCTTGCCTTGTTGTTATGAACTGTTAGAGTTTATTTTGAAGAATGGATGCTTGCTTTCTATGTTTCCTGTTATAAAATTGTTACTAACTTACTTGGTGGGATAGGATGGCTGGTGGAACCCGTATTGGTCGAAATCAGCCGACTGGTTCAGATGAGGAGCTTCCCCCTCCACCATGGTCGAGGTTCTCGCCGATTGAGCGAAATCGATGGACCGCACTCGGATTCGGAGGTCATCGCGAGAGCACTTCCACTCCGCGGTGCCTCGACTGGAGGTGGCGCACCGCCTCTGGGACTCGCGGAGTTCCTCCGCATACGCGCCGACTTTTTCCCTGCCTCGAGGACCCACTTGACGCAGATGATTGGTCGCGCCCGTTGAGCGAAAGCTCAACATCGCCAAAGGTCGAGCGGGAGAAGGCCCTGTTTGCATCCCACCAGCTTGAGGGTGCAACACTCTCGTGGTGGGAGAACTTCCTCGCCATGCAGTCCGCTGGCCATGTGGTCACATGGGAGGAGTTTCGCACTGCTTTCCGTCGAGCTCATGTCCCCGCCGGTCTTGTGAAGCTGAAGAAGAAGGAGTTCCTTGTGCTCAAACAGGGGCACAAATCTGTGACTGAGTACCTCCATGAGTTTAACCATTTTGCAAGGTACGCTCCTGCTGAGGTGGCCACTGATGAGGTCAAGTAGGAGAAGTTTATGGAGGGCCTGTCTGAGGAGCTGTAGGACAAGCTCTCTGTTGTGGACTTTGCTGACTTCCAGACCTTGGTGGACAAGGCTATCGTCGCCGAGCACAAGGCGAAGGCGCTGGGTGAGTCCCGCAAGCGCAAGTGGGAGGCCCAGCGATCTGCGCAGGCCAGCCTCTCCCGTCCCCGTGTTGGGCCTACACCAGGGGCCCGTTCTTTGGCTTCCCTACCGCCGAGGCCGCCGCGCGATTCACCATCCCCGCAGTCGTGATTCGCCACGCACTGCGCGCCCAAGCAGCAGGTGGCCCCCGAACCCACCGCCGAGGTCACTTGTTTCATCAGCACAACAAGGGCCACTATGCGAATAGTTGCCCTCGTAAGATTGGAGCAGCCCTCGCCCTAATGGAGGACGCGGCGGGGAGTGGTCACCACCGACTGTAAGATCATCCAGAAGACCCAGGGTGTGGGGAGCGGTCGAGTCAACCATATCTCGGCTGAGGAGGCGCCTGATGTTGTGCTGGGTACACTTCTTGTTAACACTCGTCCTGCTGCAGTATTATTTGATTCAGGAGCATTGCATTCTTTTATTTCAAGATCTTTTGCTGCTGCTAGTGGTCTTCACTGTGTTCCTTTGGGAGTACCTTTGCTTATTCGTTCTCCGGTTCAGAAATGAGAGTTGATCTAGAATGCCGGGATGTTCCTATTGAAGTTGAAGGTGTAAGATTCTTGGCAAATCTTATCCTGCTCAACTCAGCAAGCCTGGATGTGATTCTTGGCAGGATTGGTTGTCCCAATACTTGGGACAGATTGATTGTGCCAGGAAGATTGTCTATCTCACCAGCCCCTCAGGCAAACTAGTTGGATTTTTACCGCAGCTACAAGGGCCACACCTTTGTGCACTTGAAGCAAAGCCAGTCTTGGAGATTCAGGATGTTCCCACGGTTCGTGACTTCGTGGATGTTTTCCCCGAAGATTTGCCTGGGATGCCTCTAGTTCGAGATCTTGAGTTTGTCATTGAGTTGCTGCCTGGTTATGCTCCAATTTCGAAGGCGCCGTATCGGATGCCTCCCAATGAGTTGGTGGAGTTGAAGAAGCAACTAGGTGGGCTACAAGTGAAGGGTTTTATCCGTCCTAGCTCATCACCTTGGGGTTGTCCAGTGATCTTTGTGAAAAAGAAGGACAAGACTTTGCGCATGTGTGTTGATTACCGTCTGCTTAATGAGGTGACGGTGAAGAACAAGTATCCTTTGCCCCGCATTGATGACCTTTTTGATCAGTTGTCTGGAGCCCGGGTATTCTCTAAGATTGACTTGAGATTGGGATATCATCAAGTCAGAATCAGGGCTGAGGATATTCCGAAGACGGCTTTCACTACTCGTTATGGTCTTTACGAGTATACTGTTATGTATTTCGGCTTGACCAATGCCCCCGCCTTGTTCATGAATCTTATGAACTCGGTATTCATGGAATACTTGGATAAGTTTGTGGTGGTGTTTATTGATGACATTCTTATCTACTCCAAGAGTGAAGAAGAGCATGCTGACCATTTGAAGCTTGTGTTGGGGAAGCTGCGTGAGCACCAGCTATATGCGAAATTCAGCAAGTGCGAGTTCTGGTTGAAAGAAGTGGCATTCTTGGGCCATGTTCTTTCGACCAGAGGCGTAGCTGTGGATCCTAGCAAGGTCAACGATGTGCTATCTTGGGGTCATCCCAAATCAGTCACCGATGTGCGGAGCTTTCTTGGTTTAGCAGGTTACTACCGTCGCTTTATCCAGAACTTCTCCAAGATCGTGAAGCCGATGACTGAATTGCTCAAAAAGGACAAGAAGTTCGTATAGTCCTCTGCTTGTGAAGGGAGTTTTCAGGAACTTAAGAAGCGGTTGACGTCATCCCCTGTTCTCCAGCCTTTGCCAGTGCCTGAGTGGAAGTGGGATTCCGTTGGTATGGACTTCATCACCGGTCTACCCCATACTTCTTCTGGAAAGGATGCTTTATGGGTCATTATCGATCGGTTGACGAAAGTAGCCCACTTTCTCCCAGTGCGGGCTAAGATTGATGTGAACCAGTTGGCAGATCTTTACATATCCCGCATCGTGATCTTGCATGGTGTGGCACGAACGATTGTGTCAGATCGTGGTTCTCTTTTCACCTCTCGCTTTGGCACAAGTTGCAAGAGGCTATGGGGACCCATCTTTCTTTTATCATCCCCAAACCGATGGTCGAAGGAGCGAGTTAACGTGTTTTGGAAGACATGTTCGCGCTTGTATTCTTTCTTATGGAAAGAATTGGGAGAAGTGTTTGCCACTTGCGCACTCGCTATAACAACAAATTTTCAGTCTGGTCTTGGCATGGCACCGCTTGAAGCCTTGTATGGGAGGAGGTGCGAGCCCATTGAACTGGTCGAATCGTGAGAGATTCTTCGCCCGATTCAATCAATGAGGTCAAAGCCGTGTTCGCTTGATTCGCGAGCATCCGGGAGTGGCCCACCTGCAAAAGAGTTATGCGATCGCCGCCGCCGTGAGTTGAGTTTCCAGCCCAATGACTTTGTTTATCTCAAAGTCTCGCCTTTAAAAGGGCATCAGCGTTTTGGCATCAAGGGCAAGTTGGCTCCTCGATATGTTGGACCTTATCGCATCGTCAAGAAAGTGGGGGCTGTTGCGTACAAGTTGGAGTTGCCAGCTACACTTGAGGGGGTGCATGATGTGTTCCATGTGTCCCAATTGAATAAGTGCCTCCGAGTTCTGACTGAGGAGTCTCCGTTGGAAAATCTCGATGTGCAAGAAGATTTGACCTACCGCGAGCGTCCTGTTTGTATTCTTGAGGAATCTGAACGAAGGACAAGGAACCGTGCCATCAAGTTCCTTAAGGTCCAATGGTCGAATCACTCCGAGGATGAGGCAACTTGGGAGCGGGAAGATCGCCTCCGTGCAGACTACCCATCTTTCTTTTCCCAGTGATCGGAATCTCGGGGCAAGATTCTTGTAAGGGGGGGAGATTTTGTAATAGCCCTAAGTTAGGGTTTGTGTTTCAAATGTAATATTATGAGAATAAATTAAAACTTTTGATGCCTCATGAAATCATTTGGAAATTTTCTAAGATTTTCCCCTAGCAATTTCTATTTTCTAGAACCATGTTCTTGTGATGGAAGTTGTTGTCAACAAAAATTTTAACCCTAATCTTGTGATCATCCTCTGGAAGTATTTTTCCTATTTTCTTGACCATCCTAGTAACCTCTCTGCAAAATCTCACAATTTTTAGATTTTGTTTGCTATTTCATAAGGCCAAGTCAAACCAGTTTGAAATCTGGTCAACTCCTTAGGGCAGCAGCTTGTGAATTTTCTTGGGAGCATTTCGGTGCATAAAAACTTCTGAAAAAATTATGCAAGGTTTTTCTCTATGCAAAGGAGTTACCATAACAATTTCGGAATTTTTGGAGCTGTGGAGCTACCTCTAAAAATTCCCCAACCCTCTCAGCCTTTTAAAAATCAGAATCTGAAATCACTGTTTGTTGGGCTCAACCCGACTCCGACTAAGTCCGACCGCTGCTCGTTCAGCCACACCGCCTTGCTGCACCGCGCGAGCCCGATGGATGTCGACCGTCCGATGCCGATCGCACGGCCCACGTGTGCCCGATCTATTCGGACCGTCCTATTGTACCGCCGAATCTTGACCGTTCATTTAGGATCTAACGGTCGACATCTTCTTGGTTGGACCAAACCAACTGACCGTGCCGCACTTGTTTCCGCCGCGCCGCCGCCGCCGCGCCAAGTGGGCCCTCTTGTCGTTCTTCCTCGCCGCTCTCGCGCCATCGAGTCGGCGGCGCCGCGCATGCGTGCCACGCAGCTCGTCGCTGCCACTCCGGGGACGCGTGTCCACCTCCAGAGGATCGCTAGGAGTCCATCTACCTCCTAAGGTCATCCATTCTTCCTCGCATCCATTCTCGTGCCTTCTCCGCCCATTTCTTAGTTTCGGCCGGAGAAGAAGGTGAGGGCAGCGCAACCACCTCACTGCCGCTTGTGCTTCCGTAACCCCACCTCCGACTTCCTTGTTCATCGCCACCTCCATTTTGCCCAGTCCGGGTCCTTGGCGTCCAGTGGATCGTTGGGGACGACATCTTCGTCTTCGCCTCCGGCGGTCTTGGCCTTGTAGCCGTCGGGGCATTCTGGTGAGTCTCCAACCTCAGAACCTGGTCCTTGGTGATCGCTTTTCTCCTCTGAGTCTCACAGAGTTTTCATTTTCGTTTTTGGTGCATCGTTGAGGGTGTGCGGCCGGTTCTTCTCCGAGCACGGCGATTCGCCGCCGTAGCGATCCCGGCCGCCTCACACCTTCTTCATCGGTGTTATCTTCGGCGTATTGCTCCTGGAGTCGAGGCGGAGCTTAAGCGCACCTTCTGGAGTCTCCTAGAAGCCCGTAGCTTCTTCTCCGTGTGAACCTCTCCTTCGTCTCCGCCTCCGTTCGCCGTCAGCTCGCCGCCGGCATCCTCGAGGGACCCTGTCGCCATCATCGAGTTCGCGAAGTCGCGGTGAACCTGGTGGTATCACCCACGCGCCCGGAGGCTCTCTAGTTCTCAGATCCGCCGCCTTGCGCCGCCGTCCGCTGAACGCCGTAAGCCGGCAAGATTAGGTATAATCCTTCTCATTAGTTCTAATTTTCCTTCTTAGCTGTATCTATGGCATGTGGGCCCCCTTAGCTTAAGCGCGTTTAGAAATTTTCTATCCGACTGTTTAAACCCTTGAGTCCATGACATGTGGACCCATGTTTATGATTAGTGTTTGTGTAAAGTTCGAGAATACGTTTTCTCTTCATGGAAATGTATTTCTCTGGGCGAATACGTTAGGGTTACGTTTTGATAAGACGAAGACGTATTTTCTGAATACGCCTTCGACGTCGTTGTTGGCGCCATGAGTCAAATTTGACCGTCAAGATCAGGCACGGTCCCACCAACAAGAGCGTGGCTCACTGAGCGTCGGTAGAAAAAGTAAATAATGCCTTTAGGATTTCTGAATTGAATATCTTTTACACTGTTAATTCAATTAAACTTAGAAAATTCATATCTTACTCATTTTTGATCCAAATCGAATGAATCCAATTTTGTAAATTTTCATTTTTAATGGACTATTTATCAGAATAGGTTTTAGGTATGTCTCTGTTCATAAAATTTTGATAAATAATTAAATGATGTTTTTATGTATTTCTAACTTAGAAAATTCCTAGAAAATTCTTCATAGCTCCAAATAAAATGTTCTCTGTTTCTAAAATTTTGTTAAGTCCTGCTCTAGCTGCTGTGTGAAATTTGTGCTCATTGGATTGAATTGAATTTTGGTTATTATCGGTGTTATTTGTTCTTATTCGCTCTTTTTGCTCGATCGATAGATTGCGACGATTCTGGTATTATCGAGAGTGAGCCTCAGCAACATATTGAGCAGCCGCAACTAGGCAAGCAGTTAGATCATGTTGATCCCTTTATTTTCAAGCTAATATTTTGTTCGCAACTTGTATGTATGCATTGCTATTTTGTGTTAAAATATGGTTAGTGGGCCCTTTAGTTGCATAATCTGCAGGTAAATGATATTTCTCTACTACTTGAGCCTAGGTTATTTGCTGTGGTTGGAGATCGTTGGATGATCTCTTATCACTTAGTAGATATGAATTTAACTGCTTAGACATGCTTAGTTATCGGTAGAAATGGGCGGTTATCGACTTAGTCGGTAACCTTGGTCACACAAAATTATTATAACTTTATGTTTCAGTATTTTTACTATGCTTAATTGTAAAAACTAAAAATGAAAACAAAATGATTTGGACTTGGGCACAACGGTATGTTGGTGTGTTTTTTGGGTGTGACTGGATTGGTGCCCGAGTCAATAAGGACCGAGTTACTTGTGCCACCGTACTGAGCTTTTTGCGTGCTAACCACACTGGAGGGTATGGGACCTCTCTTGACTTAGTACTTTGGCGTGTATTGGCTCCGAGTCGCAAGAGGTCGCAGGAGGGATGGTGTTGGGAGCATGGTAGTTGTCCGAAAAACTTTACCCTTTGTGGGTAGTTGTCTTTTCGACTTTACCATGTAAGCGTATAGATTTCTATCCATACGAGCGGCTCGTAGTTAATACACAATATTGGAAAGCGTCTCGTAGGACTTAGCCGTGCCAGCATACCTTCGGAAGTGTGCTTTGGCTTAAAGGCGGTCTGAAGTGTGGGTACATTGGTATACCCCTGCAGGGTTAAAACTATTCGAATAGCCTCGTCCTAGGTTATGGACACTCTCGGATACCCCCCCCAAG
This sequence comes from Ampelocalamus luodianensis, assembly GCA_036346255.1. Classification (NCBI taxonomy): domain Eukaryota; kingdom Viridiplantae; phylum Streptophyta; class Magnoliopsida; order Poales; family Poaceae; genus Ampelocalamus; species Ampelocalamus luodianensis. The sequence goes on along the minus strand of CM070621.1, from coordinate 63,247,992 downwards.
AACTAGACTACAACCTTTTAACTAAAACTTGATGGGTGGTACGAATCGTGATTAGTGTATATGTTGTGGTGACTATTGGGATAGTCACTTCCAAGTGGTTACTTGTACCTATCTTTATTTCGCTGTTATTTCAACAATAAAATGAATTGTAAACTTGCTCTTGAACTGGTATTACACTATTGCAAACCAAATTGGCTTTGCGCAAATGAGACATATAACTTCCACTCAAATAAGCCTGCATGTAGTTATGTATAGGTCTGCTAGTCTACACGTCAGTCTTGTGAGTACAAAAACAATTTTTGTACTCATATGCTTTGCTTAATATTTTTATTGCAGAGGAGGCACGTGAGCCCCAAGGGCCTTACTTCTGTGAGATGTGCGGGTTCTGGGACGACTAGCTTGGTGGTCCGGTTGGTTGTCTTGTGGGCTAAGGCACACTGATTGGCTTTTGTTTATAGCCATCTTATGGCACTTTTTGCTTCCGCTGTTTATTTAGTTATCTGTTGTAATTTGGCCGGTCGGCCTCTGTTGTAATAACTCTACTGTGTTGTTTACTGTTTAGTATTGTGATGTTTGGACTCTATGTTTAGAATGGTGTTGATGCATAATTTTGTGAAGAGGTGTGCATACTGCAGTTCTGGGAAGTATGCATGTCTCGAGGCTTAGTTTATTTGATTTGTGATGCTAGGACCAGGTGGTTGGTTAAGCATTACAAGCCAAATAAACTGTGGTCCTCACACAGAAGCCGTGAGTAATCTTTCTTTTCCTTCATTCCAAAAATTTTATGAAAACCATGTGTAGCTTCCCTGGTTCTTTGCAGAAGGAAGGATGGATTTCGATTGGTTAGTATATCCTCAACCTAAAAGGCTAAAACTAAACTGGGACAATTCATTTCTAAAGAATCTTATTCATATATGTGGTGCTCACCGGCATTTTGAATGTGAAAGTAAATTGACTTACAACATATGTAATGTGAGGTAACTGATGAAGTACATACTACGTAGTCCCAAATCTGTTGGTTGACATTGACTCTTCCAGTATCTCTGGTGTGTGTAGCTTACATCTTCATTCTGTATAGCATGTAGAGGATATATCCAGGGATTCATCACATCAAATTCTTGAATTTTGTAATGACAGTTGAGCATACAGAATTTAATTATGGAGTGTGTAATACTTTTTGCTGATAACTCAAGTACGCTATAGCTATTGTTTCTGAATTTTATGATTTTTTTTGAATTTTTTGACCGGGATTTTTATCCCTGTTGTTCCCAAACAGCAACAGGGATTTTGTTCCCAAGCGGGAAGATTTTCCCTTGAGGTTGAGGGGGATTTTATGTGCCTTCAAAATCCCCCACAGGATTTTGAGCCCTGGTTTTTCGACCCCTTGCTTCCAAACAAGCCCTAAGGGATACATGGCGGGCAACAGTGAGGCTTGGGGAGTCATTAGGATCGAAGGGTGAAGACATCAATTGTGAGGTCCCTGGATTATTGGAATTTATGCTGAATTAAAAATTACACTAAAATCATGATTAATAATTAAGAACTTTTTGGTCCTTAATTAAAATCATACTAGAAGCATAAATTTAATAAGGTATAAATCCATTATTCAGGTTCCCAGATATATGTCTTACAATGATTCCTAGGATCAGTGACCATTGCACATATATCCTTAAACAACATTGCATCATACACATACAAGGCATCCATTTACATAATTAAACAGAAGGTTACAATTCGATCTGGTACTACAATGTCAAGTGACTTTGGTCACCACAAAGGTTAACAGCGGAAGCAAAACTAAACAACAAAACCACCAATGGCCCCATCACCCGCAGGCTATTGCGTGGAGATTAGAAACAGGTTCATTCGTTAGCGTCGCCCTGTTCGGCGCTAACAGGTACCTCATACAAATACCCATCCTCACCTGCAACAAATGGTGAAAGCACCTGAGTATAGAAGGTACTTGCAAGACTTACACAAACTACTAAGAAAAAGTGTTTGATAGAACCTATTCAAAGGATTAGAATTTGTACATGCTTAAGGTTGACAACAGGAAGGTTATAATGGCATTGATTTTACATAAAGCAATACTTCTTAACCTACTCATACTAGATTTTAACAAAGCTGTTTTATAAACCAATTTGAACTAAAAACAGTAAGTAACATAAGATGTAATTATAAACCACAACAATAAGAAAGTGGCTTTCCACCACAACAAAGATATTGTATGAATTCCCTTCATGCCGAACCGAAACCCAAACAGTAGTTTAAATCAAAATTCTATACAGGTGACATCAAATCAAGTATCATCCATGATCCTGGACACGGCTATTCGAACAGTTTTAATACCCTACAGGGGTGTACATCTTTACCCACACGACTTAGTCAGCCTGTTGCCTTCGGATGCCTCCGAATGATGACACACTTCCTTTGGTATGTCGATCGGGGAAACTAAGATTTGGTATTTTTCAACAAGCTGACATTATTGAGTTGGGCAACCTATGTGCGACTGATCCTGTTAGTGTAAGCTATACCCCCTACACCAACAGGGCACACATGTTACGCCGAACATCCGATTCAATAAAAGAAACAAAAGTTGTGCTCCCCCACACATATAGTATTGAAATCGGAGCCTTATGAACCCTGATACATTCAGAAGTCCTCGCCCTTAAGAACATATGATATGACATGGTACGAAACCAAACACATATGGCATATGTTACTGATAAGCAAGCACGTATGTCATATGCAATCAACACATATATCCTTATCAACCTGCATCCCAACTCAATAACACCAACCCCTTACTTAACAAACAGCGCCCATACACCGCGTGTGGAAGTATGTTGGGGCTTGAATTGAATAGTCAGAGTTCAGTCCTTAATTGATCCAGACAAGACCACCACATTTCCCAATCTCGTGCACGAAAGCACCATCACTAGCAGCCACTTGTCCAGATCTTATATAGGTTTGCCAAACAAAGTTTTAATTCAAACCTGAATTAAATAGACTGAACAAGGAATTAAAATACTGAAATTAATTTGTTGTTCCCCTGTTTGACAAGATAAGCTTGCAAACACTAACGTTCTATGGACTACATGGCTAAGCAAGATTACAGAGTAAAATAATAGGTCAAAGACACTATCTTAAGGCACAAGTGTATGAATTCAATTCAGGGTAATCCACAAGTATTGGTATGTAACTAACTATTCACAGATCACAAATACTTTAGAAAATAGCATGCATAGTATCACTGCAAATTTGAAAATCTAAAGTATTAAAATTTGGGTTCAATATGATGCAAAGAAGATGCTTGCCTTGATAGTAATACACCACTTGTGTAGGTTCTTGTTGCTCAGAAATGGACTCAATTACTTCAGAAGAACCAAATTCTAAAAGAAACAATAAAATCCAATGAACACAAGAACTGACAGCAAGTAAAAGATAAAGAGAAAATATATGATCAAGATGATAATGCATGGTTAACAACATGCTTAAGTTATATTTACCCCAATAAAGATAATAACCCATATTACCACCTACTGCCTTTAATTGACAGAAATTAGGTTTAGGTTAAAGTTACAGTTTTTAGATTTTGGAAAAACTGAAATCAGGACAGAGTGTAACAGAGTGGTTTGGTAACCTAAACATGTATCAAGTAAATTATTTTGCTTAGGCTAAAAGTATTTATAACTAGGGTAATAGCCTAACCCATCATTTACTCACTAATTGACAAAATAAACATTTGAAGATCTTGCTATGCACTGAACAGGTTCAGCCGACAGCAAACAACAAGAAGAAGTGTTGAAGATTTTTACTTGAATACCAATACACATGAACATAAGATTCTTGCTGGTGCTAAACCTAAATCTGTAAGATATTTTATATCCTAGATCAACACCTTACTAACCTTAATTAACAAGATTAACAGATAAATGGCCTGCTACAACTTTTGTCGGTTTATCCAACAAAAGAGCAGAAAGATGTTTTAGAGCCGTTTTCGATTTGGAAGCGAAATGATCAGAGATAACCTTTGCTTATGCTACTAGGGATAGGTTAAGACCTAGTTAAACTGAAAAGATGACATTAGAAACCCTAGAGCTTGAAAACGACATGAAAGACCGAAAAGTTATAAAAGCAACTTTTCAGTCAAAGCAAGATTTGAGAACCACATGCACCAGTGAGTGATTCAGAGATGATATTAAGATCCCTAAGATGTTCAAGATGGAAGGAGATAAGGGCATAACTTACAGAATAAGGAAAACACTAAAGGTAACTTATCCGGCTCTGGTTACAGAGAACAAGCACCGGGTTCAACCTACAAATGATGCTAAACTCATATTACAAGGTGAATTAAGCACTAAGATGGATAAGCAAGACGTGAGGGCAAGAAAACTCCACTGGAAGGGAAGAAGAAAGATGAAGAGCTCTTCGGTCAACAATGGCAGTGAGCCAAAAGCTAGGGTTTATATAGAGTTTCAACCACTAGAGCAAACAGGAACTCTCCAGAGATGATGCGGTGGCAATTTAGTGCCAGGTGTCAAGGAAAGATTTGCCAAAATCACGACGCGACACTCCTCTCCGGCAACGAAGTCGGCGACGATGTACAGGCGCAAGGAGGGAGAAAATCGCTTCACTGACATGCGGGTCCTGCTGTCAGCCGCAGCGACGCACGCCTTCACAAGATCAAAAGATCCTCGACCGTCCGATTAGATATGGGCGGCTGCGATGGAGATAAACGTTAGAAGAACGAACCGGTATCGTTCAACATGGACCGCACGATTTTAATCCGAGGGTCACACCAAGATCCGGCCCTAAGCGCACGCGGTCAAATAGGTACCGTAGGATTGAGATCCAACGGCCAAAAATAAATGCGCGCCTTTGATTTCAAACACGAAAAGGGCGGCGCGGTTGGATCTAAGATCAACGGCGGAGAGTGAAGAGGAGTCCGGTGACCCGAACGGCGCATCAATGTGGTTCGTCCGATTCAGACCCAACGGCTCAGATTCAACGTGATGCTCGGGCGACCCGAACGACCCACTAGATCTGGCCAGCTTATTGAAAATCCAACGACTATCGCGGATTTTGGCTTTTACCATTAAAAATGGCATATTCCGAAAATGACGTACCGCAGGATCTAGATCTAACGGCCTGGATTGCGTGGCTTATCGGGATGACCCGAACGGCCCAATGAATCCAGCTCGTTCGCTTGGAAATCGACGGCCACAAATTTGAGACACGTTTAGGATTTTGAGTTGAGATCAGAGGCTGTTGGATGAAGATCCAACAGTGGAAATTGCCTCACGCACGTGGATAGTCCGCGCGGCTTAGCGAACCTCGGCCGTTCATCTGGAAATTGATGGCTCATGTGAAGTGTAACCTTTGGCTCGCGCCCGATCGTGTCGGGTGCGTCGGTTTAGACCTAAACCTATGTGGCTCGGTCGCTACAGTACAAACCGGCTAAGGTTTGACCGAGAGAGTTGACCAACGCCATATTCAAAACTCCAAAGGTTTGACTGGGGTTTTAAAATAGCAAATAAATTCATAAAAATCTGAAATTTTGAAGGGAGACTTCTGGGATGACATGAATCCCAGATAAAATATAAAATCCAGAGTTTCTTTTATTAAACTACATAAATAGGTCACATGGACTATATAGGTTTGTTTAAAAGCAAGAAATTTTGATAAGGTCAGAATAGGTTCTGAAAATTTGAGAAGAATTATTTTTGGCCCAGATAACTTATCTAGTATTTGATAAAAACATTTTCCAGTCATAATACAAGCATTGACTTGTATTTTCTTTGAAACTTCAAATAGGTTTTGGATTTTGGCTAGAAAAGGAAGTTTTTAATTTGTAACAACACATCCAAATTTCAAAAATGAACAGTGATGTTATGAACAGTATCTCATTACTATTCATAAAGCATCTTATTACTGTTCCTTAAAACTGGGGCTGTTACATCAATGGGGAAAATGGGCCCTGGTTTCTTTACTTTTCAAGCTCTTTTACGGCAGTCCATTTTCTATGGCATCTCTAAATAGATGAAATCCTTTATGAAATGACGCTGGCAGGTGGCATTTACCGATCTCAAAGCTTTGTCTTCTTCTCATGTTATGCTGCTCGAAAATAACTCCCAAAATTTTCTCCGTGTGTCGTGAAGTACTACCACTACTGCCAAAGGGTGCCCAACCATGTCACCGCATTGACCTAAATGCCCCGCCATGTCACCATTGACACCTATCCCTTATGACTAACCTTGCTGTTAACATCCCCAATTCGGGTGCCCTAGCATTGTAAGTTTGGAAGAATACACCACAAATTGTGGTATTCTATTCATTGATAAAGATTACATTAGGAATGATTCAATCGAATCAAATCAAACCAAAGAATATCTCTACATGTAACCACATGAAACAACCTTGCCGTGCAAGGCAAGATGCATGCACTAACACTCCCCCGCAGTCGCATCATGAGCATCGCGAATGTTGAGACTGCTACGGAAATCCAGAAATAATGACGACGGTAATCCCTTGGTGAATATGTCAGCAGCCTGGGACCACGAAGGCATGTGAAGAACACGAACATGACCCAAAGCAACATGTTCTCGTATGAAGTGAAGATCTATTTCAATATGCTTTTACGTTGATGTTGCACCGGATTGCCTCATGTAGACCGTACTCACGTTATCACAGAAAATGACTATAGATTTAGCAAGGGGCTAGTGCAACTCCTGGAGAAGTTGGCATGTCCAAGCTGTCTTGGCGTCAGTGTTCGCCACTACACGATACTCAACCTCGGCACTGGAGCGCGAGATAGTAGGCTGTCGTTTAGATGGCTAGTAAACCAAATTAGCGCCAAGAAAAATGCAGTAGCCGGAAATAAACCACTGTGTGTTGGGACAACCAGTCCAATCAGCTTTAGTGTAGACAATGAGATCACAAGGAGGAGATCGGCGAAGGTGCAAACCGAGCTGCAGAGTTCCCTGTATGTACCGAAGAACACGCTTCACAAGGTGAAGATGACTCTCACGAGGATCATGCATATGGAGGTAGATTTGCTGAATAGCATACGAGATGTTAGGCCAAGTGAGCTTAAGATACTGAAGAGCACCAACGATGCTAGCAACTGGCGGACCATCGTTGGCGGAGAGTTTGGGAGAGGTCAATAGGAGTAGTAACCGGCTTGTAGGAGGTCATGCCAGCACGGTTTAGTAACTCGAAAGCATAGTTAGCCTAAGACAAGAGGAGGCCAGTAGGAGTGGGAAGAACTGAAATGCCAAGGAAGTAATGGAGCGTGCCGAGATCGGTCATAGTTAACTCAGAACGGAGAGTGACAATTATGAAGGAATGGAGAGTGGTAGTGGAGGCCGTAAGGATAATGTCATCGACATAGAGAAGGAGATACGCTATGTCATGAGCATCTTAACCAGAGTAGATAAACAAAGAGGTGTGGGACTTAGAGCAATGAAAACCAAGAGAGGAAATATGAGAGGAAAAGCGGGTATAACAAGCACGAGGTGCTTGTTTGAGTCCATAGAGAGAACGGTTGAGCCGACAGGCATGCTCTGGCTGAGAAAAATCAATGAAACCGGTAGGTTGATGAGAGTAGACAACCTCAGACAATGTGCCATGGAGAAAGGAATTTTTGACATCAAGTTGATGAATAGGCCAATTATTAGAGAGAGCAATGCAGAGGACAATGCGAATAGTAGCGGGTTTAACCACATGACTAAACATCTCATCAATATCAATACCAGGTTCTTGTGAGAAACCACGAAGAACCCACTGTGTTTTATAACACTCAAGAGAGCCATCCGGCTTGAGTTTATGGTGAATAACCCATTTGCCGGAGACGATGTTGGCATTTGCAGGAGGAGGAATAAGATCCCAAGTGTTGTTGGAGAGAAGAGCATGAAATTCATCAACTATTATCGAATGCCATTAAGGATCCTTGATGACACTACAAACTGACTTGGGAATAGGAGAGAGTGTGGTGGAAACATGAAGGTTAAGGTGCTCACGAGGACCATGGTGAATGCTAGACATAGAACGGGTGTGATGTGCCACACTTGAACCAGCTGTAGCCACTGCTGGGAGATTTGCTGTCATGGTTGGATCCAGAGCTGCATGGTAGGGGCATCAAGTGCCACGGCAGGCGGGAGGTGTGGCACGTCTGGTGGAGTAGCATCAGGAGCCAAGGCTGCCACGGCAGAAGCACCGAGTGCCACGATAGGAATGAAATTGATTGCAACAGGGATCATGGCAGGAGCAATTGCCGCGGTAGGAGGTAAAGTAGTCGCGATAGGAGGTAAGGTAGCTACGACAGGCTAAATATGTGGAATAGAGGGGCTGAATCAAGGAGAAAATCATAATCATCAGAAGGAGGAGAAATATTTGGTGGAGAAACAAAAGGAAAGGTGGATTTGTTGATGGTCACATGACAGGAAATAATAATGTGATGAGAGGCAATGTCGATACAACGGTATCCTTTGTGGTTAGGAGGATAACCAAGAAAGACACAAAGAAGAGAACAAGGTGCTAACTTGTGGGGCATAGTGGCCGCCGTATTGCGGTAACATAGTCAACCAAAAACACAAAGGTGGGACTATGACGGCGGAGTTTGAAAGAGGGATTGAAAGGGATCATCATTGTGAATAGTTTTGGATGGAAGCCGACTGAGGAGATTGGTGGCAGTATGTAAGGCTTCTACCCAATAGGCTAGAGGCGTGCTATCCTAAAAGAGAAGAGTCAAGACAATGTTAGTAATAGTGTGTATAACACGTTCGGATTTGTCATTCTGTTGAGAGGTGTGAGAACAAGAAAAGCATAGATGAATGCCATGCGTGTTAGTAAATGATCAGAGAGCATTATTGTCAAACTCACCACCATTGTCTCACTGAATGGAGCTGATGGGAGAATAAAATTGTGTAGCGACAAAAGAATGAAAGGTAGAAAGAGTGAAAAACTTCGGATCTTTTAAAGAGGAAACATCCACAAAAAATGTGTGAAGTCATCCAAAATGACTCAAAAATATTTGTAACTAGAAAAACTAGGAATAGGATATATCCAAAGATCACAATGAATTATTTCAAAGGGAACTATAGTTTGCCGAGTAGAAACAGTAAATGGTAGATGGACTTGACGACCTAATTGACAAGCATGACACAAAGAGCTGTCTTTTATTGGACAATGGTGTGGAATAAAAGATGAATGAGCAAGATGATGAATATCATGACATTCGAGATGATCGAGGCGACGATGCCAGATAGTAGTGCTGTTGGTGGTGACCGCAAAGCAGATGGTGACAGAGAAAGGAGTGGATAGAGCTCCCCCGAACTACTGCACTTGAGGATTTGATGCTTGGTCTGAAGACCCTTCACAGAGGAGCCATGAGGGTCAAATTTGACAGCACAATTGTTATCAGTAGTGAACTTGCAAATGGAAACAAGATTTTAATTATGCGAGGGGTAACAATTATGTTACGAAGGTAAAGAGGACAACTAGAAGATGGAGATGAAAGGGAGACATGACTGGAACTAGTGACAAGGAGGTTAGAACCATGACCAACGATGATGGAGGGAGATGAAGAGGGAATAGGGAAAAGAGTAGAGAGATTACTAGGGCTAGATGCCATGTGAGCAGTGGCACCTATCTCCATGAATTACTCATTAGCGAGAGGACGAATCGTCATTGTGTTGAGAGCATTGATGAGGTCGATTGTGTCCCATATCGGTCCACCATCGTGAGGTGGACTGAGAGCGCCTAGCATCCCTGTGGCGTGGAAGACCGAAGCGGATGAAGTTGGGGCAATAGGAGGCAGTGCACCATAGGGTTGCGTAGTGGTTATGAAACCTTGTGGCAATCCGTGAGGTACCTGCTGCGGTAGGCCGTACGGCATAGAAGGCTGGTGCTGGGGTAGACCGTGCGGCAGAGAGACACCAGTGGGGCGAGAGCCAAGAATTCCCGAGGCCGTGGGCCAAAGTTGAATGGCACCGGTCCAAGGATTGTAGTACGAGGGCACCTGTGGAGAGAAGGAGCTACAACTACCCTTACCACCTTACTTTCCACCCTTGCTGTTGATGCGGTTGTGTTGTGTAGCAGAAGGGTAGCCAGAGATGGGGGCAGCAGGAGAATAGCTGCTCTAAGTCTGGGCACCTCCATGAGTGAATGACGAGTTGGCGATGAGGGAAATGGCATTGGAGATCTGAGCGGTGTATGCGGCCTTGGTCTCCTCGAGGATGAGGTAGGAGCGAGTTTGGGTGAAGCTCGTGAAAGGAGTGATCATGGGCAGAAGCGTAGCCAAACTGCCATACTTTGGTTTCATGCCCCTGATCATGGTGAGGATCAATGTGGCATCGGAGACCAATGTGGCGTCGGAGACGGCTTGGACGACATTGCCTAGGGAATTAGCCAAGGTCTTGATTTTACGACAGTACTCTGTAGCAAATATGTCACCTTGAATCATCGTGCAGAATTCTGCCTCAAGATAGATGGCCCGGGTTTCATTGTTTTCCTGGAACAAGTTCTCGATCTTGGTCCAGACTGCAGCAGCAGTGGTGGTGGGGGACATGACGATTTCTAGGATGCTAGGAGCGATGGAGCTGTCCAACCAGGAGAGAATAGTACAGTCCATGTGCTTCCACTCGGCGTTAGTAGGTTTGGCATCCTTACCGATGATGTGATGATCGAGAGCAAATTTTCCCACGACCACCATGAACAACATGCACCAAGAGTAGTAGTTGGAGTGCTGGAAGTCGAGGAAGATGGGCACCAGTGTCTTAATGTGGACGTCGTTTGCGTGAGCCAAGAGGTGAGCAATGGCGGTAGCGTCAGAACTGTGGGGACCCGGTAATTATCTCCATAAGACCGAGATTAAACAAGGTCTTAGGGACATAATCACGGGTCTCCGGGAAATGAATTCCAATTTAACTCTATCCAAGTGAGAGGCTTAGCCGAATACTAGAGCCTCAACGATCATGCGCACGCTCCTATGAGCGCTACATGATTGTCGATTCTCTTTCGATTCGAAGCACTACACTTAGTGAGTTAAATGGGGATTCATCAATAACGAGTATGACTTATATTGGTTCCCAAGATCAACGACCAATATACTCATACCCTCATCCAACGTTGATTACATCCATACAACGCATACAACACGAGATTAAAAAAAAGACATACTGCATAATAGTTAAGGTCTACAGCTTATTACATACGGCCGACCGGCCAAATTCAAGTAAAGTACCAAGTAGCAGCGGAAGGAAATAAATAAAGCAAAAGACCAGTAGTGGTATGCCCATCACCCATCGGCAACCGACTAGGGGTTAACTGATAGCACACTACTCGTTAGTGTCACCCAAGTCAACACTAGCGAGATCGTCATACTCATAATCTTCCTCACCTGAAAAGGCCAAGAAACATCCGGCCGAGTACAAGTGTACTGCAAGTCTTACACAAATAAAAATAGTTATGCATAAGGGTCATTCAAAGGATGGCTCATATTGGTTTAGTTTTGCGAAAGAGACGCAACAATTAACATCCTACACATACTAGTTTTTCATGTGCCCATTTAAAATCAGATTTGAAGCGGAAGTGAAACATATAGCAAAGCATTTCAAGAATAAACAATTGAATCATACAAAGACCAAAGTGGCAGCCCACTTTGATGTACTAAACACATGAACATCCCGCTCATGACGAATACCAAGTTCAACCACAATTTTAATTAAAAGTCTAACAATAGTAACTCCCGAACTCAAGCGGTTGTCCATAACCGTGGACACGGCTATTCGAATAGATTGATACCTGCAGGGTGTACTACTTTACCCACACGACTTGATTAGCCCTAAGCCTCCGGATGCCTCCGAAAATAGCATACTTCCTATGGTATGCCTACTGTAAATCAAGATATAGATATTTTCAAAGAAGAAAGCCCTATTGAGCTAAGTCCCCTTGTGAGATGGTTCCTTGCCTAGTACAAGCGCCTGATAGCACTTGCTAGGGGCTCACAAGTTATATCGAAATACCGATGTAATCAAACAAAAGAATTGACGCCCTTGCACACTATAAAGGATTACATCGGCTCCTAAAGAACATAGGATTTCACGGCCGCTATGCCCTTACACCACCAAGGACTTAACACAATAAAACCCTCCCCTACTTAACCATACGGCTCCCAACACGCGTGTGGCAAAGACGAGTGTACTTGAATTAACGACGTTACCAAAGTTCGGTCCTCAATTGTCCAGACAAGTCCTTCCACTTACCCAATGCTCGTGCACAAAGCACCATCACTAACCAACACTTGTCCAGACCAAAAGCTCATTTAAAAATGACAAAAATTAACTCATAAAACAGCTCCAAGATCTGAAGTATAAATCATAAAATGAGAGTTGTGTCTATCCCAAAACCGCCGGGTTATTCCCGACGATCGAACTACCGTATCTAGACTTGCATGACTAAGCAATTCCACAACCCATAATTCACACATCCTATCTTAAGCATATAGGAGTTGGCATAATTCAAGATTAACCTCAAGCATAGGACATAACTAAACTACACATCACAAAAATATTGACATAATCAAAATAGCATGCAAGCAATTGTCATTGCACTATCTTAACCAAAACTGGGATCAAATATGATGCAAAAGAAAGTTCAAATGATGCTTGCCTTGCTGGTACAGAGCTGCTCACTCTCAGTAGCGTGAATCTGCCGATATCGATATGCTTGGGATCTATATAATTATAACATCAAATAAATACCAGAAAACAACTCAAAAACTAAAATGCTAAAAATACATGATTTTTCTACAGTAGTTAGATCATGATTTTAAATGATTTTTGGTGAAAGACTTATTTCATTTTGATTTAGTATATGAAAGTTATAATGGTTTGAATTTCAGATTTCAATAAGTCGTCATTATGTAATTTAATTATGAAGTGAAATTTTGTAGAACAGTATGAGTACATGGATTACATAGATAAATAGGCAATATTATTATAAGTTAAAACAGTTGAGTTTGTCCTTTTTGGAGTTTTTATGATTTAGTTATGTATTTTTAAAGTTATCAGCCTTTTATAGTGTAACAATAATAGAGTTTAATGATCATTTCTCCTAAATATAGTTTCTGTGATAAAGATAAGAGGGAAACCATTTTTAGAAATAAGTATACTGAAAGTGAAAATTACCAAAGTAGGTTTCACTGTTTTGGAGTTTCCAATAATTACTTATGCATTTTTGAAGTTATCACCCTTTCCTATTGTCCAATTAATGCGATTAATATAGAATCTTCCAAAAGTATATTCTCTGTTACCTGCACCAGTTTCAAACCTATTTTAAAATAAAGTACATTGAAAATGAAAATTAATGTATGGTTCCACTCAATTTGGAGTTAAACCGAGGAGTTATGAATTTATCAACTTTAGACAATTTTCGTGCATAGGAAAAGAACCGAGGAGGTCTCGGAGGGTGGTCTTCGTAAAATGGTCACGAAGTGGTCTTTAGGTGGTCCCGGGAATAGAGCCACAAGGAGGTCCCGAGGGTTGTTATTGTCAAACAACCACGTGGAGGTCCTGCGTGTAGGTTTGAGTAAAGAGGTCCCGGACGGCTGAGATCAACTCAAGGAGGTCCTGGACGGCTGAGATGGACTCTAGGTGGTCCTGCGGTTGGAATAGGACCTAGGAGGTCCTAGATGGCTGAGATGAACCTTGAGAGGTCTTGGATGGTCCAGATGTACCTTAGGGAGGTCCTAACGGCCGAGATAGACTCTAGGAGGTCCTGAACGGCTGATAAGAGATTCGGGAGGTCCTAGCGGTCAGGATAAACCTAAGGAGGTCTGAACGGTCCAGATTAAAATAGGGGAGGTCCTGTGGGTGACACTTTTGCAAAGACGACCCCGAGGGAGGTCCTTTGCGGGACAAGAGCAGGCATGGGGCTCAAGACTTCGTTAGGACAACACTTAATGCTAATGATTACCTCTTAAGTCCGGATCTCCCGCAAGATTTGTCCGAGTACGATAACGGAATTGCATGTTGGCTTGCCCCGGCAGCTCGCCGGCGTTACGCGCCACGGCGGAGCTGGCTAAGGGCCGCCATTTCTAGGCAATAGCATTGCACACCTCCTCGTGACAATCTCGATGGCAGAGCTTGGCCGTTACTGACGGCAGCCGGAGTTGAGCAAGATTAACAAATACGGCAAAAGTGCAAAAGACAAAAGAAGCTCCGCATTGCTAGCCGAGTGCGAAGGTCCTAGGGACTAAATGGAAAGCTACCGAGTTAGAAAGAGGACCGGGAAGACTGGAGCTCGCCGCGTGCAGACCTAAAAAAAGAACTAGGGCTCCACGACGACAAGATAACCTGAGCAAGGAAACACACAAAGGGAGGTCGGACTAAGTCACCTAGGCACATGAGATGCTATCATAGGAAGGAATCGAAAAGAAACTCACCCGGCCAGAGATAGAAGCAAAAAGGGCAAGATTTGCTGAAATTGGGGCTAACTCGAAATCCAAATGTCCCTGTGAAGCAAGCACGCAAAAAGTTGGGGGGTTTTGATCGAAGAAACTCGTGATAAGCATACAAGGTGACGCGCAAAGAGAGAGTCGAAACTCACATTGTAAAATTTTGAGGGAGGTGAAGAACACAAGGTGATGTCCACCTTGTGATCATCCTCTGAAACTATTTTTCCTAGCGCGCTCGACACGAGCTAGAGCACGAAGATGAACCAGTGAAGCTACAAGCAAAGGTAGGAGTTCGCATAAGCGAAAATGGACACGCCTCACCGAGCACACCGCGATCACGCATGTTTGCACGTATGGATTGTAGAGAAGTGTGGATCACCCGAGGAAGCTTGGGGCTAACTCGAAATCCAAATGTCCCCGTGAAGCAACACGCAAAAAAGTTGGGGGTTTTGATCAAGAAACTCTGCATACAAGGTGACGCGCTAAGAATTTGTAAAAGAGAGGTCGAAACTCACCGGAGGTGAAGAACACAAGGTGATGTCCACCGGAGCGCCCGACACGATGCGGTATGGATTGTAGAGAAGTGTGGATCACCCGAGGAAGCTTACCCGAGAGATGCGACGGAAGTTGGTTAGCATTACAAACCTAATAAACCGGGTCCTCACAAAGTTGGTATCGTGAGCCACTCGACCGTAGTAACCAAGCATAGTCGCCCTAGGATATTTTAGAAAAGCTTATTTTCAAAGTATAAAAGGGTTGGGAAAACTTAGCATTCTCGATTTTATTCCTTACTCTATCTTAGCTTTCACTCATCTTACTCTAATTTAAGTTTTGAAACTTGGTTTCTCTCTTTACCTTTCAAAAGATAGTCACTAACGGTGGAATTAGTCTGGGAGAACCATGAAGTTTAATCCAACTAAAACTTGTGGGGATAATAGGTAAGATGTAAAGTGAGTAGTTATGTGTCCGATTTTTGTTGGTCTAACTTTATCCTCGCTCTTGTGTTTGTTTCTCTGACTGCTTTGAGAATTTTGGGCTTTCTTGCTCTTAAATTTGTTGCTAACTTGTCTTAGTAAAACAGATGGCCGGAGAACGCTGCGGCACTCACAGTCTGGTCATGATGAGGAGCTTCCTCCTCCGATCATGGTCGAGGTTCTCGCCGTGATCGAGCGAAACCGCATGGACCGACGCGCATCTTGAGGTTATTGCTAGGAATACTCCACTCGCCGCCGGTGGCGGCCACCGACTCGCGGGGACTTGCAGAGTTCCTCCGCACACGCCGCCGACTTTCTCCCGCCCGAGGACCTCTCGATAAGCGGGACGATTGGTCGCGCATGGTTGAGCGAAGCTCAACATAGCTCGCTGCGCGCAGGACAAGCGCTTTCCAAGGCCCCACCGCCTTGAGGGCGCACACTCATGGTGGGAGAACTATCTCGCCATGCAGCCCAGGGCCATGTGGTCGCGTGGGAGGAGTTCCGCCAGCTGCGGGCCCACATCCCGATGGCCCGATGAAGTCAAGAAAAGGAGTTTCGCGCTGCCAAGGGCGCAAGTCCAGGACGTGAGTATTTATACGAGTTTAATCACTTGGCTCGTTATGCTCCGTGAGGTGGCCTCGGATGAGGCTAAACAGAGAAGTTTATGGATGGCTTGTCCGAGGAGCCGCAGGAAGTTATCTATTGTGACTTCTCGATTTTCGTGCCTTGCAGATAAGACCATTGTTGCAGAGCATAAGGCAAAGGCGCCACAGTCCCCAAGCGCAAATGGGAGGCGACGGGCCACTCACACCAGCCTCGCTCGTCTCGGCCGGGCAAGCACCAAAGTGGTCTGCTCTTTGCTCCACCGCACCGAGACCATCTCGCATCAGCCTTCTCGCCCACCGCAGCCGTGGAGCCAGCCACGCGCCGCGATCCAAGACAGAGCGCCTCCGCAACCCGGCGGCCGAGGTGATTTGTTTTCGCCGCCACAACAAGGGCCATTATGCGAATGCTCGCCTCGAGTGTTGTTGAGCCACCGCCCTAATGGAGGACGCGGCGGGGAGCGTCACCCACCGACCGAAGGTTGTCCGTGAAGACCAGGTGCGTAGAAGCGTCGAGTCAACCATCTATCACCGAGGAGGCTCAGAGGCGCCGATGTCGTGGATGGGTACACTTCTTTGTTAATTCGCCCCGCCGCAGATTATTTGATTCTCGAGCATCGCATTCTTTTATTTCAAGATCATTTGCTGCTGCTAGTAGTCTTCACTGTACCTTTGGGGTTCTTTGCTCATCCGCTCTCCGGTCGGAAATGAGAGCGATTTACATGGTTTCGGATGTTCCTATCATAGTTGAAGGAGTGGATTTGGCAAATCTCATTCTCGCCGGGCCCAATAGTCCGATGTGATTCTTGGCATGGATTGGTTGTCCCAACACTTGGGGCGCATCGACAGCCAGGAAAATTGTCTATCTTACCAGCCTTCTGCAAGCAGTCGGATTTTCGCCGCATCGCAGGGGCCACATCTATGTGCATTAGAGACAAAGCCAAACCTTGCAGATTCGTGGATGTTCCCATAGTATCCGACTTTGAGGATGTTTTTCCCAAGATTTGCTCGATGCCTCCGTTCGAGACCTGAGTTTGTCATCGAAGTTGCCCTGCACCGGCCCGATTTCAAGGCGCCGCATCGGATGCCTCCCAATGAGCTAGAAGAATTGAAGAAGCAGCTTGGCGAGCTCCAAGCAAAGGGTTTCATCCGCCCCAGCCATCTCCTTGGGGTTGTCCTGATCTTGTGAAGAAGAAGGACAAGACTTTGCATGTGTGTTGATTACCACCCTCTCAATGAAGTGACGTGAAGAACAAATATCCTCTGCCCCGCATTGATGATCTTTTTGACCAGTTGTCTGGAGCTCAGGTGTTCTCCAAGATTGATCTGAGATCGGGCTATCATCAAGTCCGGATCAGGGCTGAGGATATTCCGAAGACGGCTTTCACTACTCGTTATGGCCTGCATTTAGTACACCGTCATGTCTTTCGGTTTGACCAATGCTCCAGCGCTGTTCATGAACCTTATGAATTCCGTATTCATGGAGTATTTGGACAAATTTGTGGTGGTTTTTATTGATGACATTCTTATCTATTCCAAGACTGAGGTAGAGCATGCCGAGCATCCAAGATTGTTTTGGGCAAGTTGCGGAGCACCACTATATGCGAAGTTCAAGAAATGTGAGTTCTGCTGAAGGAAGTGGCATTCTGGGCCATGTTCTTTCAACTGGAGGCATAGCAGTAGATCCCAAAGAAAGTCACGATGTTCTGCCTTGGGCCAGCCCTTGTCGCCACCGATGATGTGGAGTTTTCTTGGTTTAGCGGCTACTACCGCCGCTTTATCGAGAACTTCTCCAAGATCGCAGTCGATGACCGAATTGCTCAAGAAGGACAAGAAGTTTGTGTGGTCCTCTGCTTGTGATGAGAGCTTTCGGGAGCTCAAACAATGATTGACTTCACTCTCCACCCTCACTCTTCCCGACATCCACAAGAGCTTCGATATTTATTGCGATGCCTCTCGTCGGGACTTGGGTGTGTTCTTATGCAGAAGGCAAGGCGCTTGCCTATGCATCCAGCACTTGAGACCTCATGAGCTCAATTATCCCACCCATGATTTAGAGCTTGTCTGCAGCTGGTTCATGCACTCAAGATTTGGCGGCATTATTTGATCGGAAACCGCCGAGAGTGTATTCGATCACAAGAGTTTGAAATACTTATTCACTCACCAGATCTCAACCTCAGCAGAGAGAGATGGCTAGAATTAATCAAAGATTATGACATGGGTATTCAAGATCACCGGCAAGGCCAATGTGGTTGCTGATGCACTTAGCCGAAAGGTGTATTGCAATACTTTGATGGTCCAAGAGCAAGAACTCGCACTTCTTGCGCACTTCAGCGCCTCAACTTGGGTTTGGTTGAGCATGGTTCCTTGTCTGCCTTGGTTGTGCAACCAACCTTGGTGGATCGGGATCAAGGCAAAGACAAAGAATCGATGATGGCGTAAAATCAAGCGAACATCGGAATGGTTCAGCAAAGTGTTTCACAGAGGATGAGCACGGTGTTGTGTGGTTTGGGCAACAGCCTCGTGGTCCCAAAGGTCCCAGAGTTGCGGATTTGATTCTTCAGAGGCCCATGATTCGCCTTTGTCCATCCATCCCGGCCACTAAAATGTACCAAGATCTCGCGTCAGAGATTCTCGTGGACTCGCATGAAGCGAGATTGCGTGTTCGTGGCCGATGACATATATGTCGTCGCCGTGTCAAGGCCGAGCATCGGCCCAAGCAGGTCTCCTCCATTTCTTGCCTATACCGAGTGGAAATGGGATTCCGCTGGTATGGACTTCATCACCGGTCCGCCTGCACTTCTTGTGGAAGGATGCTATCCGGGTGGTTATTGGACAGATTGACGAAAGTAGCACATTTTCTCGCCAAGATTTACCACTCTCAAAGGTCACCGATTGGCATGATCTCTATATCTCCTGCATTGTGAGTTTGTATGGTGTGCCACGAACGATTGTGTCGATCGTGGCTCTCTTTTCACTTCTCGCTATGGCACACTTTACCATGAAGCCATGGGGACCCGCTTCTTTCATCTCACCTATCATCCTCGGGATCGATGGTCGACGGAGCGAAGTCAACCAAGTTCTTGAAGATATGTCTGTGCTTGTGTTCTTTCCTATGGGAAGAATTGGGAGAAGTGCCTACCGCTGCCGAAGTTCTCCTACAACAATAGCCTTCCGAAGCTAGTCTCAGATGGCACCGCTTGAGGCTTTGTATGGGAGGCGATGCGTAACCCCATTGAACTGGTCGAGACCGGGAGAGATGCTTGCCTGATTCCATCAATGAGGCCGAAAGTCAAGGCGCTTGATTCGTGAGCACTTGCGCCGTAGCTCACCCGTGCGTAAGAGCTATGCAGTCGACGCCGCCGTGAGCTGAGCTTCCACCCAATGACTTTGTGTATCTCAAAGTCTCACCTTTGAAGGGACATCGCTGCTTTCGGGCGCCAAGGGCAAATTGGCTCCTCGGTATGCCGGACCTACCGCATCATCGATAGAGGAGCCGTTGCATACAAGTTAGAATTGCCGCCACACTTGAAGGGGTGCATGATGTTTTCCATGTGTCGCAATTGAAGAAGTGCCTCCGTGTTCCGGTTGAGGAAACACCATTGGAAAATATCGATGCAGAAGATCCGCCTTATCGAGCGCTCGCTCGTATCCTCAAGAAGCCGAACGCAGAACAAGGAACCGTGATCAAGTTCCTAAAGTTCAGTGGTCAAACCACTCCGAGGATGAAGCCACTTGGGAGCGAAGATCGCCTCTGAGCGCATTACCCATCCTTCTTCTCCCAGGATCGAATCTCTGGGCGAGATTCCTGTAAGGGGGAGATTTGTAACAGCCCTAACTTAGGGTTTGTATTTCCATTGTAAAATTTTGAGGAGAAATAAAACTTTGTTGTCTCATCAAATCATTTGGAAGTTTCCAAATTTTCCCTAGCAATTTCCATTTTCTAGAATTAAATTCTTGTGAATGGAGATTGTTGTCAGCTAATTCTTAGCCTTCAAACTTGTGATCATCCTCTGAAACTATTTTTCCTAGCATCTTGATCATCCTATCTACCTCCTGAATTATTTCACAATTTTTAGATTTTGTTTGCTATTTCAAATGGCCAAGTCAACTCTGTTTGAAATCTGGTCAAACTCCTGTAATAGTAGCTTGTGAATTTTCCTAGAACAATGCAGTGCATAAAAGTTCTGGAAAATTATACAAGGTTGTTCTCTGTCTCTAGTGGCTACCATAAAATTTCGAAATTTTTGGAGCTCAGAGCCACCTCTAAAAATTCCCAAACCTTTCTCTGTCTTTCTAATTCAAATATGGAATCATCGTTCTCCCTCTGACCCAACTCACTCGAGTCCGATCACGCTTAAACGACTCTGGTCGCACCGCCAGCTGCACCGCCGAGTCCAATCGATCGTGACCGTCCGATGCAAATCGAACGATCCACGCCGCGTATGCAACCGACTCGTCCGAATGCATACATCAATCTCGACCGGCCCATCTCGTGATCCGACGGCCGCATCTTTCCGATCAAGTAGAACCTCCGCCGCACCGCTTTGTTCGCTCGCCGACATGTGGGCCCCACTTGCCGGCTTCGCCTCGTCTTCTCCGCTGCCTCACCGAGCACACCGCGATCACGCATGTTTGCCACGCACTCGCCGCCGCCACCTTTATGCCCTCGTGTCCGGCCAGGAGGCACGCCGTGACTCCATAAAGCCCCGAGCTCACCCACTTTTTCTCCTTGCTTCCTCGTGCTTTCTCCGCCCGCTTTCTTTGTCTCGGCCGGAGTTGAACTCCGAGAGCCGCCGCAGTTAGCGCCGCCCGAGCCCGCGATCGCACCTGGCCGTGATCCACGCCGACGCCGCCTCCGTTTTCCCATCCCGAGCCCTGCGTGTCCGGGGTATCGCCGAACGTGTTCGCCGCCTCCAACTCCGGCTGGAGCGCCCCGCAAGCTCGCTTTGGCGCTCGTGAGCCTCTAACCTCGCTACTTGGTCCTTTAGGATCGCACCGATGCATCGAGTCTAACGGTGGGCTTGAGCCGCTTTGTGCATCGCCGCGCGCATGCACCCATTCTTCTCCAAGCTCGTCTCTCCGCCGTGGAAATTCGCCATCTCAGTTTCTTCGCCTGGAGTTATCGTGGTGCTTGTTCCGGTGTTGAGGCGGCTTAAGCGCACCTTCCGGAGTCTTCTAGAAGCTCGCAGCCGCCTTCTCCGCGAGCGCCGTGGTCTTCTTCTCCGCCTCACGCTCGCCGTACCGCCCGTGACCATTGGCCCGCATCACCGCTATCGAAGTTCGCGAGGTCCTTGCGAACCCGAAGGTACCACTCTTTTGCCCGTAAACTCCTAGTTTGCAAAATCGCTATGCGGCAGCGCCGCTGGCAGTGCGGGTGCTCGCAGTGAACCGCGGTGATAATCGCTTAACTCAATCTTGCTTAGTTTGAGTCTCGCCAGGGCTCTGGCTAATCACGTTTAGAAATCGCTTAATCCAACCGCTGTATTTCACCTGAGTCTCTCGCCAGGCCCATGATGTCAGCTTGAGTTGTGTAGTTTTCTAATGCGCTTTCGCTTGGAAGCGATTTTCCTCTGTGAGAGTGTTTTAGGTTTGCACTTTAGTGAGCCAAGACGATTTTTGAATACGCCTTCGACGTCACTTTAGGCGTGTGCGCTGCTCGCCGGGCGTTCAATGCCCGCCGCTGGTCGGGCTTATCGATCGCAGAAAAAGTATTCATCGCTTTAGTATTTGCGTAATATGTTTTCATGCATCGTTAATTCATTTAAACTTGTAAAATGCATAACTAATTCAATTTTTATCCAAATTGCATAAAACCAAAGGTGTTAATTTTCATTTTAAATGTATTATTTACTAAAATTAGTTTCACCCATGTCTTTGTAGCAAAAAATCTGTTAGCTAATAAATGATGTCTTATGTATCTTCTAAATTAGAAGATGCATATCTTTTCCAATAATTGTCCAAATTCAATGAACCCAAGAGCTTCCTCCTCCTCTGCCGAAAAGAGGAGAAGTGAGGAAGAACAGGCACCGAGGGGTATTATGCCGGAAGAAGACGGAGTGGAGGCGGCGAGAGACGAGCGGCTCGGGATTACCGTAAGTGGCGGTGGATTGACGACGTGAGGGAGCCGTTCTGGTGCACGTCGGTGTCGCTCGGCCGCGTGGCGTTAGATGCCTGAGTGCCAGCCAGAGGTAGACGACGGTCCGACAAAGACGCCCCACCGGCCGGCCGAGACTAAGCGCCGCGCGAGGGCGAAAGTTAAAAGATTTGAGGCGCACCGCTGGATCTCTACCGACTACCGAGATTGAAGAGGTGTTCGGACGATCTGGAAGGGTTACGCGATCTGGGCCGTTGATTTCCCATCGGGCGGCTCACGTGCGGTGCACTTAGTGGACTCGACCGCGCCAGCTCGCCTGGGTCGGGCTTGAACCCAAGGAACAGTACTCGGTCAGGGTTTAGGTTTAGAGTTGACTGAAGTTAAATAATCAGATTTCTACTTTGACCAGTGCTTAAAAATAGAAATAAAAATCCTAAAATCATGAAATAAATTGTGGGGGTTCTTGGGAAGATATAGTTCCCATAAAAATTATGAAACCCCACTGTTCATAATATATTTTGTGATATTTAAATTCAAACCTAATGTATGTCTTTTAAGTTGGTTTGAATTTTCATTAGGTTTAAACTAGTCCCAAAAATTTTGGAAAAATTATATTAATTCATGATAATTAATTTAGTATTTAAATAAATTGGTTCCAGATGATGATTACAACTTTTTATTACTGATGCTAAAAGAAAACCGAAATTTGAAGTGTATGTTTATATGAAATGATATTTTCCAAGTACAATATATTGTGAAATGATTTGAATTTGATAATGCATGCTAATGAAATACATATTAATCCATTTTAATTGTTGGGGCTATGACAAGAACAATCCTGTAACATCCTAAAGTTCTATTCCTAAAATTGAATAAAAAATAATTAAAAATATTAAAGTTATTATTTTATTGAATTTTCTAAAATTTTAAAAGATTTTTTTAATTTTGTGGATTTTAAAGTTAAAAAGAAAATTGAATTAATTTCCTTGGATTTATAAATGTTTATCCTATTTTCTTGAGGTTAAAAATAATTTATGTGCAAAATAATTTGGAAATAATTTTATTAAGTTCAAAATAATTTAGGGAATTTTCGTGAATTTTTCTAGAATTTTTTTAACTCTATTTGGTATTTTCTAAAAGTCATTTTTGATTTGTTGCAATTTCTGAAATTCAAAAATTAATTTAAAATCTCCAAATACCTTTTAGGCCGAAATGCTTTTTCTCCAACCCATCCCTTTCACTTGCCCAGCCCGGCCTACTTCTCCCACGGCCCACTCTCGCCATCCTACCCCACCTCCCCTCTCTCCCTTTCTCTGTTACGCTGCCAGGTGGGGCACGCACGTCAGCTGCCACCCTCCCCCATCCCATTCCTCCTCCTTCTTCCTCCAGCCACCCATACCGACTGCCATTAATGCCCACACAAGCTCTGCAATCCCGTGTTTTTCCTCTCCTTTTTCTCGAGCCATCAAGTGCATTAAAACCCCTTCATCATGCCGCTCCCATTCCAATCGATTTCCTCCTCATTCATGCATGTTTTCACCGTGATTGTGCAATGGCCACCAAAAACCTCGCCAGTTGATCTCCTTCCCCGCTCCTCCTCACCCCCTATAAAGGGAGCGTTGGGTGCCCCTCTTCTCTCTCCTGAAATCCTAGCCCCCTACTCCCTTTTATCTCGTCGGATTTCAAGTTTCTTCGTCACCGTCCGAAAGCTCCTCCGCCACCGATTGCGCCGCCTCCCAAGGAGCTCCGCCGATGTGGACCACACCTCCAGCTTTGCCATGCCGCGTTCTACGCCATGTGCGTGCCTTCGTTGTCAGAGCGTTGCCGGAACTACCGCGCTGCCATCGACCGAATCGCACCACCGCCTTCGTCCTCGCTGCTAGCCATCCTCGCGCGCCCAGCCACCACGACAGTGAGCATCATACTGCCCGCCCCTCCCTCTATCTCTTGTGCCCCTCATCGACCTCTGCCGTGGCACCGTTCGTCAGTTACCTCTGGTCCCCGTGCGCGCCGCCACCGCCACGTAGGGCCACATGTGCGCCACCTCAGCACGAGCATCTGCGTGGCTGCCCGCGTGTCATCCATGCGTGGCAAGCGCCACTATTTCACATGCCTAGTCCACCATGGCCAGGGCATTCTCGTGGACCTAGTCTATGGACCGAGTGCCCACTTGTGAAAAACTCAATTCATTTTCCTTAAGAAAAATAATTCGACCAAAAAATCAAATCCCTTCATTGATGTCATGCTGACGCAATAAGTGGATTTTCCTTTAGAAAAATAATTCCAAAGATTCAGAAATGTCCTATTCTATCATTTGATGTGAAATTCAAACTTCCAAGGGCTCGTTCTCCTTCGTCTGAACTCTGATTTGAGTGATTCAAATTCCTTAATTCATCTAAAATCCTAATATAGATAAATATACTAAATTATCTAATTTGGAGTTTATTTTAATTTTATTTGAGTTTTCTTTGAATTTGGTTTATTTTCACGTATAGGTTTCTATGTCGTTTCAGAACAACAATTAATTGAGCAGGGCAAGTTACATCCTTTGACCATATTTGATCCTAGTAATTGTAATTATTTAAATTATGTTTTAAATTGTTAGAACAAGCTTATTTGTATTCAATTTAATTTAAATTCCTGTTTTAAAATGGTAGTTAATCCCAATACATTTGTATGGCCAATTTTGACATTGAAGTATCCATATGTTGTCACCTTAGATAAAATCTAGCTGGTAAAATAGTATGAACTATAACATTTTAGAAAAAAAAAATAAGCTTAGCCATGCTTAGACGTGAAATATTTGATTTGGGAATTTATAGCTAAAAATTAAAAGTGGTGTAAATTATATCCATAGCATTGGTGTGATATGGAAGTTTATAAATGACTTTGAAAAATAAAATTAAAACTGGTTTGGACTTGGGAGAAATGGATAGTTGGTAGGTGTAGGTTTATGTACGAGCTCAATTCAGTGAATGGTTGAGATCAGGCGTTATTTTGGAAGTCGCCCAAGATGGTTAAGGACCGGCCTTTGAGACACATCTTGCAAAGCCATTCCATACTACCACAAGTCTGGTATGGAATAGACTGGGCTAAATAATTTTCAACGTTCCATAGTTAGTTGTGCCATGTTGATGTGCGGGTGTCGGTTAGATAGTATTCCCACTTGGCGCAAGAGGGGGCTTCCGGTGGGTGGTTAGCCCAATGCAAGTGAAACCTTAGCAGGCATAACTACTTTAGGATGACGTATTGTAAAGGCCTCATGACAATGACTTAGGCCCATACCAATGGAAGTGTGTGAAGTAGACAGTATAAGATGATTATCTCTTGTGGATAAAGTTACACAACCTCTATAGAGTGTAAAACTATTCGAATAGCCATGTCCATGGTCATAGACATGCTGAAAAAAGCCACTCAAACTTAGACTTTGGTTTTCTTTCAAAATATTTTACAAAATGGTTTATGACATGGATGGGTGTCTATGAGAAAAATCGTGGATTTAATCCCCAGGTTGGTGCCCGTGTTTAAGTTAGTGTTAGGTTGGTGCCTACACTAGCTTTATTAATTCAGTTAAAACTCAATTTTTATATAATACTTGAGCTTTTGGACTCAGCTATTGTATTTAAAATATCAAATGTTGCTTTTGCACAAATAACCCTATCAGCCTTCCTTTGATAATATCCATGCATGCATTAACTCTGTTATGGGTACAACTTGCGGAATACATTTTTATACTCACCCATGCTTAACAAAATGTTGTTCAGAGGAGAAGGACTTTGCAACTACTGAGCATCTCGATGACTAGGCTGCTACTCGAGTCGATTGCCTATGGCAGGTTAGCTAGGCTCTACTACTTCTTCGTCTTCCGCTGTGTTCTTTATTGTTGGCTTGTAAGCCTTTCTTGTAATAAATTATGATATTTATTAATAAAGTTGTGCGATTTATGGATGTTACCATATTTATTTACTGTGTACACTAGCTACTATTCCAGGAACTAGTGTAGAATGTACAGAGGATTTGGGGGTGTTACTCCCAGGTTCAACAAATCCCCCATGACTGGCGTGGAGAGGTGGTGCACGAGAGAAGGGGAGAGGGTTGTGAAAGAGGGTGGAAAAGATCAGGATTGTTTCCAATCTGATACAATGTAATTTCTGAAGAATACAACACAAATTGTGGTATTCTATTCATCAATATTTATAAAACCATAGATGTACAAGATAAGGTTGAATCCTAAAGGAAATATTACATTAGGAAGGATTCAATCGAATCAAATCAAATAAAAGAATATCTCTTCATGTAACCGCATGAAACAACCTTGCCGTGCAAGGCAACATGTATGTGGTAACAGGCATGTTTCCATTGCCGTAAATTATACGCATCTCATGGTGCTGTTGCCATCCCCGAGTCTGCAACCATTAGCTCTCACCATAGGAGGCAATTGCCTCCTGTAATGTGTATTTATCAAATAGAGTTCAAAAATTCTGAAAAAATTTATAGAAATTCCCTAATTTATTTTGAACTTAGATAAAATATTTTGAACTTAAAGTTGGTATTTATCTTTGCAAATAAATTTATTTTTGCTTCAAAATAATAGGGAAAAACTTTTTAAAATCAAGAAAATTAATCAAAAACTTTTAAAGCAAAAATAAAATTTTGGGATGTTACAAACATCCTACTACCCCTCCCCTATAACTCCCTACTCCTTCCCCATTTTTCTCCCCAACCGATTCACTCCCTCCCCACCGCCATTCCTTCCTACCTCAAACTATCATTTCTTCCCAAATCATGAACTCAAATTCACACCATCTCTCCCCTCAATCTCAAACAAAAACCAAAAATCACATAACACATGTTATACCGCCGCGATCATCATCGCATGAGCGTTCCATTAACACAACTAATTGTGCATGAAAGGTCGTTTGAGCGAGTTGAAGATGCAGAGGCACTATTGTGAGCTCGTCGTGGCCACGATGTTGTCGATCGGTGAGGCCCGCTACGGCCAAGGGGAGGAAGCATCAGCGGAACGACTTGGCAATGGCTCGTTGCGGCCACAACAATGGCTTGGCGGTTGCGTGGAGCCGACATGGTGCATGGTGACGGCTCAGTGACGTGGGCGCCACGGCAAGGCCGGCGGTCGGGAGAGAGCAAAGGTAGCGTCCTTGGTGGTGTGGTCGCATGCATGCAGCACCGACGGCATAGTGCATGTGGTGGTGCCGAGCCAAGCAATGAGGACGACAAACGATGACACGGTTTGTGGGGTAGCAGCAGTGTCGTGAGCGGCGGCACGGTGGAGTGGCGTCGCCCTGAAGGCAGTGGCATGGCGACGTTGTTAGCACCAATGCTCGGAGCAGCGGTGTGGCGACGCGGGACTGGAGAGGTGGCGGCGAGGCCACGGGTAACAGTAGAGCGGCTTGGGCATAGATGACACCCAAGGGAAGCCATGAAGAGGGAGGCTGTCACAGCCCCAACTAATTAAATTGGATTAATTTGTATTTCACTAACATGCACTAGCAAATTCAAAACATTTCCATAATATATTGTACTTGGAAAATCTAATTTGGGGTGAACATACACATAAAAATTCCAATTTCAATTCAAATCAGTGATAAAAAGTTGTGATCATCATCTGAAATCAATTTATTTAAATACTACATTAATTATCATGAATTAATATAATTTTTCCCAAATTTTTGGGGCTAGGTTGAACCAAATGAAAATTCAAACAACATTCATAGACATACAACATGTTTGAATTTAAATATCACAAACTATTTTATGAACAGTGGGGTTTCATAATTTTTATGGGAACTATATACTCCCAGGAACCCCTACAATTTATTTCATGATTTTAGGATTTTTATTTCTATTTTTAAGCCCTGGTCAAAGTAGGAAGAATGAATTAAAATCCTGGTCAAAGCACTGAACCCAAACCAGTCGCTACTGTTCCTCCGACTCGAGTCCGACTCGGCAACCGGACTCAATCCAACCACCTAAACGCACCGCCACATGCGACCGTTAGATCCTCATCCAACGGCCCAGGTCTCCCCGTCATTCGACCTGTCCGAATGCCCCCACTCATCTCGCCCGTCCTTTCGCGATCCAACGGTGCTGATCAAATCTATCGCTACGCACCGCGCTGCGCCCCTTCTGCCGCTGACTGCCTAGACCCACGCGTCAGAGCCTTCTTCCTCCTCGCGAAAGAGCTCGCGCAGAGCCTCCTCGCCACGCGATCGTTTCGCCCTGAGTCGCCATCACCTCACCGCGCCCGTTGGCCTATCCCCGAGCTCCCCCTCTGCACACCGCACCCACCCCCAACGACTCTCTGGCTTTATCACCCCTCGAAGCCCTCCTTTTCCCCTCACTTCTCCTCGGTTGACAGAGGAGAGGGAAGCTTCCTTGAGCTCATCTCTCTGGTAAGCTTCTCGACACCGGTGCCCTCAGCTTCTACCTTCCATGTCGTTTCCATTTTTGCTCATCCCAGCTCCTATCTTTGCTTGTAGCTTCTGGTTCATCTTCGTGCTCCAGCTCACGGCCAGAACGCACCACCGCGGACACACCCGTGCGTTCTTCGTGTCCGGGAGGTATTATCCTCAATCCACCGCGTCACCTTGC
Source organism: Ampelocalamus luodianensis (assembly GCA_036346255.1). Lineage (NCBI taxonomy): Eukaryota > Viridiplantae > Streptophyta > Magnoliopsida > Poales > Poaceae > Ampelocalamus > Ampelocalamus luodianensis. The sequence continues at coordinate 63,219,249 of CM070621.1, read as the reverse complement.
ATGCCTTAGCTCACTAATCAAAACCCCTAACTCTATTTGGACATTGCACGACAGGTGTGCGTGTATTGGAAGATTTGATCTTTTCGGCCATAGCACGAACCCTTCATCTCCTACCTTGTTCCGGTAAGCTCCTCTTCTATTCCTTGCTCCTAGAGTATCCTCTGTGGATCTTTGAGCTATACCTAGCTCTCAGTTACCTCCTTTTGGCTTCAGGCATCCTCTCCACGTAAGGCCCTTTTTGCCGCACTTGTCTTCTTCGGCGCCGTCACTGCTCCAGCCATCTCCAAGCTTCCCCGAGCTTCCATCTAGCTCAGGTAACTTCCACTTAGTCCCTAGGGCCTGGGCACACGCTTGGTTGTCGCTGCGGAGCTGTACATCGTTGTTTGCACTTTTGCCGTAGGAGTCACCTCCGTTCATCTCCGGCTAGCCGCAGGTACAGGCCGGCTCAGCCGACGAGACCACATGCTTATGATGCGCAAGACTATTGCGGAGCTAATGCGACAAGTGGCGGGCTCCGCCGTGGCGCGTAGCGCCGGCGAGCCGCCGGGCAAGCAGGCGGCAGCGCGATTGCCGTGCCGTACCCCGACCATCACTGTAGCTTAGTCATTTGTCGCGTTAACCCAATCATTAGCTTTTAATCCCTGTCTTAGCCGTCCTAATGTGTCGCCTACAAGTGGGACCTTGCACAGAAATTTAGCACACTGATTTTAAAGCCACAGATACTGACGGGTGGGCCTAGCCCTTAAACCCATGCGCCAAGCGTACGCGTCACTGGACCTAGTCCAGTAGACCGAGTGGCTGATAGGGGACCCCACCTGTCAGCTCTCGTATTTTAAATCTGAGTTAAATTAGAGAACGCACTGTTCCTCGGGCCCCGCATGTCTTTGTAATACCCGATTATTCGATATCGAATGCTCTAAGATTAGAGAGGAAATAAGTTAAAATTCAAAATTTTAGGAGAAGTATGGGCCGCCAACCCATATTCGAGAAGAGGAGCAGCCATAGTGGCCCAAGGCCCATGAGTGGGCCGCAGCCCATTAGAAGGCAAGGGAGGAGGGGACCAAACCCTAGCCCCATTTGCTACAGTAGCCGCCGTGCTACAGTAGCCCTGTGCTACAGATAGCGGCGTGCTACAGTGCCTCGCCGCTTGCTGCTCCTCCTCTCCCGGCGCCATCTTTCCTGCTGCTTGTGGCGACCGTGGGAAGAAGAAGAAGAGGAAGGAAGAGAGGATTGAAGGAGAATTTCTTCGTGGGATTTGATCAGCGATCTCCGATGGTTCTACAAGGGTGATGATCGATTTCCTCGCTGTTTAGGTTGTTTTGATGCGAATTCGATTAGTTTGATTGGATTGAATTGCTGCCGTTAGAATTTCAGTTCTGTCCTGAATGTTGCGTGGCCTGTTTCGTGATCTTAGAGGCCGAATTTGGGTTGTCCATCTGCTAGAGTTTTGTAGATATTGATCTTAGCTTTCGGTGGCCGCCAAGAACACTGAATTCCGACTTTCGAGTCAAAAGTTATGATAGATTTACTATCTGCTGTCCAGAATCCTGACGAGAATTAGCAGTCTCTGTATAGGTTGATTTATGGCCTAGTTAGAGGGTGATTCAGAGGTCTTGCCCATAACAAATTTTGAAGGTGATATCACTAGCTTTCCGGATTGATAAAGAACACTTCATTTGGAGTTATAGATCAAAAGTTATGCACTTTTCTTTGTGACTGTCCAGATTGTATGTCAGTCTGTCCAGATTGTATGTCAGTTTCTATCTTTAGTTTTGACCCGTGTGCCACTTTTTGTTAAAGGCAAAATTTGAATGTTGTGCCAACTAGTTTATTGTAGGTAATTTCATAACCTTTTCAGATTGTTAAAGAACGCTCAATTCGGAGTTGTAGATTAAAAGTTATGGTTGTTTTAGTATTGCTGTCCTGTTTGTTCAGACAGAAGCTGTGCTGCTGTTTTGTTTTCTTTATTAGAGAAGTTTATTGGCCGAATTGGGAAATCTCATCAACTTGAATGTTATAGATATGTTCGTTAAGATGAGGTAGGATCTGGACTCATCTCATTTCGAGTCCCACGTCATTAACTACTGTCATTTTCGTGCTGCTGTCCTGACACGTTTTTGGGTTGCAGCCTGTTTTTCAGATTATGTTTTATGGTGATTCCTTGGGAGTTCAATGGGGGTATTGTAGACTATTAATTCGGGTTGGATTCTATGTTGTTCTTATTTCGGTTATTTAATTGTTTAGGCCACGAGGCTACCGGTTTGGGAGCGCCATCGTTGTTCGCTAACGCGCCGCAACGCGAAGGCAAGTACTTTGTTGCTTTTGAGTGTTATGATTGTGAATGTTTTCATGAATATAGTGTGACATATTGTGTTACCCGAGATCTTGAATTGGTTATGTTCTTTCATTATGTGGAGTATATATCGAGAGATGGTATTATCACTGTTCATGTTCATATCATGCATCCTTTTATTCATGTTATGTCCACGGAGTGGATTGTAAGTCCCACCATTCCAATGTGGGCAATTTTGGACATTGTCATGTCCCGCCCACGGAGTGGATTGAAAGACCCATCAATTCCAAAGATGGGCACGTAAGACCCATCAATTCCAAGATGGGCGCTTTGGACACCTATATGAAACGTTCTTCATATAGGACTTGGATCCCCGCACTTTTGTTAAGGTGCGGGCTTAAGTGAACACCGACGGTGTGTCACCACTATACCGGTATATGCATGTGTGCAGTCCATCCTGATTACATTCATTCATTTCATGTTTTCATAAGTGTTCACTCGATGCAAGGTTCGCATTCTTAAATGGTGATGTCCTGTTTGTATATGTGTTCTTTCTCTTTCATTGCACTTGCCGAGTCATGGACTCACTCTTGCGTTGTTTGTTTATTTTAGGTAACCCCGATGTTGGCTCACTTGGGAGGGAGTAGACACGCACTACTCATTCACATCATCCTATTCATGTTCAAGATTAAATTTAGTTTTATCTTACATTTGTTGATGATGAACTGTAATAATTAAATTATAATTGGTGAAGGAAGGATACCTTCTCCACATGGATGTTGATTTATTACTGCGTGTGAACCTTCTTTATTGATGATCGGAATTAAATAACTTAAAAGGTGAAGGAAGGATACCTTCATCATATCCTGTTTAACTTAATGCTGTCTTTAGTTGATATACTTGTTTCAAATTCTTCCGCATTATGGATGTATGTTAGATGTTTTAGGTGACATCTTGGCTTCCGGATAGTCAGGGTGTTACAGTCTTTGACCGTGGCTAACACACGTCTCGGTAAGGAAAGTAGTAAATACTTTAGTAAATTCGAAATCAGTTTATTTGCACACTGAAAAATAGGAATAACTTTGAAAATACATAACTAAATCATTTTAACTCCAAATCGCATGAAACCACTTCTGGAAATTTTCATTTTTAGTAAACTTTATATTAAAATTAGTTTCAAACCTGTCTCTGTAGCAGAGAGCTTTATTTGGAGATTAATCCATTTAAAACCATTATTTTACAATAGGAAAAGGGCTGATAACTTCAAAAATGCATAAGTAATTATTGGAACCTCCAAAAACAGTGAGACCACTTTTGATAATTTTCATTTTCAGTGAACTTAATTCTAAAAATGGTCTCCACATTACCTCTGTCACAGAAACTATATTTGGGAGGATATAATCTTTAACTCTATTATTGTTATACTATAAAAGGCTGATAACTTTGAAAATACATAACTAAATCATAAAAACTCCAAAAAGGACAAACTCAACTGTTTTTAACTTATAATATTATTGCCTAATTATCTATGTAATCCATGCACTCGCCACTGTTCTACAAAATTTCACTTCATAATTAAATTACATAATGACGACATATTGAAATCTGAAATTCAAACCATTATAACTTTCACATACTAAATCAAAATGAAATAATTCTTTTACCAAAAATCATTTAAAATCATGACCTAACTACTGTAGAAAAATCATGCATTTTTGAGCATTTTGATTTTTGAGTTGCTTTCTCGGTATTTATTTGATGTTATAATTATATAGATCCCGAGCATATTGATATCGACACTTACGCTACTGAGAGCGAGCAGCTACTGTACCAGCAAGGCAAGCATCATTTGAACTTTCTTTTGCATCATATTTGATCCCAGTTTTGGTTAAGATAGTGCAATGATAATTGCTTGCATGCTATTTTGATTATGTCAATATTTTTGTGATGTGTAGTTTAGTTATGTCCTATGCTTGAGGTTAATCTTGAATTATGCCAACTCCTATATGCTTAAGATAGGATGTGTGAATTATGGGTTGTAGAATTGCTTAGCCATGCAAGTCTAGATACGGTAGTTCGATCGTCGGGAATAACCCAGCGGTTTTGGGATAAACACAACTCTCATTTTATGATTTATACTTCAGATCTTGTAGCTGTTTTATGAGTTAATTTTTGTCATTTTAAATGAGCTTTTGGTCTGGACAAGTGTTGGTTAGTGATGGTGCTTTGTGCACGAGCATTGGGTAAGTGGAAGGACTTGTTTGGACAATTGAGGACCGAACTTTGGTAACGTCGTTAATTCAAGTACACTCGTGCTGCCACACGCGGGTTGGGAGCCGTATGGTTAAGTAGGGGGAGGGTTTTATTGTGTTAAGTCCTTGGTGGTGTAAGGGGCATAGCGACCGTGAAATCCTATGTTCTTTAGGAGCCGATGTAATCCTTATAGTGTGCAAGGGAGCGCCAATTCTTTTGTTTTGATTACATCGGTATTTCGATATAACTTGTGAGCCCCTAGCAAGTGCTATCGACGCTTGTACTAGGCAAGGAACCATCTCACAAGGGGGACTTAGCTCAATAGGGCTTTCTTGCTGAAAATGACTATATCTTGATTTACCCGGCCGACATACCAAAGGAAGTATGCTATTTTCGGAGGGATCTGGAGGCTTACGGACTAATCAAGTCGTGTGGGTAAAGTAGTACACCCCTGTAGGGTATTAATCTATTCGAATAGCCGTGTCCACGGTTATGAACAACCGCTTGAGTTCGGGAGTTACTATTGTTAGACTTTTAATTAAAATTGTGGTTGAACTCGGTAATCGTCATGAACGGGATGTTCATCTGTTTAGTACATCAAAGTGGGCTGCCACTTTGGTCTTTGTTTATTACCAAAATACTTTACTATATGTTTTACTTCCGCTTCAAATCTGATTTTAAATGGGCACATGAAAAACTAGTATGTGTAGGATGTTAATTGTTGCGTCTCTTTCGCAAAACTAAACCAATATGAGCCATCCTTTGAATGACCCTTATGCATAACTATTTTTATTTGTGTAAGACTTATGAGTACACTTGTACTCACCGGATGTTTCTTTGGCCTTTTCAGGTGAGGAAGATTATGAGAATGCCGATCTCGCTAGTGTTGACTTGGGTGACACTAATGAGTAGTGTGCTATCATTTAACCCCCAGTCGGTTGCCGATGGGTGATGGGCATACCACTACTGGTCTTTTGCTTTATTGATTTACTTCACGCTACTTGATACTTTACTTTGAATTTGGCGGTCGGCCGTATGTAATAACATGAGACTTTGACTATTATGCAGATGTCTTTTATCTCTTGTTGTATGCGTTGTATGGATGTAATCAACGTTGGATGAGGGTATGAGTATATTGGTCGTTGATCTTGGGAACCAATATATGTCATACTCGTTGTTGATGAATTCACCTTTAACTCGCTAAGTGTAGTGCTTCGAATCGAGGGAGAATCGACAATCATGTAGCGCTCGCAAGGGAGCAGCGCGCATGATCGTTGAGGCTCTAGTATTCGGCTAAGCCTCTCACTTGGATAGAGTTAAATTGGAATTCATTTACCGAAGACCCGTGATTATGTCCCTAAGACCTTGTCTAATCTCGGTCTTATGGAGATAATTACCGGGGTCCCCACAGAGGCAGTGGCTAGAATAGTGCGATGGAGGCGGCTTGGCGGCGATAGCGTCTGGAGTGACGTGGGTGGAGGCAGCAGCCGAAGTCGACTGCAGTAGAGATGCGGCACATGCGAGAGGTGGTGGCTTGGCAGCACGGCTGAGGCACAACGGAGCGGAAGTGGCAAAGAGTGGCAAAGAAAAACGACAGGAAAGAAAGGCACAATCTACCTCCCTTCCCTTTAAAAGTAGTTTGCCAGTTGTTTGTCTTAGTGAATCCCCAATTTAGGGTGCCCTGTTGGCGGTTTTAATTCCAACCTCCGGAGCCCCTTTTTTTTATTAGGGTGCAAATGAAGGGTAAGATAGTAAGGGATATAATACTAGACTAATAACTACTTAATTTAATACAAGTGGTTAAGTAGTCACCTAGACTAATTTTTTTGTCATAGAAGCTAGCGAGCTGCGGGAATCGAACCCATATCTTCTCTTTAGCAAGGAGATGTTTTACCATTTTATAGGGTATATCCGCCTGGGTCGTCCATTTGCATCATTTAAAGTCCACTTGTTATATATACATGAATTCAGGGGGAGCTATGATACATTATTTAGAGCTTGTATGCCTTCAAGTCATATATTATATCTTGCTCATATGTGCCTAGCACTTCTTTTATGCTTGATCATATGCCGTATTGCTTATCTTGGATCAATGCTAGCTAGTTGTATCCTGTTGTTGTACATATCTTATCAATTCAATATTATCCTTATGTTGGTTTGGTTGTCGTCAATCACCAAAAAGAGAGTGATTGTCAGTATCTAGTCCCCTAATTCATTGATTATGTGGTTTTGGTGATTAATGACCCCTAAATCATTAAGACTAACTTTGGTTTGAGTATTGTTAAGATTAGCTAGGTCTTAATGATGCATATGGGTTGTTCTTGGACTTTCATGGATCCCTATGTTTGCAAATGATGGCAAAGCATGTTATTCATAATCAATTAGGACCTTGTGGCTAGAACTGATCATGGACCAGAGTGTGGATCATTTAGTTGATAGGTTTTCGTTTTTGCTTCAGACGTACTACTAAGGGGATTCAAGGCTAGTAGTTTGAGCTTGGTTAAATTGAGTAACTAGTTGTGGTGTTGACTAGGTCTTTCGAGCTTAGTTATAGCCAGCGAGTGCCAAGAATCAAGTTGTGGTTGACAGGATATCAAAGTTTGCATCAGAATTTAGATACGTCAGAAAAATCAATAGAGGCGGATTATTCGGGTCACGCGTCCCATCTGTCCAAAGAGGGTGTTTTTTGTGTTTTTAGAAATTTGCGTAGAGGTGGATAATATGGGTCAAGCCATACAATTGAGGCGTACCATTAATCCAGAGAGGGTGTTTTTGGTGTCCATGGTATTTTACATTGAGGCGTATCATCCAGGTTTAGGCGTATCATCTATCTAGAGATGATGTTTTTGGACAAGTTAAGGGGTGGATGCTACGGCTCGAGGCATACCATTGGTCCAGTGGTTTCAGCTTGAGCAAAGCATTTAGGCGGACGATTTGGGTCAAGATGTATCATTGACCCATATCATTGATCCACGAAGGTTCCATGGAGTGTCTTCATTGAGGCGCATGATACAGCTGAGGCAAATGATCTAGCTCAATTGGATTTTTTTGGCTCAAGGAATATGATCTGGGTCAGCCTAATGGCTAGTTTTTTAACTATTGGAATTGAGAAAAATTGAACTGTGGTGGATGATTCGAGTTGAGGCTGATGATTCGGGTCTGTAGACATTTTTTTATAGAAAATGTGTCAAATAGCTAGTTTTTAAACGAAGATGCTATATAAGTGGACCATGGGTGTTCAAGTTAGCACTCTTGTGACTCTCAAACAGTGGCTTGCATATTCAGGAGTTCAATGACACTCCAAATCTTCAAGTTGAGATTGTCAGAGTGTGAGAGAGTAGATTAGGCTTTAGTGTGAATCTCTCCTAGTTGCTTGACCTTGTTGTGTTCAAATGATATCCTTGGGCTTATTACTCTTCGAAGTCGATGATTCTTGGATGACTTGGAGGCGCGCTCTTGGTGACCTTCCAAGGAGGAACTTGTGGATGGCACCGAGAGAGTTGTGAAAGTTTGGAGTTCACCTATCCGGAGAGGAGAATGACTACCATGAATTGATTTCTTGGATCCTTGTGCGGATTCAAGTGGGAGCTATACTCTTGCGGGAGTATAGCTCCTACTTGGTACTGCTAGTTGTCGTTCCATCTGTCTGTTGCCATTTCAACTAGCGATTTGCATTGAATAGTGTGCAAATCGCCATTTGAAATAGCGATAGGAACCTGTGGGTTTCTATCACCAGATCAACTGGCGATAGGAACTGGCTATATAAACCCCCAAAATTCGGTGGAAAAGTTATTTTAATTCTGAAAAAAGAGCAGAGAGAGAAAAGAGAGGAGAGGGGAGAAGAGATGTTGCGAAGCCCTGTTGGTTCCTAGTGGAGGAGAGAGAGACAGAGCAGCAGATCTGGTCGCCCATTTTACAGTCCAGGGCCGCACGGGTGGTGGCCGTACATCGAGGCGCTTTTCGTACGACCGGTGTCTCTTGACGACACTAGTTGACTGGTGGATGTCGGAGACGCACACGTTTCACCTCCCATCGGTGGAGATGGCACCGACCTTCAGGTTGTGACCTTGCTGACCAGGTTGCCCTACGCAGGCTTCCCCCTGGTGGCGCAAGGTGTCCTAGCCACGTGGAGCATGGAGTTCCTCGTGAAGTTTCACGGGGTGCTGCTGCCCAAAAGCGGCTACAGGGAGTTTAGAAACACCCATGTGCCATCGCTGAAGTGGATCTGCCAGTTCTATGTAAGTTTTTTTTATCTCTTGTCCTTTCGCTTCAATTGCTTTGTGCAACTTAGTGATGTGTATCCGTCTTCTTGCAGCTGGAGCGTATGGCAGAGGATGCACCTGAGTATATGGTGAGGAGGCACTTCGAGGTCTACTTGTAGTGGCTGTTCGGGTGTGTGATGTTCCTAGGGTCCCACGGCGACAGAGTCGACAAGCACATGATCTAGTATGCACGCGAGCTGGTAGACTGGGAGGTGGAGGAGATCCAACCCTACGCCTGGGTACATACCACACCCTGTGCGATGCGTCCCACCGGGTTCGGGACAATGCCATCCTCTCCAGATGCCCGCTGCTTCTTTAGCTGTGGTCCTTCGAGCGTTTCTAGATCAGACGAACACAGTTGGACCTGGGAGCCTACATAGTCACCATGTATAGGGTTGGCAATGGGGCCTCATTCCCCATTCCCCGACGGGGAATTCACCCATTAGGGGACGGGGATGGGGGCTGTTTCTCCCTCACGGGGATATTAATATGCAAATATAATTCCCTATCGGGTGAAGCGGGGATGGAGCTATTCTCCTACTCCCCATCCCCGCTACCCGCATGGGTCCTCGATAAGACATGTAGGCTACTAGTCTACTACCGCACAACCTGATAAGTCGATAGCCTGATAATCTTTTTTTGCACCTTTTACTTTCGAGATGCTAATTAATCAAAAAATATTATCATTTTAGCATTGCATGTCGATGTTCATACCTATTTTTATAACATTATGGATCTTATTTTCTCTTATTTCGAGATCTAACTTTCGGGTATGGGTCCCCGTGGGGTCCCGATAACCCGATGGGATGGGGACGGGGGAGAATAGCACCCGAGCACGGGGATGGGGATGGGGACGGGGAATTTTTCTTCTCTCGGGGATGGGGATGTTCCACCACTCCCCGACGGGGAATGGCCCCGTTGCCATCCCTAACCATGTACATCGCTGATGATGACGTGGACCGGCCAACCATGGGTACAGTGTGGTGCCACCGATGAGTAAGTTGTCCAAAAAATTATTCTTTTTATAATGTAATTCAATTTCTTATGCTAAGCTTTTGTTGTTCTATTCCACAGGTCACCTTCACTTCGATCACTATGCACACATCCTACTCGGACTACATTGCTGTTCAATCAGTTAACAGATGACCGCGTCATCTGGACATCGTACACTCCCAATAGGGTGTACGCACGCGTACCCTGAGGCTTGTCGAGCCTATGCACACGCGACCACGTGTACTGGTACACGCAGAGGTGCTTGGTGCACGATGTCTTCGTGGAGTACCAGCCCCCTAGGGGTAGTGAGTGGCGCTGAACGTATATAGGGAAGTTTAGTTTTACTTCTGTTGTACCATTTGCCTTACGTACCTATGAAACAATCGTTTTTCCCTTCCAAAGGTACACTAGGAAGGGAATACCAACTATGACTTCATGGATTGATAGGATGTTCCCTTAGGTTCAGGGCTGGCTCTGTGCCTTGGAGGACATCATCCAGGAGGATGCTCTCTACAATCCCAGGACATGCGAGGAGTACATCGAGTGGTACTCTAGTTGGATGATGGTTTGCTGTGTTATGGTCGTGGACGACCCACCACGAAACGTGGCCACGACGTTTGACATGCACCCCACCCAGTTGAACTCTATATTCCATTACGTGGTACGTATTTGTAACATCCTGATTTTCAGAATCAGGATGTTAATATTTAATTTGACGATCTATTAAATTTTTGACAGTATTTTACATTTTTTCGGTGTTTAATTAAAATGTTGCTTTAAAAAAACAAATTGAATAAATTGAAAGGTTGCATTTAAAGTTAAATCAAATACTTTAAAAAAAAGATGTGAAAATAATAATAATAATAACTAATAATATTAAATCGAATTGTTTGAGAGACTGCATTTAAAAGTTAAATTGTATTGTTTCATGTTTTCGCATGCGTTTCAAAAATCATGATGCGTGCCTTAGTACTGCCTCTCTTTTTAGTCCAATCGACCGTAGGCGAGACGTGTGTGTCTATACTCTTCCCCAATTTCTCTCCTCGCAATCACCACCAAAAATCAAGAATCCGACAACGCATGTTATACCGTTGCGTTTGTTGTCTCGCGAGCATTTCATTTTAGCGGTTAGTTCGCGCATGCGAGGTCGTTTGAACGAATTGGAAAAATAAAAATAAATGCTCTGCCATTTCTTTCCTTTATCCCAGCCGAACCACCCCCTAGAGCAATTTCTTATTTTCCCTCCCTGGCAGCACTATTTTCTTCTCTCCATGTCCTGTCATCTCTCTTCTCAAAGAGCATCCCACACCACTTCTTTTCCCCCAACCGAAGCAGCCCCATTACCATGCCATTGTTTATTTAGCTCACTGCCATTTTCTCTTCCCAAGACTCCAACAGCAGTACACAACCATTTCATCATGTATGCTCTTTGCCATTTGGTTTTCCCCCAAAATTGAACCACTCAAAGCCATGCATGACCATTGTTTCATGCCCAGCCGAGAGCCTCATTGCCATTCTATGCCCATGCCATTTTCTATTCCCCAAGACACAACAGACCACAGCCATTTATTTCCTTCTTCCCCACTGCCTTTCTTCTTTCCATAACAAGAACAGCAAGCATGAACTCCTTCCATCTCCCTCACTTCTCTCCTCATGTTCCAAATCAAAAACTGAGAACCAAGTGATGCATGTCATACCTACACCTTCCTCATCACTCTAGCATTCCATCCCTCCAAGTAGTTTTTGCATGCACGACCGTTTGAGCAATTTGAGAGAGAGGAGTAGAGTTAGCAGTGGTGCTGCTCGGTTCTAGGGAGCAAGAGTTAGCAGCAGTGGAGTAGCGTCATCCAATGCTTGGTGGCGCACTGGTGCATGCGGCCAGCACCTGGGTGCAATAGCGGTGTGGTGGCCCGAGCCGAGGCGGCCGAGGGCTAACACGCAGCAGCTTGGAAGGATTGGCAACGATGAGCAGCAGCGGCGAGGCCGACCCAAGGCCAGCACGGTGCACGGCCAGAGGTGAGGAGGTAGCTCGGTGATGGCGAGGCACACGGAGCGGCGCGGCTGGAGCTTGGCCGAGCCCAGGCAAGCCGGTGGCCGTGATGCGCAGCTGCCTGCCCAGGGCGCTGGTCAGCATGGAGCAGCCCAGTGCTAGGTCTCATGCATGCGTGGATCCAGGAGGCTCTTGACCGGCCTGTAGAAAAATGTATGTAAGGCAACACCAACTTGGACACCTTATTTCCAGGGGGCATGTGAGGCTACACGTGTTGACACATACTTTTTCATGAAACTTGAGATGTGGGTACAGCTAGCTCCAAATCAGCATGCATACGATGGTGAAGCAGCGGCAGCCCGACGCGATGACGAGAGCACCGAGGCGCTGCCCAGTGGCGCTTGCGGACCAGACGGCAGCCCATGGCATTGAGGGAGGAGCCGAGAAGATGACGTCCGGCGATATTAGGCACGCCTAGTGCCGTGGTAAAATACTTTGCGTTAAATTGTGCTATCGCATTACGATATTAGTTGTGTATGTTGCATATTAGTCATGAGCATAGCATCTATTTATGCATATTTATTTGTAAAAATTATTTGGTAGGTTAAGACCGGTGTAACTTTCCGGTTAGGACTTATTTGTGTGTAGGCGGAATTATGTGATAAATATTATGGATGCGAATGATTAGATTGTTGTAGCGGTTTATGTGTATTGTTGGTCGGTGGGTGCTAAATTAAAAATACATTGGATAAATTGATTGGATGATATTATTTTGGAGTCACATGCAAAATTGTGGTGATCTTAGATGATAAATTAATTGGAGGGTATCCTCTCGTTGGATTAGTAATTTTTGGAGTTAGGACGCATAAGGATTTTTATGATTTATTACTTGTTGGATGACTCTTGTGTTGATGATTGATGAGATATAGAGGTTGAATCAGTTGGTTTATTCAATCATGTGCAATTGATCGGATGTCTTAGGTAATAGTTATGTGAGTCATTTGTGCTAGATTGGGAGAAGGAAACAATAGATTATTTGAGTGCGGATAAATGATTGGATTGCTATGTGATTAGTAGATAAGTCCTATATGCCGAGTTGATAGATTTGTACCCTCATTTGAGTTAGTGGATAAATGATTATTAGTTGATCGTAGAGACACATACATAATTGGATTGGTAGAGGTCGTTCACGACTAAGTTCGGTGGAATGGATATGAGTTGATCGATTAGTGAGCAATTAGATGTTGGATGTGTTATTATATTGTAAAGATCATTAGGTATCGGTTAGTCAATTAAACCTCGATCGGTGGAAAATTGAGTGTATGCGATTGTGATTTGCCGAGGCGAGACTAGTAGAGCTAGATAGTTAGCATTAGCTTAAATAGTATATCGGAGAACGATCGATGGATCCAATCATGGTCATATGCCCATGAGTCGGTGGATTTCGTGTAATTATCGGATAGGTTGTATATTTGGAAGATCGTGAGTTCGGGCATCACTCGATGGATTGACTACCTTGATAATGTCCTAGTGGAGGTTAGTATGGGATTTAGATCAAGATATGAGAATATGATTGGAGAGTGTTATGCAGGTGATTGGATTCAACACCGGAGAACCGGTTAAGTATATGATTATGAGAAGATTATATTTGTCGGTGGATGTCTTCCTTTAGAAAATAAATGAAAAAGAAAAGAAAATACAAGGGCCCTATCTGTCTTTGACAAAGGCTAGGGCAGCCTGTGTTTAAAAAGGATTTAATTCCATTGAAAATGCAGAAAAGAATTATTTTTACACTAGAAATTGAATTAACATTGAAAATTCTTAGAAAATTCATATGAACTCCAAATGGGATGAATCCAATTGGGTTGTCCATAAAATATTATTCTATATTTAACCATGTAGTTTTTATCTCCACTAGAATTCTGCAAATTTTCACAAAATAATTAAATTCGGGTGAACGAAGAAATGAACCACCATTTTTCAAAGATTTTCTAGAAATCTGATTTTCAAACTACTATAACTCTCTCATATAAACTCCAAATGGAATAATTTTTGTACCTAAATTCATCTAAAATCGTAATCTAGCTACTGTATAAATTTCATGCATTTTTGAGCAATTTGAGTTTTTGGCTATTTCTCGATGTTTATTCGATGTCGTTATTTCCTTAGAGTCCGAACTGCCGCAAGCGAGCGATTACACAACCGGGAGTGAAAAACTGGAATACCAGCCAGGCAAGCATCCTTTGAACTTTCTTCTTGCATCATATTTGATCCCAGTTTTGTTAGGATAGATGCAATGATATTTGCTTGCATGCTATTTTATTATGTCGCTATTTTTGTGATGTGTAGATTAGTTATATCCTATTCATTGAGGTTATCCTTGAATTATTCCAGCACCACATGCTTAAGATAGGATGTGTGATTTTATATTGTCCGGGTTTGCTTAGTCATGCAAGTCTAGAACCGGTAGCTGATTGTCGGGAATAACCTGATAATTATGGGATACACACAACTCTCATTATATATTGTTGTTTCAGACCTTTGTGTCTGTTTTATGAGTTAAAATTTTGTCATTTTAAATGAGCTTTCGGTCTGGACAAGTGTTGGCTAGTGATGGTGCCTTCGTGCACGAGATTTGGGTATGTGGTTTGACTTGTCTGGACAATTAAGGGCCGAACTTTGGGTACCTGCAGTTCAAGCAACACTCGTGCTACCACACGCGGTATATGGGTGTCGTATGGTCAAGTAGGGGGAGGGTTTTTGATGGAAGCGGGGTACCCGATCTTTCGATGAGATTGATAACTATCGATTTTGGTGGAGGTGACTCTCGCGATCCGACTACAACCGTACGACGACGCTTGCGCCTTAGCAATCGTTGAACCAACTCTGAGATGTTATTGACCGTGCTAGAAGCGCGATCAACCTGAACACGAGGTTCGATTCCTGCGAGCAATCGAAGAACTAGCAAGAATAAAATATAGGTAATCTGATATTGCGAATAAGAATGTAGCGTAGATGGTATTAAAAATCAAAGGTGGGATCCCAAAGGCTGTCTTGACAGGTGGTCGTCTGACACAACTGAAGAACAGAAGTTTGCACAATGGCTAAACCTAAACTCAACGAAATCCGAGTTCTGGCCAAGGGAATGGCGGCTCCTATATGGGAATACGACCAGGGGTGGCGGCCAGGGAAGTGGATGCACGCCCCTAGGGTTACAAGGCCTATGGGCCCAAGAGGAGGTGGCGCAACACCCTTTTTCGCTCGGATAAAAAAATAGACGTGGATTGTTTTGTTTATTGTGGTCCGCTCGATTAGAATTTGAAGCTGAGGTTGGATCCATTAAAAAGTAGACTTTATAAGCTTTCAATGAAGTCCAAGAACGTCCCAAACGGAGTCCGTATGAAGAAGTTACGTCCGTTTGAACTTAGTGCTGTTGCAGTAGTCCGAACTAGAATCCAGAACGAGCCCAACTCGAATTCTTGCTTGGCTCGGACCCAAAGTGACGTGATGACCTCCATTATGCCTTCTATGCTTGTCCATGACTCCACATACCTCTCCTTGGTCCTTTCCCATATTCCTAAGCACAATTAAATCACTTGCATTAGGTAGCGATCTATTCTCAGTAATATATAAGCCTATGAACGAATTCACCTGGTGATTAAGTTGGCGAGCACGAGCTCGAGTAATTGGTCCTTGTAACATTTGTTGTGGATCAGCTGTGTGTGTAGACGCGGTTGTATCCAAGTTAGGGATGTCCTTATCATCCTCCTCTTCTTACATTTGAGTCGTCCTCGACTCAAGCTCATCCTCTGCTCCCAAGTATGGCTTCAAATCTGCAATGTTAAATGTGGAACTAACCCCAAAATCTGCAGGCAGGTCAAGTTTGTATGCATTATCATTAACCTTTTCTAACACTTTAAAAGGACCATCACTCGAGGCATCAATTTTGACTTTCTCAATTCAGGAACCTATCTTTCTCAAGTGCAACCAAACAAGATCTCCGGTTCAAAAGTTAAATGTTTTCTCCCGACTACCAAAGAAGTTTATATTTAGCATTCATGCGCTCTATATTCTCCTTAGTTGTCTCATGCATTTTTAAAATCAATTCAGGACGTTGTTTAGCATCAAAGTTCAATTTATCTGAAGATGGAATAGGCATTAAATCAATAGGAGCATGAGGAACAAAACCATAAACAACTTCAAAAGGGCACATCTTTGTAGTAGAATGCAATGAACGATTATAAGCAAACTCAATATGAGGCAAGCATTCTTCCCACATTTTTAAATTCTTTTTTAACACAACCCTAAGCATTGTAGATAAAGTTCTATTCACAACTTCAGTTTGTCCATTAGTTTGGGGATGACAAGTAGTAGAAAATAGCAGCTTAGTCCCCAATTTAGCCCATAAAGTTCTCCAAAATGGCTAAGGAATTTAGCAAAGACGATCTCAAACTATAGTATTAGGCACACCATGCAATCGAACAACTTCACGAAAAATAAATCAGCAATATTGGCAGATCATTGCTCTTATGACATGGTATAAAGTGAGCCATCTTAAAAATCTATCAACAACCACGAATATACTATCGCTCCCTTCTTTGTTCTAGGCAATCCTAAAACAAAATTCATCGAAATATCTTCCCACGTAACACTGGAACTGGTAGAGGCATGTATAAACCATGAGGATTAAGTCGTGACTTAGCTCTTTGACATGTAGTGCAGCGAGCAACGAGCGCCGACGCCCGCCTCATCTTTGGCCAAAAGAAATGATCGGCAAGTATATCCTCTGCTTTCTTCACGCCAAAGTGTCCCATCAGCCCGCCTCCATGCGCTTCCTGTAACAACAACAAACGAACGGAGCTAGCTGGAATGCATAGCTTGTTAGCTCTAAACACAAACCCATCATTAATAACAAATTTGTTCCACGTTTTCCCTTCTTTACAATTCAACAATATATCGTAAAATCAGCATCATGCACATATTGCTCTTTAATAGTCTCCAATCCAAAAATTTTGAAGTCAAGTTGTGAAAGCATGGTATATCTCCTAGACAAAGCATCAGCTATAATGTTCTCCTTTCCCTTCTTGTGTTTTATGACATAAGGAAAAGACTCAATAAATTCAACCCACTTTGCATGTCTACGGTTCAATTTACTTTGACTTCGAATATGCTTTAAAGATTCGTGATCAGAATGTATAATAAATTCTTTGGGCCATAAATAATGTTGCCAAGTTTCCAAAGTTCGAAATAGTGCATATAATTCCTTATCATAAGTAGAATAGTTCAAACTAGGCCCACTCAATTTCTCACTGAAGTATGCTATAGGTTTACCTTCTTGTAGCAATACACCACCTAAACCAATTCCACTCGCATCACATGAAGGTGCTAGGTGCATTAGTTAATCCAAAAGGCATTACTAATGTAACACCCCAGCCCGACATGAGCTTGGAATGCTACTAAACAAACTCTAATAATTCTAATCTAGACAATCTTAATAAATTTCGGCAGAACCTCCCTTGTAAAGTTAATTACACGAAGGTTCCAACACACAAATTAACCAAATATTAACTAAAACTTTCATCCAAAGACATCAAAAGATAATCGAAGACATACTAAGTATTTAACATAACTAAAGAGATATGAAGTTCCACTACACATCATTATTACATTTAATCCATTGCATGAGACAAAACATAATAATCTTTGCATTTATTAAAAACAATCACGTTCTGAAGATCATTCATCTTTATTTAGTTCGTGGCATGTGTGTGACTAGCATTCTACTTCCCCACGCATGACGCTCTTGGTTCGGTACCTAAAACAACAATAAAGCAACGGTGAGTCCATAGACTCAGCAAGTACATAAAGAAACCATAACATCGCAACCATGTAAAGGAGATCAACAATAGAACATCTCATATGCAAATGCAATGCTCAAGGATCCTTTAACTTTAACTTCGTGTGCATTACACGTGTAATGCAGAGTAAGCAACCGCCGCCGCATACCCATGCCATGCGGCGCGCACGCACAGGACCAATTGCCCGTTACTCCGCAAGTAACGGGACCTCAAGCCCACACTCCACGAGTGAGGATCTCGGCCCGTCACATTCATGACGGGAATCTCAAAGGGAAACATGCTTAGTCACCATGTGACCAAGCCAATATGTTCTCAATATGCATATGCTCGTCTCTTATTCATCAGCAATCTTACCAAAAGACAACAACATTGTACCACAGTATAGCATAAGCATAATTTGAGCAATCACCATACTTAAACAATCATCAGGTAAGCCATCTTGCTATGCAACCATATATCAAAAAGCACACAAACATAGCCAATCAATCACACCCATTTAACAAACAATGCACTTGCCTTAACGCGCATTTAATGGAGGACGTGAAGACGGTGCTGCCTCCGGTACCAATCCCACACCTGGACATGAAGAAAACCCCATTCTAAGACCAACATTCTGGACCAAAATCATAATTTCTAGCGATCAGTCACTGCAGACAGCTAGCTTCTAAAATACGTAACTTTCTGCTCGGGTGTCCAAATAAGATGATCTTGTACATTCTGGAAAGGTAATTAAAATTTCTAAATAAACTTAGTTGGAGAGACCCTCTGATTCGGCCATCTACTAGTCCTACCAATCTATTTAATCAGAGCAAACATTTCACGTCGGGTTTCTGAACAGCGACAAAGAAACTATCATAACTTTCTCTACGTTCGTCCGAATTTAGTGATCTTTAGTTTTCCTGAAAGCTAAGAGGATTAGCCTCGTTTTTCGTTATGGTGAGACCCTCTGGAAACCCTTCTAAATATGCGCTTCTATCAGGTAACCAACACTAGTAATTCTGCTTCTCTCCAGAAACACAGAAATACTAAGAAATTCATAACTTTGGCTACCGAAGTCCGACTGACTTGATTCTTGTCGGCAATGAAAGGTAACTACGATATCTACAACTTTCTAGGAGAGGCCCAGACCCAATTCTACCTTCAACCTATGCAAAAACGACAATCTTTAACACTGCAGAACACCGACTTACTGACAGAAAACCGTCTCTGGACAGCAGTACGGTAATTGACATATCTCATGGTCTGGAAGTCGAAAATAGGTAAACTCAATTCTGTAGATTCTAAACTTACTAATCTACAAAACTCTAGTTGACACGATAATCCAATTCAGCCAATTTAATAGGCTAACAATTGTTTGAACTTTCAGTTCAGAAACTGCTTACAAATTCCAACAGCAATATTCAGATGACCATAACTTTTGAGATATAACTTCAAATTGATCGTTCTTTAACAATCTGAAAAGGTTATCGAATTATCTACAATAACCTAGTTGGGTGAACTTTCAGATTCTTCCAATTTCCCTATCATATTTTAGGAAATATCCAGACAGTTTATTCTCGTCAGATTTCTGGCAGCAGAAACTAAATCGACCATAACTTTTGACTCAGACCTCGGAATCGAGTGAACTCGGTGGCCACTGAAACTTAAGAAGTAGGTCCAGATATCTTTAGGAGACCAACTCTTAGATTCCGCCTCTAAGTAGTCGAAACAGATCCCGCAACATACTGGACAGAATTGAACGAATTGAAGACAGACTGGATTTAAGCAATTCTACTCGCAAACGCATCTAATCACCAACAAACCTTGCAAGAAACCTGATGTTACCCTTGTAGAACCGCTGAAGATCATGAACGGAAACACCAACTTGCGATCCCTCTCTTTTCCCTTCTCACTTCTTCCTTCTTCTTGCTTCTTCTTGGTCGGCCACCACTTTGGAGGTCTTCTTCTTCCAATTGGCCGGCATCAAGGAGCTTCACCATGGGAGGGAGATGTTGCTGGAGGTGCTGGACAAGGATGGTGGGAGGCGCAAGAGGTGATGGGGGTGGAGGCCAAAGGAGAGGGAGGGGGGGAAATGGCGGCCAAGCATGGGAAGAGGGTGGCGCCTAGGTTTTGCTCCCTAGTGGCCGGTGGGCCCTCCACCTTGGGCTGAAATGTCGTGGGCTAGAAGCCTGTGCCCAGTTGTCAAAACTTCTGATTTCCCCTCTATTCTTCTGTTAGATTTCCTTTCTAGTTTGGTCCTCCTCTCTAATTTATTTCTTCTCTCCAAACTAGTTTTGGAGTATTATAACTAACCACTCATATAACCCGAACTTAGTTTTAAATGTTGTTTTCCATTCATCGCCTAATTTCATGCAAATTTGGTGATATCCACTATGCAAATAAACATTAGAGAAAACAATAGAGCCACTCAGTTCATCAAGCATATCATCTAACTTAGGAATAGGATGACGATACCTAATGGTGATATTATTAATTGCTCTACAATCTACACACATGCGCCATGATCCATCTTTCTTAGGCACTAAAATGACCGGAACAGCACAAGGACTAAGAGATTCACGTACATACCCTTTAGCAAGCAATTCTTGAACTTAGCGCTGAATTTCTTTAGTTTCTTCTGGATTGATCCTATATGGTGCGCGGTTGGGCAGTGATGCGCCGGGAATTAAATCAATTTGATGCTCAATCCCTCGAAGCGGTGGCAACCCCGGCGGTATGTCCTTCGGAAAGACATCATTGTACTCTTGCAAAATGTTAGTGATAGCAGGAGGCAAAGAAGAAGATGTTCTTTGCAAACTAATGCATAGCAAACAGAATTACTAGCATCCAATTCAGTCATATCAGATTTGGTAGCAAGAAAACTAGCACCTTTCAATTTAATTTCTTTATTCTTCACATGAGTAGATTTAGGTTCTTTCTTTTTATGTTGCTCAAGTTCTTTTGCTACAATCTGATTTTCGCTCCTAGCATTCTTCTTATTCTTCTCTCTACTAGCTCTAGCAAGTTCATCCTTAACAATTTGTTCAGTCGTAATAGGATGCATCACAATTTTCTTTCCCTTGAACACGAGAGAGTATTGATTATTCCTACCATGATGCACACAATCAGTATCGTATTGCCAAGCTCGTCCTAATAACAATGAACAAGCTTGCATAGGAACAACATCGCAATCAACATAATCATGGTATGAACCCATAGAAAAGTTTACTCTCACCATTCGTGTTACCTTCAACTTACCACTGTTGTTGAACCATTGAATATGGTATGGGTGGGGATGAGGGTTGGTCGGCAAAGCAAGCTTCTCCACCATATCCATACTCGCCAAATTGTTGCAACTCCCACCATAAATAATTATGCGAATCGAGCGTTCCTTGACAATGCCCTTGATTTGAAACAAATTATGGCGCTGATTTTGCTCGGCACGAGAAACTTGTGCACTTAGTACGCGTTGCACTATAATGCTTAAATACATGTCGGTATCTTCGGCGCCAACATGTTCCTCCTCATGATCAGATACATCATCAAGTACTGCAGGGTAGTTACAAGCATAGCATATGTTTCATCATCAAAATCACTAGCATAGCATATGATCAGTACGCGCTTGTTTGGACAATCCCGCATCATGTGTCCATAGCCTTTGCACCGATGGCATTGAATATCCTTAGTTCGCTCGTCAAGAAATCAAGAGGAGGTTTTGCGGGCGCTTGTGGTGCTGATTTGGTTGCTCGTAAACTCGTGGTCTTTGGATTTGAAGTAGCGGCGCGCTTGTTGAAGGGTGGCGGTGGGGGTGCACTGATGGCGGGGGCAATAGAGTTGCGTGGTGTCCATGAGTTTGTGCGACCTGCAGAAGAGTTAGATCGTGTCCTCGTCTGGCGTCCCTGCACTTCACGTTTAGCTTTGCAAGCAAGATGAAACAATCTAGTAATGGAGTTGTATTCTTTATAATCAAGGATGTCTTGAATTCTCGATTCAACCCTCCCAAAACCTAGCCATTGATGCCTCCTCATTCTCATCTAAACCACAACGCAACATACCAATTTGTAATTCTTGATAGTAGTCTTCCACAGACTTTGTACCTTGTCTTAAGCGTTGTAATTTATTTAACAAATCACGAGCATAATACGAGGGAACAAATCGATGCCGCATAAGCAATTTTAAAACCTCCCAAGTGTTAGGTATGTTATTGGGATGTTGACGGCAATGTTCTTTCCACCAAATAGTAGCAAAATCAGTAAATTCACTAGTAGCAGCCCTAACTCGTCTAATCTCAGGAACTTCATGGCAAGCAAATTTTTGATCAACAGCTAGTTCCCAATTAAGATACCCATCAGGATCATATTTACCATTAAAAGAGGGAATAGTGAATTTAACCTTAGCAAAAGAATCATCGTGGTCACGTACCTCACGTCGTGGGGCATCTCGTTGCATACCTTGTCGGTTAAAACGCAACTGTCGATGAGCTCGATCGTTGTTATTATTACCCATGTCATTGGCCTCGGTATCAGTCACATAGTCGAATTCATCTTGTCCCTCTACCACCGGGGCAGCAGGGGGAACAGCAGTGGATGCATGGGCCATCTCGTCAAGACGCGCCATAATACCTGCCAAAGAAGTGTTAGTGACGCCTTGCGCTCTCTCCATCGCGCGAGCGTGGCGTTTGTCTCAATTTGGGCACCCTCAAGTTGAGCAAGTCGCTCATTTGTGACCCTGACATCTTCCTCAAGACCCTCCGTACGAAGGTTCATGAGGCGCCGAAAATGTTATACGATTCCCTTCGTACGAAGAGTATGAGATGTATCCTCATCTGAATGCTCTGCAGAACCTGCCATTGTTAGCAAATCACAAGTACATGTCCCTAACAACTACTAGGATGTGGTGGTTCAAAAGTCGCTCACACTCAAGCCTTCTATCGAATTCTTACCAATTCTTACCAAGCAAATAGGGGTTATCGGCAACCAGCGGTGTCAATGTATCTCCGAAGATTGGATGGAGCGATTGCCACGTGAAGTTCAGCCTGTACGGTTGTAGAAAAGGTGCAGCTGGGAAGGCTCAAGTATGGTAGCAATGGATTAGCAACTATCAAATCAGAGAAAGCAAGCTGAAAAATCGTTCAACGCCGGTTAGTACTGGTCCTAGACAAGACCGTACTAGAGACGCGAGCCTAGAACACAAACGAAAGCACGATGCGGTAGAAGCTCGAAAAAGGATACCATCTTCACGGGGAACCTTAGAATCACTTACAAAAGGGCTCTGTCAATTTTGAGCAAATTTTGAGAAACTTTTTTTTTTCGTTTTTTTTTTTTTGCAAATGTGCACCTCACTCAAAACTCTTCAAAGTCCTCTTCGTGCCTAGGAGGTATATGGGTCATAAACTTTTCTAAAAGTAGGGTACAAAGGTAATTAAAAGATGAAACTTTGATTTTTTTTATCGCGTTGCCGAAGTCAGATGAAACTTATGTTTACTTTTGGTAGCACGAAAACAACCTCTCTTTTTTTTTCTTTTCTTTTCTTTTTTTTCTTTTTTTCTCTCTTTTTTTTCTCTATCACAAACCGAAACGAACTTTTGTTCTTGGTTAGGTTTCCTTGGTGTGGCGGTGGCGGGAGGATGGTGGCTTACGCGCGGGAGGATGGTGGCTACGAGGACGCGACAAGGGATGGTGGCGTACGGTGGTCGCGCAACGGCTCGTGGTCGTGGCGGCGTGAAGGCAAAGACGGCTCGCTCGGCGCGCAAGGACGGCAACGATGGAGGTAAGCGGCGATTGAACCAAGCGCAACGGTGCGACCAAACGTGAGCAGAACTCGAAACTCTAAAGGAACTAGACACTAAGACCAGCAAAAGACACGACGATGCACTCGAAAGTTCAACAATGCAACGTACTGAAAAGAAGGATGCAATGGCGCAATTGGTCTTGGACAGATAGATGATCTAATCCTATAATATTTTTGGGCTTTTTTTGTACTTTCGGAATTAAGCAACCTAACTACGAAAAACAGTAAATTCTCACCGAGCAACCTTGAGCTCTGATAACACTTGATGGAGGCGGGGTACCCGATCTTTCGATGAAATTGATAACTATCGATTTTGGTGGAGGTGACTCTCGCGATCCGACTACAACCGTACGACGACGCTTGCGCCTTAGCAATCGTTGAACCAGCTCCGAGATATTATTGACCGTGCTAGAAGCGCGATCAACCTGAACACGAGGTTCGATTCCTGCGAGCAATCGAAGAACTAGCCAGAATAAAATATAGGCAATCTAATATTGCGAATAAGAATGTAGCGTAGATGGTATTGAAAATCAAAGGTGGGATCCCGAAGGCTGTCTTGACAGGTGGTCGTCCGACACAACTGAAGAAAAGAAGTTTGCACAATGGCTAAACCTAAACTCAACAAAATCCGAGTTCTGGCCAAGGGAACGGCGGCTCCTATATGGGAATACGACCAGGGGTGGCGGCCAGGGAAGTTGACGCACGCCCCTAGGGTTACAAGGCCCATGGGCCCAAGAGGAGGTGGCGCAGCACCCTTTTTGGCTCGGACAAAAAAGCAGACGTGGATTGTTTTGTTTATTGTGGCCGGCTCGATTGGAATTTGAATATGAGGTTGGCTCCATTAAAAAGTAGACTTGATAAGCTTTCAATGAAGTCCAAGAACGTCCCAAACGGAGTCCGTATAAAGAAGTTACGTCCGTTTGAACTTAGTGCTGTTGCAGCAGTCCGAACTCGAATCCAGAACGAGCCCAACTCGAATTCTTGCTTGGCTCGGACCCAAAGTGACGTGATGACCTCCATTATTCCTCCTATGCTTGTCCATGACTCCACATACCTCTCCTTGGTCCTTTCCCATATTCCTAAGCACAATTAAATCACTTGCATTAGGTAGCGATCTATTCTCAGTAATATCTAAACCTATGAACGAATTCACCTGGTGATTAAGTTGGCGAGCACGAGCTCGAGTAATTGGTCCTTGTAACATTTGTTGTGGATCAGCTGTGTGTGTAGACGCGGTTGTATCCAAGTTAGGGATGTCCTCATCAGTTTTGTTGTGTTTAGTCCCACGGTGGTGAAATTGTAAGGGCATGGGACCGAGAAATCATATGTTTTCCTTTTGGGCCGATAGGGCATAGAGACCGTAACGTCTTATGTTTCCTAGGAGGCCTGGGTTGAGGGACTTAGCCCAATGGGATCTTCTTGCTCAAAACGACCGTATCTTGATTTACCCGACCGGCATACCATAGGAAGTATGCTATATTCGGAGGCATCTGGAGGCTTACGGGCTAATCAAGTCGTGGGGGTAAAGTAGCACACCCCTGCAGGGTATATCTATTCGAATAGCCGTGTCCACGGTTATGGACGACCGCTTGAAATTTGTGGCTGCTTATTGTTAAACTTGGAATTAAAATTGTGGTTATAACTTGGTATCGACATGAATGGATGTTCATGCTTGTTGTTGTATCAAAGTGGACAGCCACTTTGCTATCTGTATGATTTATCTGTTATTCAACTCATTACTTATTCGCATGCTTTACTTCTACTTCAAATCTGATTTTTGAAATGGCACTTGAAAAACTAGTATGTGTAGGTTGTACCTCGTTGCGTCTCTTTTGCAAAACTAAGCCAATATGAGCCATCCCTTGGAATAGCCTTATGCATAACTAATTTTTATTTGTGTAAGACTTGCGAGTACTCTTTGGTACTCAGCCAGATGTTTGCTGGCTCTTACAGGTGAGGAAGATATCGAGCCCGACGAGCTTGTCAGTGTCGATTTAGGCGACACAGATGAGTAGTGCTATCTTTTAACCCCCAGTTGGTTGCCGATGGGTTATGGGGCATACCACTGTTGGCATTTTGGTTTATTTACTTGCTTCCGCTGCTACTTTATGAACTTGTTTAATTTGGCCAGTCGGCCACTTGTATTAGTTGTAAACTTGGAACTATGATGTATGACTTTTGTACTAATTATGTATGAGCGTTGTATGGATGTGACCATCGTTGTATGAGAGTATGAATATATTGGTCGCTGATCTTGGGAGCCAATATAAGTCATACTCGCTGTTCATGGCTTCCTATTTAACTCGCTAAGTGCAGTGCTTGACTTGTTGGAGAACCGACAATCATGTAGTACTTGCAGAGGAGCGGTGCACATGATCGTCGGGGCCCTAGTTTTTAGTTAAGCCTCTCATTTAGACTGAGTTAAGTTGGAATCCATTTACCAGAGGTCCAGAGTTATGTCCTTAAGACCATGCTTAGTATCGATTTTATGGAGATAACCCGGGGTCCCCACAGTATTGAATGGTCTATACTTCTTATTTGCTTCACAAGTTTTCGGTTTCTGACTTATTAGTTATGTGTACAGGCCAATCTTCATGCACGCAAGCTGGCGGACTGGGAGGTGCAGGAGATCCAACCCTACGCTTGGGACCCAGTGGTGCTGTGTGCGATGTACCACGCCTTGTGCGATGCATCCCACCAGGTTCGGGACAACGCCATCCTCTCTGGATGCCCGCTACTTTTTTAGCTGTGGTCCTTTGAGCGTTTCCAGATCGAACGAACACAACTGGACCTGGGAGCCTACATAGTCGCCATGTATGCTGCCATCGACAACATGGACCAGCCGACCATGGGTACAATGTGGTGTCACCAACGGGTAAGTTTTCTAATTTTTTTTTCATAATGTAATTCAATTTCTTGTGCTAAGTTTCCGTTATTCTATTCCACAGGTCACCTTCAGTCTGATCACTATGCACACGTCCTACCCAGACTACATTGTGATGTTTGATCAGTTGACAGATGACCACATCATCGGGACAGCGTACACTCCCAATAGGGTGTACGCACGTGTAACCCTAGGCTTGTCGAGGCTGTGCATACGAGACCATGCATACTGGTACATGTGGAGGTGCTTGGTGCACGATGTCTTCGTGGAGGAGTACCACGTGCACCAGGTGAAGCGCCAGTTCGGTCTGTGACAGGAGGTCCCAGCCCCCTAAGGGCAGTGAGTGGCACCGAACGTACATGGGTAAGTTCATGTTTTACTTCTATCGTACCATTTGCCTTACGTACCAACGAAACAATTGTTTTGCCTTCCATAGGTACACTCAGAAGGGAGTACCTACTACAACTTCATGGATGGATAGGATGTTCCCTTAGGTTCAAGGCTGGCTTCGTGCCTTGGAGGACATTGTCTAGGAGGATGCTCCCTATGATCCCAGGACGTATGAGGAGTATATCGAGTGGTACTCCAGTTATACAAGGGTTATCTGTGTCAGGGTCATGGACGACCCACCACAACATGAGGCCACATCGTCCAACACGTACCCCACCCAGTCGAACTCTGCATTCCATACGTGGTACGTATTGAATGGTCCATACTTCTTATTTGCTTCACAAGTTTTCGGTTTCTAACTTATTAATTATGTATACATGCCAATCTGCAATGGGAGATGCACGAGTTGGCAACCTCCGTGTGTCATATGACACTCGGGGAGTGCTTCAGCATGACGACGTAGAGATCAGAGCGATCATGGACCAGTTCATTGAGAAGACGAGACGAGGGATCCAGATTGCATCTTGTCGTAGGTCGAGGGAGCTGGTGGACCCACTTGTGCGTGGGCGGGTGAGCCACGGTGCATCACGTCCCACGGCTCCTCACCCGGACATGGTGGGTGGTCCTCGTGGCACCGTGCTAGGAGTACCTAGGCACAGTTCGCAGGTTAGCATGAAACACTCACGTTTGGTTATTTATTTCGAACTCCACTAGTTGCTAATGGCAATTTTCTCTAACAAGTCCTGAGTTCCACCGATACATGGGGCAGCAGTACGCATAGTGGTCTACTACCTTCATGCGATGAGGTATGTCTATCTTGTTTGCATGCATAACGTACTATTTCATCATTTTCGCCATGTTTACATGCATAACGTACTGTTTCACAGCTCATACACCCCTTTGGGACGAGGAGCTAGTGTCACACGAGGAGTCATGCTACGGGGACTTCGATTTCGACCAGGGTGGCGGTGGGCCTTCACACGACGAGAGCAGCCAGCTCTCCATGGGGGCTTCACAGCTACACGGTACGCCCGGAGTGAGACAGCCGATGCAGCACCCTCTCGCGACACCCCCTCAGGCTACTCGCGTCGGTAGGGTGCTTCGGTTGCTTGAGCCTTTGACCTACTCGTACCAGCGCTCGCAGCTACCCTAGACAAGGCCAAGAGCCCCACATGGGGTACACCCCAAGAGGGCCCGCGAGTAGATATTTGTTCTTGTAAATATTAGTCATGTCATGTTAATATAAATTTCTTTACAACTTACATTATACTAGTCTCGTGTTTTGATACTATTTGCTCTTATGTCTACGGGTAACCATGTGAGGGCGTTAGCATCGTGGCACCTCACATTTTCAGACCTTAAAGATCGCACTAGGCTAGGGTTGGTGCTGCGAAAGACGACCAAGTGCAAGCGCTTGATACCGAGGAAGACGAGGGAGAGAATCGCACTGGGGTGACGACTTTGCAGTGAAGTGATGACATTGAATGCGCGAGGACTTTTGCGATAGCCGTGATGGTGACCAGGCGAGGAGGAGGCTGACAGGCGAGGCTGGTTGAAACCGGGCAGCTGGTCAACACCGTGGGATTGGTTGAAACCGAAAGGGTAGTCGACAAAGAGAGGCTGGTCGCAACCGAGAAGAAAAAGAGCTGGGCCGAGGGGAAAACGGAACGAACAGAGAAATGGGATTTCAAAGACCAGAGAACTCCAATAAGCTCAAAATAACCCAAATTTTGAATTATTTGAAGTTTGATTTAGTCATTTAAATTGTTTTTAATTTTCCAAATTTCAAGTTAAGCTGTAGAAGTTCAACAAAACCAAATAGTTATTTTTATTTTAAAATTTTTCAAAAAGGCCTGAGAACTGGGATTGTTACAAACCTACCTCCTTAAGGGAATCTCGACCCTGAGATTCAGACTTGGTCAACAAAAATGTGGGGATACTCAGCCTTCAGATCTTCTTCTCATTCCCAGGTGGCTTCTTCTTCTGAGTGATTACTCCACTGGACTATTGCACGAATGGATGATCTTGCTTTTAGTAACGCGCTCCACAACATCAAGAATATTGATCGGTTGCTCCACATAGGTGATATCCTCTTGAAGATCAATGCTCCTAGTGGTGTTTGCTTGGTTGGAACTCGAAGACACTTCTTCAGTTGGGACACATGGAAGACGTCATGAACCACGGACAAAGATGTTAGTAGCTCTAACTGATATGCGACTTCGCCTTTCCTTTCCAAAATCCTGTATGGTCCAACAATCTTGGTGCGAGTTTTCCTTTGGTGTGGAATCTTCTTACTCCTCTGAGTGGAGTTACTCCGAGATAGATGAAATCTCCTATTTCAAAGGACAAATCTCTTCGATGATTGTCAGCATAACTCTTCTGTCGGGATTTAGCCACTCTCAATCATTCTCTTATTTCTCTGACTTTACTCTCAGTATTCGTAATCAATTCGGGTCCAAAGAACTAATCTTCTCCAACTTGATCGCAAATGAGAGGGGTTCTACACTATCTGTGTACAACGCTTCAAAGGGAGACATTTGCAAGCTGGCTTGATAGCTATTGTTGTACGAGAATTCTACATAAGGAAGGTTTTGATCCCAACTCTTCCCATAGTCTATAGCATAGGCTTGAAGCATGTCTTCAAGAATCTGGTTTACTCATTCTGTCTATCTGTCTGTTTGGGGGTGATATGCTGTACTAAAGTTGAGTCTGGTCCCCAAGGCTTCATGTAGGCTCTTCCAAAATCTAGATGTGAACTGTGACCCCCTGTTGGACACTATCCTTTTGGGCACTCCATTCAGATAAATGATTCTAGCCATGTATAACTCTGCTAGTCTACTGCTTTTGTAAATGGTCTTGACCAGTATGAACTATGCCACTTTAGTCAAACGGTCGATCACAACCCAGATAGAACCATATCCCAATTGGGTCCTAGGCAATCTAGTGATGAAGTCCATGCCGATTTGTTCCCGCTTCCAATTGGGAATTGGTAAAGGTTGCAACAATCCAGCTGGTCTTTGATATTTTACCTTAACTCTTTGGCATACATCACAGTGTGCAACAAATTCGGCAATCTCTCGCTTCATACTGACCCACCAATGCTTTTCCTTCAGATCTTGCTACATCTTGGTACTTCCCGGATGAATGGAGTAAGGTGATTCATGAGCTTCCTTCAGAATCAGTTGCTTTGTTTCTTGGTGATCAGGTACACAAATATGGTTACCAAACCAAACTATACCTTGTTCATCTTTAGAAAATCCTGGGGTTTTGCCTCTTTTCATGTTCTTCTTGATTTTCTTAATGACTTCATCTTCTTTCTGACTTTATCTAATTTGACTCTGAACAGTTGGTTGAACTTCTAAGGTGTTTACACAACCATGGTTAACAATTTTCAGATTCAAATACCTCAACTCTGCATACAATCTTGGCTAACTTTCCTGAACCAACATAGTGTTACAATACCCTTTTCGACTCAGGGCATCTGCCACTACATTTGCTTTGTCTGGATGATAATGGATTCAAAGGTCATAATCTTTTATCAGTTCTAACCATCTCCTTTGCCTGAGATTGAGCTCTAATTGAGTGAAAATGTACTTCAAGCTTTTGTGATCCGTGAAAATCTCACAGCGATTACCGATGAGGTAATGCCGCCAAATTCTCAAGGCATGCACAATTGTGGCTAACTCCAGATCATGCGTCGGGTAATTTCCTTCATGAGGCTTTAACTGGAGTGATGCGTACACCAAGACTTTCCCTTCCTGCATCAGCACACATCCAAGGCCCTAACAAGAAGTGTCACAAAAAACCTCAAAGTCCTTATGGATGTCAGGTAAGACTAACACCGGTGCAGAAACTAGTTTTTTCTTCAACTCTTGAAAACTTTGCTCACAATCATCTGTCCATTCAAACTTCTTCTCTTTCTTCAATAGTTGAGTCATCGGTCTGGCGGTTTTGGAGAAACCTTCGATGAATCTTCGGTAATACCCAGCTAAACCAAGAAAACTCCTCACTTCGTCGACAGACTTGGGTTGCTTCTAATCCATTACAGCTTCAAGTTTGGCAGGACCTATTGCAACTCCTCCTGTCGATACGATATGACTGAGAAAAGCTATTTGGCTTAGCGAAAATTCACTCTTATTGAATTTGGTATAGAGCTGTTGCTCCCTAAGCCTCTCTAAAACTGCCCTGAGATGCTTCTTATGCTCTTCTTCATCCTTTGAGTATATGAGAATGTTATCAATGAATACGACTACAAACTTATCCAAGAATTCCATGAATACTTTATTCATCATATTCATGAAATAAGCTGGTGCATTTGTCAATCCGAATGACATTACTGTAAACTCGTACCGTCCATATCTTATGGTAAAAGTAGTCTTGGGGATGTCTTCAGGTCTGATCTTAAATTAATGATAACCATGATAACCAGACCTTAAATGAATATTGAAGAAAACATTTGCTCCTTTCAACTGGTCGAAGAGGTCATCAATCCTGGGCAATGGATACTTGTTCTTGATTGTGACTTCATTGAGTGATCCGTAATCCACACACATTCTCATACTGTTGTTTTTCTTTTAGACAAACAGTACCGGTGCTCCTTATGGTGATGAACTTGGCTGAATATAATCCTTGTCTTGCAATTCTTCGATCTGCTTCTTCAATTCTGCTAACTCATTTACGGGCATTCTATAGAGTCTCTTTGAGATTGGAGCCATCCCTAGGACAGTAGGACTAGGTCAATTAGGAACATAATGTCCCTATCTGGTGGCATACCAGGTAATTCCTCAAAAAATACATCTGAATATTCTTTTATGACTGGAATATCTTCTAACTTCACTTCCTTCAGACTAGTTAGGATAGAACTTTCTCTAACAGAGGTCTCGGGTTTGAATTCCACTTGGATTTCTTGTTCATTGGTGAGGACGCTAGACCTATTGGCATAGTCTATCTAGTCTTGATTCTTGGCTAGCCAATCCATTCCGAGAATAACATCTAATCCTTGGGATTGTAAGACTATTAAGTCTGCCACGAAAGGTACTCATGATATCTCCAAGGTAAGGATTGGGCATAGGGAATTAATCCTCATTTTCGAGCCTAGAGAATGGATTAACAAAGGGTTAACTGAAGGAGAGATAGATAACCCATATTTTCTCATAAACTTTTTTGAAACAAAAGAATACGAAGCTCCTGAATCGAATAAAACTGACGTTGGTACTGAACTAACAAGGAACGTACCAAGGACCACATCTGGTGCAGTCTGAGCTTCTTCTATTGTGATGTGGTTCACACGTCCTTTTATGAACTGGACCAATGGCTTTACCACTGGAGTGTTGCCAAGGGCTGAACTCCCTAATTTGGTCGGTTAGGATTGCTGGTTGCTGCTTCTTCGAGCACTTATTGGCATAGTACCCCAATTCATTGCAATAGAAGCAAGTAACTCCTATTGTGGACGTAGTGGGTGCTTTCTTCGGAAACTGGCCTCTAGGAGAAGTGTTGCGGACACCATAGTTGATCGGACGCTGAGCTGGCACATGTGCTTTAGTCACAGAGGACTGGAATCTCCCATGCTGTGGTGGAAGTGGCTAAGTGGTGTGGGGCTAGGGAAAACCCCTAGAGTTAAACTTTTGGGTTGCCATCCTCCTCTTGCAGTTCTCCATCTCTAAGTGCTTGCCCTCTTGGCGGATAGCTTTGCTCACCAACTATTGAAAGTCGGTGTAGTCTTGGGCAATGAGGCGGGCTAGGAGATCATCATTGAGTCCTTCCAAGAAATGTTCTTGCTTTGCATCATCAGTTGCAACATCTTCAGGTGCATAGGGAGCTAACTAGTTGAACTTGTGCAAATACTCATTGACCGAGCGGTTGCCTTGGTGCAAGGTGCAGAACTCTTTCTTCTTCAGGGTCATCATGCCCGATGGAATGTGTGCATGACGAAAAGCCTGCACGAATTCGTCCCAAGTGATGGTATGAGCATCAGCATGAGATTAGGTGAAATTATCCCACCATTCTGACGTTGGTCCATTCAGCTGGTTAGAGGCGAATAGAGCCCTCTCACGATCAGTGCACTGGATCATATCCAGTTTCTTGCCGACTGCCTTGAGCCAATCTTCAGCCTCCATTGACTCGGCCTGCTGCAGAAGGTCGGAGTACGCATCCTTGTGAACTCTGATATGTTGGCCCTTGGAGGAGGTGGAGCGTGAGCTTGAGGTTGAGCTGCTGCTTGCAAGTTCTATGTGTTGTTGATTGATTGCACAAGCAGATTAATCAGTTGGGCCTAGTTGGTCATCATTTGGTGCCAATCGGGTCCTTCCGCTAGAGGTGGTGGTGGCGGTGTAATCGGGTTTCTTGATCACCCACATTCTCTCTGCCCTGACTGCTGGTACTACCACTGCCGAAGCGAGTAGTCACCATTTGCTAGATCTCCAAAGACTTAGGAAAGCAGAGGAGAAAGTAAGGGAGATAGAGCGAAATAAACAACCCAGACAAAACGACTAGAGACTGGTCGTAGCAGAGCTTATGACCAGAGACTAGTCGTCGAAAAGGCTTACGACTAGGGGGGGCGGGGTCGAAACAAGACCTACGACCAACTTTAAAAGCCTTTTCAAATAACTTTAATAGCTTTATACAACATTCAACTCGATGCTCGTGGTCTTCGGTGATTCCTGCACGACGAGGTCCTCTTGACAATTTCAGGTCTTGTGGTCTCGGACACCATGGTTAATAATCATTAGACCACCTACAGAAAATTTCAAGGGAAAGAGGATTCATTTAACATTCTAAAATGGTGAGAAGAGAATTAGGTAAGAAAGAATACCATGAAGGGGGTATGGATAGAAAGATGACCAAGATGAGGAGAGAACAAATTATTTTTCTTGTTATATAAAATAAGTTTTGAAGTTTTCAGTTAACGACCATTCTAACTAGGTCACGACCTACAGTCGATATGGCTCTTATACCACTTCTTGTCGAACCCGGGAGCGAAGGATCCCAGATTCTCTGTCTTTCATACACTAGTCTAGGAACAGCTAGTGTGCACAGTCAAACAACAGTGGATAGCATAACCATACAACACCATACATTCAAAATAATTTGAGTTCTTACAAAAGGGGGCATAGAGCGAACAAGTAGATTATAGCAGAAGCAAAACAGCAAAGTAGACCACATGATTCACCACAGGCAATCGTCTAGAGGCACATCCTAGTCGTCCAAGATATCAGTCTCCTCGTAGAACTTCACTCCTGCTCAACAAATATTAAGCAAGGTGAGCACAACAACCGTGCTCGCAAGTTACACTCAGTAACAGATTATACTGCGTGTAGGGATATAGCAATACAAGGCTTATAGAGTTGATTTTTGCATAAAGCAATGTTTCTTTCCAAGTTCTCGTTCTAAGTTCCAAAGCAGTCTATTCATAGCTAAAATTCATTTTCTAAACTCAAGTTTTATAGTCAGATAACATTCACACAAGAGTAGTGAAGGATACCCTCCTTTCATAATGCTACCCGCCCAATTTTCGATTGGATAAGAAATCCAAACCAAATGATGAAGTCTTTTGAAAACAAAAACCAAAGTCTAACTTGGAGTGGCTTTCCTAGTATGTCTGTGACCGTGGACATGGCTATTCAAATAGTTCTTAACACACTGCAGAGGTGTACAACTTTACCACACGATAGGACTTCTCTAGTTTGCTTGGCATCCGTCAATACCACCGCTCACTACCTTAGGTGAGCAGTCTAGAGCGCATGATAAGGCCTTTACAAAGCGCCATTCCACCATTGTCCCGCCTCGCTAAGGTTTCACCTCCTTTGGATAGAAACCTGCCAGATTCAGGCCCCCTCTTACGCCATGTGGGAATACATAAAAGTAGGTCGTAAAGACACCCACGCAAGTGGATGACATGACCAAAATGAAATGTTGCAAATTAGTTAGCCAAGTCCTGCCCACACAGGACATGTGGTCGTATGATGGGGTTTACTAAGTTGCGGCTCAAAGACCAATCCTTAACTGACTTGGGCGACTTCCAAAAGAATCCAGCTAGATCCCGATCATAGAAATGAATCGATCCCGTGCATGAACATGTACCCATCCAAGCATCTAATTCGCCCAAGTCCAAACCAATTTTCATTTTGTTTAACAAGTCAGCTCATTTTATGCATTTCTATGGTAAGGACAATATCATAGAATCGCTTTCAAAACATAGCTGAACTTTTTGGCTAAATTCCCCAAATTAAACATTTTCAGTGTAAGCCCTGTCTAAGCAAACTATTTTTCAACACTTTCTAGCTCATACTAATGTACCAACTAGATTTTAATTAAGGTATCAAGGAGTGGCTAATTCAATAGCAAGGTTCAGCTGTACAAATGAATTGGGAATAACTATAAAGCTTAAAACAGGAATTTAAATTACTTGAATTTAAATAGCATGCAATAATAATTTAAAACAGAATTTAAATAATTTAAAATACTGGAATTCAATATGATCAAAGGTGTAACTTGCCTTGCTAAAAAGCTTGAGGATCTACTTCATCGAGATACTCAGACTCCCTAGAGTCGTCGAAATCTAGACGTGAAAACAAAGCCAATTCAAATAGAGCCCAAATAATATCCAAATGAACTCCAAATCAAATAACTTTAGGCTAGGAAGCTAGATCCTGCTTTTAGATGAATTTAGAAGTTTGAAACTCTCGAATCAGAGCTCGAACGAAGGAGAACGGGCTCTCGGAAGTTTGAAATCACAAGGTTGGATGGAGGTTTGACTATCTGGTCAAAGGAGGTTCGACTACCTAGTCAAAGGATATTTCAGCTACAGGTGATCGGAAGGACTACCTGGTCGGAAGGAGGTTTCAACTACAAGGTGGTTGGAAGGACTACCTGGCCAGGAGGAGGTTTTGACTACAGGTGGTTAGAAGGAGGTTTTGACTACCAGGTGGTCGAAAGGACTACCTAGTCGGAAGGAGGTTTTGACTGTAGGTGGTTGGAAGGACTACCTGGTCAGAAGGAGGTTTCGACTACTAGGTGGTCAGAAAGACTACCTAGTCAGAAGGAGGTTTTGACTACTAGGTGGTCGAAAGGACTACCAGGTCGAGAGGAGGTTTTGACTATAGGTGGTGGGAAGGACTACCGGGTCGGGAGGAGGTTTCGACTACAGGTGGTCGGAAGGACTACGTGGTCGGAAGTAGGTTTCGACTACTAGGTGGTCGGAAGGACTACCTAGTCGGAAGGAGGTTTGAACTACCAGGTGGTCGGAAGGAATACTTGGTCGGAAGGAGGTTTGGACTACTAGGTCCCAAGAAGGATACGTCTGCTCAATGTGGTCGTAAGAAGGATGCAAGAAGCATACAACTACTCAACATGGTCGTAAGAAGGATATAAGAAGGATACGACGACTCAATGTGGTCGTAAGAAGGATATAAGAAGGATACGACTACTCAATGTGGTCGTAAGAAGGATACGACTACTCAACGTGGTCGTAAGAAGGAGAAGGACGACTACTCAACATGGTCGTAAGAGGGATACAAGAAAGACACGACTACTCAACGTGGTCGTAAGAAGGAAGAAGGATTCGACTACTCAACACGGTCGTATGAAGAAAGAAGGGTTGGAATGCTCAACACGGTTGAAAGAAGAAAGAAGGGTTGGACTGCCCAACGCGGTCCAAAGAAGGAAGAAGGATTTGACTGCTCAACACGGTCGAAAGAAGAAAGAAGGGTTCTACTGCTCAACGTGGTCGAAAGAAGGATTCGACTGCTCAGCGTGGTTGAAAGAACATGAGAGAGGACAAAGCACGGGAAACTTACCAAGACAGAGAGAGAGGCTGGAGGAGGTCGGTGACGAGTGTGAGGACCCGGAATATTTAACTAGTAACACTTAACCTCCAAATGGTTCTGGCATTACTAATTAAACATTCTAAGCCTCGATGGACATATGCTTCCCAGAATTGTAGCATATGCACATCATCACAAAATTACACATCAATTCCATACACATACATCACTAAGTTCAACAACGACAAACATAAAGTAAAGTTATTAGAAAAGAGAGCCGACCGGCCAAATAGAACAATATACAAGAATGACAGCGGAAGCAAAAGCGCCATAAGATGGCTAGAACAAAAGTCGACCGGTTAGCCATACACCCACAAGGCAACCGACCAGGGCCGCCAAGCTAGTCGCCCTGCAAGCTACCACAACACACTCACAAAAGTGAGGCCCTCGAGCTCACCTTCTTCCTCTGCAACAAAAGCAGTTAAGCGTAGCAGCCGAGTACAAAGATTGTCTTTGTACCCGCAAGACTGACGTGTGGAATAGCAGACCTATTCATAAACTACATGCAAGCTTATTTAGGTGGAGGTTGTATGTCTCATTTTGCATGAAGCCAATTTTATTTGCAATAATGTAATACATTTTAAAAGCAAGTTTGCAAAATCTGTTTTGTTATCAAACTAACAGTAAATAAAGCTACATACAAGGAACCACCTGGAAGCGACTATCCCAATAGCCACCACAACATAGCACGAATCCCCGATTCGTACCACCCATCAAGTTTTAATTTAAAAGGTTGTAGTCTAACTCTTGAAAGACCTTGCCAAGCGTGTCCATAACCTAGGACGAGGCTATTCGAATAGTTTTAACCCTGCAGGGGTGTACCAATGTACCCACACTTCAGACCGCCTTCAAGCCACAAGCACACTACCGAAGGTATGGCGGCACGGCTAAGTCCTACGAGACAGTTCCAATTTTGTGTATTAACTACGAGCCGCTCATATGGATAGAAACCCATATGCTTACATTGCAAGCCGAAGACAACAAATCCCATCACGGTGAAGTCTTTCGGACACTACAATGCTCCCAACACCATCCCTCCTGCGACTCCTGCGACTGGAGCCAATACACGCCAAAGTACTAGGTCAAGAGAGGTCCCATACCCTCTAATGTGGTTAGCACGCTAAAATGCTTGGTTTAGTGTAACAAGATGTTCGGTCCTTGTTGACGGGCACCATTCCAGTCACACCCAAAAATCACACCATCATACCATTGTGCCCAAGTCTAAATCATTTTATTTTCAGCTTTTAGTTTTCATAAATAGACATGGCACAAGGTGGAAATCATAATCATAATAAGTTTTAAATGATCAAGGTTATCGACAAGTCGATAACCGCCCATTTCTACCGAAACTAAGCATGGCTAAGCAATTAATTCGCAACTACTAAGTGACAAGAGCCCATCCATGAACTCTAAATCACAGCAAGTAACCTAGGCTCATGGTAGTAGAGGATAATCATTTGCTAAGGAAATGCATCTACTAGGCCAACTATTAACACAAAGTAGCAATGCATACATAAATTTGTAATCAACATAAATACTTAAAATACTGGGATTAACATGATCAAACCGCTTGCCTTCTTCTTTGTTGCTCAAGCTGTTGTGGAGGGTCGTTCTCGGGGTTACCGCAAATGTCGAACCCTAAGCGAAAGGCAAAAAGAACCAAGAACAACCAATAAGACGAGCCACACTTAAACAAACGAGCAAGCAAAAATTATCCAAATGCGTGAAATTTATACATAAGGTAGAATACGAATATACCTAGACATAGAAACTGGAAAAACCTAATTTGGATTTGCGGTGCAAAAGATATTACCTAAAAACCCATTTTCTACCATAATTAGGTCTCTGTAGCAAAAATATTTTCTAGAGGTTTTCGGACTTGAAAATTTTATGATAGGTTGCTCTTGACATTTTAAGGCTAATACAAGTGGTTTCATCTTAATTGGAGTTAAAATGATTTAGTTATGATTTTTCTAGGATGCAAAACTAGCATAATGCACTTTCCAGAAATATAAACATGGGCAAAACCCATTTCACATTATAGTATGATAACAGAGGGATTTCCTAACATCAAATTTCTAATTTTAGGATTTACAGGGAATTACTGGTGTCTATTACATCATTAAATGAATTTTTAATTGCTACTAATAAGGTTAAATCTATTAACATATTTTTCTGGTGCTGATTTAGGCCTACCACCATTTTTAGATTAAAGTTTAGTTAACAAAAAATTTATCAAATTTAAAATCATTCAATTAGCAGATACACAGAAAAAGATATGCCTTTTCCAAGTTTTAATACAATTCTGGAATACATAAAAATAGCAGAAAACAAGCTATTAAAGATTACAGAATTTTCTACTACAGCAGCATAGCTAAAAGCATTTTTATATTAAACTTTAGTGAAATACAAATTTATTGCAGTTGGTTTCATGTAAAAAGGATTTATCTTGAATTAGTTATGAATTTCTAAAGTTTTGATACAATTATCATTTGATAAATAAATACTTACAGAAATAAAAACCAACCCAACCGCAAATAAACGACGTGGACGCTCGTGGGCCGTTGATGCAAAATCCAACGAGCCACACGCACGGAGAACAGCGCACGCGCGCGATTCATAACAGGAGCCCACCGTTGGATCAAGATCCAACGGCTCACGAGGAATGATGCAACCGGACGGTGCGGTTGCCTCGACGATCCACGACCGCAGATCTAAGGATGAACGGCTCCGATCACGCCTCCAGTCGGATGGTCCGATTGCACGCGCGATCAGGGCCGCAGATCAAGTAATGGACGGCCGAGAATGATGAGGGGAACCGGAGGGTCCGAACGCATACAAAATCTAGGCCGTGGATCTCCAAATGGACGGTGGTCCAAGATCGAAGTGCAATTAGGAGTGCTGACACGTGGGGCCGCATGTCAGTGACTGAGAGTCACACATGCGAGATTTAACACACGTGCACAGTGCACGTGGACCCACCGGTCAGTGACTTAAAGGAGGCTCTAAGGACAGCTAATTAATTACTAATGACCAATGATTAGTGATAATTAGCAATTAATGCGTCCTAAAGATTTCGAACAGAGGTGATTTAGGGACAGAGGGCCCACACGTCAGTGACCCAAAAAGGTAATTTGGACACATTTATTGCTAACAATGATTAGCAATAAGTAACCCAAAATCAGCCCTAATGACTTCGATTTTGTAGCTAAGCTAATGGGCCCACTGGCAAAGGGCATGTGGGGGTATCCCGACAGCAATTAAATACCGACACTTAATTAACCTAAGATTAACATTAATGATGCCTAAACGCACGAGATAAACGCCCGGTGACTTAAGAAATTTGGACCCACATGTCCGTGAGGCATTAGGCCAGATTAAGACACATTAATGGCATCCAATGATTAGCAATTACTGTGCCCTAATAATCTGACGAAAATGGGAGCTTCTCAACTGACAAAACCCGAGTGGCTTTCACGGCTTGTCGCCGGCGACTCCGGTCGCGGCGGCGCCCACAAACTATCAAAATGGGTTCGCAATAGTGTTGCGGACCCAACAGTGATGACCTCGCCGCGGTGGAAGTGCCGAACGCCGGCGAGCGTAAAACAAAGAAAGAGGCCGACACGGCAAAACACGAAAATAGCAAGATGCTCCGCTGCGGTCCAAGGAAGCGAGTGCCATGACTTCTAGGGACTATATAGAAGCTACCTTAACCGAGAGGAGCTCCAAAGATGGCCGGGGAAGACTTGAACACGATGAAGTCCACCGGAGCCGAGGAAGATGAAGTGGAAGATGAGGTTCTGAGCAAAATGAGTGGAACCAAATCATTACCACGTCTTCATTATAGCTCAAAGAGGCACCAAAAGCAAATAATTGCAAAAAGAACCACTTACCGGAGCTGGAGAAGAAAGGGGGTGAACCAACCGAAAATCTCCAAACTTAAAATTGAGTGATTCCTGCGAATGCAACCCAAAATCAAGTTAGGGGAAATATAAAGGAGGTTGAGGAGTTCAAAAGGGTGCAAGAAAGGTTGAAGATGAACCACTGGACACCAAGGCCGCCATTGGAGCCCTCGGGTCAACAATGGTGGATTGAAGGTTTGAGATGGTTTTGAGCTCAAACGCAGAGAGGAGCTAGGTGTGGTGTAAAAGAACACCAGGAGGACCTAGAGGGCAATATATAGAGAAGAGATTAGGGTTTCGAGCAAGAACCCGAGTCCATGGTGGGCTCGGTTCATGCTACGGTCATGGACCAAGAAATGATGGGAGCAGCTGAGACTCGGGACAATGGAGGAGAAAGCCTGAGCGCATTTAATGCTCCGCAGAGAGACGTTGACGAAAGCAAACTTGAGGTGACACATCAAAGCCGCCCCGCGCTCTCTCTCTTTCTGCCATTGTCGCCCGCGCGCTCGAAGAAGCAGAGGAGGAAGAAGAACAGAAAAGAGAACGGTGACTGTTGGATTGAAAATGGACGGTCACGATTAAACAAGTTCACCGGACAGTCCGATTGCCCTCAGGAATCTGGATGGTTGGATTGAGATCCAACGGTCCCAATTGGTTAACGCAACCGGAGGGTCCGAATGCTCACACGAACGTGGGCCGAGCGATTTGAATCCAACGGCTGATATCGCACGCGCGCTTTAAAATGCGGCTCGGTGCAGTTAGGAGGTTCAACCGAGTCAAGTGGCTCGGACTCGAGCCCGACTCGAACCTAAGGAACAGTGAAATTGGTTTTAGGTTTTAAATATGCTGAGACTTTTGAGGATTTATTTGGGGTAGCAAAATAACTCCAAAAATTCTGAAATTTTTACAGGAGCTTGCTGACTGAGACATTGACCTTGTGTAAAATTTTCAGAGGTTTTTATTCATTGTATTTTTCTCCAAAAATTCTACAAGGTACTGGTTTTAGGTTTGACTGAGAGTCAAACAGGTTTGACTGCCCTCTAAAATATTCAAACAATTTCTAAAAATTGTGAAATTTTTCAGAGGGGTCACATATCATCCCAAGAACTTAGGAAAAATATCTCCAGAGGATGATCAAAAGGTTTGACAAGATTGTTTTTGAAGGAACAAGATTTGGATCAAAAGACTTGTGACTTTGCATTTCCATACGTCTTGTACAATACTTGTCCAGTAAAAACAGGAAACACATGATGTAAGAAAAAGTTTTAATTTCTACTCATTTTCTTACATTTGAAACACAAGCCCAACACTGGGGATGTTACAACGAGGAAGAATGGCAGTGGCGAGATGCGGCTTGCGGTGGTGCTAGGGCTCCGGCGACGCTACGATGGCAAGGAGGTGTGCATCGTGAAAAGCACAGCGAGGCAATACTGGAGGTGGAGATGTCGATAGCGGAGGACCTTCAACAGCGGCGCAAGCTCGACCGGAGTACTTGGAGCTCATAATCCTCGCAAACAAAGAGAGAGAGAGAGAGAGAGAGAGAGGGAGAAATGGTGAAAAAGGAAGAGGAAGGCAGGAGGCTTCGGGGCTTCTATTTATAGTAGCCGAGGAGGAGGGAGGGAGGGACTTGACGGAATGGGCGCCTGGGTGAGGATGAGACGGGAGCAGGTGAGGAGGAGAGAACAGAGGGGGGGGGTTGGTGCAATGAAAGACAGGCAAGTACAAGCGCCTGCTGCCGAGGATGACGAGGGAGAGAATTGCACCAGGGGCGATGACTTTGTAGCGGTGGTGATGGTATTTAATGCACGAGGACTTTTGCGATAGCTGTGACGGTGACCAGGCAAGGAGGAGGCTGATAAGCAGGGCTGGTCAAAACCTTGCGGCTGGTCGAGACTGCGGGACTAGTTGAAACTGAAAGGGTAGTCGACAACGAGAGGCTGGTCGCAATCGA
Source organism: Ampelocalamus luodianensis (assembly GCA_036346255.1). Lineage (NCBI taxonomy): Eukaryota > Viridiplantae > Streptophyta > Magnoliopsida > Poales > Poaceae > Ampelocalamus > Ampelocalamus luodianensis. Next base: position 63,176,883 of record CM070621.1, on the reverse strand, counting down.
GAAGAAAAAGAGCTGGGCCGAGAGGAAAATGGAATGAACAGACAAAGGGGATTTCAAAGTCCAAAGAACTCCAATAAACTCAAAATAACCCAAATTTTGAATTAGTTGAAGTTTGATTTAGTCATTTAAATTGTTTTAAATTTCCAAAATTCCAAGTTAAGCTATAGAAGTTCAACAAAACCAAATGGTTATTTTTATTTTGAAAATTTTCAAAAAGGCCTAAAAACTGGATGTTACTTAGGGTTACATCCACCCAATTAACAACACTGAGTTACATCCACCCAGGAAAAATCCAAAATAAGGGTTACATCCACTCGACAAGTTTTTATCCCACCTTCAAAGGTTTTTATAATAGAAATGTAATACAATAAATGTATTCGAGAGAGAAGAAATAAATTAGAGACAAGGACCAATTAGAAAAGTGTTTTAACAGGAGATTAGAAGGGGATTTACGCATAATTTTGACAACTTGGGCTATGGGCTTTCAACCCCAAAGATTTAGGCCCATGAGGGGTCAAGCTACTAATAAAGAGAGGATGGAAACCTAGATGAGTTATTGTAGCACGACGTGCTACAGCACCGCCGCCCTTCTGATACCATGAACAATGCACACGCCAATTGAGGAAGAAGGCGATCACCCGGAGATCGATTGGCCAAGAAGAAGGAGATTACCGGAGGTGGCCACTGTTGGAGGAGGAAGAAGGTGAGGGGAACGGACCATCTTTGGGGAAGAGTTCGCTAGTGGGTGCTCTTCGTGCCCGACGATCGGTTCGTCAAGGGTGGGGGCGGTTCCGAGGCGGCACCCTCTTGGCGTCCTTCGTTCCCGCGGTTGAGGCAAGTGCATCGTTGGTACTTTGTTTGTGATTGCTTGGGCATGAGTATATGTTTGAAGCATGTTAGTGTCGTAGGGTTGTTGACAAGTATGCTTTATTCATGGATGTTGTTTATTGCCTTTGTTTCTATGATGATGAAAAAGATGGTGCATATGCATATTGATATCATGTTGAGGCCTGGTCTTGTGATGACCAAGCATGCACATCTTTGAGGTCCCGTCATGAATGTGACGGGCTTGAGGTCCCCACACTTGTGGAGTGTGGGCTTGAGGTCCCAATACTTGCGGAGTATTAGGCAATTGGTCCTGTGCGTGCGCGCATGTGCATGGGTATGCAATAGCGACGGTTGCATACTTTGCATTACTGTAAAATGCAAAAGAGATAAAGAAAAGGAATCCTTGAGCATTGCATACGCATGTGAATGATTTAATGATGTGCTCTGAATGTGGATGCGGATGTTATGATTTGACTTATGTGACTTTTTATTTATTTACTTGCCGAGTCTGTGGACTCACTCTTGCTTTCTTTGCTGTTTTAGGTACCCAATTCAAGCGCAGCATGCATGGGAGGGAGTAGCATTATGTTTACACGCACATGGCCATGTGCTTTAATTCTCAGACCATGCCTTAATAAATAAGCTACTTTTCAAGGATTTGTCATGATTTTATTTCGCATTGGATTAATTGTAATAATGATGATTAGCTTAGTTGGATGCTTGAGGACTTGTTCAGTTGATTAGCAAATTCCTGAGAACTTATTGATGATCTTGAATATTGCAATGTTTCGTCATAGTTCTCTTTTAACTGTTGAAACCCATGTGAAGTGAGAAATACAAAGGAGATTCTGCCGAATTTTAGTAAATTGTCTAGCTTAGATTTGTGTAAGGTTACCTTAGTAGCATTCGGGCTCATTGTTGAGTTAGGGTGTTACGATTGGTATCGAGCGGTGTAGGTCCGTGGTGATTGGATTTACAACTTAGGCAATTTAAATTACTAACATTTTGTAATGGTTAATGAACTTAAAAACCTGACACACTTGTGCACAGTAGGATGGATGGGTCAAGCATTGCATTTACTCTTCTGTTATATTGTATTGATGATTCCTGTTATGAGATAACCTTGTATACTTATAATATGATTTTATGATTAGTATGAGTGATGGTAGCGCATGTTGAGAGGTTGAGGTCGTGGCCCTGGGCTTTACCATGTCACACCATTTTTTGTGGTATGAGAACAGGGAAGTAGTTACCTCAGATGTCTTAGTATAGGCGTCGATAGTGAGTATCTTTAGAAATTTGTTCGCTTCCTTGAGTTCGAATTTGGTCAACTCTTGTCTAGTAGTGATTGATGAATTTCTTTGGGTCAATAGTTCATTGCAGTTGGTGGGTTTCGTTGAGAAGGATTGATGTCTTTTCATTGGCTTAATTTGACCGTTAAAGCAATTACTATTTTCCCAACTGTTGAATTAGTATTGTGGCTGGTGGACTTGGTTAGTTGTCAATATTGACCTTTATATTGGAGATTTGTCTTTCTTGTCGGGAAACATGACCCATTTATTCGCTGGATGTTTTTGGTTAATGAAAGTTTCCTCTTGCAAGTCTTTTAGTGTGTGGAAGCTTTGACTCAATAAAGTTTCTTTGGGTATTTTGAGTGTAGAAGTTGAATGGTTCTTGTTTATGAAAGAAAATATTAAACCCTTTAGCAATGTCTTCTCGTGGTTAAGGTAGAGGTTATAATCAAAGAAATTTATGGATATGATATGAGTTATCAAGGTGAGTCTGTAGCGTAGTGCTTGTTAAATCCTAACGAGTGTCCCTGGGAGTGAAATCGATCAAATTGACGTTGTCCTCTAGTAGTCCTTGAGGAACTGTGATCAGGAGCATGACCACACTTAATTGGAATCAAAAGAGTTATTTAGAAGTGTGGAACATGGTGAAAAGGTTGATTATTAGAATCGTTTAGTTTGCTAAACTTGCTAGATTATTTTGGTCTCAATGGATTAATTTAACTGTGTAGGAAGAGAAATATAATGATGTGTTCGACCATTGTCTTAGTAGATGATAATATAGAATTTTCTTTAATGGACTATTTAACGATCTTACTTAAGCTCGTGGGAATACAAATAGAGAAAGGACCATCAATTCGTCCATGATTGAATGATCATCAATGATTTATGATAGCCTCTAGATTGGAATTAGTGTGTACTAAAGTAGTGAGAGTATTTCGAATAGGAGCAGGGTTGAAATTTAAAAGTGATTTATTTACATGTGTTCCGTGGGGTTGTATTGTGGCTGCAAGCCCTTGTTAAAAGAGGTTTGCATGATGGTGAAATTGTTGGATAATAGCATGTTGTTGATGAAGGGGTTTTGGTGTAACCTTTTAGATTGTGTAGTAGGTTCCCTCTAAAATAGAGTGGTTGTTGTAGTGAGAGTGTAAGAATTTGGAATACACTCAATTAAGGATGAGATGATAAAGGGATATGTAACTTTTTGGTTAAGCCTTTGGGGACTTTATAAAGGAAGAGTTGACGTTAACAAACATTGTTAAGAGTGAATTATTCTTGATGTTAGTAGCATGGTCTACAAGAGATTGTGACGCGTTGGAGTGGTGATGATTCTTCTAGAGAGAAAGTAAGTTGATTGCTTTTAGTAATATTGGATAAATGAAATGTTTGAGTTTTGCATTCGTGATTCTTTGAGAGTTCATGATTTATGTAGTAGATAAAATTATTTTGAACAATGTGACATTTTGGAAGGTTCTAACTGGTTTCTAAGTGATTAATGTGATTGATTTTAAAGACACTTCATGTTTGGGTTGACAAGTAATGATGTAATAAAAGAGAATTGCTTTATTTGTTGTGAAAAATGAGTACCATAAGTATTTGAGGTTGGAGTTAAGAATTGAAATCAGAACTTTTACGTCATTCTGACTTAAGAGTTTCTTGGGTTTTCATAGCAATATTTTATTATGATTTATGGAGTTTTTTAAAAAAATTCTTTCTTGAGGACATGTGCCTCATTGTGGACTCATGTTTTGTTTCCGAGATCATTACTATGTATTGTTTCTCTTGGTCTCGTGCCCTCTCCGACGAGCGAAGTTTTCTTGTGTGTTGAGACTTGTATTTGTTTGATTCTTCCCTTTTGAGAAAGGATTTAATCTTCTTGTGTTGCCAAGTCTCATAGAGTGTATTATGGCGATTGGTTGGTAGTGAACAAGTTTATGATAGTGGTGAGATTTTGGGAACGATCTATGTGAAGAAAAGAGAAGGTGAATTGGTTTCGACTTATAACTTCTTTGAGAGAATTCTAGGGAATATTTGTTATTGGAATACAATTGATTAGTGCTACGAGTAGGGGAACCTATGGCAAATTATAATCCAAGGACTTTTGTTCATCTTTGGAATGAGGGATTATTGAAAGTATGGGATCTGATAAATTTATTAGAGTATCGTGATTGGATAATTAACTTTGCGAGGTTGGGTAGATGATTTATGAAGATGTAGTTTAATGAGAGGAAATTAGCAGAGTAAACTAAACATTACGGCAATTAAAGAGACAACAAGGGTTGTGGAGTTGTTGTCAGTATGACCCTATGAGAGTTAAATTATTTTCAAGGATATCTTGGTCAAAGAATATATTTATTTATTGACGTTAGTGATTGAGTATGTTTGAATCTTGATCAATCAGTTATGGTTTTGCGAACGTGTATATTGTGGTTGTGTAACTGAATTGGATTGGTGTGGATTAGAGAAAGTCTAAGATTTGTAACACCCCAACTCAGAACGAGCCTGGAATGCTACCAAAACTAAATACAACTAGAGCGAATTTACAAATTTTCGACAGAGTCTCCCTTGTATAATCAATGAAAAACAATTCTCTAACGAGTAAACACAATATTTAACAGTAATTTCATTAACCAATTCACTCATGCATAAGGGATAATCATATGAATGTAAACAAATAACACCATTCTCACATCCATAAATTATTTCATCAATCATAATCATAAAATAACCATGGGTATTTCTCGTGATCTATTTATTCTTATGTGATGCTAAAATAACAATTGCATTAATTTTGTGAAGTGGTGCGTGCTTTCCAATCATCTACTCCCGCCCATGCATGACGTCTTTACCAGGAGTACCTAAATCAAAACAAAGCAAGGGTGAGTCATAGGACTCAGCAAGTATCATCAAGGTTACATAATTATAAAGACATGACAGCATAAACAACTTTAATCAACTTCATTCATGGCATTTCAAATCTGGAAATTTAATGATAATGCTATGCATTCTTTGTTCTTTATCTCTTTACGCATTTTACCGGTAATGCGGGGTATTCATCCGTCGATGAGTACCCTTGCCTGTGCCCTTTGGCACAGGGACCAAGAGCCTATACATCACATGTATAGGGACCTTTGCCCGTCATCACAATGACGGGACCTCAGATATATTGCCCACATTCCATGAATGCGGGGACCTCAAGCCTGTCACTACATATGTGGGGACCTCAACATTGTACTCTTGGTCACCACGTGACCAAGTCTCAAAATGCTCCAACATGCAAAGAACTACAACATCATGTTTCCAATATCATACTCAATATGTAGTCAGGGTATAAACAATAGCATCATGAAGGAGCTTTAAACATAATATCACAAACATCATCACAACTAGAATCATTTCCACAACACATTCACATGGCAATGATGAACAATTCACCACTCAATCATGACATGCAACCAATACTACACATAAACCCGAATACTTGCCTCAACCGCCGAGAACGGCGGACGCGAAGTGGGTGCTGCCCTTGGGATCTCGCTGCCACCTGGACAAGAAGATAACCCCAAACTAAGAATAACATTCTGGACCAAAATCATACATCACATTACAATCGAAATCGCTAATCTTCTTATCACGTCTAGTTTTTTCTAATTTCTAGCGATCGGTCACTGCGGACAGCAGACTTCAAAAATTCATAACTTTCTGCTCAGGAGTCCAAATAGGTTGATCTTGGATAATCTGAAAAGGTAATTGAAATGTCTAAATAAACTTAGTTGGGGAGACCCTCTGATTCGGCCATCTACCAGACCTACCAATCTATTTAATCAGAGCAAACATTTCACGTCGGGTTTCTGGACAGCGACAAAGAAACTATCATAACTTTCTCTACGATCGTCCAAATTCAGTGATCTTTAGTTTTCCTGAAAGCTAAGAGGATTAGCCTCATTTTCGTTATGGTGAGACCCTCTGGAAACCCTCTAAATACGCGCTTCTATCAGGTTAACTAACACTAGCAAATCTGCTTCTCTCCAGAAACACAGAAGTACTAATAAATTCATAACTTTGGCTACCGAAGTCCAAATGACTTGATTCTTGTCGGCAATGAAAGGTAACTACGATAGCTACAACTTTCTAGGAGACACCTAGACCCAAAACTGCCTCTAACTTAATCAAAACCGACAAACTTCCCTGCTGCAGAATAGCGACGAACTGGCATCCGAAAATTAGACAACTAGAAAACGACCTAAAACAAAGAACCACGGGTTACCTTTGCCGAAACGAAGAGAGCACACAGCGGGGATGAAGACCACCATGATTCCGCTGCGGATCCCTTCTTCTCCCTCTTCTTCCCTTCTCTTCTTCCCCTTCTTTCTCTTCTTTCTCTTCTTTTCTCCTTCTTCTTCCTCCTTGGCCGGCTGCAAGGGAGCTCCTACTCCACCTTGGACAGCAGCAATGGAGGTGATGGGGGAGATGGAGAGGGCGCAAGGGAGGGTGGAAGGGAGGTGGAGAGGTGGGGAGGTGGGGAGATGGGGAGAGGGGCGACCGGTTGGGAGTGGGAGGGGAAAGGAGGAGGAGGGAAGGGGCTAGGGTTTGGGGGAGGTAGCCCCCTGGTCGGCCACCTAGATGGGCCTTGGCCCAGGCCCAAGTTGCCGCCAAAATGCTCTTTCCCCCCTCTAAAACTGCAGCACTGACAACAAACCAATTAGTCCCTCCCGTTGTTCCGTTTGATTCTTCCCCGAATAATCGATCTCTCCCGAAATAAAATTATTCTTCCTCGATTCAAATCTTAACTCATTTTCGGGATATTACATTCTACCCCCCTTAACAGATTCGACCCGAATCTAAAATCCAAACCGCACGAGATAAAACCGAGGCTGAAACTTAGCAAACGAGTGCGCTTTGAGATGAACAAATCCGGATAAAGCTCACGCATGCGAGACTCCAGTTCCCAAGTGGCCTCCCTTTCTGTCTGCTGCGACCAAAGCACCTTAACGTACTTCAAAGTTTTGTTCCTCAACTCTTTTTCTGATCTTTCCAGAATTCGCACCGGTTTAGACTCAAATGTCAGATCCTGGTCAATGGTTAGGGGTTCTAATGAAACATGATGCTCTGGATCACGAAGGAACTTCCTCAACATAGACACATGAAAAACGTTATGCACTCCTCGCATAGCCTCTGGTAGGTCTAAGCGGTATGCCAACTTCCCGATCCGAGCCAAGATCGTGAATGGCCCAACGTACCTCGGGCTAAGCTTCCCTTTGGTACCGAACCTGACAACACCTTTAGTGGGGGATACTCTCAGGAGCACCTGATCTCCCACTTCAAATTCCATGTCTCTTCTCCTCACATCCGCATAACTCTTCTGTCTGCTTTGAGCTGCTAAAAGATTCTGTCTCACCAGGGCCACTCGTTCAACCGTCTTTTGCACCCAGTCCGGTCCCAAAACTGCCTTCTCACCCACGGCTTCCCAGCAAAGAGGTGACCTGCACTTACGCCCATATAAAACCTCAAACGGAGCGGCTTTTATGCTCGAATGATAGCTGTTATTGTACGCAAACTCTGCCAATGGCAATTGATCCTCCCAACTACCTTTCCAAGACAGGACACATGACCTCAACATGTCCTCCAGGGTTTGAATAGTGCGCTCTGACTGCCCATCTGTCTGAGGATGGAAAGCTGTACTCAGGCGGAGTTGCGTACCCAAGGCACTCTGCAAACTCTCCCAAAACTTGGATACGAACTTGGCATCCCTGTCAGAAATGATGGTCTTTGGCACTCCATGCAATCTCACAATCTCCCGCAAATAGATAGGAGCCAAATCACTAGCTGAACTAGTCGTGCGGATGGGAATAAAATGTGCAGATTTGCTGAATCGATCCACTATAACCCAAACTGCATCCTTGCCTCGCGGTGAACGAGGCAACGCAACAACAAAATCCATAGAAATATCATCCCATGGCCATTGGGGTACCTCCAAAGGCTGCAATAACCCTGCAGGACGTTTATGTTCAGCCTTCACCTGCTGACAAACACCACAAGAGGCTACATAATTGGCAATATCCACTTTCATTCTTTTCCACCAGAAGTTATGCTTAAAATCACGGTACATCTTCGTCTCTCCTGGATGAACAGTATACGGAGTGCGTCTCTCCTGGATGAACAGTATACGGAGTGCGATGAGCCTCCTTTAAGATATCATCCTTAACTCCTGCTTTCTGTGGCACACATAATCGTCCCTTGAATCGCAATGCTCCACACCCATCCAAACTGAAATTCCCTTCCTTTCCCAGGTCCAAACGCTTCCTGACCCTCTGCAAAAATGGGTCATTTTGCTGCCCTTCTTGTACTCGCTGTGGAATGGCTGACCGCAAAATCAGCTGTGTCTCGACATGAGCAGTCCCTACATAGCAATACGATATCTCCATGCGGTCAAAATCCGCAATAAGACAATCCAAAGTAGCCGGTGTCGCCTTGCGACTAAGAGCATCAGCCACCACGTTAGCTTTGCGGGATGATCTTGAATCGTGAGATCATAATCTTTTATCGACTCTAACCATCTTGTTTGTCTTAGATTCAAGTCCTCTAGGTAAAATGTACTTAAGACTCTTGTGATCGTAAAGATATCACAAGATTCTCCATAAAGATAATGTCTCCAAAGCTTCAAAGCGAACACTCTGCGCACCAATTCTAAATCATGAGTTGGATAATTCGCTCATGCTTCTTGGTTGTCTAGACGCATAAGCCGAACCTTCCCATCTGCATGAGCACACAACCCAAACCAACTCGAGATGCATCGAGTACACCGTGAATCGCTTCCCGTGCTCGGGAATAGTAAGAACCGGAGCGATCACCAACTTTTCCTTCAAAGTCCAAAAGCTGCGCTCACAATCATCGCCCCACGAAACTTCACATCTTTCTCGAGTGAGCACGGACAACGGCTTTGCAATGATGGAGAAATCCTGCACAAAACGCTGTAATAGCACGCCATACCCAGAAAACTTCTCACTTCTTTAATATTGGTTGGTCTTGCCCATTCAACTACTGTGGAGATTTTCCCCGGATCAACTGATAATCCTTTTTCATTTATAATATGCCCAAGGAATCCCACTTCAGACATCCAAAATTCACATTTCTTAAACTTGGCATAGAACCTATTCTCTCTTAGCGTCTCCAACACCAACCTCAGATGACGCTCATGATCCACTTTAGTCTTAGAATAGATCAAGATATCATCAATAAAAACTACAACAAATTCATCCAGATACTCATGCAGTATCCTGTTCATAGTCTCCATAAAAACAGCAGGGGCATTCGTTAGTCCAAAAGACATAACTTTAAATTCAAAGTGCCCATACCTTGTAGAGAACGCCGTTTTCTCGATATCCTCTTCTCGGACAGGAATCTGATTATAGCCCGACTGAAGGTCTATCTTTGAAAATACCTTTGCCCCTCTCAACTGATCAAATAAATCTTCAATACGGGGTAAAGGGTATTTATTCTTGATGGTCAGCTGGTTGAGTGCACGCGTGTCGATACACATGCGCCAACTACCATCCTTCTTTTTGGTAAATAAGACCAGAGCTCCCCACGGAGATATGCTAGGTCGAATAAGATCCTTCGCCCTTAATTCATCCAATTGCTTCTTTAGTTCCTCCTGGAAAGGACGTGCCAGACGATAAGGGGTCATAGAAACCGGTCGGGCACTGTACTAAATCAGTCGAACTCCTTTGGGCGTGGTGGGGCATCACGCAACTCTGCTGGAAAAACATCTAAGAATTCTCGAACCACCGAAATTAATTCTGCAGTCAAAGAGGAATTCGACTTTCCCACCAGAGACAAAAGAAACCCACTCTTCGCGGCTCGACTACCGGGATCTGAGACTAGCCAAAGACGCAAAGAGAGTAAGAGGGCACTCCTGAAATACTACCTCCGCCTGAAGGTGCACGCAAGGTTCTTGTCTTCGAAGCAGAAATAAGCGCTCGATAGCTATGTAACCAGTCCATACCCAAAATAACATCAAATGGCTCCATTTTGGGACCATTAAATTAGCAATGAAATCTTCCCCATCCAATGAGATCACACAACCGGATCGATGTAGAACTAGCAAGAATTCCCAGGAGAATTAACTATAAGCGACTTAGCTATAGATTGCACTCTCAAATTGGCGGCTAACAAACTCTAACGATACAAAGAGAAAGTAGCTCTGAGTCAAAAAGAACAAATGCCTCCACTAGGAGCGAGTCCACTAGGAGCGCTACGCCATCACCACATCTGGTTGTGGGGACCCGGTTTATTCAACTTGTAAGGCTAGTCGCCATCTAGCATCACAAATCAAATGGCATAAAAATCATGCATCAATTCAGACATACATAATAGGATTTATTACAACAAGGGCCAACTGCCCAAAAGCAACAAAATAACAAATAGACAATGAAGCAAAAGGGCCATAAGATGGCAAAGACAAAGAGCCAATTAGTGTGCCTTTACCCACAAGGCAACCAACGGGCCGCCAAGCTAGTCGCCAAACCGAAGCACGTCTCACAAAGGGAAGCCCTTGGGGCTCACCTTCTTCCTCTGCAACAAAACATTAAGCAAAGCAACCGAGTACAAAAATTGTTTTTGTACTCGCAAGATGACGATGTAGGGATAACAGAACTATAATTAACTACATGCAAGCTTTATTTAAGTGGAGGGCTCTGGGTGACTTTTAGCATAAAGCAAGTTTTCATTTGCAATAATGTAATAGATTCAAAGCAATTTGACAAACTGATTGTAATTGTTGAAATAACAACGATACAATAAGTACAAGAGTAACCACCTATTGGTGACTATCCCAATAGCCACCACACATAGCACGAATCCCATTCGTACCACCCATGTCAAGTTTTAATTTTAAAGGTTGTAGTCTAACTCTTGAAAGACCTTGCCAAGCGTGTCCATAACCTAGGGCGAGGCTATTCGAATAGTTTTAACCTGCGGGGTGTACCAATGTACCCACACTTCGGACCGCCTTTAAGCCACACGCACACTTAGAAGGTATCTTTGTACGGCTAAGTCCTACGAGACATTTCCAATCTTGTGTATTAACTACGAGCGCTCGTATGGATAGAAACCCATACGCTTACATTGCAAGCGAAAGACAACCACCCGTTACGGAAACCTTCGGACACTACAATGCTCCCAGCACCATCCCTCCTGCGGCTCTCTGCGACCCGGAGCCAATACACGCCAAAGTACTAAGTCAAGAGAGGTCCCATACCCTCTAGTGTGGTTAGCACGCTAAAATGCTTGGTTCAGTGTAACAAGATGTTCGGTCCTTGTTGACTCGGGCACCATTCCAGTCACACCCAGAAGCACACCAACATACCATTATGCCCAAGTCTAAATCATTTTGTTTTTAGATTTTAGTTTTCACAAGTAAACATGGTACAAGGCTGAAATCATAAGCGATAATATGTTGTATGTGATCAAGGCTATCGACTAGGTCGATAACCGCCCAATTCTACCGGTAACTAAGCATTGCTAAGCATCATAACGTAAAGACAAATAAGGGGCCCTAAATCATTCAGGGCTCTAATTCACGGTGAGGATAATATTCTAAGGTAGTGGCAGGGTGAACAATTTAAGGAAACAATGCAATAGGATTAGCTACCTCTATTCGCAAAATTAATCATTGACACAAGAGCATGCATACATACAAGTAAAACAAAGTATTAGATTTTAAAAGTAATGGGATGGAGTGGATATGATCAAACTGCTTGCCTTGCTGTAGATCACTTTCTTGCTGCAGAGGATTCACTCACGTAATCAATAACTCCTTCGGAACCTAACGCGAAAAGGCGATAACCAAATAAGAACAAGAACTCCAAATAAAACTCAACAACAAAAGTTATCCAAATGCAATGAAATTTCTACAGCAGCTAGAGGTTGATTTTAGACAAATTTAGAAACAAGAAACAGGTCATTTGGACTTAGCATGAAAAAGATATGGCTAATCTAAGTTTCTCAGCCTGAAAAATCATAAATAAATTAATTACGGTTACTGTTCATGACGAAAATTTCTAGAATGATCTGGAACTTGAAATTTTTATGGTGGGTAGGTATGGTTATCCTAACAACAGCAAAACTGAGTTTGCACAATTTGGATTTGAAATGAATTAGTTATGATTTTTCTAAGTGCTAAAACTAGTGAACCATTAATTTCAGTGGCAAGGATCAAATGAAGACCCATTCTATATTACAGTACAATCCTAGTGGGTCTTAACAAAACTCAGTTTGCTCAGCTAGGTATTACAGAGAATAAATTATGTGTTTTACAAATTTTCAATGAATTTCTAAACCACTATTTCATATTAAATAAGCTCATGCAGTTTATATCATTTTCTATTTCATAACAGTGCCTAAATTCATTCTCAGATTAAAGTTCATATTCTAACAGAGCTACAGCAACTGGAATCATTCAAAAAGGAGTTAAAATGACAAAGTTATGCACTTTTGAAATTTGGAACATCAAAAGACTAGAAAACTTGAGCTCTCGGGAGGTCCAAATGAACTGGAAGACAAAGGAGAGGTCGTGGGCCGTTGATCTTGCATCGCAGGGCCACAGACCTTGAAGAACAGCGCACGGGAAAGACCTCCTCCCGCATGTGGGAGGTGCGGACCGTTGAGATCGATCCACGGCCACGACCGGTGCATGCAGCGCTGCGCAAAGGAGGTCCACGCGCCTAACAGAGGTCGTGACCGTCAGATCGAGATCTGGCGGTCCCGAGCACTAGGGGAGGTCCTAAGGGTTTAAATCCAAGGAAAGAGGTCGGGACGGTCAGAATCTCACAGAGGAGGTCCCAACGGTCTAGATCCACAGAAGGAGGTCTAACGCTACTGATCCAAAGGAGGAGGTCCTGAGGGTTTCTAACAAGGACCGGGGGTGCTCTTTTTGCAAAGAGGACCTCGAGGAGGTCTTTTCCAACGAGGACCTCGGGGAGATCTTTCACAAAGAGGACCCCGGGGAGGTCTTGAAGATGGTTTTTACAAAAAATGACCTCGAGGAGGTCTTTTGCTGGAGTGGTTCTAGCGGCTCAGATTAGATCTCGGGACGTCCTGGACGGCTGAGATCTAACCAAGTGAGGTCGTGAGCACTTAAGGTTCCTGCGAACAGAGACCTACGGTCATGATCTACGCTCGAAGAGGTCCTCAGCGGCTCAGTTGCACGAGGAGGTCCCAAGACTTAACGTTGTGCAGAACGAGCCCACGGCTCAGTTGAACCCGGTGGTCCTAAGCGGTGGAGGTAACTCGAGGAAGAGGTCCAAGCGGTTGGGATTTGTGAGGAGGCCTTAGGGGTGAGGATTTAGCGGAGGAGGACCCGATGGCTAAGATCTCCCAAGGGGAGGTCTTAACGCCCGATTCAAAACGAGGAGGTCCTGCGACCAAGAGTTTTCATAGAAAACTCCCAACGGCACGCATCAAGCGGGAGCTTCTAAGCGGTGGGATTGAAACTAGGAGGTCTTACGCGGCTAGGATCGATCTAGGGGAGGTCCTAAAGGCGAGGTCTTTGCGGAAAAGAACCTAAGGCCCGATCTAATCTTGGAGAGGTCGTGACGGCTAGGATTGAGCCTAGGGAGGTGCGGCGGGGTTTTCTTGGTAAAATGCCGGTGGCTTTTACAAAGAGGACCAGAGGGTAGTCTTTGCAAAAATGACCAAGGGAGGTCTTTTGCAAAGAGGACCTCGGAAGAGGTCGAGAGGGTGGTTTGGCAACACACGGCAAGGGTGGTCCTTTTACAAAGAGGACCTCGGGAGTGGCTCGAGGTGGCCTTTGCAAAAGGACCGAGGAGGTCTTATACTAAAGGTTTTGCGGAAAGATCTAAAGGTCAGATCTAAACTTGGGGAGGTCTAGACGGCCACGAAGAACCCGAGGAGGTCAAGGTCTTTGTTAAAGCGCGGGACCTCGGACAATGACAACGAGGCGGCTAAGACAAATCTATTGCCCTTGATGATTGGCAATAAATGAACCAAAAAGGGGCACTAAAAGGCTTCTGGATTTAATTTCTAAGCCCATGGCCCACATGGCAGTGACACCACAGCGCGGATTATTACACGATTAATGCACCAATGATTAGCAATGATTGTGCATTAAAGCTGTCCTAAAAGACAGCGAAAATGGGAGCTTGCACCGCAACCTCCCGGCGCTCAACGGCTTTGCACGGCGACTCCAGCCGCGGCGGCGCCAACTACTCACTAGAATGGAACGCAATATCATCACGGGGCTAAAGGTGGCAACCTTACCGGCGGCGGCTCGAGCAGCCGTGGCCGAGAGGGTGGTGAACAGATTTTTGGCAAAACCGAAAACATGAAAAGGCTCGATCGTCCTAAACGACACGTGCTCGAGCTCTAGGAGGCTAGAATGAACTCACGGGGCCAAGATGAGGTTCGGAGGAGCTCGGAGGAGGAGGAAGTCGAAGAAGGTGTCGGTGACCACGAACTCGCGGAGGTGAGGAAGAAAGCGACGGCGGCAAGAACGAGTTCCACAGAGGCTCCCACTGCGAAATCAACCAAAGAGAGTTAGGAAAGCTTGAGATTATCAAGACTACCAAAAGACAGGCCAAGAACTTGAGGAACCACTGGGTCTTAAGCTGTAATCAATGGCGGCAGGGGTGGTGTTCTTGGTGCTCGGGCTTGGAGCTCACGCTCACAACCGAGGGAGTTTCAAACACACAAGGGTTGGAGAAAGAAAGGAGGAAGAAGGCATAAGCTATACATAGCCGGGGAGCTTGGCAATGGCTCAGACATGTTCACTGTGAACATGGTCCATGCCCCTGCCAAGAGCACGCATGGAGGACATGACAGAGCAGGTGAAGACTTTTAGGGTTAAAGTTGCAGGGCATTGAATGCATGGCAGCAAAAGGAGCCGTTGACAAGGACATAAAGGTGACATCTCACTGCTCCCAACTGCTTTGGTCCTGACACACACACAGGCGCGTGACAACCGAGATGACCAGACCTCAGGGAGGTCGGGAGGAAGAAGAACAGGGCTGAGGGAGGTCCTGAACGTCCCTGATGCACTCGGGGTGGTCCTGGACGTCCCAGATCACCCGAGGTGGGGAGGTCCTTTGCGAGTGAGGAGGTCCTGGGGAGGTCGTGGGCCTTTAGATTGGGGATGGGCGCCACGAGTACCTCAAACCTCGGAGGCTAGCGCATGAGGCAGCAAACTAACTCCAAAAATTATGAAGGAGCTTGTAGCTTAGTTATTGTGTGTAAATTTTGCAGAGGTTTTGTACTATACATTTTCCTCCAAAAATTCAACAAGGTGCTGGTTCCCAGTTTGACCAGAATTGAATAAGTTTGACTGACCCCCAAAAACATTCGAATAATTTCTAAAAATTGTGAAATTTTTCAGAGGGGTCACATACCATCCCAAGAACTCAGGAAAAATATTTCCAGGAGATGATCAAAAGGTTTGACAAGAATGTTTTTGGAAGGCAAGGTTTTCGATCAGAGTGACTTGTGACTTGTAATCCCATAACTTCTTGTACAAAAGCTGTTCAGTACAACCAGGAAATACAAGATGTAAGAAAAAGTTTTTAAATTCCTCATTTTCTTACGCAAGTCTAAAAGGACCGGTGGCAGGAAAGTACTCTTGCGCAGGCGGTGGAATACCCCCAGGATAAGGAAGATAAGTCTGCGGCTGACCCCAGGACTGAGTAGGAGTGGCCGCTAACATCTGCACTGAACCCCGAGATGAAGCTGCTCGGTCGTGCCGCAATGGATCGCTCCCACTTGATCACACTGGCAGGATTCCGCCGACAAACCAAAGCCTTGTGGCCCTCCCGGCCACAGTGGCGACAAGAACCCGACCAAGAACACTCCGAAGCACGATGCTCATTACCACACTTGAAACACTTCATCCCTTGCCCTGGAACCGGACGCAATCTAGGAGCACTCGCCGAAGGTCGAAAAGAAGAGGATGACTGTGGCCTTGCGGACTTGGACTTGGAAGAATTCTGCGGGCCCTTGAACTTCTTGTAAACTGGTTTCAATGATGACCCACTTCCTCCCCCAAAGCTCTTCTTCTGACTACCACCTGCATCCTCCTGGACCATGGTACCTCCTGTACCTGGTAATTCTTCCCCAAGCTGCATTTCAAGTTCCATGCCCCGAGCTTGCTCTACCAGGGAGCTAAAGTCACGCAGCTCCAGTGCCCCCAGAACCTGGCGAAACTCCTGTCTGAGACCTCTACGAAATCTCTTGGCCTTCTCCACCTCATCAGTAGCCACTGCCGGAACAAAGCGGATCAGGTTGTTAAAACCCGCCTCATATTCCGACACTGTCATCTTGCCCTGCTTGTAGCTTTGCAATGAAACCTCCATCCTCTCCACAAACGAGGCAGGATAAAACCTCTTCCGGAACTGCTCCAGAAACAACTCCCAAGTAATCTGGACCATGGGCGAAGTCCTAGCCGTCGAGACTCCTTCCCACCGGATGTCCGCTGCCTTTGCCGGAAGGCGACAAACTGCGCCCTCATTTCTGAAGTCATCCCTAGAGCTCCAAAATGCCTCTCCATGTGTCGCAGCCAGTTAGCTGCATCAACTGGCGTGCCCGTCCCGTCGAAGGTGTCCAACCTCAAAGCATTCCACTGGTGTAGCCCCATGGCAAACGCCGCAGAGGTCGCTGCAGGAGCCACCATGGGAGCGACAACAGGCACCGGTGGCGGGGCCTGATTCTCTTGCACTGCGGACGCAACCTCTTCCTCTGACCCCGCAGGACTAGCCTCTCCAGCTACAGAGTTCTGAACTTCCGGCGGGGGCATTGCCTGGCCTCGCCCGGCACCCTGCCGGCCACGACCACGACCACGGCCTCCACCCCTTGCCATCTCTAAACAATCACAAACATGACAAAATAAATTAAACAATGAGCACAACAGACAACTAAAGCACAAGTCAAACTATATTATCAACGGAAACGTAAATGCAATGCAAAACCCAACCCACCTACTGTGCTTAGTGTGTCAAAATTAATGTTTCACTAACCACGGACCTACAGCCCGCTCTGATACCAACTGTAACACCCCAACTCAGAACGAGCCTGGAATGCTACCAAAACTAAATACAACTAGAGCGAATTTACAAATTTTTAATGAGTCTCCTTGTATAATCAATGAAAAACAATTCTCTAACGAGTAAACACAATATTTAACAGTAATTTCATTAACCAATTCACTCATGCATAAGGGATAATCATATGAATGTAAACAAATAACACCATTCTCACATCCATAAATTATTTCATCAATCATAATCATAAAATAACCATGGGTATTTCTCAGCAGTCTATTTATTCTTATGTGATGCTAAAATAACAATTGCATTAATTTTGTGAAGTGGTGCGTGCTTTCCAATCATCTACTCCCGCCCATGCATGACGTCTTTACCAGGAGTACCTAAATCAAAACAAAGCAAGGGTGAGTCATAGGACTCAGCAAGTATCATCAAGGTTACATAATTATAAAGACATGACAGCATAAACAACTTTAATCAACTTCATTCATGGCATTTCAAATACTGGAAATTTAATGATAATGCTATGCACTCTTTGTTCTTTATCTCTTTACGCATTTTACCGGTAATGCGGGGTATTCATCCGTCGATGAGTACCCTTGCCTGTGCCCTTTGGCACAGGGACCAAGAGCCTATACATCACATGTATAGGGACCTTTGCCCGTCATCACAATGACGGGACCTCAGATATATTGCCCACATTCCATGAATGCGGGGACCTCAAGCCTGTCACTACATATGACAGGGATCTCAACATTGTACTCTTGGTCACCACGTGACCAAGTCTCAAAATGCTCCAACATGCAAAGAACTACAACATCATGTTTCCAATATCATACTCAATATGTAGTCAGGGTATAAACAATAGCATCATGAAGGAGCTTTAAACATAATCTCACAAACATCATCACAACTAGAATCATTTCCACAACACATTCACATGGCAATGATGAACAATTCACCACTCAATCATGACATGCAACCAATACTACACATAAACCCGAATACTTGCCTCAACCGCGCGAGAACGCGAAGTGGGTGCTGCCCTTGGGATCTCGCTGCCACCTGGACAAGAAGATAACCCCAAACTAAGAATAACATTCTGGACCAAAATCATACATCACATTACAATCGAAATCGCTAATCTTCTTATCACGTCTAGTTTTTTCTAATTTCTAGCGATCGGTCACTGCGGACAGCAGACTTCAAAAATTCATAACTTTCTGCTCAGGAGTCCAAATAGGTTGATCTTGGACAATCTGAAAAGGTAATTGAAATGTCTAAATAAGCTTAGTTGGGGAGACCCTCTGATTCGGCCATCTACCAGACCTACCAATCTATTTAATCAGAGCAAACATTTCACGTCGGGTTTCTGGACAGCGACAAAGAAACTATCATAACTTTCTCTACGATCGTCCAAATTCAGTGATCTTTAGTTTTCCTGAAAGCTAAGAGGATTAGCCTCATTTTTCGTTATGGTGAGACCCTCTGGAAACCCCTCTAAATACGCGCTTCTATCAGGTTAACTAACACTAGCAAATCTGCTTCTCTCCAGAAACACAGAAGTACTAATAAATTCATAACTTTGGCTACCGAAGTCCAAATGACTTGATTCTTGTCGGCAATGAAAGGTAACTACGATAGCTACAACTTTCTAGGATACACCCAGACCCAAAACTGCCTCTATCTTAATCAAAACCGACAAACTTCCCTGCTGCAGAATAGCGACGAACTGGCATCCGAAAATTAGACAACTAGAAAACGACCTAAAACAAAGAACCACGGGTTACCCTTGCCGAAACGAAGAGAGCACACAGCGGGGATGAAGACCACCACGATTCCGCTGCGGATCCCTTCTTCTCCCTCTTCTTCCCTTCTCTTCTTCCCCTTCTTTCTCTTCTTTCTCTTCTTTTCTCCTTATTCTTCCTCCTTGGCCGGCTGCAAGGGAGCTCCTACTCCACCTTGGACAGCAGCAATGGAGGTGATGGGGGAGATGGAGAGGGCGCAAGGGAGGGTGGAAGGGAGGTGGGGAGGTGGGGAGATGGGGAGAGGGGGCGGCCGGTTGGGAGTGGGAGGGGGAAAGGAGGAGGGGAGGGGAAGGGGCTAGGGTTTTGGGGGAGGGGAGCCCCCCCTTGGCCGGCCACCTAGATGGGCCTTGGCCCAGGCCCAAGTTGCCGCCAAAATGCTCTTTCCCCCCTCTAAAACTGCAGGACTGACAACAAACCAATTAGTCCCTTCCGTTGTTCCGTTTGATTCTTCCCCGAATAATCGATCTCTCCCGAAATAAAATTATTCTTCCTCGATTCAAATCTTAACTCATTTTCGGGATATTACAAGATTGGTGAAATAAACCGCCTTGGGGCAGTTAGTTGATTAGTGAGGAATATGGATATTAATGACTGAAGTTATAGTTGAGCTGTGTGAAATTTTAGTAAATGAATTTGAGAATTTCCTATCAAATATACTAAAAAAATCCACGGTAGGAGACTTCGAGGTTGATTTTGGGCTTTGCATTTTACGCTAGGAACTTGGAGACCCAATATTAAGTGTAGAGGTAGATGGATAGAAGCGAATTTTGAATAGTGTGTTCATCTTTGATAGAATACTTTGGGTAAAGTAAAGGAGTTTGTGTGCTGAGAATTTGAAGTTGATTATCTTTAATAGAATGAGATGATGTGGTTGTGGGTGAAAAATCTTTATTGAGATAATAGAACTTTTTTTCAAAATAATTCCTTGGTATAGGAGTGGACTAGAAAATCCTTTTGTAGATTAGTAGAGTCCCTCTAAATAAGAAAAGTTGTTCTTTTGGTTGGAGGATCGTTTTAGGATTGTCGGTTAAGAGAAAGGAGTTAGTATGATGATTTGGAAACCCATGATTTGGAAAAAGGTTATTTCTTAACATAACATCCGAGAAAAGAATATTTTCTTGAGTAAAGAAGTGCTCTATTGGTTCTTGGTTGAGTTGGGTTTTATGACGGAGAACACGTACAATTTGAGTTGACTATATGTTGGCAAGGTGGTTCTTTCCGGTTCAGGAAAATAAATGAAGTGTTTGATTGAGCATTCGAGTGATTTCTTTTTGGCTTAGGTGGTGTTCATTTGCAAACTAACTTGTTGGAATGTGAAAAGGTTTTCATGAGGAATCTTCGATTTTGGATTTACGTGTTTTGGAGGAAAGTTGGAATGGCATGGTGAATCCTTTGTTTTTTTTGTTGAATCTGCTTATTAAAGTTTGATTAAAATAAATCTTGTTGTGCATCCTTGCGTAATGGAGGATCTCCTTGTTATGAAGAAGAGGTCGACTGAGAGATGGAACAAGAGTTCTATATGTTACATGCAAGTTTGGTGGTTTGGACCCAAAGAGATAGATAACCTAACGTATATTTGGTTGTTCTGGAAGTTACGGGGACTTCGGAAGGAAGCCATTCACTAGGACCGTCTCGAGTTATGGAGCAGGGAATATAACGTGTTGGGTGAACTGGTGTTACGAGAATCTTGGAGCCATTCGAGTGTGAAGATTCGTTGGAGCCGGTGACCCACGAGTAAGGCGTGCCCTCGAGTGATATCCGTTGAGTGACTCTTGAAAGGATGGGGCGAGTAATAAGGCGTAACACGTCAGTTGCATCAAGGTGCGGTGGTTCCATAATTTTGAGAGTAAGACGACTTGGGAATTAGAGTCTCACATGCGCGATCAGAATCCAGAATTATTCACTGCGGTATGTGGTAATGTCAATATGTTCTTAGTGTGGTTATTCTTTAGCGTTAAGTGTGAGCAGATTGGGTCGAATTCCATTTAAGGGGGTAGAATGTAATACCTAAATGTATTCGAGAGAGAAGAAATAAATTAGAGACAAGGACCAATTAGAAAAGTGTTTTAACAGAGATTAGAAGGGATTTACGCATAATTTCGACAACTTGGGCTATGGGCTTTCACACACATTTAGGCCCATGAGGGGTGGCTACTAATAAAGAGATGATGGAAACCTAGATGAGTTATTGTAGCACGGCGTGCTCTGATGCTCGCCCCTTCTGATACCACGAAGTGCACACGCCAATTGGAGGAAGAAGGCGATCACCCGGGAGATCGATTGGCCAAGAAGAAGGAGATTACTGGAGGTGGCCAGCTGTTGGAGGAGGAAGAAGGTGAGGGGAACGGGACCATCTTTGGGGGGAGAGTTCGCTAGTGGGTGCTCTTCGTGCCCGGCGATCGGTTCGTCAAGGGTGGGGGACTGGTTCCAGAGGTGGCACCCTCTTCGCGTCCTTCGTTCCCGCACGGTTGAGGCAAGTGCATCGTTGGTACTTTGTTTGTGATTGCTTGGGCATGAGTATGTGTTTGAAGCATGTTAGTGTCGTAGGGTTGTTGACAAGTATGCTTTATTCATGGATGTTGTTTATTGCCTTTGTTTCTATGATGATGAAAAAGATGGTGCATATGCATATTGGTATCATGTTGAGGCTGGTCTTGTGATGACCAAGCATGCACATCTTTGAGGTCCCGTCATGAATGTGACGGGCTTGAGGTCCCCACACTTGTGGAGTGTGGGCTTGAGGTCCCAATACTTGCGGAGTATTGGGCAATTGGTCCACGTGCGTGCGGCGCAAGAGCAGCATGGGTATGCAATGACGGTTGCATACTTTGCATTACCGGTAAAATGCAAAAGAGATAAAGAAAAGGAATCCTTGAGCATTGCATACGCATGTGAATGATTTAATGATGTGCTCTGAATGTGGATGCGGATGTTATGATTTGACTTATGTGATTTTTTTATTTATGTACTTGCTGAGTCGTGGACTCACTCTTGCTTTCTTCTTTGTTTTAGGTACCAGTTCAAGCGCAGCATGCATGGGAGGAGTAGCATTATGTTTACACGCACACGGCCATGTGCTTTAATTCTCGAGACCATGCCTTAATAAATAAGCTACTGTTCAAGGATTTGTCATGATTTTATTTACGCATTGGATTAATTGTAATAATGATGATTAGCTTAGTTGGATGCTTGAGGACTTGTTGATTGATTAGCAAATTCACGAGAACTTATTGATGATCTTGAATATTGCAATGTTTCATCATAGTTCTCTTTTAACTGTTGAAACCCATGTGAAGTGAGAAATACAAAGGAGATTCTGTCGAATTTTAGTAAATTGTCTAGCTTAGATTTGTGTAAGGTTACCTTAGTAGCATTCCAGGCTCATTGTTGAGTTAGGGTGTTACAAGAAACTAGCTCGAGTAAGTTCCCATACCCGCCCTTGACCATAGGCATGGCTGTTCGAACAATTTGTACTCTGCAGAGACTATACACTTTACTGACAAGAGATAATCATCTTGTTGTGCTTCACACGTTTCCTTAGACATGTGAGTCAAAGAGATCATCACAAGGCATTTACAATGCATCCCCTAGTGTAAATTATACCCACTAAGGTTTCACCTGAGGGTGGTTACGTTCACCACACCGAGGCCCCCTCTTACGCCACATAGGGGCTTACACCAGTGATAAGACCCGTGTCCATGATGGCTTATAACCAGCGACATGACTCGTGGTTTAGTGCAATGGCGCAACTCACACTGGTGGATACAAATTATTTAGCCAGGTCGACACCATTATAGACTTGTGGTTACACTATTTTACATTAGGAGGTCATCATAGGATTGAGTCCTTAAAGTTATCTGGGCGATACATACCACATACAATCATTTCTCATGCCACATCCGCACCAACCTACATACCATCCGCTCAGACGTGGTAATAGCAAGTTGTTAGGGTTTTGAGAAGCATAAAACTAAATTATCTCAATTACACTAGTCATTTCTCACCAATGACTGCCCAAAACAAGTTTCATGATTTTAAAGATGATGATTAGGGCAATTGATGCCCTGATACTTAAGCAAGACTAGCACGGCGCTTAATTATGACCTATGGCTAGCAAAATTTCCACTTACATATCTAGGGTGACAAGGATTATATGATTCAAATACCAAGGGATGATATATTAATACTAAAGTATCAAGTTGGCATGTATCTGCCGTAAAATTTAACATACATTTGCATAGGGAATTAAGCATGCAATTTGATAATTTAAATGAATATAAATTTGCACAATGTAGGTTCAATATGATCAAAATATTGACTTGCCTGACTCAAAAGTAGGTGGGTCTTGGAAGTCTTGTGCTTGCTCGAACTGGGACTCTTCTGTGTTTTCGTACTCTACTCGGACGATCGCATTAGAAAACGAGCAAAGCAAATAAATACAAAAGAAAATTCAAACGAACTCCAAACTGAACAAAACAACTACCAATAGAAAGATCTTGAATTTAGAAAATTTATAAATAAATTTAATTAAATTTAGAGTTAAAACGAGCGAGAACGGGCTCTCCAACATTTGAGTTTGGATTAAATCCAAGCATAAACAAAGGAGAGAGAAATTCTCTCACTAACAGGTGGGGCCTGCGGTATAGTATTTTATTTTCTTTTTCCTTTAATTTTTATAAAGAAACCTATTTCAATCTGTTAGCGACTTGGTTCACACGAAAAGTGCATGGACCAAAGGTCCACATGCCCTGTGCAGGTCCACTCGGTTTGTATAATATGCACTTAAAGCTCTGGGGCCGCATATCATAGACTAACAGATAAAATCCAGTTTTAAATACCCCTCATTAACTATTCCCAAACCCACATGTCAGTCTAACATGGGATTAAATAAACTAGATTCTAATCATTGCTTTGCCATAATAACCTAGATTTGGTCTTTAATGACGTGGCTATAGTGGTTGTCTGATTCCGACCAAACAGAGCAGCTCCGGTACTCCTTGCTGCGCTCGTCATCGGTGAGCTGGACTATGGGGGCGGCTCGAAATGCCCAATATGGAACCCATGAGGCGGGCGGTGATGAGGACATCACTTCTACTGATATAAACACTCCTCTTGCTGCGGTCATGAATGATGTGCAAGGTCCAATTACTCGGGTACATGCTCGTCAACTAAATTATCAGGTAAATTCATTTCTAGGTCCGAGTGTATTATTTAAGGACTCTATGATGCTGCCTGATGGAGATGATTTGCTTGTGCTTAGGAATCTAGGAATGGACAGTAAGGAGTTGATGTGCATCAAGGAAGGAGACGACAATAACAATGGCCAAATTTCGATGAGACCTTCATGACTTTAAAGCCACCCTAAAGGAGATGAAGAATTTGTGGCCTCCAACTCAAAGAGTTTCGACCAACCTATACTTAGTGTTGTGCCACCTTTTCTTTAGCCTACAAGGCTTGTATCTGAGACTTGGCCCATATACTAGTCGGCCACCCTAGGGGGGCTGTACTGTTCACGTAAACAGTAACTCCGCTGTGTGAATAGTACTTGGCCCAAGGGTTTTCACCTCCTGGCCGCCCTCATCATATAGGAGCCACCGCCCTTTAGTAGAACTTAGGTTTTGTTAGATTGATTTCAGCTTAAGGCTAGAAACACCATCGTTTGCTTGTACGGCTAGTGCAACCAGACGTTGTCTTCGGAACCCCAAATTATTCAATACATCTATCTTTGTTCTTCAATTCCTATTCAGCAAGTTCGTTGCTTTATCTATTTTTCTTGCTTGATTCTTGATTGCCTACAGGAAAATAAAGGGATACGGGTAAGCTACGATAGCAACAATTCAAAAATCTACCATATAAACTAGGATGCCAAGCAAGTAGATGATTACAGATCATTACCACCAAACATGTAGTGCAGCGAAAGAAAAGTCGAAGCAATCTAGTCCAACAAAGAGTGCGTCGATGAAGTAGTCATAGTCGATCATTCAACGCCCTCGTGAATTGATCGTCTCCTCCAGCAACCTCTAAAGTTCCTTGTGAAGATTGTGGATCGTCCTCAAGCGCAACAGCAACCGCAGCAGTGCCTCTACGGTATCACATGTCCAGGGAAGGAACAACCAGATGCCGGTGTGCTAGCACCAAGTCGCATAGCAGGGCTCTCTCGGGAAGATGGCGGCTAGGGTTTCGGTGGAGTAACTCAAGTCTTTCACCTCTACAAAATAGCCTCAAGCATCTCCTTATATAGTGCCCCGTGACGGATCCTATCCGAACACGTCTGACGAATCGTATTCATACTGGTTTATTCCAACCCGTTAAGTGTGTGACCCGTTAGGTTTATGTGTAATCGGTTGTGACTCAGAAACCCTTTTCTGACCACGAGTCATAGCGGTCCCTAGCAAGACATAACGATTCCCGAATACACACAAAATATATCGGATGAACCTTAATACAATATGATCTACGACCAGGTCCTCATCACTTACGACCAGCTCGTATCTCGTCACGACCAGTCTGAAACTATATACGACAAGTTCGTATTTAGTCTCGACCAGTTCGTAACTCCTTACGACCAGGTTTTGACCACTCTGTGATTACGTTTGACCAGTCTACGACCAGCCCGTATCTCAATACGACTAGTCTGTAACTGATCGAACTAAGTGACCTACTTGTGTATTCTCCCTTTGCCTCACGATATCTGGTTTGAACTCCAGGTGATATATGTGTCATCCATGGACTGTTCAATACTTTCTCAATCGAGTATCGGATAACCTTATATGGTCGAACTCTTCGACCACGAGTGGTATGGCCATGCACTTTATTTATTCGACCACTTCGAGGGGCCTAGAGATATCTCTCCCGTAATGTTAGGAGGGGAAAATCTCATATTTGACCAGTTACATCCCTTCGCATGTTTCATAGCATACCCGAAAGCTACCTTTATAACTACCTAGTTACGAGTAGCGTTTGGCAACCCCTAAGAGTGTTATTACACATGTAGAGAACCATGCTGATCTCAGGTCTAAGGATTATACATCATCATTGATTTAGACCAACTAATGACATATAGAATCATAATAATCTCAATAGTGTCTCAAGGTGGGTCTATCCGACCCCATGTTTTCTAACATGCGTTCATATTATTGATTCGATATCCCCATATCCATGATCGGTGAAACATGTTCATCAATCAATACATGTGCTGGTCGTAGAGTCACTGGTGTTCCGACCAGTGACATTTGACCAGGGATACTTTTAGAACGACATCATATAAGTTAAAGAGTTTCACCAACAAGTCACATACTCGTTGATCTATATAACTGATGATGCATTAAAGAAACAAAATAATATTTATTCAATAACTCATAAACATAGATGTGATACAATTATCTCTATAATTGCCTCTAGGGCATATCACCAACAGAAAAGACCTTTGGGGTCAGGTCGATCTCACTGCCAGCAAGGTCGACAACGAACGTGAAGTTGGTTCAGCGATCGTGGGTGCAATGGTCGTTGCACGGTTGTAGCCTAGATCGTGAGAGTTAGCTTCTACCAATCAAGTTGTACCATCCTCACCGAAAGATTGGGACAACAGTCCCCATTATTTTGGTATCAGAGCTTCGGGTTGATCAGTGAGGAATTTCCTGTTTACTATAGATTAGATTGCTTTTCTTTACCTATAGCACACAAAAAACAAAAAAAATTAGTAGTAGATCATCCTATCCAAACCAGTCTTAGCCTCACAATTTTTCTTTTCAGTGCATTGAATTGTTGAACTTTCGATTGCATTGTTGTATCCTTTGCTGGTCTTATTGTCTAGTTCCTTTAGAGTTTCGAGTTTTGCTCACGTTTGGACGCACTGTTGCGGTTGGGTTCGATCTGCTGCCTACGTCCACAGATTGCTGCCGTGGCAAACCTATCCATCGCCGGTCCTTCTTTGCGCCCGTGAGCAGCGCCTTGTGTTGCGCCACGGCCACGAGCGTGAGCCGACCTCTACCATTGCACTGCCCGCGACCACCAGAGCCGTTGCCACAACCACCACGCTGCTGTAACACCCCAACTCACATTGAGCCTGGAATGCTACTGGAATTTAAATTAAACTAGAACAAACTACAAATTTTCGGCAGAACCTCCTTTGTATAGTCAACTATACCGAGGTTCCAACAAATAATCATGGCATTTACCAATATCTTCATAATGAAGTTCACTCAAACATGCAAGATAATAGAATGAACATAATCAAGACTTGCTATTCTCATTATTACAATTAATCTGATACTCAAAACCATCCATGAGTGAATCTCAAGCAGTTTACTTATTCCTGAAATGAAACTAAATGGCAAACGCCTTAAGGTTGTGAGGTAATGAGTGCATCCAACATCTACTCCCTCCCATGCGTGTCGTTCCTACCAGTTGTACCTAAAACATATCAAAGCAAGAGTCAGCCCAAAGACTCAGCAAGTATCAACAAGGCTAAAACAAGTTCTCAATCATAGCATCAATAATCCACAATATCATTACACTAAACATAGCTTTCATACTTATGGAATGCGATCAATGCAATGCACCTTTTGAACTTTATCTCTTTTCGCATTGTACCGGTAATGCGGGGTATACATCTGTTGATGTATACCCTTGCCTGTGCCCTCTGGCACAGGGACCAAGAGCCTATACACCACATGTATAGGGACCTTTGCCCATCATCTTAATGATGGGGACCTCTTTACTCACTGCCCACATTCCACGAATGTGGGGACCTCAAGCCCATCATTGCATGACGGGGACCTCAACTATTTATACTCGGTCACCACATAACCAAGTCTCAATCATGCTTAAACATGCATATGCGCTATGACATCATCTTTCATACATAAGAATTCAACGTGTACACAATAACATGTAAGCTTTAACAACATACGAAGGAAACTTTAACCATAACTTGCATTCATCAAGATAGATGGAATCTCATCACATTAACATCCATCCACGGCTATTACGAGCAAGACACAACACAATCTCAGCATACAAACATAAATATGCTATAACCCGAATACTTGCCTCAACCGTGCGAGAACGGTGTACGCGAAGAGGGTGCTGCCCCTGGGATCACGCTCCCACTTGAATATAAAGATAACCCCAAACTAAGACTGTGAGGACCCCGATTTATTCGACTTGTAATGCTTAGCCTTCCATTGACCCTAGCATTACAATTCAAATAAACCAAGCCTCGAGATATGTATACTTCCCAGAACTGCAGTATACACACCTCTTCACAAAATTATGCATCAATTCCAGACACGAGAGGTTACAATATCAAAACTTCATAATATACAACAGATTGAACTTACAAGATAAATAACAAACTAGACAGTGAAAGCAAAAGCCATAAGATGGCGATAAATGAAAGAGCCAATTAGTGTGCCTTTACCCACAAGGCAACCAACCGGGCCGCCAAGCTAGTCGTCAAACCCGCAGCACATCTCACAAAAGGGAAGCCCTTGGGGCTCACCTTCTTCCTTTGCAACAAAAACATTAAGCAAAACAAATGAGTACAAAAATTGTTTTTGTACTCGCAAGACTGACGTGTAAGGGTAACAGAACTATAATTTAACTACATGCAAGTTTTATTTAAGTGGAGGGGGCTCTGGACTTATTTTTAGCAAAAAGCCAGTTTTCTTTTGCAATAATGTAATAGTTTGAAGGCAGTTTTAACAATTCAAATTTTATTTGCAGAAATAACAGCGATACAGTAATAATAACCACAGTAAAAACAACCTAGAAGTGACTAACCCATTAGTCACCACAACAATAGTATGAATATCCATTCATACCAACCGATCAAGTTTTAATTAAAAGGTTGTAGTCTAACTCTTGAAAAGCTTACCCAAGCGTGTCCATAACCTAGAACGAGGCTATTCGAATAGTTTTAACCCTGCAGGGGTGTACCAATGTACCCACACTTTAGACCACCTTTCCACCAGCCACGGTTAGCATACTTCCTTTGGTATGCAGGCACGGCTAAGTCTAACAAGACGTTTTCCAATATTGTGTATTAACTACGAGCCGCTCGTATGGATAGAAATCCATACGCTTACATGGTAAAGCCGAAAAGACAACTACCCACTCAGGGTAAAGCTTTTCGGACAACTACCATGCTCCCAACATCATCCCTCCTGCGACCCAGAGCCAATACATGCCAAAGTACTAAGTCAAGAGAGGTCCCATATACTCTAGTGTGGTTAGCACGCAAAATTGCCTGGATAAAAATCCACTCACAAGATGTTCAGTCCTTAATTGACTCGGCACCATTCCAGTCACACCCAAAAGCACACCATCTTACCATTGTGCCCAAGTCGAAATCATTTTGTTTTTTTAGTTTTTAGTTTTCACAAGTAATCATAGCACAGAGGCTGAAATGTAAAGATATCATAATTTTTATGTGATCAAGGTTACCGACTAAGTCGATAACCGCCCAATATTCTACCGGTATCTAAGCATTGCTAAGCATCATATCGTAAAGACAAATAAAAGGTCCTAAATCATTCACCGGGCTCTAATTCACCAGTGAGAATAATATTCCAAAGGTAGTGGCAGGGGTGAACAATTTTCAGGGCAACAATGCAATGGGATTAACTACCTCTAATCGACAAAATTAATCATTGACACAAAAGCATGCATACGTACGAGTAAAACAAAGTATTAGATTTTAAAAGTAATGGGATTGAGTGGATATGATCAAACTGCTTGCCTTTGCCTTGTTTGAGATATTCGACTTGTTGCGGAGGATCACTCTCGTAATCAACGTCATCTAACGATAAAACTGCCAAAGCGAAAAACAGCGAATAAACATCAGAATGCCAAAAGTATCCAAAAAAATTGACAACACAGAAGACAGATTATGAAATTTAGGAACAAAAATAATTGATTTGAGGTTTATTTAAATTAGTTAGGATTTCTTCTTACTGTTCTTTTCAAACTCACTTATTTTCCACGATAATCATACAGACAAAATCAAACCTCTTATATGTTCTCTTCTTACGGCAGACTTTGATGGTGATTGTGTGCACATCTATTAGCTAAGCAGCATAATACCACATTTTAAATAGATCACTATTCTATGTAACATTTACTGTGATAAGCTCATTTTGACCTACAAAATACGCTATTGGAACACTGACTAGCTAATTAGCCAACTAATAAATGCTAATCAGATTTCTAACCAATTTTGGCCAAACTGACACTTAACTATGCCCAATCCGAAGCATCGCTCGACTAACATGCGAATGCTAACTAATTTTTCAGCATGTAGCTACTATATTGCCTTACTACTCTGTAATTGATAACTTGTTATTACTGACTCACCTTTAAATTTCTACACCAAACACTAATTGATGTAAAAGAGGTATAAGTGTATGCTAGCAGTAATTCCCACAAAATCCGATTCATCCACTAATCTGAACCTCTAAGCCATCATCACAGCACTCTTAGCTACAAGAATCAATGACATTTTCTAACTACTTGCAATAGCAAAGTCATGACCTAATGAGAAATTTGATAATTCTCAGGTATTGCTCATGCACCATCTACAGCAAGATCCTCTTATACCACCCTCCCTGCTCACTACCATTGACAGCTAATTCCTCCCTAAATAAATCTTCAAATTGCTAAACACAAGTTTGAGCAAGATCAAGGTCGAAAAAAATGGTTGGTCTCAAAGTGGCTTCACTAACTGACATTTCAATTTATTTCCAAACCAATTTCTCTTCTCTGCTTAACATTTCAACTAAAAGACCTCTACAGCTTTGGACAATTAATCCTCTCCACTAATCAGTAGGGAATGCACAGAGGAGAGCACCAAACATACTAATCAACATCAAACATACATAGAGGAGAGCATAAAGTGTATAGAAAGAAAACTGGAGATAACAAGTGGATGAATGGCAGTGAATCAAAACACCAAGGCCAAATGGCTCGGGCGTGCTCGGGCATGCATGGCTTGGCGCCGGTGGGGAGTGTTGACAGCAATGGTTGAGCACAGATGAAACCGACAAGGGGTGGTCGAGGCGAGTTCCACCTGCAGAGAAACAAGACAGCCTATGAGGCATTTACACAAACACAACACGGGCGAACAAGAAGAAACCGAAGGTGGCTCGGCCAAGGCTTGTCGCCGGCGGTCGGAAGCTCAGCGGGGCGACTGCATGCGGTGACCACAGCGTGGAGGAACAGAAGTAGCACCGGCAGCAAAAGGGGGGCCGATGGCGCTCGGGCTCTAGGGCGCAGGGCGCGGCGGGCACGCCGAGGAGTTGAAGCAGCGGCGGGAAGACCGAGGTCGGCGAGGTCCGCCGAGCCGTGTCGCTGGGGCGGCCGAAGACGGCGGCGCGGCGGCACGTGGGGCTCGGGTGCACGGGATCCAGGGCGCTGGGGAAGGAGCCGGGGTGGGGAAGCTGGGAGGTGGCGGCGGACTATTCTAAAATGGCTGATATCAAGTTATTAGTGTTTGTAAAACTCTCTGTTACCGAAACTTATCTAAATGCATTTTTAGATTAAACTTTAGTTAAACACGAATTTACCCTAACAGGAAACAACTAAAAAGGATTTAAAATGAATTAGTTACGAGTTTCTAAAGTTTAATACAATTTTCAGTTGATAAAAAAAATACTTGCTGAAATCAAACAGATCTTAACTAAAAAGAAATGACGTGGACGCTTGTGGGCCTTTGATCTAAAATCCTACAGCCCAAGCGTGCAAGGAGATAACGCACGCGCGCGATTCCCAAAAGGAGCCCACCGTTGGATCAAAATCCAACGGCCCACGTGGATGGAAACATTCGGACAGTGCGAATGCCTCGGTCATCCACTGTCCGAAGAGCAAATGAATCTCAGCCGTTCATCACGAGATGAACGATCGAGAGTGATTAGGAAACTCGGAGGGTCCGAAAGTCCTAAATATCTGGGTCGTTGATCACAAGATCGGCGGTCCATGCTCACCAAAGCGCTACGCACTCGCCCATGCGAGTTTAAATGCGTCGGGAGAGTTTAATGAGCGGGTCCACATGTCAGAGAGACAAGGAACCACTTAGGACAGCGATTAATTACTAAAACCAATGATTAGTGATGATTAGCAATTAATGTGTCCTAAAGATTTTGTACCGAGCTGGATTTAAGAGGTTGGGGCCCACCTGGCAGTGGCACAATGGGCCCGATTAAGACATTTTTATTACCCCTAATGATTAACAATGATTAGATCATTAATGGTGTCCTAATGACGACCGAAAACATGCGATTACGCCCGACAAAACCCGAGCGGGATCTACGGCTTGTCGCCGGTGACTCCGGCCACGGCGGCGCCCACCAAGTATCACAATAGTCTTGCGGATCCAACGGTGGTGACCTCGCCGACGGCGACGGCCCTAAACGCCGGCGAGCCAGAAAATGAAGATAGAGGCTTTTACTGCCAAAAGCGAAAATAGCAAAGAGCACCGCTGCAGTTCAAGGAAGCGAGTGCCACGGCCTCTAGGGACTAATAAGAAGCTACCTTAACCGAGAAGAGCTTCTAAAGATGGTCGGAGAGCTTTGACAGAGAAGGAACTCGCCGGAGTTGAAGAAGATGAATATGAAAATGATCACCTGAGCAAAATGAACACCACCGGGTGGTCATGATAGCTTCAACAAAGCTTAAAGAAGGTTCATGAGCAAATAATTGCAAAAAGAACCACTTACCGGAGCTGAGGAAGAAAGGGGATGGTTTCGGCTGAATTTGAACAAACCCCAAATTCGTCAAATCCTGAGAATGAAACCCAAAATTGAGTGAGGGGAAATGTTTAGGGTATTAAGGAGTTAAAAAAGGTACAAGAATCTTTGAAGAAGAACCACAGGAGCTTCATGATCCTCAGATGAGCTCCACGGGTCAACAATGGTGGTTTTGGTGTTTTAAGTGTTTTGAGCTCCACAAGCAAGGAGGAGCTCAGGGAGGTGTAAAAGATTACTAGGAGGGGTTTGGGGACCTTAAATAGCTAAACGATTAGGGTTTGGTCATCAAAATGAGATTCACGGGTGTTAGGTTCATAGGGCTGCATAGCCCGAAAAAGAAGTGATGGGGTGCAGGAGTAGGGCATGGGTATGGCCAAAAACACCTGCGCCCACGAATTGCCGCCAAAAAGAGACGTTGACAAGGGAACACGATTTGACAGTGCCATGCCTCCCTCTCTCTTTCTCTGTTCACGCATGGCGCGAGGTTGAAGACGACCGAAAAGGCTGTGGTGATTTTGGACTGCTAGATTTAAAATGGACGGCTCAAATTTCTCGAAGCTCCAAAGGTTTAAATACAACGGAGGAGATTGTCAATCGGAGATCCGAACGTATCAAGAGACGAGGACGGTCCGATTTTAATCCAACGGCTAAAGTTTGCCCAAGGTTCCTGAGGTTTGAATCAACAGAGAAGATCGTGATGTTGGAGATATGCCCTAGAGACAATCATATTGATGATGATATTTCGTTGTATCCATGATTTATTAAATGTTCCTTGAATATTACTTTTGTGTTGATTAACAAGTATGTGACTTGTTTGTGAAACTCTTTACTTGTATGGTTATTCTAAAGTTGTCCCTAGTCGGAGTTCATGTGAGGACACACGTGAATGATGGATTAGCACATGTATCGGTTGATGACCATGTTTCACAGGTCATAGACATGGAGATGTCAAACCAATAATGTGGACACATGTTTAGAACATGGGGTTGGACCGACCCAACATGAGACATAGTAATTATTCTTATGGTTCTCTCTACACAATGTGTACGCCTTGTCCTTAGACCTGAGATTGTCGCATGTACTTGAGATGTGAATCGACCTACTTAGGGGCTATCAAACGCTACTCCGTAACTGGGTAGTTATAAAGGTAGCTTTCGGGTTTGTCATGAAGCATGCTGCGAGGCATGGTCAGTCGAGATGGGATTTGCCCCTCTCTACCTGAGAGAGATATCTCTGGGCCCCTCGAGTGATCGGATCCAGAAAAGCATGGCCATGCTACTTAAGGTTAAGAGTTAACCTAGTAAGGGATTCCGGATCACAGGATCGAGAAAGAGTGGTCAGCTTGGAGCTCGACCGAATATCGTGAGGCAAAGGGATTGGCATGTACATAACGTTGTGATGGTTCGTCCGATATGATCTTTACGTGCGTTTAGGAGTTGGCACGTCTTGCTAGAGGCCACTACCAACTATTGACCAAGTATGTGTACTTGCGTCATGTCTAAACTTACGTGAACTATAGGGTCACACACTTAAGGGGCTGAAGCCTAATTCGGATTGGATCCTAATTAGATTGGGCATTGAGTCCTAATGGGCCTCTATTCGTAGAAGCCCATTAAAAGGACGTCTATAAAAGGAGGGCAGGGCGCACTGGTTGGAGGATGAGTTTTTCGTGACATCCTCAAACCACGCCGCCACCCTCCCACGCCCTAGTCGCCGCGCGGATCTAGTAGTCCGGCGTGCGCCGCTTCTCCCGCACGTGTGGATACCTTTGAAGGCGCCGCATCGTGGCGTTGGGACGAACAGCAAGAAAGGGAGTCGTGGGGACGCCACGACGAGGACGCAGGAAGTAGTACGACTACTCGCCCGACGCATCGCATCAATCGAGTACGACTACACCGCCCGACGCGTCTTGCATCAATCGAGTACGACTACACCGCCCGACGTCTTGCATCAACTTCCGCACCTGCGCGTCTAGTGGTAAGACCGTGATCTATAACTGCAGTGATCTTGGTTTACGGGTAGAATTTTTTTTAATTTGCGCTAGTGTAGCCTACCCGTATCCCTTCACGTGAACCCTTGGATCAGAAATGAACGGTCACGATAAGAGGTTGCATTCGGAGGTCCGAATGTTCTCTCGAACGAGGGCCGCTCGATTAGAGATCAACGGCCGACAGCACCTGCGTATTTTAAAACGTCTCGAGTGCGGTTAGTTGGTTCGATCAAGTCCATTGGCTTGAGCCCGAGTCCGACTCGAACCCAATGAACTGTGAAATCGGACTTTGGGTCATAAACTGAGCTGGGACATTTATGATTTATTTGAGATAGCAAAACAACTCCCAAAATTCTAAAATTTTTACTGGAGCTTGCTAACTCAGATATTAACCTTGTGTAAAATTTTCAGAGGTTTTAATGTAGTTCATTTTCCTCCAAACATTCTGCAAGGCCCTGGTTTAAGGTTTGACTAAAGTCAAACAGGTTTGTCTGCCTCCTAAAAATTTTCAAACAATTTCTGAAAATTGTGAAATTTTTCAGAGGGGTCGCATAGCATCCCAAGAACTTAGAAAAAATATTTCCAAAGGATGATCACAAGATTTGATAT
Source organism: Ampelocalamus luodianensis (assembly GCA_036346255.1). Taxonomy (NCBI): domain Eukaryota; kingdom Viridiplantae; phylum Streptophyta; class Magnoliopsida; order Poales; family Poaceae; genus Ampelocalamus; species Ampelocalamus luodianensis. The sequence continues at coordinate 63,141,570 of CM070621.1, read as the reverse complement.
GAATGTTTTTGGAAGACAAGGTTTTGGATCAAAAGACTTGTGACTTTGTATTTCCATAATTCTTGTACAGGAATTGTTTAGAACATACAGGAAATACATTATGTAAGAAAAAGTTTTAATTTCCACTCATTTTCTTACATTTGAAACACAAGTCCAAAATTGGGATGTTACAAGTACAAATAAGATGTTCTTAGACTTTTTGGAAAGGTAATCAAATTACCTAAATAAACTTAGTTGGGGAGCCCTTTTGATTCTGCCAAATACTGCCCCTACCCAGCCAAACTACAGAACATCAATTATCACGTCGGTTTCTCTGGACAGTACACTAAAACCACCATAACATTTGCTACGAAAGTCCAAATCTTGTGTTCTTTATCTCTCTAAAAAGGTATGGAAATTACCTACATTGTTCATTATATCGAGATCCTCTTATTTCCCTTTAACTAACAGTTTTATCCAGTTTTCTACAGACTGTCCAAATACTAACAGATCAGCAGGACAGCGACACTAAAGAATTCATATCTTTTGATACGTATGTCGGAATCCGGTGTTCTTGGGGGCCACTGAAAGCTAAGAACATTATCTAAATATCTCTAGGAGACCAAAACTGCTGGTTCGGCCTCTAAGGACCCGAAATTGCCCCCGCAACATTCTGGACAGATCTGACTATCTACCCGCAGCAATTCGATCTAATCAATTCTAAGCAATTTCGCATCTACTACCAATCAAAAGATGAAGATCGACATCCGTTACCCTTGAAGAACCTGCTGAGCACAATGAACACCCGCCTACGATCACTCCCCTCCCTTTCACCCTTCTTCTTTTCTTCTTCTTGACCGATCTACCTCCCGAGCGTTCCTCCTTCTTTCTTCTCGACACCGATAGCGGGGAGCCCCTTCCTTGACTAGCAGCAGGGAAGAGCACTAGGGGAGGAGGCGCATGGGGCAGGAGGAGGTGGCCAAGGGGGAGAGGGAGCAAGGGGGGTGGCGGCCACAAGTGGGGAGGAGGGGAAAAGGGGAGGGGAGACTAGGGTTTGGGGAGGGTGGCGCCTCCCCCCCCTTTGGCCGGCCACTACAAGGCCAAATGGGCCAAGGCCCAGGCCCAAGTTGTCCCACTTTAGCAGAAAAATCCCCTCTCAAAACGCTGCTAAAACTATTTTATATTTGGTCCCTCTCCTGTTTCGATTAATCTCTCCCGATTAAATCCTTTCGAATACTTTTTGGGGTATTACAGCTACCGCCATCCCTTGCCACATCCTACCGTGACCACCATCCTCCTGTCGTGGCAAGCCACCATCCTCCAGCCGCCGCCACACCAAGGGAAACCCTAACCAAGAACAAAAGTTCGATTCGGTTTGTGACAGAGAAGAAAAAGAAGGAAAAGAAAAAAAAGAAGAGATTGTTTTCGTGCTGCTAGAAGGAAACCTAGGATTCACCTAACTTCAGCAATGCGATAAAAAAATCATAGTCGAGAGAGAGAGAGAGAGATTAAAAAAACATAGCTTTTAATTACCTTTTTACCCCTGCCTTTTACAAAAAGTTTGTGACCCATATACCTCCCTAGGCCCAGAAGAGGAATTTGAAGAGATTTGAGTGAGGGGCAGATTTGCAAAAAAAAAGGAGCAAAAAAAGCGACGAAAAAAATTCAAGTTCCTCAGACTTTGCTCAAAATTGGCAGAGCCCTTTTACAAGTGATTATAAGGTTCCCCGTGAAGATGACATCCTTTTTCGAGCTTCCGAACTCCGTGTGCAATGTTCCCTATTTCTGCTACGCCGTGCTTTCGTTTGTATTCTAGGCTCGCGTCTCTAGTCCGGTCTAGCCTAGGACCAGCACTAACCGGTGTTAAATGATTTTTCAGCTTGCATTCTCTGATTTGATTATTGCTACTCCTTGCTACTATACTTAAGCCTGTCTAGCTGCACATCATTACTACACCCTTGGAGGCTTCACTTGCAATCACTCTACTCAATCTTCGACGACTAGTTTGACACCGACACCGGTGTGCTGATCACCATCTGCTGCTTGGTAAGAATTGGGTAAGAACTTTAGTGAGGTTTGAGTGACCGAGTGATTTTCAGCCCCACATATTAGTAGTATTAGGGACTTGTTACTTTCACCTTCGTTTTCTATTTGCTATTGCCATGTCAGGTGCACAAGGAATCGAAGAAGAGGGGATCCTCACCCCACGTACAAGAGGGCTGTGACAACACTTTGCAAAGATGGTTAATGAACGCTGTGAACAACTGGAGAACGCTCACGAAGAGACCATTACAGGACTCGATGGTGTAGAAGCTAGCCAGGTTGAGTTGAACGTGAAGCTTGACGCCATCCTGGCACGTTTGGAGGTGCTAGGCCATGCCCCTCCACCTTCGCCCGCGACACCCCTTCGTGTTGTTCCTGCTACTACTGGCACTTCCAACCATCGCCGCCAGGCTTCCATAGCCAACAATGATTCCTCATCAGTTGCGGATGATGAAGAAGACGAGAATAATTTTGCTGATACCGAGGATGGGGACCTCAACTTGAAGAACAATCATGATCACCGTCGACATCGTTTCAATAGACTAGGTATGGGACATGATCCACCACCATGGGGGGTACGACACCGTGATGATGCTTTTTCTAAGATTAAATTTACTATGCCTCCATTTGCTGGTAAATATGATCCTGGTGTTTATCTCACTTGGGAGCTAGAAGTTGAATAAAAATTTAATTGCCATGATTTTCCTGAGAATAGGAGGGTTAGAGCTGCTACTAGTGAGTTTACAGACTTTGTTAGTATATGGTGGAGTGAATATTGTCGTACTAATCCTAATAACATACCTGCCGCCTAGGAGGCTTTAAAAAGAGCTATGTGTCATTGTTTTGTTCCCTCATACTATGCTCGAGACTTGTTGAATAAATTGACCCGTTTGAATCAAAGTAGTAAAACTGTTAAGAAATACTATCAAGAATTACAAACTGGTTTGCTTCGCTGTGGTATAGAGGAAACCAAATATGCTAAAATGGCTAGATTTTTAGGTGGGTTGAACCATGAGATACATGACATACTTGATTATAAGGATTACAATTCTATCACTCGTTTGATTCACTTTTCTTGTAAGGCTGAACGGGAAGTACAGGGACATCATAGCAGGCAACGGAGCAACTCCGAGGGTATTTTGCAGGTCGTACAAGTCAATTTCAGAACCGCACTCCCACTGCCACCTCCAACCGGGCTGCTAACCTGAACTCATCAAACAATTCCCGACGTCCAGATGCCTCTCCTACACCTTCACGAGCATCTGAGTCCAGCAAAACAGCTAATTCGGCCCCTGCATCGGGTGCATCTTCAGTGGCATCAACTGGACGAGCACTCGAGACTCAATGCCATCACTGCAAGGGCTATGGACACGTGCAGAGGGACTGTCCTAGCAAGCGCGCCCTCTTGATCAAGGATAAATGGTGAGTACACTTCCGCTAGTGACATAGAAGAAGAACATACTTTGCTTGCTGACTCTGTAGGAAACGATAATGATTCTGATCATGAGGAGGAACAAATCAGCGCTGACCTCGCGGATAAGTAGTTGAGTATCATCGCATAACGTGTACTTAGTGCCCAAATAGAGCGTGCCGAGCAGAATCAGTGCCACAACTTGTTTCAAACAAAATTCGTCAATCAAGGACCATTCATGCTGTGTGATCATCGACGAGGGAACTACAACAATTTGGTGAGCATAGACATGGTCGAGAAGCTTTGCTTGGCCACTCAACAACATCCCCATCCCTACTACATCCAGTGGTTCGATAATTGCGGTAAGCTAAAGGTAACACGCGTTGCGAGAGGACACTTCTCCATGGGTTCATATCATGACTATGCTGAATATGATGTAGTGCCTATTCAAGCTTGTTCTTTGCTGCTAGGTAGACCTTGGCAATATGATAGAGATGTTGTACATCATGATCGGACCAATCGATATACTCTCATATTTAAAGAGAAAAAGATTAGCTTGCTACCCATGTCACCCGAGGCTATTTTAAAAGATAAATTAGAGAGAGCTAAGCGTGACAAGACTAGTAGTAAAAGTGAAAATCAGATTGTTACCAAGGACTTTGTCGATCAATCCAAGAAGGAACCTAGTGCTAAAAAGAATGAAATTAAGTTAGAAGGTTATGTTCTGCTTGCAACCAAATCTGAAATCAGTACTTTGCCGCCCCATGACTCTGTGTGCTATGCTTTAGTATACAAGGATGCTTTGTTTTCATTTGAGGATATGTCTCTATCCTTGCCTCCTGCTGTTGCTAACCTTTTGTAGGAATATGTTGATGTATTTTCGAAGGAGGTGCCACCGTGGTTGCCACCTATTCGAGGAATAGAGCACCAAATCGACTTGATTCCCAGTGTCTCACTGCCAAACTGTGCACCATATAGGACCAACCTGGAGGAGACGAAAGAAATTCAGCACCAAGTACAAAAATTGCTCAACAAAGGTTATGTGCACGAATCTCTTAGTCCTTGTGATGTTCCTGTTATATTAGTTCCTAAGAAAGATGGTTCATGGCATATGTGCAAAGATTGTAGAGCTATTAATAATATCACCATTCGTTATCATCATCATATTCCTAGGTTAGATGATATGCTTGATGAATTAAGTGGTTCTACTATTTTATTTAAAGTTGATTTGCGTAGTGGTTACCATCAAATTCGCATAAAGTTAGGAGATGAGTGGAAAACGATATTTAAAACTAAGTTCAGACTGTATGAGTGGTTAGTAATGCCTTCTGGCTTAACTAATGCAACTAGCACTTTCATGAGATTAATGAACAAAGTTTTGCATGCTTTCATTGGCAAGTTTGTAGTAGTATACTTCGATGATATATTGATTTACAGCCAGTCATTAGAGGAACATTTGGAGCATTTATGTGATGTTTTAAATGTTCTACGTGATGCATGTTTATTTGGTAACCTAGAGAAGTGCACCTTTTACACTGATCGAGTATCGTTTCTTGGTTATATTGTTACTCCACAGGACATTGAAGTTGATCAATCCAAGATCATCGCTATCCAGTGTTGGCTGCCTCCTAAAACGGTCACACAAGTGTGGAGTTTTGTGAGGACCCGGAATATTTAACTAGTAACACTTAACCTCCACATGGTTCCAGCATTACTAATTAAACATTCTAAGCCTCGATGGACATATGCTTCCCAGAATTGCAGCACATGCACATCATCACAAAATTACACATAATTTTCATACAACATACATTAACAAGTCTAGTAAAGGACATACATAAAGTAAGTTATTACAAAAGAGCCGACCGGCCAAATAACGCAATATACAAGAATGACAGCGGAAGCAAAAGGTGCCATAAGATGGCTAGAACAAAAGTCGACTGGTTAGCCACACAACCCACAAGGCAACCGACCGGGCCGCCAGCTAGACGCCTCTAAACTACCACAACACAACTCAGAGAAGTGAGGCCCTTCAAGCTCACCTTCTTCCTCTGCAACAAATACATTTAAGCAAGATAACTGAGTACACAAAGGTACTCGCAAGACTAACGTGTGGAATAGCATACCTATTCATATGCTACATGCAGGCTCATTTAAGTGGAGGTCGTATGTCTCATTTTGCATAAAGCCAACTTTATTTGCAATAATGTAATACATTTTAAAAACAAGTTTGCAATAAGTTTTAATGGATGAAATAACACGTGATACAATAAATACAAGAGTAACCACCTATTGGTGACCAACCCAATAGCCACCACACATAGCACGAATCCCAGATTCGTACCACCCATCAAGTTTTAGTTTAAAATGTTGTAGTCTAGTTCTCACGGGGCGTATCCGAGCGTGTCCATAACCTAGGACGAGGCTATTCGAATAGTTTTAACCCTGCAGGGGTGTACCAATGTACCCACACTTCAGACCGCCTTTAAGCCACAAAGCACACTTCCGAAGGTATGCCGGCACGGCTAAGTCCTACGAGCCGCTTTCCAATATTGTGCATTGACTACGAGCCGCTGGTATGGATAGAAACCCATCCGCTTACAATGCAAGCCGAAAGACAACCAGCCATCACGGGGGAAGCCTTTCGGACAGTACAATGCTCCCAGCACCATCCCTCCTGCGACTCCCTGCGACCCGAAGCCAATACACGCCAAAGTACTAAGTCAAGAGAGGTCCCATACCCTCTAGTGTGGTTAGCACGCAAAATGCTCAGTACGGTGGCGCAAGTAACTCGGTCCTTAATGACCCGGGCACCATTCCAGTCACACCCAGAAGCACACCAATCATACCATTGTGCCCAAGTCTAAATCATTTTGTTTTCAATTTTAGTTTTCATAAGTAGACATGGTACAAGGCTGAAATCATAAATCATAATAAGTTTTATGTGCTCAAGGTCATCGACGAGTCGATAACCGCCCATTTCTACCGGAAGCTAAGCATGGCTAAGCAATTAATTCACAAACTACTAAGTGACTGTAAAACCCCAACTCTCAAAGAGCCTGGAATGCTACTGGAATTAAACTATTCTAGCACAAATACAAATTTTCGGCAGAGTCACCTTTGTTTAATCAGCTAAACTGAGAGTTCAATACGATCACATGGCATAAACAAAATTCTCATAATCAAATTATCCCAAACATGCATGATTATCAAATGAACCAACCAAGGCTAGCAACCTCATTATTACAACTAAACAGTTAATTCAACCACACCATCCATGGGTGTTAATCAATAGTTTATTTAATTCTAAATTGGGACTAAGCAGCAAACGCCTTAAGAGTGTGATATAGTGAGTGCATCCAACATCTACTCCCTCCCATGCATGTCGTTCCCGCCTGGTACCTAAAACACATTAAAGCAAGGGTGAGCCTAAAGACTCAGCAAGTATCAACAAGGCCATAAACAAGAACACAAACACATCATCGATGATCCTCAATTAACATTACACTAAACATAGACACTTAACTCATGATATGCAACCAATGCAATGCTCCTTTGAACTTTATCTCTTTCGCATTTTACCGGTAATGCGGGTATACAACCGTTGCTGTATACCCTTGCTCGTGCGCCCTCCGCACAGGGACCAATAGCCTATACACCACATGTATAGGGACCTTTGCCCATCATCTTAATGATGGGGACCTCTTTGTTCATTAGCCCACATTCCGCGAATGTGGGGACCTCAAGCCCGTCATCTACATGACGGGACTCAATCAGATGTGCTTGGTCACCACGTGACCAAGGCACCTGTGTGCTCTCAACATGTATATGCACCATGATAACATTTTCATATGCAGGAATACAACATATTCTCATTGGCACGGAAGCAATAACAACATGCAGAAGAACTTTTAACCATAACTAGCAGTCATCAAGATAAACAGTAACTCATCTCATAAACAGGCATGCATGGCTATATGATCAAGATACACCACAATCACATCATGCAAGCATACATATATTATAGCCCGAATACTTGCCTCAACCGTGCGAGAACGGTGGACGCGACGAGGGTGCTGCCCCTAGGACCACGCTCCCACCTGAATATTAAGATAACCCAATCTAAGACCAACATACTGAACCAAGAGCAAAAGAACAACACAAATGAACTTGCTAAACCCCCCAAGTGTTTCCCAACTTCCAATTTCTAACGATTTGTTTGGCGCACCCTGTGAACAGTCAAATTATAAAATACATAACTTTTTGCTCAGGCGTCCAAATAAGATGTTCTTGGACTTTCTGAAAAGGTAATTAAATTATCTAAATAAACCTAGTTGGGGAGCCCTTCTGATTCTGCCCTTAACTGCCCCTAGCAAATCAATCTTTCAGACATCAGAATTCACATCGGGATCTCTGGATAGTACGCTAAAACCACCATAACGTTTGCTACGAAAGTCCAAATCTTGCGTTCTTTATCTCTATGAAAAGGTATGGAAATTAACTACATTTTTCGTTATATTGAGATCCTCTGATTTTGTCTTTAACTAACAGTTTAACTCAGTTTTCTACAGACTGTCAGGATGTTGACAGATTAACCAGACAGCGGCACTAAACAATTCATAACTTTCTAACCGTTAATCGGATTTGGGCGTTCTTGGCGGCCATTGAAAGCTAAGAACAAGACCTACATAACTCTAGGAGATCAAAACTCATAATTCGGCCTCTAAACACATGAAACTGACCGCGCAATAATCTGGACAGAACGCGATCTATTAAACCGACGCAAATCAATATACCAAACAACATCAACTGCAACTACTACGCATCAACCAACGAAGAACATGCGACGTTACCCTTGTAGAATCGCAGCAAGATGATGAACTCTCCCCGCGAAGTTGATCTCCTCTCCTTTCTTCACTTGATCGGCAGTAGGGAGCACCGACGGCGAGGAAGGGAGGCACCAATGGAGGGGGGGCACCACCATGGAGGAGAGGTGTGCTATAGGAGCCATGCTACAGTGCGGTGGCACTGTAGCTACAGTGCATCTAGGGTTTTTCCCCTTCCTTTTATTGGTGGCCGACCCCTCATGGGCCTCCTGGGCCAAGGCCCGAGACCCAAGTTGCCGAAAAACTGCCGAAACCCCCCTTTTTTTATGTTTAATTTCTCTTTTGAACCCTTTCTTTCGTAGAATAAATCAGAGTATTACATTAAAACCCCTCTTTCTCCTGTTCAATCGCTTTGCTAAAAGAAATATTCTCCCAATTTTAATTATTCTCTCCCGATTTAATTATTCTCTCCCGATTTAATTTTTGGGGTATTACATTCTACCCTCCTTAAACAGAATTCGACCCCGAATTCTATTCAACCTCAACACCAAAAAAAAACCACTGCTAAAAGATTTACTAACATTACTATGTACCTGCCGTGAAAAACTTTGGATAAAGCTCGCGTATGCGAGACTCCAATCTCCCAAGTCGCCTCCCTCTCGGGCTAATGGGACAAAGGCATCTTGACACAAACCAACGACTTCTGCCTCAGCAGTCGCTCTGACCTCTCTAACAACGCACAGGATGCTACTCAAAGGTCAGCAGCTCCCGCGAAACTTCAAACTTCGGACCTCTCTGGTACTCACTCAGCACTGGGACAAACAAGACGATGTGTACTTCGCGCATGGACTCACTACGGTCCTAACGTTTTGCCAACTAGCGAAAACAACCCAATGTACCTTGGGGCAACCCCCCCTAGTGGTACCGAACCACGCAACATGTGCTTAGAACACTGAACTTTTGTTCCACCTATTAAGCGGACTTTTTCACCCAAAGAAAGATCACCTCCTTTAACAAGGGACACACAACAGAACTCGCTTTAAACACACTCTTACACCGACATAGCCCAACTGAAAATGAAGGACTATCATCGCAACCAAGCGTTACCAACTCGATACTAAAAAGAGTCAAGTTCAGAATCGAAGATTTATCACGAAAATCTTTCCACCTTCAAATTAGAAAATTTGCAAATAAACACCATATCCGCCAAAGGAGAAATCACTCGAATAACCAAATCCAACATTTCTTTTATTCTTTCTGAACTGATAAGAACCACACATGCCAACATAAAGTCAAGCCCAATTGGTGAAAGACACCCGTCATAAACTCATAGCTCATACAAGAATCAAGAGAGCGTTTCAGTATTCGAGGAAATAATCTTTTCTCAATTTCTCCTTTAGAAATAAAATTTCTCTCAACTTTTTGGAATCCCGATTCATCGCATAACACACTAACCCATCTCTCTTAACTTGGCATTCTTAACGTATGCTCAAACGGAAATACATCAACCACACCTCTGTAGAGAGGCTCTATCAACCCCACAGAAACAATACTCTAGTCAACTCCTCTTCTGACAGAATTACTTTGATAGATAACTTCTGATGCATCCTAAAATGGATCTTCACACGTAATCACGTTACCTCAATCCTTAAGAATGAACAACTCGGAATTCACTTCACATAGTCTCATGTATTTCATCAAAAGATTTCTATCAATGATCGTCCCACTATTCGAAATCTACCCTTATACTACTTCTTCACATTATCATTGGGCGATTAAAGTTCTAGCATAATAATGCAAAGCCCAAATTTAACCTCTAAGACTCTTGCAACGAAATTCTCATATACAAGATAGGGAAATCCTCAGATTAAATCCCTAAAATTCCACAATTCCAACATACTCACTCATTAACATCATCATGAAAATATTTTCTTGACCTGTTTACCTCTACAAAGATTATAACTCTCAGAAGGTTACTCATTAAAGCCAAATCATTCTTGACATTAACTTAACATTTTCCATTATCCCATTAATTGACATGACGATTCGATTACTTTATATTCCCACTCTCATTAAACCACATCTTCAAGAATAACTTTCATAGCCTCATAATATTACCAAATTGTGATACTCTATAGAATTGATCAAGATTTTCATACTTTCGATAATTCTAATGTTCCACTCGAAGTGAAACAAAGATCTTGGATCACAATCACTATAGGTTCTACTAGTTGTAATAATGCAATCAGTTTAACCTCCAAAGACAATCTTCTATTGAGGTAAATTTCTCTCAAGGAACTATATTACGAAATTATTTCATCCTCCAATGCTCATCGAATAACTTACAACCCACAGTTTCACAACTACAATTATTAAACACCTCAAAAGACTCAGGTGAAACGAATAGGTTGATTCTTCCTCAAAAGAAAGAGCGAAAGGAATCAATTTTTTTTTCATCCACTAGGAAAACATGTGCCACCCGCAGTGAACACAATACCAAGAAAAATGGTCACTTAGGCCAAGTACACGGAAAACATAAGGGAAAATCAACAGTCGAGGGCTCAAGCCCTACTGAAAGCGAATACCAAACCACAAATGAGAAGAAGGTAATGCCCTTTGGAAATTGATAAACTCATATGGACCAACTGCATAAGGTTTAAGCACACTCAAATAAACTGCAAAATGCGAAACGTGACTTAAATCTCAATTACTTATACTTCACTCCTTCCTTTAATAAGGAAGGTTATTTTCTGTTATTACTACATCACTTGGCTAGCTTAAATAGGATAAGGTCTTAAAACCCAAATCACAAGAACCACTTAAGAACCAATAAAATCTTTCAAACAAGTCACTTTGCTCAAACAAATTCAATGACCACATAACTCAAGAGGTCCAATTGAACACAAACGCAAAACTCGAAACACTTTTACTAAATAAAAATTACGAAAGACGATCCAATTACTTTATTCCTAAAAGAATCATCACCACACACACAAGTCACCATCTCTTGCAGATAATCTTACTAACATCAAGAATAATACACTCTGAACACGAATCTTTGTCATCAACTATTTCATTAGAAAGCCTCCAAAGTTTCACCAAATTGTTTCATACTTCCTTTTCATCCCATCTTCAAAACGAGTGTATACCAAAACCATACTACCCCACTACAACAACTTCTCAAGTTTGGAAGGGGTCTACCACCCAATTGAAAAGGTCCTACCCAACAATCTTTCATCAAGGACACAATATCATCCGTTTATTTCACAATCATGTGGGCATAAGCCACCTATTATATCTATCAGTTCAACTTTTAGCGATGCTCAACATCAAACTTCAACACACAACAGTTATACTACAGCCATTGTTGTTATCAACTGGCTTCATTACGTAATCTAGTTGCTACCTATTTTCCTTCCCAAATCACAGGGATATTAACACACATATTCCACTGTTCCTCCTCATATTTGGTTTTCGGCAAAATACACTAGAACTTCAAAAATCGAAATCTTCTATCGATCAAAAGTCTCAACAACACTACAACCAAATTCATCACGTCATTCTATATAGAAGAACTACATAGAACTCCTCCCATAAATTCTAGATCCACCGATATTCAATCCATTCAACCGATTATACACAGTTCTAGTAACTAATCATACTAGAGAATATGTAAATCTAGCATTTCTCTAGTTTCCCTTTCCACACATTTAACTTAATCCATGGGAACCAAAGAACCCAACAAGTTTAGCAACCTAAATGATTTTAATGGCCGGACTAATTCATCAATGTTCCATACTTCTTAATATGTCTTTTGACTCCACATAGGTGTGGACATACTCTGAGTCACTACTCATATACAGTTCATCAAGAACTGGTAGAGGACAACATCAACTTAATCAATTTCACTTCCCAAGACACTAGTTAAGGCTAACCATGCACCTTGCCACTAATCCAACTTGACATCACAACCGCTATCAATTATCTCGCATACTTACAAATTCTCACTTAACACAACAAATCATTGCAAAAGAGAGTTGACACTCTCTTTCTCTATGAAGAGGGTCTAAATTTCAACACTCCATCTACTCCAAAAGAAATAAGTAGAATCAAAACTTTATTCAATGAACTTTGTGAAAGATAATTCCCATATCCAAAATACCAAACAGACACCCGGGTCACCTTCATCAACAGGAAAGGTAAGATTCTCAAGAAAAGAACGTTCGCAAGTCGCAAAGATAGCTCACACTCGGCAAGTCAACAATTGTTTTGTAAAACAAAGATGGACCAATTGCAACCACAACACTAACAATTTGTTTTATTAGAATCTACGACTTAACCAAGACACGACATAGCCAAAAGAACTTTGATGCTTCCTCTCATAAAAGAGAAGTATCAACTTCGAACTCAAATCCCGAAAAGAGTGCATGGGGGCCAAAACTTTCTCACATTGTAAGGACAAATAAAATAAAGCTTCCATTGACCAAAGTTCCAAGTAAAAGATCAATCTTATAGACCATCTATGTTTAAAATCATCAAAACAACTCATCATTCGGGAGAACAAATGTTTGCTTTAAGGAGCCAATAACAACCGATGAACACTCAACAACTGAAATAACCACTGACCCAAGAGAATTCATCCACCGGGTCAGACCAAGAATAACCATTCCAACTCAAGGAAGACAATAGCCTTCCCAAAGAAAACCCAAATGGTGGTGCAATCCTGGCAGCCCAAGGCTAAAACCACAAGCTAACCCTCTCATCATCTACTATCATCAAATATAACAATCTTAAAGGCAACCCATAAGTATTCATACCCATTTCACATCAGAAATGATCAAAGCAATACAACAGAAACGTAAATGCAATGCTTGACCCATCCCCAACTTACTGTGCACAGTGTGTCAATTTAACAATTTATTTACCACGGACCTAGTGCCCGCTCGATACCAATCAGAAACCCCAACTCTCAAAGAGCACGGAATGCTACCGAATTAAACTATTCTAGCACAAATACAAATTTTCGGCAGAGTCACCTTTGTTTAATGAGCTAAACTGAGAGTTCAATACGATCACATGGCATAAACAAAATTCTCATAATCAAATTATCCCAAACATGCATGATTATCAAATGAACCAACCAAGGCTAGCAACCTCATTATTACAACTAAACAGTTAATTCAACCACACCATCCATGGGTGTTAATCAATAGTTTATTTAATTCTAAATTGGGACTAAGCAGCAAACGCCTTAAGAGTGTGATATAGTGAGTGCATCCAACATCTACTCCCTCCCATGCATGTCGTTCCTGCCTCTGGTACCTAAAACACATTAAAGCAAGGGTGAGCCTAAAGACTCAGCAAGTATCAACAAGGCCATAAACAAGAACACAAACACATCATCGATGATCCTCAATTAACATCACACTAAACATAGCCACTTAACTCATGATATGCAACCAATGCAATGCTCCTTTGAACTTTATCTCTTTTCGCATTTTACCGGTAATGCGGGGTATACAACCGTCAGCCAGATACCCTTGCTCGTGCCCTCAGCACAGGGACCAATAGCCTATACACCACATGTATAGGGACCTTTGCCCATCATCTTAATGATGGGGACCTCTTTGTTCATTAGCCCACATTCCGCGAATGTGGGGACCTCAAGCCCGTCATCTACATGACGGGGACTCAATCAGATGTGCTTGGTCACCACGTGACCAAGGCACCTGTATGCTCTCAACATGCATATGCACCATGATAATATTTTCATATGCAGGAATACAACATATTGTCATTGGCACGGAAGCAATAACAACATGCGGAAGAACTTTTAACCATAACTAGCAGTCATCAAGATAAACAGTAACTCATCTCATAAACAGGCATGCATGGCTATACGATCAAGATACACCACAATCACGTCATGCAAGCATACATATATTATAGCCCGAATACTTGCCTCAACCGTGCGAGAACGGTGGACGCGACGAGGGTGCTGCCCCTGGGACCACGCTCCCACCTGAATATTAAGATAACCCAATCTAAGACCAACATACTGAACCAAGAGCAAAATAACAACACAAATGAACTTGCTAAACCCCCCAAGTGTTTCCCAACTTCCAATTTCTAACGATTGGTTTGGCGCACCCTGTGAACAGTCAACTTATAAAATACATAACTTTCTGCTTAGGCGTCCAAATAAGATGTTCTTGGACTTTCTGAAAAGGTAATTAAATTATCTAAATAAACCTAGTTGGGGAGTCCTTCTGATTCTGCACTTAACTGCCCCTAGCAAATCAATCTTTCAGACATCAGAATTCACGTCGGGATCTCTGGACAGTACGCTAAAACCACCATAACTTTTGCTACGAAAGTCCAAATCTTGCATTCTTTATCTCTATGAAAAGGTATGGAAATTAACTACATTTTTCGTTATATTGAGATCCTCTGATTTTGTCTTTAACTAACAGTTTAACTCAGTTTTCTACAGACTGTCAGGATGTTGACAGATTAACCAGACAGCGGCACTAAACAATTCATAACTTTCTAACCGTTAATCGGATTTGGGCGTTCTTGGCGGCCATTGAAAGCTAAGAACAAGACCTACATAACTCTAGGAGATAAAAACTCATAATTCGGCCTCTAAACACATGAAACTGACCGCGCAATAATCTGGACAGAACGTGATCTATTAAACCGACGCAAATCAATCTACCAAACAACATCAACCGCAACTACTACGCATCAACCAACGAAGAACATGCGATGTTACCCTTGTAGAATCGCAGCAAGATGATGAACTCTCCCCGCGAAGTTGATCTCCTCTCCTTTCTTCACTTGATCGGCAGTAGGGAGCACCGACGGCGAGGAAGGGAGGCACCAATGGAGGGGGCACCACCATGGAGGAGAGGTGTGCTACAGGAGCCATGCTACAGTGCGGTGGCACTGTAGCTACAGTGCATCTATGGTTTTTCCCCTTCCTTTTATTGGTGGCCGACCCCTCATGGGCCTCCTGGGCCAAGGCCCGAGGCCCAAGTTGCCGAAAAACTGCAGAAACCCCCCTTTTTTATGTTTAATTTCTCTTTTGAACCCTTTCTTTCGTAGAATAAATCGGAGTATTACATTAAAACCCCTCTTTCACCTGTTCAATCGCTTTGCTAAAAGAAATATTCTCCCAATTTTAATTATTCTCTCCCGATTTAATTATTCTCTCCCGATTTAATTTTTGGGGTATTACAGTGACAAGAGCTCATCCACGAGTTCTAATCACAGCAATAACCTAGGCTCATGGTAGTAAAGAGTAATCATTTGCTAAGGAAATGCATCTACTAGGTCAACTAACGACAATAGTTTAACACAAACTAGCAGTGCATACATAGAGTTTGTAAACAACATAAATAATTAAAAATACAGGGATTAACATGATCAAACTGCTTGCCTTGCTGGGATGTGTCTGGCTGCAGAGGGGAGTGCTCGGGTTCAATATAATCTTCGGAACCTAACGCGAAAAGGCGATAAAAACAGTAAGAACGAAGAACACCAAAACTCAACAGCAAAAGACATCCAAATCCCATGAAATTTATACAGCAACTAGAGGTTGATTTTATACAATTTTAGGAACAAGAATTACTTCATTTGGACTTAGCATGAAAAAGTTATGGGTAAACTAAGATCTCTCAGCCAGGAAAACTCCTAATTAAATTAATTTCGGTTATTGTTCATGGCGAAAATTTCTATAATGATCTAGAACCCAAAATTTTTATGGTAGGTACTTTATGTCATTCTAATCACAGCAAAGTTGAGTTTACTAAATTTGGAGTTATAATGATTTACTTACGATTTTTCTAAGTTGCAAAACTAGCACACTATTTTGAAATAGATATGAATTTCTAAAGTTTTTATACAATTTTTCAGATGACAAATAACTATTTACCGAAATAAAACAACACTTATCAGAAAGGAATCGACGTGGACAACTATGGGCCCTTGATTTGGAATCTAACGACGCGCGCGAGGGGTGCACGAGAGCGACCCGAACGGCCCAATCCATCATGACCGTCGATCAAGAATCGGAAGGTCCATAATGAGTGCGGTTCGGGCGACCTGAACAGCACACAAACCACAGCCGTCGATCATGAGATGAACGGCACACAAGGATGGGAGGATCGGGTGACCCGATCGGCTCAATTGATCTCGACCGCAGATCGCAGAATGGACGGCGGACTTAGATCGAAGTTCAAAATGAAGCGCTGACATGTGGGGCCGCATGTTAGTGACTGTGAGTCACACACGCGAGCGAAGGAGGTCCTGAACGGTTGGGATTTACACGAGGGAGGTCCTGGGTGGTCAAGATCTCGCGGGGAGGTCCTGATCGGTGGGGATCTCACCGAGGAGGTCGTGGATGGCCAAGATCTAAGCGAGGAGGTCCTATGCGACAGGGTTTTAACGGGAGGAGATCTGGACGGCTTAGATTAGATCTAGGGAGGTCCTGAACGGTCCAGATTAAGGCGGAGGAGGTCTTAAGCAATAAGGTTCTACAGAGGGAGGTCTGGACGACTAAGATCTCCACGGGGAGGTCTTAGACGGTGCAGATCTACCCAAGAGAGGTCCTGTGACTTAGCTTCTCCGAACAAGGACCAGTGGGAGGTCTTGAGGTGGTCCGTGCAAAAATGACTAAGGGAGGTCTTTTTGCAAAGAGCACCCCGGCGGTGGTCCTGAGGTAGTTTTTGCAAAAAGACCAGGGGAGGTCTTTTGCAAAGAGGACCCTGAAAGAGGTCCTGGGGGTGGTTTTCGTAAAATGACCATGGTGGTCCTTTGCGGAAACATAGAGTTGGTCTTAACGGCTGAGATAAGGCCTAGGGAGGTCTCAACGGCTAGGATTAAAACTAAGGGGAGGTCCTGAGACTAGAGTTTTCCCAGAAATGAATCTAAGGCCCAGATCTAATCCCGGGGAGGTCATTGACGGCCAAGAACAACCCGAGGAGGTCCGAGGACTAGTCGAAATCCGACAAAGTACAGAGCACCGCGTTGAGCTCGCCGGCACGTCGCCAACGACCAAGACCACGGCGGCGCTAACCAACTGTACGAAAACGTTCCTAATACTACTGCGCACATATTGGAACCACTCTCAACAGCGGAGCGGGCCTGTAACGCCGGCGAGCCGGAGAGGGGCGGAGGAGTGTTTTCGGCAAAATCTGAAAATGCGAAAAGGGGGCGCTACGAGCTAACCTAGCTAGTGTTTAAGCTCTACAGGGCTAAAAGGAACTTACCAGGGCACAGGAGAGGTCCAGGGGAGGTTGAAGAAGACCCAGCTGTAATACCCCAAATTTATTTAAGTGAGAAGAAATAATTTAGGGAGAATAACCAATTCGGAAATGGATTTAACAGAAGTTTAGAGGGGGGGTGTATTACTCCGAAACGTGTTAGAGAGAAAACAAAAATAGTTAAAGGGTTTTTTTCTGAAATTTCTTCAAAACCTGGGCTATGGGCTTTTTGGCCCACAGCACCAAGGCCCAAAAGGGGGAAACCTAAAGCGCTCTGATACCAACCCGTGCTCTGAGTCGCGGTGCTCTGATGCATCACCCTCCTCCCCAAGCAGCCCTCCGTTGGTGCCTCCCTTCCTCGCTGTCGGTGCTCTCTACTGCCGATCAAGTGAAGAAAGGAGAGGAGATTGTCTTCGCGTGGAGATTTCTTCATCTTTCTGCGATTCTACAAGGGTGATGGATTGATCCCGAGGGTTCTTGGTTGTGTTCTTATGCAGGCAGGCAAGGTTGTGGCCTACGCGTCGCGGCAGTTGAGGCCTCATGAACTCAACTATCCTACTCATGACTTGGAGTTAGCTGCTGTGGTTGATGCACTCAAGATTTGGCGGCATTACCTGATTGGTAACCGTTGTGAGGTGTATTCTGACCACAAGAGCTTGAAGTACTTGTTCACCCAGCCAGATCTGAACCTCAGACAAAGAAGATGGTTGGAATTGATCAAGGACTATGACATGGGCATTCAGTATCATCCGGGTAAGGCCAATGTTGTTGCAGATGCACTGAGTCGAAAGGTGCATTGCAACATGTTAATGCTCCAAGAGCAGCAGCCTACCCTCATTGCAGAATTTCAGTGCCTCAATTTGGGTTTGATTGAGCATGGTTCTCTTGCTACCTTGGTTGTGCAGCCAACCTTGGTGGACAAAATCAAGGCCGCACAGCAGACAATGTTGGTGTGGGTCAAATCAAGCAGAATATCAAGGATGGGACAGCCAAGTGCTTTTCAGAGAATGAGCACGGAGTTGTGTGGTTTGGGCAGCGGCTTGTAGTTCCTAAGGTCATGGAATTGCGGGATTTGATCCTCCGCGAAGCCCATGATTCCCCCTTGTCCATCCATCCCGGGGCTACCAAGATGTATCAGGACCTTCGTTAGAGATTCTGGTGGACCCGAATGAAGCGCGAGATTGCCAAGTTCGTTGCCGAGTGCGACGTGTGCTGTCGTGTGAAGGCCGAGCATCGGCCCCAGCAGTCTTCTTGACCTTTGCACGTGCTGAATGGAAGTGGGATTCCGTTGGTATGGACTTCATCACCGGGTTGCCCCGTACTTCTTCTGGGAAGGATGTCATCTGGGTTGTCATTGATCGGTTGACAAAGGTAGCACATTTTCTGTCGGTGCGTACCAACCTCAGTGTTAGTCAGTTGGCGGGTCTTTACGTATCGCGCATTGTGTGCCTGCATGGTGTGCCACGAATGATTGTGTCAGATCGTGGTTCTCTTTTTACCTCTCGGTTTTGGCATTAGTTGCAAGAGGCCATGGGAACACGTCTTTCTTTCAGTTCGGCTTACCATCCTCAGACTGATGGTCAGACGGAGCGAGTCAACCAAGTGTTGGAAGATATGCTCCGTGCTTGTGTTCTTTCCTATGGGAAAAAGTGGGAGAAGTGCCTACCATTTGCTGAGTTCTCCTACAACAACAGCTATTAGGCCAGTCTTGGCATGGCACCATTTGAGGCCTTGTATGGGAGGAGATACAGAACCCCATTGAACTGGTCCGAAACTGGTGAGAGGCAGTTCTTCGGCCCAGATTCGATCAATGAGGCCGAAAGCCAGGTCCAGTTGATTCGCGAGCATCTGCGCGCGGCCCAGTCCAGGCAGAAGAATTATGCAGATCGTCGTCGCCGTGAATTGAGCTTTGAGCCCAATGACTTTGTGTATCTCAAAGTCTCACCCTTGAAGGGCCATCAGCGTTTTGGCATCAAGGGCAAGTTGGCTCCTCGCTATGTTGGGCCTTATCGCATCGTCGAGAGAGTTGGGGCTATTGCATACAGATTGGAGCTACCAGCTGCACTTGAGGGTGTGCATGATGTGTTTCATGTATCCCACCTGAAGAAGTGCCTCCGTGTCCCAACTGAGGAAACTCCGTTGGAGGTTCTCGATGTGCAAGAGAATTTGACCTACCACGAGCATCTTGTTCGTATTCTTGAGGAATCTGAGCGAAGAACAAGGAACCGTGTCATCAAGTTCCTTAAAGTTCAGTGGTCAAATCATTCTGAAGATGAGGCAACTTGGGAGCGGGAAGATCGCCTTCGTGCAGATTATCCATCCTTTTTCTCCGAGTAAACGGAATCTCGGGTCGAGATTCTTGTAAGGGGGGAGAGCTGTAACATCCCAATCTTGGGCTTGTGTTTCAAATGTAAGAAAATGAGCAGAAATTAAAACTTTTTCTTACATCTTGTATTTCCTGTTTGTGCTGAACAGTTCTTGTACCAGACTTATGGAAATACAAAGTCACAAGTCTGTTTATTCAAATCTTGATCCTTCAAAAACAATCTTGTCAAATCTTATGATCATGCTTTGGAAATATTTTTCCTAAGTTCCTAATATGGTCTGAGACCCCTCTGAAAAATTTCGCAATTTTTAGAAATTGTTTGAATGAGTTTGGAGGCAAGTCAACCCAATTCAAATCTTGGTCAAACCTTGGTCCGGCACATTGTAAATTTTTTGGAGGAAAATGTACAGCACCAAAACCTCTGAAAATTTTACACAAGGCTAATATCCCTGGTAGCAAGATCCTGTAAAAATTTCAGAATTTTTGGAGTCGTTTTGCTATCCCAAATAAATCCTCGAAGTTCAGCTCAAATAAAAACCCTAAAATCCAAACCCTGGTTCAAGCCAGACTTGGGTTCGAGTCTGACTCGGGCTCGGGTCACCCGACTCGGTCCAGTCCACTAACCACACCGAGTCCGGCTCGAGCGCACGTGGCTGTTTCTTAGTCGTTGGATTTTAATCGTGCGGCCTGGATAGATTGGACCGTTCGGACCCTCCAATTGCACTCATCGCTCTGAGCCGTTGGATTGAAATCCAACGCTCATGAGCTCCTCTAGCTATTTTGGAACTCAGAGGATGTGGGACGATCTCGACCGTCCGATTAAATCTTGAACGGTCGCGATCGCCCCTGTTCTTCTTCCTCCTCCTCTCTGTCTTCTTCCTCGCGCCGCACGCGGCCACTGTGCGGTATGGCGCTGTCACATCCCGCGTCCGCGCCCTCGCGTGTTGTCGGGACAGTAGCGGCGTGGCAGCACTTTCGGCCAAAAGCCGTGCTCCGCACTGCCCTACTTCATTAGCCCTAGTTTTAGCGCGGCTGAGCTCGCCGTAGCTCACCGCGGGGGCCCCCTTTTCTTTGTTTTGTGCTCGTAGTTTCAAAAGCCCCAGGACCCTCCTCTGATTTTCCCTTCCACTCCTGATCACCCCTAGCTCATTTGTGCTGTGGTTGAGTCCAACCACAGTGAGCACTCCCTCCGCCATTGATGCCTTGTGAGCTCCTTCGGTGATTGGGTGCTCCAGTGGTTCTAATCCGAATATTTTCCTATTCCTTGGAGCCCTCGTGCCTCCGATCAATTCCCCTAACTTGATTTTGGTTTCCCTTCACAGGAACTCCTTAATTTCAAGTTTGGAATCTTGGCGGCAAAAAGAGGATTTCATCGTCTCCAACTCCGGTGAGTATCTCCGTCTATATCCCTTGGTCCTGATCCACCTTTGGACCATCGCGATCCTATCATCATCATTCTTTTTATCTCTGGTAGCCCCGAGCACCTTGTCGGTATCGTCTTCTCCGCCTCCGGCAAACTGCTCCGCCGATAGCTTTTCTCCGACCTCCTCTGAACCTCCTCGGTGTCCTGGTGAGTTCTCTTTGTCCCCTTAGTGCTTAAGGACCAGCTAGTTTAGCTCAGGGTGAAGCTTTTCGCTGTTTTCGGATTTTGCCGAAAACCACCCTCCGCTCCTCTCCGGCTCGCCGGCGTTCTAAGCCAGCTCCGCCGTTGAGAATGGTAACCTTAGGTCCGCAATAGTATTGTGTATGTTCTGGTTTATTTGGCTTGCGCGCTGCGTCGCTTAGATCGCATGACGAGCCGAGACCTTGACGCGTCGGGTTGCACTTTGTCACGAAATCGACAAGTCCTCAGATCTCCTCGGGTTGATCCTAGCCGTTCAAGACCACCCTAGGATTAGATCTGAGCCGTAAGATATTTTCCGAAAGGCTTAGTCCTAGGACCTCCCTCTCGTGTAATCTCGACCGTTAAATATCACCCCAGATTAGACCTGTACCGTTGGATGCGTTCTTTGAAATCTTTAAGCCTCTGGACCTTCTCCTAGATGTTATCATAGCCGTTAGATCCTGGTGTGCGAAAACTATAAGCGCTAGGACCTCCCCTAGAGTCGATCCTAGCTGTCTAGGACCACCCTGGTTAAATCCTAGCCGTTTAGACCTTTTTTTGTGCGCAAAAGACCTCCCTTGGTCATTTTGCAACGACCACCCTCGGGGTCCTCCTTGTAAAAAGTCACCCCTGGTCTTTTACGAAGACAACCCCGCTCAGGACCTCTTAGGATCTATCTCAACCGTTCACGACCTCCTCGGATTTAGATCTGAGCGTTAGATCTCCTTTGTTAAACCCTTAGCCTTCGGGCCTCTCTCCGCGTCGATCTGGACCATTCAGGACCTCCCTAGGCCTAATCTGAGCCGTCCAGATCTCCTCCCGTTAAAACCCTGTCGCTTAGGACCTCCCCGAGTAGATCTTGGCCATCCAAGACCTCCTCGTGTAAATCCCTGCCGATCAAGTCCTCCCCCTGGAGATCTTGACCATCTGGGACCTCCTCCTTTAGATCCGTAGCTTTAGGACCTTCTCCTCAGGTCTCAACCGTTAGATTTAGATCTAACGGGTTGGACCTCCCTCACTTGATCGTGATCGTTAAAGACCTCCCTCTGGAGATATAGACCGTTGAAGACCTCCTCCGTGAGATCTTAGCCGTCCAGACCTCCCTCTGTAGGTTTAGCCTTAGGACCTCCCCTAGTGCTCGGGACCGCCAGATCTTGATCTGACGGTCACGACCTCCGTTAGGCGCGAGGACCTCCTTTGCATGCGCTGTGCATGCACTGGTCGTGGCCGTTGGATCTAATCTCAACGGTCCAGACCTCCCCAGAGCGGGAGGAGGTCTTTTGAGCGCTGAGTTTCGAGGTCCGTGGCCCTGCGATGCAAGATCAACGGCCCACGACCTCTCCTTTGTCTTTCAGTTCATTTGGACCCCCCGAGAGTTCAAATTTTCTAAGTCTTTTGATGTTTCAAATTTCAAAAGCGCATAACTTTGTCATTTTAACTTCTTTTTGAATGATTCCAATTGCTTTAGTTCTGTTAGAGTATGAACTTTAAGTTGAGAATGAATTTACGCACTGTTATGTAGCAGAAAATGACTTTAACTGCATGATCTTGCTTAGTGAAAATGGTTGTCTAGAAATTCATTAAAAATTTGTAAAATGCATAACTTATTCTCTGTAATTCCAAACTGAGCAAACTAAGTTTTGTTAAAACCCACTAGGAATGTACTGTATTATAGAATAGGTCTTCATATGATCCCTGCCACTGAAAATAATGATCCACTAGTTTTAGAACTTAGAAAAATCATAACTAATTCATTATAACTCCAAATTGTGCAATCTCAGTTTTGTTGTTGTTAGGGTGACCTTAGCTACCTACCAAAAAATTTCAAGTTCCAGATCATTCTAGAAATTTTCGTCATGAACAGTAGCCGTAATTAATTTAATTAGGATTTTCTAGGCTGAGAGAACTTAGTTTAGCCATAACTTTTTCATGATAAGTCCAAATGAAGTGGTTTTTGTTTCTAAAATTGTCTAAAATCAACCTCTAGCTGCTGTAGAAATTTCATGGGATTTGGATGTTCTTTGCTGTTGAGTTCCTTTTGGTGTTCTTCGTTCTTATTGGTTTTATCGCCTCTTCGCGTTAGGTTCCGAAGAAAACTTTGAACCTGAGCACTCCCCTCTGCAGCAAGACCAATCCCAGCAAGGCAAGCAGTTTGATCATGTTAATCCCAGTATTTTAAGTATTTATGTTGATTACAAATTCTATGTATGCATTGCTACTTTGTGTTAAACTATTGTCATTAGTTGGCCTAGTAGATGCATTTCCTTAGCAAATGATTATTCTCTACTACCGTGAGCCTAGGTTATTGTTGTGATTAGGGCTCATGGATGAGCTCTTGTCACTTGGTAGTTGCGAATAAATTGCTTAGCCATGCTTAGCTTCCGGTAGAAATGGGCGGTTATCGACTTGTCGATAACCTTGATCACATAAAACTTATTATGATTATGATTTCCACCTTGTGCCATGTCTATTTATGAAAACTAAAACCTAAAAACAAAAGGATTTAGACTTGGACACAATGGTATGATTGGTGTGCTTCTGGGTGTGACTGGAATGGTGCCCGAGTCAATTAAGGACCGAACATCTTGTGAGTACCTGTTATCCAGGCAATTTGTGCGTGCTAACCACACTAGAGGGTATGTGACCTCTCTTGACTTAGTACTTTGGCGTGTATTGGCTTCGGGTCGCAGGGAGTCGCAGGAGGGATGGTGCTGGGAGCATTGTAGTGCCGGAAAGGCTTCCCCCGTGATGGCTAGTTGTCTTTCGGCTTGCAATGTAAGCGTATGGATTCCGATCCATACGAGCGGCTCGTAGTCAATGCACAATATTGGAAAGCGTCTCGTAGGACTTAGCCGTGCCGGCATACCTTCGGAAGTGTGCTTTGTGGCTTAAAGGCGGTCTGAAGTGTGGGTACATTGGTACACCCCTGCAGGGTTAAAACTATTCGAATAGCCTCGTCCTAGGTTATGGACACGCTTGGGTAAGCTTTCAAGAGTTATACTACAACCTTTTAATTAAAACTTGATGGGTGGTACGAATCAGGGATTCGTGCTATGTTGTGGTGGCTATTGGGATAGTCACTTCCAGGTGGTTACTTGTATGTATCTTTATTTCGCGGTTATTTTGACACCAAAACAGATTTGCAAATTTGCTCTTAAATGTATTAGATTATTGCAAATAAAGTTGGCTTTGTGCAAAATGAGACATACAACCGCCACCTAAATAAGCTTGCATGTAGTTTCTGAATAGGTCTGCTAGTCCACACGTTAGTCTTGCGAGTACCTTGTGTACTCACTTATCTTGCTTAAATGTATTTGTTGCAGAGGAAGAAGGTGAGCTGGAGGGGCCTCACTGTGAGGACCCCAATTTATTTGGCTTGTAATGCTTAACCAACCACCTGGTCCTAGCATCACAAATCAAATAAACAGAACCTCGAGATATGTATACTTCCCAGAAAGCAGTATACACACCTCACCACAAAAGTATGCATCAACTCCATTCCAAACATAGAGTCCAAACATCACACTACTAAACAGAAAGTAACAGCAGAAGATTATTACAGACCAGGGCCGACCGGCCAAAAGATACACAAATAACAGAAGATAGACAGCGGAAGCAAAAGTGCAATAAGATGGCTATAAACAAAGCCAATCAGCGTGCCTTCAACCCACAAGGCATCTGACCGGACCGCCAAGCCTAGTCGTCATACACGAAGCGGCAGCACAACTCACAGAAGTGAGGCCCTTGGGGCCCACCTTCTTCCTCTGCAACAAAAACATTAAGCAAAGCAGCTGAGTACAAAAATTGTTTTTGTACTCACAAGACTAACGTGTGAACTAGCAGTCCTATTCATATGCTACATGCAGGCTTATCTGGTGGAGGCCATATGTTTCATTTGCACAAAGCCAAATTTGTTTGCAATAATGTAATACAGTTTGAAGGCAAATTTGCAATTCATTTTTAATTGAAATAACAGTAAGGATAATAATAACAAAAGAGTAAAGATAAACAACCTAGAAGTGACTATCCCAATAGTCACCACAACAATAGCACGAATCCCAGATTCGTACCACCCATCAAGTTTTAATTTAAATGTTGTAGTCTAACTCTTGGAAGACCTTGCCAAGCGTGTCCATAACCTAGGACGAGGCTATTCGAATAGTTTGAACCCTGCAGGTGTACCACTGCATCCACACTTGGATCGCCTTTAAGCCAAAGCACACTTCCAAAGGTATGCTAGCACGACTAAGTCCTACGAGACTTTTCCAATATTGTGTATTAACTACGAGCCGCTCGTATGGATAGAAATCCATACGCTTACATGGTAAAGCCGAAAAGACAACTACCTTTGCGGGGTAAAGCTTTTCGGACAACTACCATGCTCCCAACACCATCCCTCCTGCGATCTCCTGCGACCCGGAGCCAATACACGCCAAAGTACTAGGTCAAGAGAGGTCCCATACCCTCTAGTGTGGTTAGCACGCTAAAATGCTTGGTTTAGTGTAACAAGATGTTCGGTCCTTGTTGACTCGGGCACCTTTCCAATCACACCCAACAGATCACACCAAAACTTACCATTGTGCCCAAGTCTAAATCGTTTTTGTTTTCATTTTTAGTTTTTGCAATTAGACATAGCACAAGATGGAACATAAGAACTATAATAATTTTATGTGATCAAGATCATCGACTAAGTCGATGATCGCCCAATTCTACCGGAAGCTAAGCATGGCTAAGCAACTGAACTCGTAATCTACTAAGTGATAAGAGTTCATCCAACGAACTCTAATCACAGCAAGTAACCTAGGCTCAGGTAGTAGAGATCAATATTTCACCTACAGGATATGCAGCTACAGATTTAACTAATCAATTTAACACAAATTAAGCAATGCATACATACAGTTGAAACAAAATATTAGACTTTAAAATACTGGGATAAACATGATCAAACTGCTTGCCTGGCTGCTGCTGCTCAATAAGCTGCTGAGGATCACTCTCGATAAAACCAGAACCGTCGCAATCTATCGATCGAGCAAAAGCAACGAATAAGAACAAAAATAACACCGACAACAATCAACAACAACAAAACATACCAAAAATTTACACAGCAGCTAAAACATGATCTAACAAGTTTCTAGAAACAGAAAACAACTCATTTTAATTTGTTATGAATTTTCTAGGAATTTTCTAAGCTAACAATACACATAAAGCATCATTTAATTAATTAACAAAATTTATGAACAGAAACAAATCTAAAACCTATCCTGATAATTAGTACACTAAAAATGAAAATTTACAAAATTGGATTTACTGGATTTGGACAAATATTGAGATAGATATGAATTTTCTAATTTGGAAAATACATAATACACCATTTAATCAATAACCAGATTTTTGCTACCAGAGACATGGGTGAAACCAATTTTAGTAAATAATACATTTAAAACGAAAAATAACAGAACTGGTTTCAAGCGATTTGGAGAAAAATTGAATTAGTTATGAATTTTCTAAGTTTAATTGAATAAAAGTGCAACAGAAAATACATTTCAGAAATACTAAATCATTTATTCCCTTCTACCAACGCGCAGCTAGCCACAGTCACTGACAGCGGGCCCAGCGAGAGTGCTGACTAGGACAGCCCGCCCGCCGAAGGTGACGTCGATAACGTATTAGGGGAATACGTTTTCATATTTACCAGACGTACTCACCCTAATCGATACCGTGAAATACGCCTGCTATTAAGGAAGACGTATTTCATTACTTTACGCCAAAACCCTAATCGACCGAGAGGGCCTACATGTCAATGACTCAGAGGATTTTAAACCGGTGCAGTTTAAGATTCTAACCACGTTTTATCTCTGAGGGCCCACAAGTCATACTCACATTTCAAAGAGTGCTTAAACGCTAAAGGCAGGGTTATCACCTAACCCGCCGGCGACTTGCTGGAGTCCCCGTGCGCGGGCGCGACGGCGAGGCAGCGGCCCGTGAAGGAGAGGCGCTCGGGCTCGAGTGACACCTCAGTGCGCAGCAACCTCACGAACTCGTTGGTGACGACGCGGAGTCCGATGGTCGTCGGAATCGGGCTCGCGACGGCCGGAAGCGGAGACGAAGAAGATACTTCCGAGGGCGAGCCACTACAGTCCACGAGAAGACTTGGGGAGGCGCACCTAGAGATCGCGATGGCACCTGCAACGAAACGCCGACGATCCTGATGGCGGAGGAGGACGGTGGCGCCTGGAATTGATACGGCGGCGCTTCACCGAGTTTGGAGAAGAACGCGTCGCATTCCCTCGGTAGAGCATCAAAGGACAAAACAAAGCCGCCGTAAGACTCAGTGGAGCAAAGCGATCAAAATGGACCAAACGCCGAGGCTAGAAACTCACCGGAACGTGCCGAAGGTTGCGGAGTCGCAGCTGCCGGACGCGGAGACGAAGAAGTCATCCTGGCGGTCCAGTGGGCGACAAGGACCCGGGGTGACCAAAATGGACGCGGCGAGGAGAAAGGAACACAGCGGTGGGGTCTCGGGCTCGAGAGAGGCACTAACACGGCGGCGGCTTCAGCTCCGGCCGAGACAAAGAAACGGGCGGAGAAAGCACGAGGAAGCAAGGGAGAAAAAGTGGGTGAGCTCAGGGGTTTTATGGGGTCACGACGATGCCTCACAGCCGGACACGAGGGCATCAGGGTGGCAGCGACGAGGTACGTGGCACGCATGCGCGATCGCCGGTGCGCTCGGCGCGACGGAGAAGACGAGGGCGAGCCCGACAGGTGGGTCCGCACGTCGGCGGCGGCGAAAGGTGGTGCGAGTCGAGTCCGTGCGGCCACGATCGGTTGGTCGTGGTGCGATCAAGATGATGCCGTTCATTGGATCTCAGATGGATGATCGAGATTTGATAGGATGTTAGGATGGTCCGATTGTTTCGGGTGCACGTGGGTCGTGCGATCTGTATCGGACGGTTGCGAGCGATTGGACTCAGGCGGTGCTGTTAGGCGGTGCGATCAAGCCGAGCGACACGGTCGGACTTGAACTCAAGTTGGGTTTGAGCCCGAGGAACAGTAGTTCCAGAGTTGAATTCAAAAGGCTGAGCAGGTTTGGGGACTTTTTAGAGATAGCTCCAGAGCTCCAAAAATTCCGAAATTTTTATGGTAGCTACTTTGGACAGAGAACAACCTTCCATAAATTTTCCAGAAATTTTTATGCAAAGAATTGTTCCCAAGAAAAATCACAAGCTGCTGCCCTATGAGGTTGACCAGATTTCAAACAGAGTTGACTTGCTCTTTTGAAATAGCAAATAAAATCTAAAAATTGTGAGATTTTTCAGAGAGGTAGATAGGATGATCAAGATGATAGGAAAAATATTCCTAGAGGATGATCACAAGTTTGAGGTTGACAATTTTGTTGACAGCAACTATCATCCACAAGAATAAATTCTAGAAAATGGAATTTGGTTAGGGAAAATTTAGAAAACTTCCAAATGATTTCATGAGGCATCAAAAGTTTTTATTTCTCCTCAAAATTTTACATTTGGAACACAAACCCTAACTTAGGGCTATTACACTCACTTCTGTGAGTTGTGCTGTGGTAGCCTTAGAGGCGTCTAGCTTGGCGGCCCGGTCGGTTGCCTTGTGGGTTGTGTGGCTAACCGGTCGACTTTTGTTCTAGCCATCTTATGGCACCTTTTGCTTCCGCTGTCATTCTTGTATATGGTTCTATTTGGCCGGTCGACTCTCTTTTGTAATAACTTTACTTTATGTATGTCGTTGTTGAACTTAGTGATGTATGTTGTATGAAAATGATGTGTAATTTTGTGATGATGTGCATATGCCGTAATTCTGGGAAGCATATGTCCATCGAGGCTTAGAATGTTTAATTAGTAATGCTAGAACCATTTGGAGGTTAAGTGTTACTAGTTAAATATTCGGTCCTCACAAAACTTCACCTGCTTGGCCTCATCAGTGGCCACCACAGCAGGAGCGTACTTCGCAAGATGGTTAAACTCATGGAGGTACTCAGTCACAGATTTGCACCCCTGTTCGAGCGCAAGGAACTCCTTCTTCTTCAGCTTCATCAGGCCGGCGGGGACATGGGCCCGACGGAAAGCTGATCTGAACTCCTCCCACGAGACCACGTGTCCGCGGCCGCATGGCGAGAAGTTCTCCCACCATGAAAGCGCCGCACCTCCAAGCGATGAGATGCAAAAGTGCGCTCGCTCCTCGTTATCGAGCAATGTTGAGCTTCCGCTCAACCAGACGCAGCCAGTCGTCCGCGTCCAGGGGATCCTCGGACCTGGAGATGGTAGGAGGCTGAGTACGGAGGAACTCCGCAAGCCCCCCACGAGACTGATGTCCACCACCTCCAGATCCAGAGGCACCAGAGGGAGTGGACGTGTTCCTCGTGATGACCTCCAACACCCTACGGTCCTCCGAACGGTTGCGTTCAATATGCATAAGGACTTCAGCCATGGTCGGAGGTGGTGGAAGCTCCTCATCGGGACTACCCGGCTGATTCCGACCACTACGGGTCCCTCCAGCCATCCTGTCTCACTAAAACAAGTTAGCTACAACTTGAGACCCAAAGCACGGAAATCCAAACTCAATTAAAAGGACTCAAGAATAACCACAAAAGAGTATAAGACCATAAGTCACCAAATCAACTTCCCGAAACGACTAACCCGTATGGAAAGAAGGAGTAATCCTTGGAGAAGGCCAAAATTTCAGAACTCAATTCTAGCTCTAAACAGCCAAAAAATCAAGGTATAACCACCTAATAGAGTATAGGCATTTAGCTAATTTCATATCACTTCTTACCCTTTTATTCCCACAAGTTTTAGTTGAATTAACCTCTCACTTTTAACACTATTTACAACCACTAGCTAGCTGTCCAAATCTGCTCCTTTAAGCTTCTGGCCGAAACCTCATCTTCAGGAGCTTCTAATCTTCTCCCAAAACAGTCCATTTCAAGTTATACTCTCATGGTTCTCCCAAAACCAAAGTTAATCGATAAGTAGCTAGCTTTTGAAAGGAAGAGAGGAACAACTTTTTCAAAACTTAATCAGAGCAAGGAGAGATGAGCAAGCTAAGATAGATAAGAAGTAAAATCTGAGAACTTACTTAATCTTCATGAACTATTTGAAAGTAAGTTTTCAAAATATCCTAAAGGCGACCAAGCTAGGGGTTTCTATGGTCAGTATGGCTCTGATACCAACTTTGTGAGGACCCGGAATATTTAACTAGTAACACTTAACCTCCACATGGTTCTAGCATTACTAATTAAACATTCTAAGCCTCGATGGACATATGCTTCCCAGAATTGCAGCACATGCACATCATCACAAAATTACACATCATTTCCATACAACATACATTAACAAGTCTAGTAAAGGACATACATAAACTAAGTTATTACAAAAGAGCCGACCGGCCAAATAACGCAATATACAAGAATGACAGCAGAAGCAAAAGGTGCCATAAGATGGCTAGAACAAAAGTCGACCGGTTAGCCACACAACCCACAAGGCAACCGACCGGGCCGCCAGCTAGACGCCTATAAGACTACCACAGCACAACTCACAGAAGTGAGGCCCTTCAAGCTCACCTTCTTCCTCTGCAACAAATACATTTAAGCAAGATAACTGAGTACACAAAGGTACTCGCAAGACTGACGTGTGGAATAGCAGACCTATTCATATGCTACATGCAGGCTCATTTAAGTGGAGGTCGTATGTCTCATTTTGCATAAAACCAACTTTATTTGCAATAATGTAATACATTTTAAAAGCAAGTTTGCAATAAGTTTTAATGGATGAAATAACACGTAATACAATAAATACAAGAGTAACCACCTATTGGTGACCAACCCAATAGCCACCACACATAGCACGAATCCCAGATTCGTACCACCCATCAAGTTTTAGTTTAAAATGTTGTAGTCTAGTTCTCACGGGGCGTATCCGAGCGTGTCCATAACCTAGGACGAGGCTATTCGAATAGTTTTAACCCTGCAGGGGTGTACCAATGTACCCACACTTCAGACCGCCTTTAAGCCACAAAGCACACTTCTGAAGGTATGCCAGCACGGCTAAGTCCTACGAGCCGCTTTCCAATATTGTGCATTGACTACGAGCCGCTTGTATGGATAGAAACATATCCGCTTACATTGCAAGCCGAAAGACAACCAGCCATCACGGGGGAAGCCTTTCGGACACTACAATGCTCCCAGCACCATCCCTCCTGCGACTCCCTGCGACCCGAAGCCAATACACGCCAAAGTACTAAGTCAAGAGAGGTCCCATACCCTCTAGTGTGGTTAGCACGCAAAATGCTTAGTACGGTGGCGCAAGTAACTCGGTCCTTAATGACCCGGGAGCCATTCCAGTCACACCCAGAAGCACACCAATCATACCATTGTGCCCAAGTCTAAATTATTTTGTTTTCAGTTTTAGTTTTCATAAGTAGACATGGCATAAGGCTGAAATCATAAATCATAATAAGTTTTATGTGCTCAAGGTCATCGACAAGTCGATAACCGCCATTTCTACAGGAAGCTAAGCATGGCTAAGCAATTAATTCGCAAACTACTAAGTGACAAGAGCTCATCCACGAGTTCTAATCACAGCAATAACCTAGGCTCACGGTAGTGAAGAGTAATCATTTGCTAAGGAAATGCATCTACTAGGTCAACTAACGACAATAGTTTAACACAAACTAGCAGTGCATACATAGAGCTTGTAAACAACATAAATACTTAAAAATACAGGGATTAACATGATCAAACTGCTTGCCTTGCTGGGATGTGTCTGGCTGCAGAGGGGAGTGCTCGGGTTCAATATAATCTTCGGAACCTAACACGAAAAGGCGATAAAACCAATAAGAACGAAGAACACCAAACAAAACTCAACAGCAAAAGACATCCAAATCCCATGAAATTTATACAGCAGCTAGATGTTGATTTTAGACAATTTTAGGAACAAGAATTACTTCATTTGGACTTAGCATTAAAAAGTTATGGCTAAACTAAGATCTCTCAGCCAGGAAAACTCCTAATTAAATTAATTTCGGTTACTGTTCATGACAAAAATTTCTATAATGATCTAGAACCCAAAATTTTTATGGTAGGTAGTTTATATCATTCTAATCACAACAAAGTTGAGTTTACTAAATTTGGAGTTATAATGATTTACTTACGATTTTTCTAAGTTGCAAAACTAGCACACTACACTTCCCAGAAATATAAACATGTGCAAAACCTATTTCATATTAAAGTATGCTAACAGAGGGATTTTCTAGCATCAATTTTATATATTTAGGATTTACAAGGAATTACTTGTGTCTTTTACAACATTAAATGAATTTTAAACTGCTACCAATAAGGTTAAATCTATTGACATATTTTTTTGTTGCTGATTTAGGCCTATAACCATTTTTAGATTAAAGTTGAGTAAATAACAAAATTAATAAAGTTAAAACCATTCAATTTACAGATATACCGAAAAAGATATACATTTTCCAAGTTTTAATTCAATTCTGGAATATACAAAAATGGTTGAAAACAAGCTATTAAAGATTACAGAATTTTCTACCACAGAAGCATAGCTAAAAGCATTTTTATATTAAACTTTAGTGAATTACAAATTTATTACAGTTGGATTCATTTAAAAAGGATCTATTTTGAATTAGATATAAATTTCTAAAGTTTTTATACAATTTTTCAGATGACAAATAACTATTTACCAAAATAAAACAATACTTATCAGAAAGGAATCGACGTGGACAACTATGGGCCCTTGATTTGGAATCTAACGGCGCACGCGAGGGGTGCGCGAGAGCGACCCGAACGACCCAATCCATCACGACCGTCGATCAAGAATCGCAGGGTCCATAATGAGTGCGGTTCGGGCGACCCGAACAGCACACGAACCACAGCCGTCGATCATGAGATGAATGGCACACAAGGATGGGAGGTTCGGGTGACCCGATCGGCCCAATTGATCTGGACCGCAGATCGCAGAATGGACGGCGGACTTAGATCGAAGTTCAAAATGAAGCGCTGACATGTGGGGCCGCATGTCAGTGACTGTGAGTCACACACGCGAGCGAAGGAGGTCCTGAACGGTTGGGATTTACACGAGGAAGGTCCTGGGCGGTCAAGATCTCGCAGGGAGGTCCTGATCGGTGGGGATCTCACCGAGGAGGTCGTGGATGGCCAAGATCTAAGCGAGGAGGTCCTATGCGACAGGGTTTTAACGGGAGGGGATCTGGACGGCTCAAATTAGATCTAGGGAGGTCCTGAACGGTCCAGATTAAGGCGGAGGAGGTCTTAAGCGATAAGGTTCTACAGAGGGAGGTCTGGACGGCTAAGATCTCCACGGGGAGGTCTTAGACGGTGTAGATATGCCCAAGAGAGGTCCTGTGACTTAGCTGCTCCGAACAAGGACCAGTGGGAGGTCTTGAGGTGATTTTGCAAAAATGACCAAAGTAGGTCTTTTTGCAAGGAGGACCCCGAGGGTGGTTCTGAGGTGGTTTTTGCAAAAAGACCAGGGGAGGTCTTTTGCAAAGAGGACCCCGAAAGGGGTCCTGGGGGTGGTTTTCGTAAAATGACCATGGTGGTCCTTTGCGGAAACATAGAGGTGGTCTTAACGGCTGAGATAAGGCCTAGGGAGGTCTCAACGGCTAGGATTAAAACTAAGGGGAGGTCCTGAGACTAGAGTTTTCCCAGAAATGAATCTAAGGCCCAGATCTAATCCCGGGGAGGTCATTGACGGCCAAGAACAACCCGAGGAGGTCCGAGGACTAGTCGAAATCCGACAAAGTACAGAGCACCGTGTTGAGCTCGCCGGCACGTCGCCGACGACCAAGACCACGGCGGCGCTAACCAACTGTACGAAAACGTTCCTAATACTATTGCGCACATATTGGAACCACTCTCAACGGCGGAGCGGGCCTGTAACGCCGGCGAGCCGGAGAGGGGCGGAGGAGTGTTTTCGGCAAAATCCGAAAACGCGAAAAGGGGGCACTACGAGCTAACCTAGCTAGTGTTTAAGCTCTACAGGGCTAAAAGGAACTTACCAGGGCACAGGAGAGGTCCAGGGGAGGTCGAAGAAGACCCAGCGGTGGAGACCGACGCCGGCGCTGAGGAAGACAACGACGACCAAGGGCTCTGGGCACATAGAGGTAAACAGAAAGATCGCAATAAGCTTGCGATGCCCCGGGGATGATCCAGGAACAGAGGATTGGACGGAAACACTCACCGGAGTTGGAGACGACGAAACCCCCAAATTCAGCCGTGAAGACCTAGAATTTGAATTTCGGATTGTTCCTGGGAAACAAACCAAAATCAAGTTAATCACTGGGTTTCAGATGATCAGGAGGTCCAAGCGACAAAAGAAAAAGGGTCCAAGGACCACTGAAACACCCCAGTCGCCGGTGGAACTCCCACGGCAACAATGGCGGAGAAGCAAAACTCACTGAGATTTGAGTTTGGCGCTCAGAGAGTGAGCTGAATGTGTTAGCGAGAGGAAAGGAAGACTAGAAGAGGGCCTTAGAGCTTAATAAACCATCAAGCACGGCACAGAAGCGAAAGGGGGGCCTGAGATGAGCTACGGCGAGCTCAGACGCAGCTAAACTGGGAGCTAGGGGAGCAGAGCAGCGTGGAGCACAGCTTTGCTGAAAGCTTGGCTGCGTAGACCTACCCCTTAAAGTGTGGGCGTTGATGCGGCCGCGACAGGACAGGCCATGCCGCACACTATAGAGGTGCGCGGCGCGAGGAAGAAGACGACAGAGGAAAAGTGGAGAAGGCGGGAAGGTCATGAGCGTTGGATATTAATCCAACGGCTCAGATTTGAGCTGGCTTGGTCTAACCGAGTCAAATAACTTTAGGCTCGGGTTTGACTCGAGCCCAAGTCGGACTGAGACCAGGTTTTGAATTTGGAAGTTTGAATTGAGCTGGACTTTGAGGATTTGCTTGAGGTAGCAAAACAACTCCAAAAATTCTAAAAATTTTACAGGAGCTTACTATCTGGGATATTAGCCTTGTGTAAAATTTTCAGAGGTTTTAGTGGTGTACATTTTCCTCCAAAAATTCTACAAAGTGCTGAGCCAGAGTTTGACTAAAAATGAAACAGGGTTGACTGACCTCCAAATGTATTCAAACAATTTCTAAAAATGGTGAAATTTTTCAGAGGGGTCACAAACCATCCTTAGAACTTATGAAAAATATTTCCAGAGGATGATCACAAAGTTTGACATGATTTTAATTTTGGAAGCTCAAAATTTGGATCAAAAGGACTTGTGACTTTGTATTCCCATAATTCCTTGTGCAAGAATTGTTTGGTTCAACAGGAAATACATGATGTAAGAAATAGTTTTAATTTCTACTGATTTTCTTACATTTGAAACACAAGCTCAAGATTGGGACGTTACAAGTTTTCTCGGGCTCGCTGGTTTCTATCGGTGTTTTGTTCGGGATTTCAGCATTATCGTTGCACCACTAAATGAGCTTACAAAGAAGGGTGTTCCTTTTACTTGGAGCACTATACAACAACAAACTTTCGACGCTCTCAAAGATAAGTTGACACACGGTTCTTTGCTTCAACTTCCTGATTTCAGCAAGACTTTTGAATTAGAATGTGATGCTAGTGGCATAGGTCTTGGTAGTGTGTTAATTCAAGAAGAAAAACCTGTTGCTTACTTTAGTGAAAAATTAAGTGAGCCTAGTTTGAACTATTCTA
Organism: Ampelocalamus luodianensis; assembly: GCA_036346255.1. Taxonomy (NCBI): domain Eukaryota; kingdom Viridiplantae; phylum Streptophyta; class Magnoliopsida; order Poales; family Poaceae; genus Ampelocalamus; species Ampelocalamus luodianensis. Next base: position 63,105,396 of record CM070621.1, on the reverse strand, counting down.
CCTATGATAAAGAATTTTATGCTCTAGTTCGAACTTTGAAAACATAGCCCAAAGAGTTTGTAATACATTCTGATCATGAATCTTTGAAGCATATTCGAAGTCAAACCAATCTGAACCGTAGACATGCTAAGTAGGTTGAGTTTATTGAGTCATTCCCTTATGCCATTAAACATAAAAAGGGCAAAGAAAATGTAATAACTGATGCATTGTCTAGGAGATATACCATGCTTTCACAATTTGACTTGAAAAATCTTTGGATTAGAGACAATAAAGGAGCAATATATGCATGATACTGATTTCAAAGATGTGTTGCTCAATTGTCAGGAGGGAAAGGGTTAGAATAAATTTGTGGAGCATGATGGGTTCATGTACCGTGCTAACAAGTTATGCATTCTAGCTAGCTCCGTTCGTCTTTTGTTGTTATAGGAGACGCATGGAGGAGGATTGATGGATCACTTTGGTATGAAGAAGACCGAGGACATTATGACCCACCACTTTTGTTGACCAAAGATGAGGCATGATGTCGAATGCTTCATTGCCTGCTGCACCACATGCCAAAAAGCTAAGTCACGACTTAATCCTCATGGTTTATATATGCTTCTTCCTGTTCCAAGCACACCTTGGGAAGATATTTCTATGGACTTTGTTTTAGGGCTGCCTCAAACAAAGAAGAAGAGGGATAGTATTTTTGTTGTCGTGGATAGATTCTCGAAGATGACTCATTTTATACCATGTCATAAAAGTGATGATGCCACAAATGTTGCTGATTTGTTATTTAAGGAAATTGTTCGTTTGCGTGGTATTTTGAATACGATAGTTTCAGATCGTGATGCTAAATTTCTTACTCATTTTTGGAGAACTTTGTGGGCTAAGTTGGGGACTACACTATTATTTTCTACTACTTATCATCCTTAAACCGATGGACAAACTGAGGTAGTCAATAGAGCATTGTCTATTATGCTTAGGGCTGTGCTTAAAAAGAACTTAAAAATATGGGAGGAATGTTTGTCTCATGTGAAATTTGCTTATAATCGCTCGTTGCATTCTACCACAAAGAAACGCCCTTTTAAGATTGTTTATGGTTTCATACCTCGTGTACCTATCGACTTGTTACCTCTTCCAGCTTCAGAGAAGATAAATTTTGATGCTCAACAACGTGTTGATTTGATATTTAAGATGCATGAGACAACTAAAGAGAACATTGAGCTTATGAATGCTAAATATAAAGTTGCTGGTAGTCAGGGACGCAAGCATGTTATTTTTTAACCTGGTGACGATTTCCTGAATTAAGAAAGTCTAAACTCATGTCGCGTGTAGATGATCCTTTTAAAGTGCTTGAACATATTAATGATAATGTATATAAGTTAGACTTGCCTACAGATTTTGGAGTTAGCCCCACCTTTAACATTGCAGATCTGCGACCATTCTTGGGCGCGAAGGATGAGCTTGAGTCGAGGACGACTCCAATTCAAGAAGGGGAGGATGATGAAAACATCACTTCTACTGATATGAACACTCCTCTTGCTGCTGCCATGAATGATATGCAAGGTCCAATTACTCAGGCACATACTCATCAACTAAATTATCAGGTAAATTCGTTTCTAAGGCTGAGTATATTATTTAAGGACTCTATGATGCTACCTGATGGAGATGATTTGCTTGTGCTTAGTAATCTAGGAATGGACAGCAAGGAGTTGATGTGCATCAAGGAAGGAGACGGCAATAACAATGGCCACAATTCCGGCGAGACCTTCAGGACTTTAAAGCCACCCTAAAGGAGATGAAAAATTTGTGGCCTCCAACTCAAAGAGTTTCGGCCACCCTGTACTTGGTGCTGTGCCACCTTTTCTTTAGCCTATAAGGTTTGTATCTGAGACTTCGCCCATATAGCCCATATGCTGGTCGGCCACCCCAGGGGGATGTGGGGACCCTGGTAATTATCTCCATAAGACCGAGATTAGACAAGGTCTTAGGGACATAATTACGGGTCTCCGGTAAATGAATTCCAATTTAACTCTATCCAAGTGAGAGGCTTAGCCGAATACTAGAGCCTCAACAATCATGCGCGCTGCTCCTTTGCGAGCGCTATATGATTGTCGATTCTCTTTCGATTCGAAGCACTACACTTAGTGAGTTAAATGGGGATCCATTAACAATGAGTATGACATATATTGGCTCCCAAGATCAACGACCAATATACTCATACCCTCATCCAACGTTGGTTACATCCATACAACGCATACAACAAGAGATAAAAGACATCTTGCATAATAGTCAAAGTCTACAACTTATTACATACGCCGACCGCCAAATTCAAACTAAAGTATCAAGTAGCGTGAAGTAAATAAATAAAGCAAAAGACCAGTAGTGGTATGCCCATCACCCATCAAAGAACCGATCGGGGTTAAATGGTAAGACACTACTCGTTAGTGTCACCCAAGTCAACACTAACGAGATCGTCATACTCATATTCTTCCTCACTGAAAAGCCAAAGAAACATCCGGTGAGTACAAGTGTACTGCAAGTCTTACACAAATAAAAATAGTTATGCATAAGGGTCATTCAAAGGATGGCTCATATTGGTTTAGTTTTGCAAAAGAGACGCAACAATTAACATCCTACACATATTAGTTTTTCATGTGCCCCTTTAAAATCAGATTTGAAGTAGAAGTAAAGCATATGGTAAAGCATTTCAGTAATAAACAATTTAATCATACAAGGACCAAAGTGGCAGCCCACTTTGATGTACTAAACACATGAACATCCCGTTCATGACGAATACCAAGTTCAACCAAAATTTTAATTGAAAGTCTAACAATAGTAACTCCCGAACTCAAGCGGTTGTCCATAACCGTGGACACGGCTATTCGAATAGATTGATACCTGCTGGGGTGTACTACTTTACCCACGCGACTTGATTAGCCCGTTAGCCTCCGGATGCCTCGAATATAGCACACTTCCTATGGTGTGCGGCCGGTAAATCAAGATATGGTCGTTTTAGCAAGACGATTCCATTGGCTAAGTCCTCAACCTGGGCTCCTAGGAACATAAGACGTTACGGCCTTTATGCCCTATCGGCCCCAAAAGGAACATAGGATTTCACGGTCCTATGCCCTTACAATTACACCACCGTGGGACCCAACACAACAAAACCTTCCCCCTACTTAACCATACGGCTCCCAACCGCGTGTGGCAAAGACGAGTGTACTTGAATTAACGACGTTACCAAAGTTCGGTCCTCAATTGTCCAGACAAGTCCTTCCACTTACCCAATGCTCGTGCACAAAGCACCATCACTAACCAACACTTGTCCAGACCAAAAGCTCATTTAAAAATGACAAAATTTAACTCATAGAACAGCTACAAAGATCTGAAGTATAAATCATAAAATGAGAGTTGTGTTTGTCCCAAAACCGCCGGGTTATTCCCGACGATCGAACTACCGTGTCTAGACTTGCATGGCAAAGCAATTCTATAACCCATAATTCACACATCCTATCTTAAGCATATAGGAGTTGGCATAATTCAAGATTAACCTCAAGCATAGGACATAACTAAACTACACATCACAAAAATATTGACATAATCAAAATACCATGCAAGCAATTATCATTGCACTAACTTAACCAAAACTGGGATCAAATATGATGCAAAAGAAAGTTCAAATGATGCTTGCCTTGCTGGTACGAAGAGCTGCTCGCTCTCGATGAGCGTAAGTGTCGATATCAATATGCTCAGATCTATATAATTATAACACCAAATAAATACCGAGAAAACAACTCAAAAACCAAAATGCTCAAAAATGCATGATTTTTCTACAGTAGTTAGGTTACGATTTTAGAGAGATTTAGGTAAAATAAATATTCCATTTGGAGTTATGAATTGGAAGTTATGCTATTTTGAATTTGTGTTTCATTCACCTAAGTTATGTAATTTAATTATTTGGCCAAAATTTGTAGAACAATGGTGGGTAAAGGATTACATAGGTAAATAGGTAATATTAATACAAGTTCAGAATAGTTGAGTCTGTCCCATTTGGAGTTTTTATGATTTAGTTATGTATTTTCAAAGTTATCACCTTTTATAGTATAACAATAATGGAATTAAAGATTATATTCTCCCAAAATAGTTTCTGTGATGAGGTAAGATGGAGACCATTTTTAGAATTAAGTTCACTGAAAATGAAAATTATCAAAAGTGGTCTCACTGCTTTGGAGTTTCTACTAATTACTTATGCATTTTTGAAGTTATCATCCTTTTCTTTTGTAATAAGAATAGTGTTTATAGCTTATTTTTCCAAAATAATGGTCTCTGTTACAGAGACATATTTGAAACCAATTTTAATATAAAGTTCATTAAATATTAAAATTATCAGAAGTGGTTTCACTTATTTTGGAGTTAAAGTGATTTAGTTATGCATTTTAGAAGTTAATATCAATTTTCAGTGTATAAATAAACTGATTTCGAATTTACTAAAGTGATTACTACTTTTCTCACCGAGCACAGCGCTAGCCGCGGCGGCTGACGTGCGGGCCCCGAAGTCAGGTTGATTCGGTCAGCCACGCCCCTTACAAAAGATCTCGACCCGAGATCTGGGTGGAGAAGAATTTGAAAGTTTTCATTAGGAGTTATAATTTATGCTGTCTTGATTTCCTTCAAAGATAGTGTTGACATGTTATAATTTACATATGTTTTACCTTCCATTTCTTGATACGAAGGTACTTCATGTTGAGAAGAGGTCTGGATATGCCGCTCGCATCCGGTCTTCACGTTCCCAAGTTGCTTCATCTTCCGTGTGATTGCTCCATTGGACCTTGACGAACTTGATGTCACGATTCCTCGTCTTGCGCTCGGTTTCTTCGAGGATACGAATCAAGCTCTCTCGATAAGATAGATCGGGTTGCAAGTCGAGTTTGTCCAACTCGGTTGCTTCCGTTGGGACTCGAAGACATTTCTTGAGTTGGGAGACGTGGAAGACGTTATGCACGTCTGAAAGTGATGGTGGCAACTCCAACTGGTATGCCACCGATCCCAACTTAGCTAGAATACGGAAAGGTCCAATATAGCGAGGTGCTAATTTACCTTTGATTTGGAAGCGACGAACTCCTTTCATAGGAGAGACTTTAAGATAAACATGATCGTCCACTTCGAAACTCAACTCGCGACGACGACGGTCGGCATATGACTTCTGACGTGATTGAGCCGTCCTAAGTCGTTCACGAATGACACGGACTTGTTCTTTAGCATCTTCCACCAAGGTTGGGCCATAGAATGGCCTCTCCCCGGCTTCGGACCAGTTCAAGGGTGTTCTACAAACTCTCCCATACAATACTTCGAATGGTGACATCTGAATACTGGATTGGAAGCTGTTGTTGTATGAGAACTCGGCAAACGGTAAACATTTTTCCCAACTATCGCTGTAGGATAACACGCAAGCCCAGAGAAGGTCTTCCAAAACTTGGTTTACCCTCTCAGTTTGTCCATCCGTTTGCGGGTGATAAGCGGAGCTAAAGGTTAGGTTGGTCCCCATTGCTTGATGCAAGCAGTTCCAGAAATGAGAGGTGAATTGGGGACCTCTGTCTGAAACAATCACCTTTGGTACACCATAGAGACAAACAATTCTTGAAATATAAAGTTCTGCTAGTTTGGCCCCGGTGTAAGTGGTCTTGACAGGAATAAAATGGGCAACCTTGGTTAAACGATCCACAATCACCCATATAGAATCAAATCCAATTTTAGTTCTAGGAAGGCTGGTGATGAAATCCATGCCAACTTCTTCCCATTTCCACTGGGGAATGGGCAGGGGATCTAGAGTACCAGCTGGCTTCAAATGCTTAGCCTTAACTCTTTGACATAGATCACACTCGGCCACATACTGTGCAACGTGCCGCTTCATTCGGCTCCACCATAGTTTCTTTTTCAAATCTTGATACATTTTCGTACTCCCAGGGTGGATAGAGAATTTTGAGTTATGAGCCTCCTTGAGAATCAATTCTCTCAAGTGGCGATCAAATGGTACCACCATACGGTTTCCAAACCATAGAGTACCTTGTGCATCTTGCTTAAAACATTTAGCCTTGCCTTGTTTCATTAGTTCTAAAATTTGAGCCACTTCTAAATCAGTTTTCTGGGCTTCCCTAATCTGGTCCTCAAGTGTGCAAGTCACACTAAGGGCTGCAAGCGAACCTTCTTCAACTATCTCCAGGTGTAGGCCTTGCAATGCAGCACATATACCCGCAGAAAAAGGAGTTACCGACAAACAGTTGCATTGAGATTTTCTGCTCAATGCGTCGGCCACGACATTAGCCTTCCCTGGATGGTAATGGAGTCCCATATCATAATCTTTAATCAACTCAAGCCATCTTCTTTGTCTCAAGCTCAGGTCGGCTTGGGTGAAAATATATTTAAGGCTCTTATGGTCGGTGTAGATCTCGCAACGATTACCGATGAGGTAATGTCGCCAAATCTTCAAGGCATGAACTACAGCCGCGAGCTCTAGGTCGTGCGTGGGATAATTGGCCTCATGGGGCCTCAATTGCCTCGATGCGTAGGCCACCACTCGGCCGTTTTGCATAAGCACACAACCGAGCCCATGGCGAGATGCATCACAGTAGATATCAAAGCTCTCGTGAATGTCCGTAGAACAAGCACGGAGCTTCACGTGCATTCTTCGTGGTTTGGAAGCTTTGCTCGCATTCTGCTGTCCACTCAAATTTCTTTTCTTTCATTAGAAGTTGGGTCATAGGCTTTGCAATTTTTGAGAAATTCTTGATGAACCTACGGTAGTACCCCGCAAGTCCAAGAAAACTACGAATGTCAGTGACGCTCTTGGGTTGCTTCCACTCAAGGACATCTCGCACCTTACTAGGATCAACAGTGACACCGCCCTTAGATAGGATATGACCCAAGAAACTAACCTCTCGAAGCCAAAACTCACACTTGCTGAATTTGGCATACAGCTGATGGTGGCGAAGCTTTTCTAACACTAGTCTCAAATGTTGCTCGTGCTCAAGATCAGACTTAGAGTATATAAGGATATCATCAATGAAAACCACTACAAACCGATCCAAGTATTCCATGAACACCGAATTCATGAGGTTCATGAAATAGGCTGGGGCATTGGTCAAACCAAAGGACATGATTGTGTATTCGTACAAACCGTAACGAGTAGAGAAGGCGGTCTTCGGAATGTCCTCGGTTCTAACTTTAATCTGATGGTAGCCAGTAGCCTAACCTCAAGTCAATTTTGGAGAACACCTGAGCTCCACTAAGCTGGTCAAATAGGTCATCGATCCGCGGAAGCGGATACTTGTTCTTGATGGTGACCTCATTCAACGGACGGTAGTCAACACACATCCGTAGACTCTTGTCTTTCTTCTTGACAAAGAGAGCCGGGCATCCCCAAGGTGAGGAGCTAGGCCTGATGAAACCCTTGTCTTCCAACTCCTTAAGTTGTTCTTTCAATTCAGCTAGCTCATTGGGCGGCATCCGATACGGCCTTTTTGAGATGGGCGCGGTACCGGGTGCAAGCTCAATGACAAACTCTACCTCTCGGTCAGGGGGCATGCCTGGAAGTTCCTCAGGGAACACATCAGGATACTCACTCACTACTGGGACCTCCTCTAGCGCGAGAGAGGTACTCGCCTCTAAAGCATATAGGTGAGAACTACCCACTAAAGGTGCAAAGACGACCTGGATGCCGTCCTCGCTAGTCACTGAAATAGACCGCTGGGCACAATCAATCTTCCCCTGATTCTTAGATAACCAATCCATCCCTAAGATAACATCAATGCCCACTGAACTTATCACTATTAAGTTTGCTGAAAAGTTAACATTTTGTATTTCAATTTTTACATCCCTGCAGACTTGATCGGTGTAGAAAACCGACCCTGGGGACTGAATGTGATAAGGCGGGTGAAGTGTATGTATCTTGAATTGGTTAAGTGCAGCATACTCGCTTTTAATAAAAGAATGAGATGCTCCAGAATCAAATAAAACCGATGCAGGACATGAATTAACAAGTAGTGTACCTAGCACGACGTCAGGTGCGTCGGTCGCCTCCTCTGCTGAGATGTGGTTGACGCGACCACGTGCATGCTGGTGGAGCAGGTGCTGCTCTCTGTGGTGGTGGCGGTGGCCTTGCTCGAGCTGGGGCTGGTGGTGCTTTGGAGCGAGTACGCCCGGTATCCCGCCGCTTGGCGAGGCACTGCGAAGCATAGTGGCCCTGACGGCCACAGTGGAAACAAGTAACGCCGGGCTTGTATGCCCCGCCAGCTATGGTCTCGGGCCCCCGCTGTGCTGCTGAGCTGCCGGTGGAGAAGGTTGTGGAGGTGCCACAGGAGACCTCGATGGTGCTGAAGCTCGGGCACGAGGTGCCTGAGGTACTCGGCGCGCCGCAAAATCGCCACTCGCCACCGCCGCCGTCTGTAAAGCCTTCCTCCTCTTCCTCGACTCATCCACTGTCATGCTCTCATGCTCCACCACTATCGCCTTGTTGACCAGATGCTGGAAACTCCTGAAATCATGTGCAGCTAAAACAAGCCGCAACTCCTCTGACAGTCCATGGAAGAACCCGCCCGCGCGACAGCGTGTGTCGAGACGTTGTCCGAGCATACCGCTAAGTAGTTGAAATCATGCAGTACTCGATCGTCCTCCGCCCGTCTCAAGGCAAGGCTGCCGCCGCTTGATAAGCGGCACTCCTTCGGTATATGGGCCTCTAACGCTGCCCTCGAACTCGTCCCAAGTCGGGACGTGGCGGTGGCTGCATGGCGTAATAACTATCCCACCATGCGCCGCCGCACCCGCCACCGATAGCCGCAAACAAGATCCTCTCAACTCCGGTACATCGCGCAATGTTCGCTTCTTCTCTATGTTGTGCGGCGGTCTCGCCTCCATCGGGTCCTTGCCGCCGCAAATGTCGGAGGGTTGGTCCGCTGAAACTCAGCGAGACCTCTGGACGCTCGGTGTGGGATAGCTCCCCCTGCCGGAACGGGAGCTGGGGCGGTGTTACGTACGATCGCCTCAAGCATCCGGGTCTGGTCCATCCGGTTGCGCTCAATCATCATCATAAACTCGACCATGGATGGCGGCGGAGGGAGCACCTCCTCAGGCGGTCCGCCCTGCTGGGACGGCGGCTGAGAGGGCTCGCCATGCTCAGACGGCTGCTGGGATGACTGTCCCTGATCGTAGAAATCGCTCAAGGGTGCTAGACGGGGTGCCCTAGATGGGGAGCCTCTGCCGCGCAGGGCTCCTGATCGCGTAGTCGGTCCTGTCATCCTGTATTAGACAAGGATGGTTAGTAAATAAGATAAAAGCCATTACTTGGCTATACATGCACAATCGATATCAAAGAGCATGCAAAATATAACCTCAAATGGAACACCAAACATTAAGCAACATAAACCAAATCGATACAACTCCGTACATAAGCGCCCGCAGGCTTAAGATTACAACTGAAATAGTAGGGTTTGCAAATAAAACATAATCGTTCGACATCTACTACTCTATTACATAATTCTAAGGATACAAGCTCAAACATAGAGCTCCCTGCCCTAACAGCCTAGATATTATTCCGGTCAAAGTTCACCAGAAAGTCATCGAGCAGGTGGTATCCAGGGGATCCTGTGTCTTCTGGGTCTCCTGGGTTGGTGAGGCGTAAGGGGGATCCTACGCCGATGATATGGCCTCCTACTTGGGAAGACGATAGTCGTGGCGCAGAAATGTATGGTGAAACCTCATTAGCGCCATACAGCACATTCGGACGAATGAGCCTCATGTCATGCATAAGCTGCAAATGCTCCTGAGCTATAATGAGACGACGACGCGTCTCCCATAACTCATGCACTATGCAGCGATGCATTTGGTCCATTACGTGAACCAATCTCGCCAACTGCCTGACTTGGGGGTCCTCCCCAAACTGGATCCTAGCAAACGAGTTCATGTCCCTAGCGCGTGCGCGCATCGGAAAGTGATCATATGGGGGCTAGGCTAACTCTGTCAGGTCGTAGCGAAGACGACTCATGGCCACCAAAGCCACTTCTTGCAACGCCATGGCCTCAGAAGTACCACGCGCTTGGAAGCGGTAAGGTATGCTCCCCGTGACTTGCCTAGCAACGATATCTATCACTGCCATAAATTCCTCCATTCCTGGTCCTCGATCACGGCGGTAGATGGAATAAGTGGGCTGATATGTGAAGTTCGCTCTCCACATCATGTCTCGCAGCAACGCCAGGTATCCCTCCACTCCTTCTGCTTGAGTTTCCCGGACAAGGTACTGAGGGTCCATCTAAAGGCAAGAAGGCAAGGTAAGTTAGTTTCATAAACCAAAACAGGATCAGGAGAGAAAAGATACTAAGATGGATAAGGAATAAAAGATATTCTTAACTTAAACTTTCTGAAAATACTTTGATAATTTGCAAAAATAATTTGTCCAAGGGACTTACTAACTTAACGCCAGTGCTACCTCTAACCTACACACAAGATGGCTCGATACTAACGCGTGGGGACCCGGTAATTATCTCCATAAGACCGAGATTAGACAAGGTCTTAGGGACATAATTACGGGTCTCCGGTAAATGAATTCCAATTTAACTCTATCCAAGTGAGAGGCTTAGCCGAATACTAGAGCCTCAACGATCATGCGCGTTGCTCCTTTGCGAGCGCTACATGATTGTCGATTCTCTTTCGATTCGAAGCACTACACTTAGTGAGTTAAATGGGGATCCATTAACAATGAGTATGACATATATTGGCTCCCAAGATCAACGACCAATATACTCATACCCTCATCCAACGTTGGTTACATCCATACAACGCATACAACAAGAGATAAAAAGACATACTGCATAATAGTCAAAGTCTACAGCTTATTACATACGGCCGACCGGCCAAATTCAAACTAAAGTATCAAGTAGCAGCGGAAGTAAATAAATAAAGCAAAAGACCAGTAGTGGTATGCCCATCACCCATCGGCAACCGACTGGGGGTTAAATGGTAGCACACTACTCGTTAGTGTCACCCAAGTCAACACTAACGAGATCGTCATACTCATATTCTTCCTCACCTGAAAAAGCCAGCAAACATCTGGCTGAGTACAAGTGTACTCGCAAGTCTTACACAAATAAAAATAGTTATGCATAAGGGTCATTCAAAGGATGGCTCATATTGGTTTAGTTTTGCGAAAGAGACGCAACAATTAACATCCTACACATACTAGTTTTTCATGTGCCCATTTAAAATCAGATTTGAAGTAGAAGTAAAGCATATGGTAAAGCATTTCAGTAATAAACAATTTAATCATAAAAGGACCAAAGTGGCAGCCCACTTTGATGTACTAAACACATGAACATCCCGTTCATGACGAATACCAAGTTCAACCAAAATTTTAATTGAAAGTCTAACAATAGTAACTCCCGAACTCAAGCGGTTGTCCATAACCGTGGACACGGCTATTCGAATAGATTGATATCCTGCAGGGCTGTACTACTTTACCCACACGACTTGATTAGCCCGTTAGCCTCCAGATGCCTCCGAATATAGCACACTTCCTATGGTGTGCCGGCCGGGTAAATCAAGATATGGTCATTTTTAGCAAGACGATTCCATTGGCTAAGTCCCTCAACCCAGGGCTCCTAGGAACATAAGACGTTACGGCCTTTATGCCCTATCGGCCCCAAAAGGAACATAGGATTTCACGGTCCTATGCCCTTACAATTACACCACCGTAGGACCCAACACAACAAAACCTTCCCCCTACTTAACCATACGGCTCCCAACCCGCGTGTGGCAGCACGAGTGTACTTGAATTAACGACGTTACCAAAGTTCGGTCCTCAATTGTCCAGACAAGTCCTTCCACTTACCCAATGCTCGTGCACAAAGCACCATCACTAACCAACACTTGTCCAGACCAAAAGCTCATTTAAAAATGACAAAATTTAACTCATAGAACAGCTACAAAGATCTGAAGTATAAATCATAAAATGAGAGTTGTGTTTGTCCCAAAACCGCCGGGTTATTCCCGACGATCGAACTACCGTGTCTAGACTTGCATGGCAAAGCAATTCTATAACCCATAATTCACACATCCTATCTTAAGCATATAGGAGTTGGCATAATTCAAGATTAACCTCAAGCATAGGACATAACTAAACTACACATCACAAAAATATTGACATAATCAAAATAGCATGCAAGCAATTATCATTGCACTAACTTAACCAAAAGCGGGATCAAATATGATGCAAAAGAAAGTTCAAATGATGCTTGCCTTGCTGGTACGAGAGCTGCTCGCTCGATGAGCGTAAGTATCGATATCAATATGCTCGGGATCTATATAATTATAACACCAAATAAATACCGAGAAAACAACTCAAAAATCAAAATGCTAAAAAATGCATGATTTTTCTACAGTAGTTAGGTTACAATTTTAGAGAGATTTAGGTAAAAGAAATATTCCATTTGGAGTTATGAATTGGAAGTTATGCTATTTTGAATTTCAGGTTTCAATCACCCTAAGTTATGTAATTTAATTATTTGGCCAAAATTTGTAGAACAGTGGTGGGTAAAGGATTACATAGGTAAATAGGTAATATTAATACAAGTTCAGAATAGTTGAGTCTGTCCCATTTGGAGTTTTTATGATTTAGTTATGTATTTTCAAAGTTATCAGCCTTTTATAGTATAACAATAATGGAATTAAAGATTATATTCTCCCAAAATAGTTTCTGTGACAGAGGTAAGATGGAGACCATTTTTAGAATTAAGTTCACTGAAAATGAAAATTATCAAAAGTGGTCTCACTGTTTTGGAGTTTCTACTAATTACTTATGCATTTTTGAAGTTATCAGTCCTTTTCTTTTGTAATAAGAATAGTGTTTATAGCTTATTTTTCCAAAATAATGGTCTCTGTTACAGAGACATGTTTGAAACCAATTTTAATATAAATTTCATTAAATATTAAAATTATCAGAAGTGGTTTCACTTATTTTGGAGTTAAAGTGATTTAGTTATGCATTTTAGAAGTTAATATCAATTTTCAGTTTATAAATAAACTGATTTCGAATTTACTCAAGTGATTACTACTTTTCTCACCGAGCACAGCGCTAGCCGCGGCGGCTGACGTGCGGGCCCCGAAGTCAGGTTGATTCGGTCAACCACGCCCCTGCCCAGCCGAAGACATGCTGAAAGCGTATTTCACGCAATGCATTTTCCAAGTATGAAAACGTACTATCGATTTTGCAACTAAAGTATTACGTTTTCCTTAACAGAAAGCGTACACTCAAAAATTACACAATCACTTAACCGGCTGTTCGGCCCCACACGTCATGGAGACTTTAACGCAAAACCCCAGCAGCTAATTAATGATTTGCCGACAAAGATTCATTTATTAAATACTAATCACCGCAATTAACTTCTAATGATTGGGCTATAGGCGCGGTCGGAGCATGCCACGCTCCTTCACGGCCGCGCGGTGGCTCGCCTGCCCTGCCGGCGCTGTGGTCCACGCCGGCGCACATGGAGACCAGAAATGGATTCCTGGTACCCTCACGAAGCTCAAGGGGGTGGTGGCGCCGACAGAGATGGCTCTGACCGCGGCTAGCCTACGGCAGCGGCGGTGACCTACGCTAACGTGCATGTGCCAACCTAGTTCATTTTAGAGCTGAATAACGCATGCTTAAGCTATGAGAGTGGTCACCAAGCTCACCGAGAGATGGAGCGCCGAGAAGCTTGGAGGTGAGATGCCCACAAAGAATGGTGACGGTGGCGGCAAGCTCAACGAGGAGGGTCGCTCTGGGCAAAATTTATGGAAACAAAGGTTGAGAAAGCTTGAGCGAGGCCGGAGATGGTCACCAAGCATGGGATCGAGGAATGGCTCACCAGATGATAATGTGATGATGAATAGTGCTATCGGCCGAAAAGAGCAAAGAAGGTCCAAATTCGGTGATCCCGACAAACATCGATGCAACAAGTTGAGGGGAAATCTTGATCATGTCCTAAGGCACAAAGTGACGCGCAAAAGAGAGGTCAAAACTCACCGGAGGTGACGAACACAAGGTGATGTCCACCGGAGCGCGCCCTGGAGCTTCACTGAGCACGAGGCTGGTCCCGGCTCTACAAAGAAAGTCAAGAGCTCGCATAAGCAAAAATGGAGATGGCAAGCAAAGGAGGAGCTGAGAGCACCGAAGGTGAGAAGTTTACCGGAGAACTGAGCTCAAAGAAGCTTCCCTCTCCTCTGTCAACCGAGGAGAAGTGAGGGAGAAGGAGGGGGTTGCGAGGGGTGTTATGCTCGGCGATGACGGCAATGGAGGCGGCGTGAAGAGGAGGTGGTTCCGGAGTGGCCAACGGCAGCGGCGGATTGACGGCGTCGAGTTGCCGTTTCTGTGCGCGTCGGAACGGCGCGGCCGCGTGGAGCTCAGCTTCTGCGCGAGGTAGACGAAGCAGCTGACCGGTGGACCCAACCGGTCAGTGGCACAGTGAGCTGTGGCTCGGGGGAGAGAGAGAGTTTCAATCGGGACCGTTAGATGGCGAATGGACGGATCAGATTAGAAAGGCGTTCGGACTGGTCAACAGGATGTGAGATCTGGACCGTAGGATGAGGATCTAACGGCTGCATGCGATATTACAATTAGGCGGTTGTGCTGAGCCACCTCGCCGAGTCGGACTCAAACCCGAGGAACACTAGCCTGGCTCGGTCTGAGTTTGACTGGGATTTAAATAGTTTGCCCTACTTTGACTGAGGCTTAGAAATAGAAATAAATTTCCAAAAATTATGAAATAATTTGTGGGGGTTCCTGGGAAGATATGGTTCCCATAAAAATTATGAAACCCTACTGTTCATATTAAAATTTGTGACATTTAAATTCAAACATGTTGTATGTCTATGAACGTTGTTTGAATTTTCATTAGGTTCAAACTAGTCCCAAAAATTCTGGAAAAATTATATTTATTCATGAGAATTAATGTAGTATTTGATTAAATTGGTTTCAGATGATGATCACAACTTTTTATCACTGATTCGAATTGAAATGTGAATTTTGATGTGTATGTTCACCCCAAATTAGATTTTCCAAGTACAATATATTATGGAAATGTTTTGAAATCAATAATGCATGCTAATGAAATACATATTAATCCATTTTAATTGGTTGGGCTGTGACAGGGGTCCATACTGTTCATGTGAATAGTAACTTCGTCGTGTGAATACTACCCCACCTTAGGGTTTCCACCTCCTGGCCACCCTCCTCATATAGGAGCCGCCGCCCTTTAGTAGAACTTGGGTTTTGTTAGATTTATTTCAGCTTAGGCTAGAAACACCATCGTTTGCTTGTACGGCTAGTGCAACTGGACGTTGTCTTCGGAACCCCAAATTACTCAATACATCTATCTTTGTTCTTCAATTCCTATTCAGCAAGTTCATTGCTTCATCCATTTTTTTTTGCTTGATTCTTGATTGCCTGTAGGAAAAGACCTTCGTGGTTAGGTCGATCTTGCTGCTGGCAAGGTCGATAACGAACGTGAAGTTGGTTCAGCGATCGCGGGTGCAACGGTCGTTGCACGGTTGTAGCCTGGATCGTGAGAGTTGGCTTCTACCAATCAAGTTGTATCATCCTCACCGAAAGATCGGGAAAACAGTCCCCATTAGGCGGTCCCAACGGTACCAGCAGTCAGGGCCTCAGTGGCTCACCACGGCGGCGTGACAAGTTCTAGCGGTAGCAGCACGTGGGGCTACAATGACGATGACGATGCAGCAAAGCTTTAAGCTAGCAAACTAGCACACGTGCGTGTATCTACGAGTAGAAGGGGACCTACTAGAGCGAAGAGGGAAGGCGAAGGCGATTGAAGGGTGGCCAGCGGCGACGACCTGAAACGGTGTGAAGTCTTTCCATAGGGGTGGTATCCTGAGAGGAAAAAGGGGCCAAAAAAGGTTGGAGGAGCACCAGGACCTCAATGAGGTGCTCAAGGCAAAAGGAATCGGGAAGGGGATTACTAGATGAGGAGCGGCAGTGGAAGTGGCAATCTTGGCCGAGAATGGTGAAGAAGGTGGCTTCAGCGAGTTCCTGCGGGCCAACGGAGAAATTAGGTGGTGGAAAAGATCTTCACGTTTTGGAACGCACGGTGACACGGGTGGTTATGGGAGGGTTCACAGGTAGCGGTGGTGGAAATGGTGACAGCGGCGCGACAACCAAAACGGGGCTTGCTTTTCTTTCGGTGAAGCTCGACGACAGAGAGGGAGAGGAGGAGAATGGCGAGGAGAGGGGAAAGGGCGAGGGTTGGCCTGGCTTATAAAGCCTTGGAAGTGGCAATTGAGGGCACGACACATCGCTGTGCCTATACAGTGGCCGTGCGGAGGACGAAGGTGGCATGGCGTGGTGTGCGGCGCGGCGCACATGGCGGGCACAAGTTAGGACACGTGGCAAGGAGAGGAGGGGAGCCAGGGGGCCGGGTCCGGGTGAGGTGCAGACATGGAGGCGGGTGCTACCGAGGTGGCGAACCGGTGGACGCGGCAGAGCCGAGTCGGGGGCGCACTCGGCACGCTCTGGGTGCAGGAAGGGCAAGTCGGGTGGTGTGGCCTGCTCGGGGATGGGCTGGGCTGAGCATAAGAAAATTGAAACTAGAAACTTTGAATCTGAGGGAATTTGAGTTGCACTTTTGAATTCCAAACCCAAAATGGGAAGTTAAAAAGATGCAATCGATGCGGTAGCCATGCTGGAGGAGTGAGAGCTAGACGTCAACATCTGCTGGTGGAAAGAGGCTCTGATACCAGAGTTGAACCAAAACGGCACACGGTACTTATTATTTATCTCGTCAGACGTGAACACTGGGTTAGTTACAACGTTGGCAACCCTATCTTGAATAAAGGGAATACAAGAGATCGTTTCAAATAGAAATGCTATCAGCGTAAAAACAAAGAAATCCCATCCTGTTAGGATTCCTTTCATCTATAAGCTCTGTTTAACAATACCTCACATGTACACACGGTAATACATAAATCCCTCACCATCAAAACCAAAATAAATAATTGTTTAACCTAACCAACACAAGCATGATACTCACTCTAGTTCATAGAAACAAGTTATTTTGGATTTCGTGCAGTCAAACTTCGAAAACTTTGGTTATTGATATCTTTTTAAATATTTAGATTACATATATTAAAATCATATGTGTAGATTCATCTTAAAAAGTACTTTCATAATGTTATTTTTTTTGTTTTAAAAATATATTATAATAGTTAGTAGTGGTCAAATTTATATTTTGGAGACCGTGTCAATGTCCAAACGACTTGTTTTTGTGAACCGGAGAATTTCCAAACGACTTGTTTTTGTGAACCGGAGATTATGTGCAGAGTAAAAGTGTGCATGATTTTGTGTAAGTTGATCAAATTAATTTAAGTTTTGCAGAAAGAAGGTTAGCGTTAGAGCCCTTAATAGATGGAAAATTAAGACATTTAGTCTGAACTAGTCCATTATTAACAAAAAAAAACTATTTTGATTTTATTGACTAGTCATCAACCCGTGCATCCGCACGGGCTATGTGGTTTCAACAATATTATGTTATTGATAATATAAGAAAATTTCCATTGGCAAACTTTGGTTCTCATTTCTTTTACTTTTTCTAATTGTTATTTATTTCTAATTTTTTGCCTCATGGCCCCATTATAGAACGAATATTATTATTTATGTGCATCCTAAGTACAAATACTATTAGTGTATGGGTCTACATATATATATGGAGTACACAAATTGTGATATTATAACATATATAAATTCAAAATTAAAATTTTAGTGTCCAGGCATATGTAATTCCATTGAATATGTGAAACTCATACTTATATATTGAAAAAATATATTTAGGAATTCATAATTAAAAAAAGATCATGTTATACGAATATATACAAAATCACAAATGTGAATTCCGAAACAATTGTTATATCTAAGTATATCAATTTGTAATTACAAATGGTAAAAATTGTTGCAAGAAAACAATAATATAATAGATTAAGAAAATTTAGAATTCTAACCACAAGACTATCACCTTCTTTGAGTTGATCATGGCATGGTGGGATTCAAATACGATACTACATGCAATCTATAATTTTAATAATTAAAATCCCATAGTTATGAAATTTGAAAATTAGATTTATTTTAGTAATTATGCAATTATAGATATTTGGATATAAAAATTTAGATCCAAGATTTGAATATCCGTGTATCTATGAATAGCTTCACAATTTTTCTATGTGGATGATAATTGCTTCGGGATTCTTTGCTGTTCACAGAGTCATAATTGTAATTTATATCTAGTACGTTGTCCATGGAGTCATATTTTGGTTTTTAGTACCGGACCAATATGCTCCATGCATGCGATCCGGAGTTCTATTTCTAGTACAAACTCTAAATTAAAAGCTATTCGCACCATATGGATGGTTAGGATTTTTCCTTCTTCTCTGATTAATGTGGGAATTTCTAGCTTTTTTCTTTTTCTTCGATTAATGTTGTTATTTCTAGCATTTTTACCTCTAAGATTAAATGAATAGAAGCATGAAATAAAATGATCATCAAAGAAATTAGAAAAATAGGCACCTAAGCCGGAACAACCATCACTCTGGCAATCTTGCATTCTTGTGCGAGGATAAATCCCAACAAATCCAAACCAAAACCAACACATACTAAAGTAAGGAAAACAGATAGAGAAGTAACATCCAGCTTACAACGCGAGGATGAGGATTAGAGATGCTCGCATTTAAATATTTCAAAATCTGGAACCAACAAAGCCTCACTTTTGGTCACAAAAAACGAACCCAACATTTATCGTTCATCCAGCACAATAAAAACACAATTTGTGATATATCAGTTTTCCATTATACATGAGAGCAAGGTATCTGTAATTTTGTATAGACAGTTTATCTAGTTCCGCAAAGAGAGAGATTATATAGAATGGTTCGAGTCGAGAATATTTACTGAGGAAACAAACAGTCCAAAAAGAATATCCATGGCATTCCAAATAACTCTCTGACTCTATTTATTTATGCAGGGACAAAAATGCGAAGGGCGGTTGTAGGATCATAATTTGTTTGCATTTCTTTTATGAATAATCGTTTGCCTTACTAAAGCATACATGACACCCTAATAGTACTAAAAGTACGTATACTGTTCCGAGGATAAATAGCCATGTACTTTAACGACGCGGAATCAACGTAAATGAATGAAATTAGAATTTAGCAGCTGAATAACCTGCGCTAATGTGATCCACCGTTGCATGCTGCATGAGGCTGGTACTGAGACCTACAAATATTAAGTGTAGTTTAATAACATATGCTGGAAGAGATAGCAAAATTTGAAGGGTGGAGGAGAGGGTTATAGATGAAAGAGAGAAGAAAAAACGCAAACATTCCGCTAAGTGCTAATTTCTCTATGAAGTAGCAAGCGTCTTGAGAGTTCTGAATACTGGCATTATCAGAAATCAGGAACATAAAATGTTAGCTATATCATGAATCGCAGAAAAAAAAACACCTAATTACCGTTGATCTATAGTCACATGACAACAGTGGATGTAAACAGGCAACCGTCTCACCAGATTCACCCTGGAAGAAATTGATTTCAGCGATACCAATATTATGTTCTGATTCCAATGCTTCATGAGTGGAACAGACTGCAAAGAATATTAGTGTAACTTGTAAACATAAGAGGTATATATATTACTGATTTCAAATAGCACAAGTATACCATACATAGTTAATTCTGTTGCACATCCAAGCTGCTGCGAAATAATTTTCTTCCCAATGGCCCGAGTTCTTAGAACTATAAATTTGACCTTTCTAACTGCAATTTTAGGAGCATGCCCAGACCTGAGCACTATTTAGTGTTTACTACAGCCTGACACTATTCGTTTCAGAAAGTATTTCGAGCTATATTTGGAACAAGCACAATGCAGAATATAAGTCGTGTTGAAATGCGGCAGTGATTCAGATGTACTCCTAGTAGAATTTCCAGAGTTCAAAAACAGTACATAAGTCTAACACGGTATACTTTTGGAATTTTGAGGACTTACCATATTGACGATTCAGAAATGCTGACAGCCCGGATGTTTGATAAAACGTAGTCTCTTGAGGATGCGGATCTTCCAAGGATTTCTTCAATGTACAAATCAAATGGGCTTCCTGCGTTCCTAAACAATCTGTGCTTAACATTTTATTCCTCCCTAGCGTAGGCATTTGCAAAACACATGTTGAAAGTACTGCAGTTCCAGTAGCAAAAGACCAACTGATGAATATTTGACATCACCTGAAAATTAGTGAAAAGTAAAACCAGTGAAACTTCTATAGGTTAATGAGATTATGGGGAAAGCGTACTTAATGTATATCTTCTTAAGAAATATATAATCAGTAATAATTTGACAACATTCACAGCAATAGGAAATCAAACAGTAGACATTTAATTGAGTTTTCTTACTTTTATTCTATATGCTATAAAGTCAGACATGTTTTTGTTATCATTCTGCATGTCCTGTTTCATTCGGAGAGTTGATGCATCCTCAGCAATCAACCCGCATCGCATGTCTTCAAATAATTTCAATGACTCTTTAATAGGTTTATCACCCCATGGACTATTAATCTTTCTTTCCCTGTATTCCCTGATTTGTTGTGTGGTCTGGCAAGCATATACCAGTTAGCATGCGCACAATCTATTTCTCAAGGACTCGATATAAATGTTCTTTTTCCCCTTTGTAACACGGACCTGCATGTAAGTTTGTAATAAAAAGGAGAGGGAAAAACCTGGTGATCCACATAGGCTAGCCCTTTCTATATTAACTCAGCTGCATGCTCAACGACTTCCTAACCTCTGCATTTGACCAAAAAAATGTAATAGCAATCCTACTTATTTTGAAAAAATATTTTTCCAGAAAAATATTTTTCCAAAAAATGTAATAGCAATCCTAATACACATGTAGCTTAATCTAACCAATTAGTGCAAATCTGGCGAACATATAGTGTCATTGAACAAAGTTTGCTAGAGGTACAATGCTTCCCTTACATTCAACAACATGACAAAGTGAAAAGCAATGAAAAGAAAATGACTAATGTATGGTTAGAACAATAGCTTGCTAGGGCCAAAGGAAAAATACAAAACCTATTCCCACAGAGGCAATCTACTATTATATAATAAAAGTGCATCACACGTGGGCAGAAGGTGTAATAGAAAATATACAAAAGCATATCCTAAAAAATTCCAATGCAGTAGAGGCATGTCAATGTTCATAAATCGACTGGAGCACTGGGCAATAGAATCCCATAGTGTTAATACTCTGACTGCGATTGTCCATTTATCCATTTTTTGTTTTGAATGGCTGAATGCACTTAGCATTGTATGATATATTGTGTAGACCTAGAAAATAAGGGAATTGAGAGTAAAAGGCAAACTGTTACGTCAAAAAAACAGGGTATCTAATTGATCACTATCAATTCATCACTATGTGCATCCAGCTATCAGCAATGGCCTGATTAATATATGAATGCAGTTTGTTAAGGTCAAATACCTGGGAAACGAATAGATTACATACTAACGTTCTTTTCCTGCTGAATATCTGATATTACCCCAGTGATGGCAACCAATGACTTTGAGCTTGTCAAATGGACCAAGCAGCACGCGCAATTTTCAATGAACAAAAAAGTTGATGAAATGGTTTGTGAAATGAAGGAGCACAAGAATAAAAACTGCAATTCATGTCTGTGTCTCTAGGAAGGAGATCAACATGCAAAAGAAGTGGCTTCAGTCGACAACAATAACAATATTCTAAAAGTGAGTATGCTTAAAAAACCACCTCTGTGATCACCAGCACAATCGGCACCTTCGACCGTGAAGGCGTCGTGGGCGAAAGGAGGAGGCGGGCGGTGGGGGCGGTGTGGGCAAAGAGGAGCAAGGGGCGTAGGGGGTGTTGCGGCCGAAGGGGAGTGGCTAGGGCATGGGGTGTAGGGAGGGAGGCGGGCGATTGAGAGGAGGCGAAGCGGCGGAGAGGAGCACGGGAGAGGGCGGAGCGGCCGGCCATGAGGCAGCGCAGGGGGCGTGGGAGAGAGGAGGCGAAGTGACAGCGGGGGGGAGGAGGTGCTAGCGAGGCGGTGCGAGGGAAATAGACGGGCGGTCGGGCGCGAGAGAGCGGAGGGCGAGACGAACCCGTGGCGGCGCAAAAGGGGAGGAAGGCGTGGAGAGAGGAGGTGAAGCAGCAGCGGGGAGGAGGAGGTGCTAGCGAGGAGGCACGCGGGAAAGAGATGAGCGGCCAAGCGCGAGAGAGCGGAGGGCGAGACGAATCTGCAGCGGCGCACAAGAGGAGGAAGGCAGGTGCGAGCGGCAGTAGGGCTCGGGTAGGCGGAGCGTTTGGCGCGTCCCCGATCAGACGGCCTAAGAGTGGGCTGGCGCGATCTGACGGCATAAACGGTAGGCGCGCGGACAAAGTCAATCGGATGTTCCTGAACCGAGCCGGAGGCCTTTCCAAAAAAATCCAAGGCGCAGGTTGCACCATAAGCTTGAATTGGATTGTTAGATTTCTCTGATTAATATGGGAATTTTTAGCTTTTTTTCTTTTTCTTCGATTAATGTGGGAATTTCTATCCTTTTTTACCTCCTAGAGCCTCCAATTAGTGTATGTATAAATTTGTTCTAGAACTTGCAAGCATCATTTCAACTGGAGTAAAATACAGATCAATTTGTCTGCCAAGGTAAACTACAGATCATTGGATAAAAGTTATCATTTCACTGATGAAGCTGGTAGTAAGTGATAATTCTTGATAGTGCATGGATAACAGCTCTTACTCTCAACTAGATGCTAACAAGCAACAAAAGAGAAAACAAACTGATAGCTAAATTTGATACTGCAGAGACCCGGTTACAAGAACACACCACACGAGATGAACATGCTAAAACTCAAATGATCATAGGACACTGGACGACAAGGTGTTCATGTAAGCGCTCCAAAACTCCCCTGGCCGGCGGCAAAGCTTGCATGCCCGGCAATGCTTCTCTGCCGTGCAGCAGCTGCCTAGATGTTGAGGTCCAGATACACGGCTCTCGGCGCAGCGGAGCTCGATGTGGTCGCAGGTGGCACCGGTTTGGCGTTGGGGACGGCCGGTGCTGGCATGGGGTTCAGTGGCCTGATGGCCGAGCTAACCCCCGGAGCTGGCACCTCTACAAGCTGGCCACCACCGGCGGCGGGGCGCACAGCGGTGGGCTGGATGTTTGGCGTCGGACGCAACCAAACCAGTTGGTCCAGTTCAGACAGCACATCGATGGGCATGTAGTGCATGGTGAGAATGAAGTGGTTCGGGTCCGTGCACACTGGTAAAGGCGCCGGCGGTGCGGCCAGCGGGAGAGAGGATGCACCTGTGCGCGCTGGAGGGGGCGGCAATGGGCCAATGCAGTCCTGGTAGGTGAACCCAGGAGGAGGGACAAGCCCGGGGATGTCCGACGAGTCGAAGGCGAACATCCGGCAGCAATGGATGCACGACACGGGATTGCCACCACCCGGGAGTGCCACCAGAGGCAGGACGCTATCGGGGAGCCCATGACTGGTCGGGGGTGCCACGGTGACCGGCAAGGCGTCGAGGCTGGGGAGCCCCTGGCTGCTCGGCGGCGCCACTAGCCCGCTAGGGACGCTCCGTTGGCTTACCGGCGGTGCCACCGGCAAGGCATGGACGAGCCCCTGCTGGCTTACCGGCAGAGCCGTCGGCACGGGACCCTGTCCGCTCGGGGGCGGGGTCGGTGCCGCGCCACTAACAAGTCGCTGGATTACCTGCACGCCTGACAGCGCCCTCCGTGGTGCCGGTGCTCGCGCCGGCGCCGGCGCCGTCGCTGATGAGGGGGTCGTCGCCGCAATCTTCACGGAGCTGGAGCCGCTGCTCGTCGCCGGCTTGCTCTCCATCTCGCTTTACCTAGCTAGCGATTGGGGGACGTGCTCGCGAAGGCCGCGGTGCTCAAAAGTAATTAACCGAAGGCTCTTGCTTCTCTTTGCTGTGGGGCGAGCCATCCCTTTGTTGGTATCTTGTTATTTATACACAAAAGGGTGGGAGGTGAGGTCATAATAGTTAATTTTTTCCATAGGAGCATATCTTGGAAACATTTATTCGTCTAAGCAACGTATATCTTCATATCTGTTGTTTCTGTTGCTTCCCCCTGTACAATTAATTAATAAATAAAATGGATGCACATCCAGGTGATCCATTAATTAATTCAGTAGACGATATGGTAAAGATTAACTCAGTGAAATAAATAGTTATAGATGTCACCAGCTGTTAAACACTCTGGGTGATTATCTTCATCAGAAGATTTCAGCATGTACAGCTGGTTTCCCTCCGCTCCTTCCGCCTTTTCGAAAAACAAAACATTTCCCTCCTAAAATACAAACCCAATATTTTGGAAACAAATAAATGTCGATAGGTCATCAATGTTATTCTAAATGCTTCTAAAGAAAACTACCTTTCGTGTGATGTTCAGAAAAAAGAACTCCACCGTCGGATCTCACTTAACACATGATCTCCCAGCCATCTGATCTACCTCATAGAGCTGGTCACATGGACTGTCTCGGCCCAAGGCACGACACTGTTGGCCCGGCCAGGCACGGCCTGCACTATTTATAGACCGGGCCAGCCCAGCACGATGACCCATGCCGTGCTTGGGCCAACACTCAAACACGGTGGACCGGCCCAGCATAGCACAAACAGTGTCGAGCCGTGCCAAGCACGGCCCGTTGCCAGCACGGCCCACATGGCCATGAGGGAGGTGCAGGCCACACTACTGCAGGTGCAGGGAGAGCTGAGAGGGAGCTGAAGAATCTAGATCCGTCATTATGAGTTAATGGAGTATTTTGGTAATTAATAACAATCATCAAATCAAGACTAGATCCCGAAGAATCTAGACCCGTCATCATGAGTTGATGATATTCAAGACAAGATCCCGAAGTAAAGAAGATCATCATGTGTTGATGAATATCAAGTCAAGGGTCAAGAAGAGGATGCATCATGTACTGTTGATGCATATCAAGATCTCAAAAAGGAGATGATCATGAATTGATCATCAAGTCAAGAGAACACCCATCATGTATTGATAGAGAGCACATGAAGAATGCATCATGGGTTGATATATATCAAGACAATAACCCGGACTTAGAGTAGAGATGTTCGTCATCAAGTGATCACTCGAAGATGGATGCTCAAGGCAAATGTATAATCGACTAACATAGGCTAAGGATGTGTTCCTATTCTTTTACCGGTCTCGGTGTTTGGGTAGAAAACCGAATTGCTAGTATAAGTTATCGTACTATTAAGAGGGGTTTTGTCTAGTAGTTTAAATCTCATCATGTGTTGATAGCTCAATCCCGCTTGCTCTAACTCTTCTAGGCATGATATTATTATTTGCGAATGTGTTTTGTAAATAGTTCAAAATCATGCATTAACTCTTTGTAGCATGAGACTATAATTTGCAAATGGTTGAAGTTCATGCACCTACTCCTTGTGGTAACTTGCCGATATTTGCGAATATGTTTTGCAAATAGTCGAGGCTCATGCATAATCCTTGTAGCATGTGACTATACTTTGCAAATGTGTTTTGCAAATGGTTGAAGTCCATGTACCTACTCCTTGTGGTATGATCTAAGTTATAAATGTGTTTTTCAAATTGTTGAATTTCATGCATCATTCCTTGGCATGGTCTAAGATTGCTCGTTGCTCTTTTCTTGGACTTAGGCTATGTGTTAGCTCTTTAGAGTTGTGGCATGATCTAAGTTATAAATGTGTTTTTCAAATTGTTGAAGTTCATGCATCATTCCTTGGCATGGTCTAAGATTGCTCGTTGCTCTTTTCTTGGACTTAGGCTATGTGTTAGCTCTTTAGAGTTGTGCTTCTTTATTTGATCAAATATGTTTGAAATTAGTTAAACAGATGGGTTGTGCAGCTCTCTGAATAAGCTTTCCATAGAGCCCAAGATCACTCAATTTCGACATCAAAGTCAAAAGTTATGACTGTTTTTTCGAGTGTTGTCTGTGCCGAAATCTAGGGCCGGACTGACCACCCCGAACTGACCAGAACGCTGGACTGACTGCCCTTATAAGGTCAGTCAACCTTTTCCAAAGGGTATGTTTTTTGGTTTTCTTCCACCCGGAAGCCCAGACTGACTGAGGGTCCGGTCTAACCGGACCCTGTGAGGGCGGACTAACCGGGAATTATCTGTAACGGACTAGTTTTATAGCCCTTGGACTATAGCCCAGACTGACCGGCCCTACGCCTGCGGTCTGACCTGGTTTCCCCGATTTTTAGCAGATTTTCCTTCAACGGTTAGCTTTTGTGTGTGGGCTATAAATACCCACCTTGGCTGGTTGGAGGCAACTTTTGGCATCCTGTTTCATTCTCTTAAGCTAGTGTAATCTTATCCTCTCAATTGTGCATGTGTAGCACCCTAACTCAACACGGAGCCTAGAATGCTAATAACTACACTAACTATCAATTTTAAAATTATTTTATAATAAATTATAGCAAGTGTATCACGATAAAACCCACCCATGGGTCACAATAACATAAGCATAATGATATGATAACCATAGTTAATTTACTCCTAGGCGCATAGCAAGGTAATAAACCAAGATTAACGCAAACCAATCGATTAAGTCTATTAGATGAATAATCAACTCTAACTTATCATCTAAGGTTATTCAACACCATCATATCCCAAATATAAATCATCATGCTAAAACAAAAATGTCTCATGTCCAATCAATCAAGTAATTGGGTATAGGTTGTGATTCCAAGAAGCGTCATCAACGGTCACCTAAAAACAACAACAGACCAAGAATGAGTCCAAGACTCAGCAAATACATAATAAAGCCATAAACAACAGTTTGTCAACCATAATCAAGGCTATCATCATTATCTATCTATTTAATGCTATTATCATACTCAAATAAACACACCATATTTCGTATAGGTAAAGTTGCATAATTTAATAATTTACTCATATATGCGAATGCACCATCATGCTCATGCTCATATGCATCTCAGCAGCTGATACCGGTATAGCAGAGTATTCACCCGTTGATGAACCACTCTATCCTTCACTCCCGTGAAGTCTCTACCGAAGTAGGATTTTATCTAGAGCACTCCGGACTAGTTATGTATCTTTCTCACCGACCTCACCAGATTAGTTACATGACTTTCTCACCGACCTGGCTCGTGCAACTCTTGTCATTATGAATGTAAATGATGCAACATCTTTAATTATTCATCAACATAATTTATCTGATTAACTCAATATCTCATTCTCATTAACAAAATATCATAATCTCATTCAATCTGTGTCATCAATATCATGTATAAGAATAAGCTCAACAAAAGCATAATAAATAGCATGATAAGTAATATCAATGATAATGACGAACAAACTATTGTTCACCACTCTACCATGTACTTGCCTCTTAGCCATTCGAAGCTGGGTGACAAAATTGTGGCACGGCGCATGAGGCTATAGTCCTTGAACAAGCAAGTAAACACAAACACACACTAAAAAACATCATCAAAATCACATCATAATAGCACCAACCCGTTACACTAATTGACCTCGCAAGTTTACGTCAAACCAACCAAAAATCCAAATCCATCGGACACACTACCCGCTGTCCCAGTAGTAAAACGACAAAAATCCAAATCCATCGGACACACTACCTACAGTCCTAGTAGTAAAACGACTCTAACTTATTCACACGAACTCCAATTTCAACCAACCATGACTACCTAGAATCCTCATGAAACAACCTACATTTTTCTAGTTTAACGAAACTTGTATTCTACTATTTTCTATCCTGTTTCTTTGCCCGAATACCATTTCAGATTCTGTCGGAACAGTCTAATTCACAATTTTATATCTTTAATTATACAACTTGAACATATATGAATAATATGAGCTCTCGAAACTACACAAGATTTCCTACAATATTCAAGTTGACACCAATATTTAATTTTAACAATTTCTACACGAAATTGACCCAACTACACGAAGTCTACCAACTACGTCCAGAATTTGGACAGCAGCCTTCCAGAGGCCACAACTTTTCGTTCGCTACTCCGATTTCAATGATCTAGACCTTCTTTGAAAGCTAACGCAATAACCTACCTTTTCTCTAATTACACTAAACTCTAATTCAGAGTCTAAATATCCTTAATCATCCCCGCAACGTTTTGCCCAAAACTTGACGAATCTGGACAAAACAGAAATCCGTCTTCCCATTACCCAAACGATCTACCGAAAGAACAACGACTAAATTTAGGGGCATCTAGAGGTTTTCAGATCATTACCCTCGAAGAACACAGAGCCAATCATGAAATCCCGTGAAATCCATCTCCTCCTCCCTTCTTTTCTTTCCTTCTTCTGGCTAATCTTCCTCTTCCTAGCCGATAGCAGTAGGGGGAGGCGGCGCTACAGTACCTCGAGGTGCTACAGTGTCACACGTCGCTACAGCACCTCGGTGTGCTACAGTACCACACGACGCTACAGTGCCGGTGGTGCTACAGTGTGCACTACAGTGCAAGAATGCTAGGGTTTGTATTTCCCCTACCCTCTTAAGCCGATTCCCCACTTGGGCCAAAGAGTTATGGGCCAAAGGCCCAAGTTCTAAAACTCCTTCCAAATTCTGAATTTTTCCTTTCTAATTATATTTAATTTCAATATTATTCATTTATTTATTGTATGTTTAAATAGGATATTACATTCTACCCCCCTTAAACAGAATTGACCCCGAATTGTACTTGTTGTTCTAATCACAAGAAGACCACAACTGAAATTAATCACAATTAATACGTACCTGATGTGAACAACTCTGGATTCTACTTGCGCATGCGAGATTCCAACTCCCAAGTCACTTCCCTCTCGGACTTATGGGACCACATCACCTTGATGGATACTAACATCTTACACCTCCGCACTCGTCTCTACCTTTTCAGGTACACTCAACGGACATGACTCAAAGGTACGGCCGTACTCATTGGTCAATAGCTCTAATGAAACCTCATACTTCAGATCTCTCAAGTACTCCCTTGACACGGGGTCATACAAAATGTTGTGAACGCTATCTTCCAAAATCCACGCAACTTCTAGAAACAAACCAATGTACCTTGGGCCAACCTTCCCTTTTGGTACCAAACCACACAACTTGCACATAACACATGGAACTCTTGTTCCATCTCTCAATCAATCTCTTCACATTAACAAGGAGCACCTTTTTTAACCAGGTATACACAACAGGACTCGCTTTAAATAAACTCTTTTACAAACAGAGCCCAAATAAAAATAAAGGTTTCTCATCACAGCCATGCATTACCAACTCCCCACCAAAACAGTCAAATGCAAAATCAAAGATTCATCACGAAAACCTTTCGACTTTCCAATTAGGCAATTTGCAAATAAACTCCACGTAAGCCGAAGGAGAAATCACTCAAATGCCCAAATCAAACATTTCTTTTATTTTTCTGAACTGGAAAAAACCACCATGCCAACAAAAGCCAATCAAATGGTACATGACCTTCGTCATAAACACACAACTCAAATAAGAATCAAGAGGGTATTTCACTACCCCAAAAATCGTTCTTTTCTCAATTTTTCTTTTAGGAAATAAACCTTCTCTCAAATCATGAGATTCCAAATCATTACACTAACTCTTTCCTCTAAACCAGCAACCTCAAAACAATACTCAACCTGACAACAACAACCACACTCATCTAGAGGGCTTTACTAATCCACCAAAAAGATACTCTAGTCCACTCCTCTACCAAAGGAATTATTTTTACAAATAATTTCCAATGCACCTCAATATATATTTCACCCACAATCACATCAACTCAATCCTTTAAGGAGAATGAACTTGAGATTCACATCACACACACTCATATACTACACCCAAAGGATCCTATCAATGACCATCATACTATTCGAAATCCACTTTTATTCTATTACTTCTACATATAATCATTGGGCAACCAAGATTCCAGCATAAAACACAAGCTCAATTTCAACATCCAATACTCCTACAATAAAATTATAGCATAGTTGATAGGAAAATACTCAGATTTGATGCCCACCCCACAATCGAAACAATATCATCAATCATTAAAATCAACAATCATAACTAATCAATTGATCGTCCAAAACAATTAATTTCACAAATCTTGGACACTCACTAAACAACATCATTCAATTTCACCTACACCATCTTGCAAATTACACAATCGCAATGCCTTAACTAGTTGACCAAGATTCAAACTTTTGATAATTCCAATATTCCATCAACATGAACAAATGTTCTTGGATCACCATTCACTATAGTTCCTACTAGATGTAACAAAAATTAGTTTTATTTCAACGACAATCATTCCATTTAAAGTAAGTTCCCTCCAAGAATTATATCACACAATTAATTCATCCTCCAATGCTCCTCAAATAACTTGCAATCCAAGGTCTCACAACATCCTATATTTGACCACTACTAACCAGTTACCACTATATACTCTATAAGGTTTTGTAAAATAAATCAATCATTCTTTTTTCAAGAGAAGATGCAAATAAAAATAATTTTTCAACACACAGAAAAATATTTTACCTTTCGCAGTAAATACAAGACTAAGAGAAATAGTCAAATAACAAGGATCTCGGGAAAGCAAAAGAGGAGACCACAGTTGAGGACATAAGTCCCACAAGAAGAGAATATCAAACCTCAACCAATAAGAATAAAGTATTACTTTGGAAACTCGAGAAACTCTTAAGCGACAACAACAGAAAAGTTAAACGAACTTCAATAAGTTGCAAGTTACAAAACTTAACTCCAACCTCAAATGCTTCTACTACACTCTTTCCTTTAACAAAGAAAATATTTTTCTTTGATTACAACATCACTTTGTCACCTCAAACAAGAAGAGCTTTTAAGACCAAATTACCTTAATCACTTAAAAACCAATAGAACTTTCTAACACATCGCTTTGCTCCACAAATTTCAGATACCACATAAATTGTGAACTCCAAAAGATCACGAATACAAAGCTCAAAATATTTCATTTGAGTGATACCCCGAAAAACGATCCAATTTACTCTCTTTCTATAAGAATCAACAACACCGTCACATGTCACAATACCTTACAAACAATCTTACTAATATCAAGAATAACAGACTCTTAACAAGAATCATCATAGTCTACTCTTCCACTATAAAGCTCTCCAGAAACTCACCAAATTGTTCCATACTACTTTATCATCCCATCCTCAAATTGAGAGTCTACCAAAACTTTACAACCTCACTACAACAAGTGTTTTATTCTAGAGGTGATCTACTACACAAATTAAAAGGTTCTACCAAAACCCTCTCATCAAGGACACACTATCATCCGATAATTCCACAATCATGTAATCATAAGCCACCTATTCAATCACATCAGTTCAACTCTTAGTGATGTTGAACACCAAACTTCAACACACAATAATTGCACTTCAACGATCATTGTTATCAACTGGCTTCATCATGAAATCTAGTTTCTACTTACTTCCCTTTGCAAATCACATGAATTTTTTTTACAAACACATATTCAGCTGTTCCTCCTCATGTCCAGATTTTGGTGCAAAATCTCAATAAAACTTCAAGAATCGTAGCCTTCCATCGATCAAAGGTCTCAACAACACTACAACCAAATTCGTCCAATCATTCTAGCTAGAATTAACTATCCAGAAACTCCTCACATAAATTCTAGATCCACCAATATTCAATCCCCTCAATCTTTTGTACACAATTCCAACAATTAATCATACTATATATGATCACTAAGTATCCACAGAAAAAAAAAATAACTTCAAGATTAATATCCACTAAGGCAATAATATAACACCCTCTTAACTTAACCATCCCAAACGGTTAGATTATTCTATTGAGACCCATTAATCCAATTTATCTAAGATATTTACTAAATTCAACAATCCTAATGATCAGACTAGTTTATCAATGTCCCACACTTCTTAATAACACCCAAATTTCTAGTAGGTATGGACATACTGATGAGGACATCCCTAACTTGGATACAACCGCGCCTACACACACAGCTGATCCACAACCAATGTTACAAGGACCAATTACTCGAGCTCGTGCTCGCCAACTTAATCACCAGGTGAATTCGTTCATAGGGTTATATATTACTGAGAATAGATCGCTACCTAATGCAAGTGATTTAATTGTGCTTAGGAACATGGGAAAGGACCAAGGAGAGGTATGTGGAGTCATGGACAAGCATAGGAGGCATAATAGAGGACATCACGTCACTTTGGGTCCGAGCCAAGCAAGAGTTCGAGTTGGGCTCGTTCTGAATTCGAGTTCGGACTACTACGACAGCACTAAGTTCAAACGGCCGTAACTTCTTCATACGGACTCCGTTTGGGACGTTCTTGGACTTCATTGAAAGCTTATCAAGTCTACTTTCCAATGGATCCAACCTCAGCTTCAAATTCCAACCGAGCTGGCCACAATAAACAAAAAAATCCACGTCTGTTTTTTACTGAGTCAAAAAGGGTGCTGCGCCACCTCCTCTTGGGCCCATGGGCCTTGTAACCCTAGGGGCGTGCGTCCACTTCTCTGGCCGCCACCCCTGGTCGTCTTCCCATATAGGAGCCGCCGTCCCCCTAGCTAGAACTGGGATTTTGTTGAATTTAGGTTTAGTCATTGTGCAAACTTCTGTTCTTCAGTTGTGTCGGACGACCACCTGTCAAGACAGCCTTCGGGATCCCACTTTTGTTTTCAATACCATCTATACTACAATCTTATTCGCAATATCAGATTGCATACATCTTATTCTTGCTAGTTCTTCGATTGCTCGCAGGAATTGAACCTTGTGTTCAGGTTGATCGCGCTTCCAGCACGGTCAATAACGTCGCGGAGTTGGTTCAACGATTGCTAAGGCGCAAGCGTCGTCGTACGGTTGTAGTCGGATCGCGAGAGTCACCTCCACCCAAAATCGATAGTTATCAATCTCATCAAAAGATCAGGCACCCCGTCTCCATCACATACCCTTAATCACAGTTCATCATGTAACTACTCTAAGACAACATTAAATTTATCAACTTCACTTCTAAGGATCTTGGTTAAGATCGATTATGCACCATGCTACAGACCCAACTTGATAACTCATACGTTATCAATTTATCCTCTATGCTTAAAACCTCTCACTTAACACAAATATGTAGAGTCAAACTTTCTTCAATGAATTTTGTAAAAGATAATTTCCATTATCTCAAACACCAACCGAATAAACGGGTTACGATTGCCAACAAGAAGGTAGAACTCTCATAAAAAAGAATAATATTGCCAATAACAACATTTACAAGTAGCAAGAATAGCTCAACAGTCGGAAAAGACAATAATTGCTCTATAAAACAAATAGAGACCAATTGAAACCCATCAACTGCATTGTAACCACTATCCAAAGAAAGTTCATCAACTGCAAGCGGTTGTAATCATAATAACCACAAACAAACTCAAGGAAAACAACAACTTTTGAAAGATACTCATCCCCAACCTTTTTAACTAAATTATCCGGGGTAAACACTTCACTTTTCCCGTACCACAAACAGTGGTACAACCTGGCCATACCTATGGCCACAACCATAATCTCTACCTCTCGTCATAGCTATCAACCAATCAACAACACACAATAGGTTCAAAGAACCAATATCAGCTCATACATCAGTATAACAACATATCGAAAGTGTAAGAGCAATACTTGTCCCATTCCCATCCTACTATGCACTAGTGTGTCAAATTTTAAGTTAATTAACCATTAACAAATTTTAGTTAATTTTACTAGTCCTAAAACAAATATTAGCAATTTTAGTTTACCTAAGTTCTTAATCTATTCACCACGGACCTAAAGCTCGCTCTGATACCAACCGTAGCACTATGGCCCAACACGGAGCCTAGAATACCACTAACTATCAATTTTAACATCATTTTATAATAAATTACAACAAGCGTATCATGATAAAACCCATCCACAGTCACAATAACATAAGCATAATGATATGACAACCATAGATAATTTACTCCTAAGCGCATAGCAAGGTAATAAACCAAGATTAACGCAAACCAATCGATTAAGTCTATTGGATGAATAATCAACTATAACTTATCATCTAAGGTTATTCAACACTATCATGTCCTAAATATAAATCATTATGCTAAAACAAAAATGTCTCATGTCCAATGAATCAGGTAATTGGGTGTAGGTTGTGTTCCAAGTGCGCTAGCCTTTCCCGAGTGAAACGTCATCAACGGTCACCTAAAAAACAACAATAGAGCAAGAATGAGTCCAGGACTCAGCAAATACATAATAAAGTCACAAACAACAGTTTGTCAACCACAATCAAGGCTATCATCATCATCATCTATCTATTTAATGTCATTCACATACTCAAATGAACAAGCTATATTTCGTATAGGTAAAGTTGCATAATTTAACAATTTACTCATATATGCGAATGCACCATCATGCTCATGCTCATATGCATCTCATCAGCTGATATCGGTATAGCGGAGTATTCATCCATCGATGAACCACTCTATCATTTAATCTCGTGAAGTCCCCACCGAAGTAGGATTTTATCTAGAGCACTCCGAACTAGTCATGTATCTTTCTCACCGACCTCACCGGATTAGTTACATGACTTTCTCACTGACCTGGCTCATGCAACTCTTGTCATGATGAATGTAAATGATGCAACATCTTTAATTATTCATCAACATAATCTATCTCATTAACTCAATATCTCATTCAATTCGTGTCATCAATAAGCTTAATAAAAGCATAATAAATAGCATGATAAGTAATATCAATAACAATGGCGAACAACCTATTGTTCACCACTCTACCATGTACTTGCGTCTTAGCCATTCGAAGCCAGGTGATGAAATTGTGGCACGGCGCATGAGGCCACAGTCCCTGAATAAGCAAGTAAACACACATACTCAAAAACATCATCAAAATCACATCATAATAGCACCAACCCGTCACACTAATCGACCTCGTAAGTTTACGCCAAACCAACCAAAAACCTAAATCCATCAGACGCACTACCCGCTGTCCCAGTAGTAAAATAGCTCTAACTTATTCATACGAACTCCAATTTCAACCAACCAAGACTATCTAGAATCCTCACGAAAGAACCTACATTTTCCTAGTTATAACGAAACTTGTATTCTACCGTTTTCTATCCCGTTTCTTTGCTCGAATAGCATTTCAGATTATGTTAGAACAGTCTAAGTCATCATTTTATATCTTCAATTCTACAACTTGAACATATATGAATAATATGAGCTCTCGAAACTGCACAAGATTTCCTACAATATTCAAGTTGACACCAATATTTAATTTTAACAATTTCTACACGAAATCGACACAACTACGCGAAGTCTACCAACTACGTCCAGAATCTGGACAGCAGCCTTCCAGAGGCCATAACTTTTCGCTCACTACTCTGATTTCAATGATCTAGACCTTCATTGAAAGCTAATGCAATAACCTACCTTTTCTCTAATTACACTAAACTCTAATTCAGAGTCTAAATATCCTTAATCATCCCCGCAACCTTCTGCCCTAAACCTGATGAATCTGGATAGAACAGAAATATATCTTCTCATTTCCCAAACGATCTACCGAAAGAACAACAACTAAATTTAGGGGCATCTAGTGGTTTTCATATCGTTACCCTCGAAGAACACAGAGCTAGTCATGAAATCCCGTGAAATCCTTCTCCTCCCCCCTTCTTTTATTTCCTTCTGCCTTCCTCTGGCTAATCTTCCTCTTCCTGGCCAGCAGCAGCAGGGGGAGGCACGTGCTACACTACCTCAGTGTGCTACAGTACCTTGCATCGCTACAGCACCGCGGCATGCTACAGTACCACACAGCGCTACAGCGCACGCTACAGTGCAAGAATGCTAGGGTTTGTATTTACCCCACCCTCTTAAGCTGGTTGCCCACTTGGGCCAAAGAGCTGTAGGCCAAAGGCCCAAGTTCTAATACTCCCCTCAAATTCTGAATTTTTCCTTTCTAATTATATTTAATTTCAATATTAATCATTTATTTGTTGTATATTTAAATGAGATATTACAGCATGTGTTGCACCTTGTGAGCAAAGGGAGACGCTCTAGTTGCATGTGTTGCAACTAGAATTGGATTGAGCATCCAATTGTGCTTGTGTTGCACTTGGTGAGAGTCAAGCAAGAGGCTTGGCTTATTACTCTTAGTATTTGCCGATGTTGGGATACAGGTAGGCTATGCTAGCTGATAATTCAAAAATTCTACCACGTAAACCAGGATGCCATGCAAGCAAGAGATCATATATCGTTACCACCAGATGCGTAGAGTAGCGGAACAAACGTTGGAGCAGCCTGGTCCAACAAAGAGCACGTTGATGTAGTGGTCGTAATCGATCTTCCACCATAGTCGATCATCCTCATAGTCGATCGTCTCCTCAAAAAACCAATCAAATTCCTTGCCAAGGTCGCAGATCGTCCTTAAGCGCAATAGCAACCGCAATAGCGCTGCGCCTCTACGGTGTCCACACATCCAGGGTAGGAATGTCGTACGCCGATGTGCCAGCACCAAGTCGCACGGGAAGGCTCTCTCAAGAAGATGACGGCTAGGGTTTTGGAGGAACAACTCAACTCACCACTTTTGTGTGTCTTGTATGTTATGTTAAACCCCTCACTTCTAATAGCCTCAAGCATCTCCTTATATAGTGCCCGTGACGGATCCTATCCGAACACGTTTGGCGAATCGTATCCGTACTGGTTTATTCCAACCGGTTAAGTGCGTGACCTGTTAAGTTCATGCGTAGTCGGTTGTGACCAGAAACCTTTTCTGACTACGAATCGTTGGCGGTACCTAGCAGGAAGTAACGATTCCCGAATACAAACAAATTATATAGGACGAACCTTAATGCAATATGATCTACAAACAGGTCCTTATCACTTACGAACAGCTCGTATCTAGTCATGACCAGTCCATATTTAGTTACGACCAGTTTGTAACTCCTTATGACTAGTTAGTGATTATGTTCAACCAGTTTACGACCAGCTTGTATCTGATTGAACTAAATGACCTTCTTGTGTATTCTCCCTTTGTCTCACGATATCTGGTTTGAACTCCAGGTGAGATATTTGTCATCCATAGACTATTCAATACTTTCTCGATCAAGTGTCAAATAACTTCATGTGGTCGAACTCTTCGACCACTAGTGGCATGGATATGCACTTTCGTTATCCGACCACATCAAAGGTCCCAGAGATATCTCTCCTGTTTTGTTAGGAGGGGTAAATCTCATATTCGACCAATCATATTCCTCCGCATGTTTGATAGCATACCTGAAAGCTACTTTTATAACTACCCAGTTATGAGTAGCGTTTGACAACCCCTAAGAGTGCTATTACACATGTAGAAAACCATGCTGATCTCAGGTCTAAGGATTATACATCATCATTGCTTGAGACCAACTGATAACACATAAAATTATAACAATCTCAGCAGTGTCTCAAGGTGGGTCAATCCAACCCCATGTTCTCTAACATGTGTTCACATTATTGATTCGATATCCCTATATCCATGACCATTGAAACATGGTCATCAATCAATACATGTGTTGGTTGATAGAGTCACTAGTGTCCCGACCAGTGACATTTGACTAGGGATACATTTAGAACGACGTCATCATAAGTTAAAAGAGCTTTACTAACAAGTCACATACTCATTAATCTTTATAACTGATGATTCATTCAAGAAACAGAATAACATTTATTTAATAACTCATAAACATAAACATGATACAATCATCTCTATGATTGCCTCTAGGGCATATCACCAACAGCCTACACCTAGACGACGTGGAGGCATCGTGGTCCAGTGATCTTCTCAAGAAGCTTGTGAGAAGGCCCATCATATTGTGAGTGGTTTGGTACTCGTCATCTCCAGAGTGGAGGAAGAGCAATCCTCAGTGGATCGAGGTGTTGCTTCAAGTTGTGAGCTAATCCAATTGGTTTAGGCTTATCTCAGAGGAGTTGGCTTAATTTGTAGAGTCGGTCCAAGTTCATTTGAGCTTACCTCAACGTGGATTAGGGGAGATCGGTAAGTCTTCGAACACCACAGTGAAATATTCTTATGTCATTGTGGTTTGCCTTCTTGTGCTTTACTCTATTGCAACTTATATTTATAGAATTAAATTGCTTACATGTATTTGTATATTTGCTATCATTATCAATAGTCTTAGATTGTTGGTGTACTTAGTTAAGACTAGTTGATTTAGGTTTTAATTATGCAAAACTGAATTGATTTACAATTCTGCATAAAAATCAATTGTAGCCTTAGAGATTTTTAGAAACGACTATTCACCCCCTCTAGTCGGCCTCCTCAATCTTATAGGAGCGCCGAGACCACGAGGGAGGGAGGAGCACTGGAGGTGCAGTTCTGGCAGCTAGCTGGCCGCGAGGGAGGGAGGAGAAGCGGCGAGGGAGGGAGGGAGGGAGGGAGGAGGAGGTGGCGCCTGCGTGGAAGAAGGAGGGAGGAGGCCGGGAGGGGGCAGCATGGAGGAAGGAGGGGGGAGGAGCGGCGCGGCGAGCCTGCGAGGGAGGGAAGGAGCCAGGAGGAGCAGCGCAGTGTCGATGTGGAGGGCGGGGGCGGTGGGCGAGCTCGAGGGCATGGAGGCGCGGCATCGCAGCAGCGCCAGCAGCGGTGGCATGTGGCAGTGCCGCACATGGGCAGGGGCGCACACACAGGGGAGGATAAGGGAGGGGTGACGCAGGCAGGTGGGAGCCTGGCACGACACGGCCCGATGTAACATCCCAATTTTCTGAGCTTAAAAATCTTTTAATAGTTAGTAGGGAGAAAATTCACCATTTGGATTCATTTGAATTTAAATTCAAAAGCTTAATATTGGACTTTCCAATCAAAAATATTTAATGTGAATAATCCCAACATGAACATTAGCCAAAACTATTTTATTTGGGTTCTATGTGCTCAGTTATATTTTCTAGATTTTTCTAAGTTCATTTGCTATTTTTCTATTGCTTATTTGAATTTCTGGTATTTTCTAAAATAGAAAATCTATTAAAAATCTCAGTTAATCCTTCGGGCCGAATTCCAAAACCCCGGCCCGTTTCCCTCCGCCGCCAACCCAAATCCCGCGCGAGGCCCAGCCCCGCGTGCGCGTCGCCTCCAACTGACATGCGGGCCCCGCATGTTAGTCTCTCCGCCTTTTCTCTTTCCTTCCAAGCGCCCTGCTTGTTCTCCACCGTTCGATCGAGGATGAACGGCTGGATGTGCACGATCGATGCGGGCTATCCGAATGCTCCATCCATTTTGGGCCGTTCGATCTAGGATGAGCGGTCAGATCCTTGAGTCTGTTTCGTAGTTGTGTCGTTTCACGCGCCCGTGCCGAGCCACCCTCGCCGATAGGTGGGCCCCGACCGCCACGTCATTGTCATCTCCGACGCGGACTCTACCTTCCGCCCGATTTCTCCGCCGCCGCGCCGTGTCCTTCGTGGACTCGCCTCCCGAGGTTATTTAAGGCCCCGAGGACCCTCGTATCCCGCACCCCGAGCCTCGCCACCTCTGAAAACCCTAGACGCCACGAGTTCAGTGCCGCTAGAAACCCTATACGCCCCCTTCGTCTTCATCTCCGACCGAGGAACCCTGCCGCCACCGCTGCCGTTCCAGCCCTCCTCGTCACCACCGGACCCCATCTTCGGGATCGCCGTGTCGCCCGCACCTCGGCACCACCCTCATCTTCGCCAGAGGACCCCTCCAACGCTGTTGCTGTCGAGCCCAAGCCTCAACCTTCGCTTCGACCTCGCCGCCGACCACCGCGTCGCCCTCGACCACCCAGAGTTGCACCCAGAGGTTCGCAATAGCGAGAGCTACACGCCAGTACCACTCACCGCCAGTGGATCGCCGCCGTTCGCCGTTGTCATCGGTTTCCGAGCGCCGCCGCTTCTGTTGTCGTCCACGTCACCGCCACCTCGCCGCCATGTCAGCACCGCCGCCTACGTGTCGCATGTGTGGCGCCCGATCATCGCCCACGCACGCGCGTCTTGGCGATCCACCGTACAGATCTAGCAGGCTCGGTAGACCTAGTCTACCGTGAGCCATCTCACTGACATGTGGGTCCCACATGTCAGGATTTTCTGTTATTTCTTTTAATTCCCGAAATTCTTCACTGACGTCAGCATTGCGCAATAATCTGATTTTTCTTTAGAGAAATAATTCGAAAAATCCAGAAAATCCAAATTAGGGTTTCTTTTAGATTTAAAACTTCCAGAGCTCATAACTTTTGCATCCTAACTCCGATTGAGCCCATTCAAATTCCTAAATTTATCTAAATTTGAGCTTTATTTATCTGAGATTTTTATTTAATTTTTAGAGCTTGTTTTGCCTCTGTTATTTATTTGTTTTGTTTATTTATTTCGTTTGCGAGTAGACGTCGATTCGTCGGGGAATTTCGTTGAAGAAGGAGCACCCCAAGATCAAGATCAGTACATAGACCTTTTCCAAGGCAAGTCATACCTTTGATCATCTTGAACCCAGTTTTCAAATTACTTTGTGTTAAATTATTATATCCTACTTTAATTATTTATTTAAATGCTTTGGGCATAGTTATTATCCAAATTTGTTATCACACCTTGGCCTTGTATGTCATAATTCCTTGTCACCCTAGATTGGTTACTAGTTGGTAATATTATAGCACCAACGTGGGTTAGTTAGATGCGAGTACAATTGCTTAGCCATACTACGAGTCTCACATCTCATGTAAGTTGCAATTTATTAAATGTGACTAAGTGACTATGGAACTTTGTGTAAAACTGTGTGCTATGTGTTATTACTTCATGATGGCATATGTTGCACTAAAACCAACTAGGTGGTAAAGGATTTAGACTGAGGCAAGTGGTGGAAGCTGTGTGATATGGTGGGCTTTGTGATGGGAATGATAATCTTTGTGACTTAGTTAGAACATGGAAGTCTTGCCTTGGTCAATTAAGGACTTAACTTTGTGCGCCATTGAACTGAGCCTTACTGTACGACCACATGCTTGGTATGGGACGGGCCTAACTTAGTAAGTTATGGATTCTCGGCATTGATGTTCAGGTGGATAGGTTAGGCTGTGTGATAGGGTGGAGGTGTGACTACTTAGTGGTTGCATCGCGGGACGGTTCGCCGCTTCCTTGTCCAGCGGTGTGTGTTATGCCAAAGCGCTTCTGTTGGACCGAAAAGGCGACTAGAGGGGGGGTGAATAGGAGCACGATCTCTTTTTCTCCCGAATTCAATTCAATACGAATCTCACTCCAATAGCTATGAAAGCTATGAAGATCAATCAATCATGCACAGCGGAAGACTTGTATTGAATCAACTCAAAACCCAAGTAAAATCAACACAAAACCAAAACACGAAGGCTCGGGCGATCGACCTCTCACGGGCGGTCGGGCCGGTTAGCTCGCGATCGATCAGCTGAGCGGTCGACCGGTGAAGCGGTCGACCGATTCCTCAAGCGATCGGGCCATTGGTTCAATGAACAGAG
This sequence comes from Ampelocalamus luodianensis, assembly GCA_036346255.1. Taxonomy (NCBI): domain Eukaryota; kingdom Viridiplantae; phylum Streptophyta; class Magnoliopsida; order Poales; family Poaceae; genus Ampelocalamus; species Ampelocalamus luodianensis. The sequence continues at coordinate 63,063,782 of CM070621.1, read as the reverse complement.
GAAACGGCGACAAACCGAAACACAAATTGATCAAACTTTTGATTCGTGCGCCCAAACCGTGAAATTTGACACACACCTACCTAAGTATGTCAGAACCTATTCCAAGCAACGATCATAATAATTCTTGCCAAGATTCGACCTTTACAGTTTGAGCGAAGTTAGGTCAAAACCGAGTCAAAACGAAAATATGATCTTGAGACTTGCTCGTGGGTGATTGATGATATTGATGATCCTAGATGTATTCCCACACGTCACAGCAAGCTAAATCACGTCCGAAACTAAGCAAAACTCGCGGATCAAAGAAAGACTTAAATCATCAAAAGAGAGAAAGAAAGCAATTGACCTCATCTTGAAGAAACTTTCTTTGGATTGATTTGATATGGTATTGGTTTCTGACCACTCCATCAATGGATGACAAAGACTCAATACATGAGCACGAAATCCAATCCAACTCTCTAGAACCCTAACCTCCTCTCGCTAAGCAAATTAGGGTTTCTCAACAATGAAACGTCGAAGGTCGAGGCGCAGTGCAGCCACCTCCATCCTCTATTTATAGTGGAGGCTTAGGGTTTCTAATAGAGTCTCCTAATGGGCTCCCGTTAAGGCCCAAAACAAGCGGGTGACACACGCACGCCTTTTAAAGCGCCGTGTCCAAATTGTGCGGCACTCGCTGTTCGCCACGTGTAGGTTGATCCAACGGCTCTCATCATGTCGACAAGTCTCTCCCATCCGGCTCCCACCGAAACCACCATGGCACTTGCACCACCCCGCGCGCTTGATTCAACGATCGCACCGAACGCGCCGTTCGGTCACCTTTGTCCATCTTGCACCATACTTGAGTCCAATGACTTCACCCGCATCGTCGATCGTTTTGAACCTCGGCTCTCAAGCCTAGTCCCGATCATCCTCGCCGTTGACCGTCGTTGACCACCAAGCAACCTGCACAACAATAGACAAGAAAATCGAAATCGGGAACAAGTTCTTCACAACTTGACCCACGTTAGTCAAAACATGCATCATGCAACACATATGACATGAAACCCATGAACTTGACCTAATCAGCAACTATCGCCACCACACGGGCTGACGACGTAAGTGAAAACCGGTCAGACCGCCACCTTGGCGATCGACCACCACCGCCCGGTCGATCCAAGCGAAGGCGGTCAGACCGCCACCAAAGGACTTAGCCAAAATTTCAACACCAAATCCGCAACCTCTCTGGAAATTTAAAACGAATAGAACTTTTGACTGGAGGCTCCAAAAATTATGGGACCAAGTGCAGTAGAATCTCCTCACTTGCCTACACCCTCTATTTTTGGCCCAGCTCCAAATTCCAATGACACTCAACTTGCCGGTCCGACCGCTCATCAGACGCCGGTCAGACCGCTACCAAATCGGTCGATCCCGGCCGGCGGTCGACCGCGATTCAATTCACCCGAGGTACCACTTGAGGCACGGCGGCGATCGCCATCGAGGCGGGCGATCGCCTGGCCCGACAGAACACGAACTTTGCGAAAACTCGTGTTTCCGCAAACCTTCAACGTCATTGCCAATTGACACATCATCCTAAGATCATGAGCATATCCCCATGATATCCACAGCTTCGTTTTGGTTGGCAAAGCAGTTTGTAAGCACATCGGGAGTGTCAATGTTGAGATGAAGTTTCTGAACCGTTTTGTTATGATTAGTGCTTGCTACACTAGTTGTATCTTGTGGGTAAAGTGTACAACCTCTATAGAGTGTTAAATCAATCTATTCGAATAGCCGCGTCCGCGGTCATGGACATGCTCGGGGATTTCACACAAGGGGTAGTTTTCATGAAATGTTGGGATGGGAGCTGTGTGACCTCAATCATATGGCTATGTGAAATAATCTGTTTAGCTGTGTGTCTTTGTGGAAATAACTGTTAAATTAATATTGTCTATTTATTTTGAATTATGCTTTCAATCTATTATTCGTATTCAATTGCAAATGTTGTTTTTATGCAAAAGAACCACAGAAGCTTTTACTTTGGAATAAACCTGCATCTATAAATTGCATTTTGTGGTATGATTTGCGAGTACGGTTGTGTACTCACGCTTGTTGTAAAACTTGCGCCCAAACCTACAGAAGAGGAGGAGTCTACGCCTACTTTCGAGGAGGAGTTCGCCGAAGGTTGTTCAGAAAGAGCAATAAGACCATAAGAATGCAAATAAGAAACTCCCCCTCACTATGATCCTCAAATTTCAGAAAATTTCAAATTCTCCAATTTTCTCCCTCTTTTTAATACTTTTAAATCTTCTCCCCTTTACACATCTTGAAATATCTTCTCCCCCTTTGACAATGGAGTCATCAAGGAATCACGCCTTCCTCTCGTCCAGAGATAACAAATGCAGAATGAGGAAAAAGCATAAGAAGGAGCATGCATGAAATGCAATGGAGTGGCTTCATATGTTTGTATTTTTCAATTTTGGATTACAAGAAGCTTTGAAGATTACCCAAAAGAACAAGCTAGCATCTCAAATTTTGCATAAACACCATATCAGCCTGAATGCGCTAGCAAGATCATGATAAGACATATATAACAAAGCTAAAGCAAGAAGGCTCAATGTAAAGCAATAAATTTTAGTATTTTAAGCAAAGCTTCAAATCTAGCAAGTTCATCAACAGAGATCCTAAAATGATGCTGGCCATGTCAAAATGTCAATGTGAGATCAAGAAGCTAACAAAGACCACATTAAGAGACAAACAGGTCCTGAATTGAATCATTTTGCTCAAATTGTCTCAAACGCCCATTTTTCAACATTTTCATTTGCAATGAATATTGAAGTTGATTAAAGGTATATCTTAGTAAAGAAGATCTGGACTAGGAGCCATCCACAAAATCTTCCTAAGCTTCTACAGGCGACAAATCTTGAGGTTCATGTCAATTGTGACAAGCGGTCCCCATGAGATCGTGCGGATCATCAAACTATCTCCAAGTTCATGTCTATGACATGCAGTCTCGAGAGAATAGTTTGGCACATTTTAAGCACAAGACAATCTTTAAATTTGATTTTCATTTTTCACAAGAGCAGATTTAGATTCTTAAAAGAACAAGAAGCTCAAGCAATGATCAATACTAGATTCAAGAGCTAACACGCTTAATTTTGACAGGCCAATGTCACAAAAGGAGCACTAATTGCGCAACTAGCTAAAACATCCACAAATTGCGTTTCTTAGTTCAAGTTGTCTTAAAGTTACGCTCATTCAAGAAAGACTTAGCTACACATGTGAAAGCATGATAATTCTAGCAAGTCAAAGAACTAGACATGGCATTGAGCAGAATTGAAATACTAAAGCTCAAAAGGGTAATAAGCAAAGGTTCATCAATTTTAAAAGACAAGCAGAAAAGCTTATATAACAATGCATCTTTTTGGTTTTTCATATGAATGCAGTATTAAACAATGAGATGCACAAAAAAACTTAAAGAGCCTAAAAAAAATCAAAAAGATTAAAAGAAAATACCACTAGAATAAGGTATCAGAAAAACAGAAAAACTCAGATGAACAAGAAAAGTTCAGAACAGAGCCAACTCCCTCTCAAACCAAACCGTAGGGATAAATTACCCCTAACTCACTTCTCAAGGTTGCAAACCTAGTTGGATCTAAAGGCTTGGTGAGGATATCAGCCAACTGAGCCTCGGACTCCACGAAATGCAACACAATATCACCCTTCTCGACATGATCTCTAAGAAAGTGATAGCGAATGTCTATGTGCTTGGTCCTAGAGTGTTGCACAGGGTTTTTAGCAATGTTAATCGCAGAAGTGTTATCACAGAAAAGAGGAACACTATCAAATGTCAACCCAAAATCCTTAAGAGTGGACACCATCCACAAAATCGACTCTGACAACTAGCAAAGGCTACATATTCAGCCAAGATGGATTGTGCAATGAAGACCGCTTCCTAGAAGACCAAGAGACAAGAGAAGTGCCTAGGAAGTGACAAGTGCACGAGGTACTCTTCCTATCTAGCCGACGACCGCAAAATCGAATCGAAAACCCCGAATGGACAAGGGCGAAGAGCGGGAATACCAAATGCCATCTTCGAGAGTAGAGTGTAAATACGAAGATGCGCTTAACGGCTTGGCGATGGGAAGTCCTCGGAGACGCCTGAAACCTCGCACAGAGGCAAACCGCGAAGTGGATGTCCGGTCTTGAGGCCGTCAGGTACAGAAGAGAGCCAATCATGCTGCGGCACTCGCGTTGATCCACGGCTTCTCCTTCCTCATCCGGATCCAAAGCGATCGAAGTCGCCATGGGAGTGGCGATCGGCTGCGATCACCATCTCAAGCGCTGAGCGGATCCTTGGTGTACTTCGTTTGATGGATGAAGATCCCTTCCTTGCATTGCTTGATTTGAAGCCCCAGAAAGTAGTTGAGTTCTCCCATCATGCTCATCTCAAATTCCCTGGACATTGTCTCGAAAAAGCTGGAAACAAGAGCATAAGAAGAACCACCAAAGATAATATCATCTACATAAATCGAGCAAGCGGGAAGTCATTGCCACGCCTAAGGATGAGCAGGTCTTGTCTACCTTACCCATCTCAAAATCATTCTTAAGCGAAAGGTCTTAAGTCTATCATACTGTGCTCTAGGGGCTTGCTTAAGACCATACAAGGCTTTGGATAGCTTGAAAACATGATGTGGATGCTTGGGATTCTCAAAGCACGGGGTTGTCTAACATATACTTCCTCCTCTATAAAACCATTCAAAAGGCACTCTTAACATCCATCGATATAATCTAAAGCCCTTAGAAGCGGCGAATGCAAGCGAATGCGAATGGCTTCCAATCTAGCAACATGAGCAAATGTCTCATCAAAATCTAAACCCTCAACTTGGCTAAAACCACGAGCTACCAATCTAGCCTTGTTTCTAACCACGAACCATCCTCATTTTGTTTATTTTTGAATACCCAACGAGTTCCTATCACATTATGACCACTAGGAGGTTCTACTAGATTCGGACCTTATTCCTCTCAAAATTCTCTAACTCCTCATGCATGGCATTAACTTCACTAGAATCGATAACGCATGTGATATATCGCGGGGTTGAAAGAAGCAACAAATGCGAGAATGAGAGTAGAGACTTGGATCGTGATACGGAGCGAGTGACTCGCTCATTAAGATTACCAATCATCGATCCAGAGGATGATGCCTCGAATATGAAGTGGAGCGCCGGGAGACAATATCTCCTCAACCTCCGCAGTGCTGGCGATGAAGAAGATGCGGCAGAGCCTCAATTGGAGGTGAAGCGATCGAGCGAGTTACGGAACTTGGACAGAGCCTCAGCGATGGCAGTGGAGAACAAATATCGCCGTCACCATCTTCCTCCACAAAAATGCTTTCACACTGTGTATCACACGAAATGTCGGATCTAGCTCGAGGCTAGTTTCATCAAAAGTGACATTGCATGTCTCCTGGACAATGTTAGTTTCAACATTAAAAACCCGAAAACCCCTCGAATGCGCAGGATAACCCAGAAATAAACCATCAAAAGTCCTTGATTCAAATTTATCTAGGTTTCCTGTCTTGAGAATGAAACACTTAGCTCCAAAAACTCAAAAATGAGAAACAGAGGGTTTTCTACCAAATCGAAGCTCATATGAAGTCTTGCCCAAAGACGGTCTCAAGAAGACACGATTTGCAATATGGCAAGCTGTAGAAATAGCTTCGGCCCAAAACCTCCTCGGTGTGCTATACTCATCTAGCATTGTCCTAGCCATCTCGACTAAGGTTTTGTTCTTCCTTTCCACAACGCCATTCATTAAGGGGCGTGTGGAGAAGAGCGATGCTCAATTCGCGCTCGGCACAAAAAGAGGCAAACGAGGCATTCTTGAACTCCGTGCCATTGTCACTGCAGATCGCTCTCAAGGCACCAGAAAATTCAGAAGCCAAACGAAGAACAAGATCACGATAAAAACCAAAAGCTTCATCCTTCGAAGCAAGAAAGAACACCCAAGTGTATCTCGAAAAATCATCAATTATGACAAGAATGTACCACTTGCCACCAATTGACCGAACCTATTTGGACCAACGGTATCCATATGAAGCAAGCGTCGGTCCGTCGGTCATGACCAAAGTCATCTTGAAGGGTGTGAGGCGGCAACTTGCTTGCCATGCCTACGAGGCGCACATACAAGACATCCTTGACGGTTTTGAGTTTGGGCAACCCTCTCATGAGATCAAGGTTGCTAACTCGCGTCGATGATCAAAACCAATGTGCCCCAAACGTCGGTGCCAAAGCGAACACGAAGAAGGTGTAAACAAACATTTAAGAGAACCGACAAGAGATTCGGAAAAATCAGCTCCAAAGATCCTAGCAACTCTATAAATCCCAAAACGAGCTCACCAGAGAATCAAGCACCCGACAAGCATTTTTCTTAAATATAGTCTCATAACCATCATCAAAAAGCGTGAGACAGAGTAAGTTAAACCTAAGCTTGTCCACAAGGGCGGCGTCCTTTAGGATGAAATTGTCGTTCACCCCGATTGTTCTGTTCCTTCAATCCGCCCTTGAGTATTGTCTCCAAAGGTGATGAGGACATCACCTATCGACCGCGTGAAGGAGGTGAACCATTTTGAGTCTCCGGTCATGTGGCGTGAGCAGTGAGTCGACGAACCACGTGTCCTTCCTTCGCGGCGATCACGAAAATCAAGGCACGGAAGAACGAAGTGTCTCAATATCAAGTTAGTTAAACATGACTTGGGAACCCGATCTTGAGACACACGTCTGCGAGTAGTATGCAAAGCGAAGTGCTATCCTTGATTCTATTTGAAATTCATTGTGAGCAATGGTTACTCTAACACGAGAGTTATCTGTCTAGGAGCATGAGCATGATTAGCATGTGAAATAAATCCTAGACCAGGTTTCTTCCTTTCTAAATTACCATGTCTCACAAAAGCTCTAGGTTGATTAGATGACATTCTAGCAAGATTTTTCTTAGCATTTTTCAACCTCACGCCAAGAACTCAACCAAATGCCCATCCTTCTTGCAATAGGTGCAATGGTACTTGGTACCACTGGGAGAAGCACCTTTTGGTGAGCAGATGGTTGGGCAAAACCTGCAGATTTGAAAGTGATCTTTGCGGGTTGGGTATCAAATTCAACTAAGCCATTTCTAAAAATTTGAATGTCATTAGATTTATCTTGGGCAAAGTTGTATCCTAACCCTTGCTTCTTATAGGAGTTTTGACTTGTCAAGAATCGTGTTTAACTGTTTCTTACCTTTAGAAAATCTTTCTAATGTGTCATTAAGGTAAGCAATTTCTTTTCTAAGGTTAACACATGAATCACAAGTTTTAGCATTAAACCTCTTCTTATAAGGAGCAACTTCAAGCTTAAGAACTTCACATGAAGCACAAGTAGCGAATTAATATCTGTCCTTAAGCTTGGCATATTTAGCTCTAGCTGCTTCTACAACATCATGTAATTCACGTTCACGTTCTAAGCAGACAGAGCAAGAGCTAGATTCAACCACATCAGAAGCAACCAACTTGCTAGACTCTAAACATTTTTCGCAAGGAGCAGATTTAACTTCAACTAGTTTAATCCTAGCATTTTCAAGTTGTTGCAAAGCAATATCATGAGCAGATTGCAGTTTAGCAAATTCAGAATGTAAGGCATAGCAGGATGAACATTCATCAGATTCAAGACTCTTAGCATTCACAAGTTCTAATGTGAGTTTCTTTACTTGTGACTCTAACTCCTCATTCTTAGTCATGATGAATTTTAAAGCTTTATCCTGACCTAGCATTTGCTCATAGACAGTTTCACATCTAGCAATGAGAACATCATAAGAAGGAGATACTTCATTGTTGTCGTTGATGTTGTCGGAGTCAGCCATGAAGCACATGCCGGTGAAGTCCTTGGCCTTCCCCTTCTTGTCTTGAGGGAGCTCCTCCTCCTTGTCCTCCTCGCTCCTGGAGTCCACATCACTCAAGGATCAATCTCCAAGAGCGGCAAGAACCCGGTGAGCAGCCTTCCTGAGCTTGGCATCATCAAACCTGGACTTGCGCCCCTTAGGCTTCTTCCAAGTGGCTTTTCATCCTTGTGGTTGCTCTTACCTTTCACTTGGGGCAATTTGCCGGATGTGATTAAGCTCTCCACACTCATAACAAGTCACGTGGTGCCTCTCCTTTTGTTTCTCATATTGTTGTAGGCCCGTGTGAACTTCTTAATCAAAAGCGCCATCTCGGGCTCGGGAATACTTTCAAGATCCTCTTCTTGGATTGCAGATAAAGAAGCAAGTGAAAAACTGAAGAGGACTCAAGCGACCCATCGAGGCTCTTTTGGCGGTGCGCTACCAAAGCCATGTTACCCTTCTTAGAATGGTGACTACGGATCTCATGAGTCTTGAGCTTGCTATAGAGCAGCTCCAAAGTCGATCGAGAAGTTGATATTTTCTGAATAGCGGTAGCCTTTATCTCCCACTCCACGGTGTTGATTGCGGCCGGAGATGGATGGCATTTTCGGTGTGTAAATTCAATACCAACGGACTTCATCGATTTATCAACGTGTTGAAGCGATCGAAAATGTCATCGATGCTCTCACCAGGACGCATCTCGAATTTGTTATATTCTCTTTTATAGACCTGCTGACGCACTTGTTTGATTTGGGAAGAACCCTCATGATAGGTTTCGAGGGTCTTCCAAATCTAATGTGCAGTCTCGAGATTGCAAATCCTATCATATTCCTGTCTACCAAGCCCACCATACAGAAAATTCTTTGCCTTACGGTCATTAGCCAAAAGGGCTTCAGAAGTCGGCGTAGCAACCTCAGGAAAGATAAGTGGACCTCGAACAGCCTCCCAAATACCTCGTGGTTCGCTCTTAAGAAAGACACGCATGCGGTTCTTCCAAAAGGCATAGTCGTGCCCATCGAAGATATGCGGTTTGGAAGAGTATTTATCCATCGCCAAGTTCAGTGACCAGTTAAGATCAAGATTGAACTAACCGCGCTCTGATACCACTTGTTGGACCGAAAAGGCGACTAGAGGGGGGTGAATAGGAGCACGATCTCTTTTTCTCCCGAATTCAATTCAATACGAATCTCACTCCAATAGCTATGAAAGCTTTGAAGATCAATCAATCATGCACAGCGGAAGACTTGTATTGAATCAACTCAAAACCCCGAAGTAAAATCAACACAAAACCAAAACACGAAGGCTCGGGCGGTCTGACCTCTCACAGGGGCCGTCAGACTGGCTGAAGCGGTCAGACCGATTCCTCGGGCGGTCAGACCGCTGGTTCAATGAACAGAGGAAACAGCCCGACAAACCGAAACACAAATTGATCAAACTTTTGATTCGTGCATCCAAACTTCGTGAAATTTGACACACACCTACCTAAGTATGTCAGGAACCTATTCCAAGCAACGATCGTAATAATTCTTGCCAAGATTCTGACCTTTTACAGTTTGAGCGAAGTTAGGTCAAAAACTGAGTCAAAACGAAAATATGATCTTGAGACTTGCTCGTGGGTGATTGATGATATTGATGATCCTAGATGTATTCCCACGTCACGCAAGCTAAATCACGTCCAGAAACTAAGCAAAAACTCGCGGATCAAAGAAAGACTTAAATCATCAAAAAGAGAGAAAGAAAGCAATTGACCTCATCTTGAAGAAACTTTCTTTGGATTGATTTGATATGGTATTGGTTTACAGCCACTCCATCAATGGATGACAAAGACTCAATACATGAGCACGAAATCCAATCCAACTCTCTAGAACCCTAACCTCCTCTCGCTAAGCAAATTAGGGTTTCTCAACAATGAAACGTCGAAAGGTCGAGGGCAGCAGGTGCAGCCACCTCCATCCTCTATTTATAGTGGAGGCTTAGGGTTTCTAATAGAGTCTCCCTAATGGGCTCCCGTTAAGGCCCAAAACAAACGGGTGACACACGCACGCCTTTTAAAGCGCCGTGTCCAAATTGTGCGGCACTCGCTGTTCGCCACGTGTAGGTTGATCCAACGGCTCTCATCATGTCGACAAGTCTCTCCCATCCGGCTCCCACCGAAACCACCATGGCACTTGCACCACCCCGCGCCGCTTGATTCAACGATCGCACCGAACCGCGTGTTCGGTCACCTTTGTCCATCTTGCACCATACTTGAGTCAATGACTTCACCCGCATCGTCGATCGTTTTGAACCTCGGCTCTCAAGCCTAGTCCCGATCATCCTCGCCGTTGACCGTCGTTGACCACCAAGCAACTTTGCACAACAATAGACAAGAAAATCGAAATCGGGAACAAGTTCTTCACAACTTGACCCACGTTAGTCAAAACATGCATCATGCAACACATATGACATGAAACCCATGAACTTGACCTAATCGAAGAACTATCGCCACCACACGGCCGACGACGTAAGTGAAAACCGTCCGACCGCCACCTTGGCGGTCGACCGCCGCCGGCCCGATCGCCAACCAAGGCCGGTCAGACCGCCACCAAAGGACTTAGCCAAAATTTCAACACTGAAATCCGCAACCTCTCTGGAAATTTAAAACGAATAGAACTTTTGATGGAGGATCCAAAATTATGGGACCAGTGCGGTGAGAATCTCCTCACTTGCCTACACCTCTATTTTGGCCCAGCCCAAATTCCAATGACACTCAACTTGCCGGTCCGACCGCTCATCAGACGCCGGTCAGACCGCTACCAAATCGGTCAGACCGCCGACCTAGCCGGTCAGACCGCCAGTTCAATTCACCCGAGGTACCACTTGAGGCACGGCGGTCGATCGCCATCGAGGCGGTCGATCGCCGCGAGGCCCGACAGAAACGAACTTTCTTTGAAAACTCGTGTTTCCGCAAACCTTCAACGTCATTGCCAATTGACACATCATCCTAAGATCATGAGCATATCCCCATGATATCCACAGCTTCGTTTGGGTTGGCATAGCAGTTTGTAAACACATCGGGAGTGTCAATGTTGAGATGAAGTTTCTGAACCGTTTTGTTATGATTAGTGCTTGCTACACTAGTTGTATCTTGTGGGTAAAGTGTACAACCTCTACAGAGTGTTAAATCAATCTATTCGAATAGCCGCGTCCGCGGTCATAGACATGCTCGGGGATTTCACACAAGGGGTAGTTTTCATAAAATGTTGGGATGGGAGCTGTGTGACCTCAATCATATGGCTATGTGAAATAATCTGATTAGCTGTGTGTCTTTGTGGAAATAACTGTTAAATTAATATTGTCTATTTATTTTGAATTATGCTTTCAATCTATTATTCGTATTCAATTACAAATGTTGTTTTTATGCAAAAGAACCACAGAAGCTTTTACTTTGGAATAAACCTGCATCTATAAATTGCATTCTGTGGTATGATTTGCGAGTACGGTTGTGTACTCACGCTTGTTGTAAAACTTGCGCCCAAACCTACAGAAGAGGAGGAGTCTACGCCTGCTTTCGAGGAGGAGTTCGCCGAAGGTTGTTGATCGTTAAGGTCTGGATCCCAGTCGGTTGCCTGTGGTGAATTGGTGGGATCTACGCTGGAGTTATTTCCGTTCCTCTGCTGTTTTATTGTTTGTTAGCCCTGCATGGCTTAATAAGTGTAAACTCGACCATAAGATCAAAACCCTTATTTGTTATTGAAACTAATTGTTTACTTTATTCATCGCTTGTGTGGATCGATATTTACTTATGTTAACACTGTGTGCACTAGCGTGATCCTGGACTAGTGCAGTATACACAGAGGGTTCCAGAATCGAAATTTTGGGTCCCGACAGAGGTGGTATCAGAGCCATACTGACTGTAGGTCTTGACCTTGGTTAGATTGGCCGTGTTTAGAGTGTCCAAATTATTTTCTAAAGGAAAAATTAATTTGCAAGGTTAATTAATTGCTTAACTCTTCTCATATCTCTCTCGCCTCAACTTTTGCTATAATCTTTTCTCTCCCGCTGTTTTAAAATTGCCCTTGCCTTCTTCGTCTGTCTTGACAGATGCCTCGTCTTCAGATCTATGGTGAGCGCACTGGAGGATACGCCGCCGAGCTTTGGAAGCTTTTGCAGGTTTTTGGAGGTTTTGATCGTCCACTGTACGTCGGCAACAACTGGATTGTGAATGGACAAAGCCGTGGAGTGATTTTTCGCCTGACGATCTACGCTAGGAGGAACGACAAGGCGAGTCAACCTTGCACGTCTCAGTGAGGAAGATCACTTGGCTGGAAGGTATCCAGGAGTCGTTGCGCTTGGCCATGCTACGTATCTGCAACATCTACGCACGGGAGCTCTAAGACACCGTCTTCCGTTACCACCCCAGGGCCACTGCCGTGGATTTGCCAGCTCGCTACCCGTCCACGCAGGAAGAGAGCAACGCTACAGTCGTGCACCTTGCCCAATTCGTGGCCGCCCAGGAGGAAGCCTTGGAGAGGACCATCACGGAACTGGATCATGTCTATGAAGCCTTGGAGAGAGCTGAGGAGAAGGTCGCCACTCTGCAAGAGATCCTCTACGACCAAGTTCCCGAAGAAGAGCAAGACTCCGAAGAAGATCCGGAGGAAGGCTCAGTCGAGCCAGAGGAAGATGCAGAGCCAGAGGAACCAGCTGAGCCAGTTGCACCAGGAATGCTTGTTCCTGCTGCACCAGTTCCAGGGCATCGGGATCAGTTTGCCAAGATGCCGGCTCACTTCCGAGTCTACAGCCGTCAGGAGCGTCACCGCGGTTGTGGAGGCTTTCTCGAGTAGTTGGTCTTAGTCTCAGTCTTTCGGGCTTAGCCAGTTTCAGTTTAGTGAGTCGCCCTTTAGGAGGTAGTTTTGTGTGCTTAGGTCGTTGTTTCTTTTTGGTGTGCGAGTATGAGCTGCAAAGGCCCTTAGGCATTTGTTGCAGCCATGCTAAGACCCTAAGTAATAAAGGTATTTCATTTGAGTTTCTTGAGCTGTGTTTCGTTGGGTTTAACCTACCCCCTGCTTAGTTCTTAACTTATCTTATGCTTGCTACCTTATCTAACCCATGGAGCTTCGCCAGATGTTTCAAACTCGTCTGATCTTGCTAGTGGTTCCGTACTCAAAGACCAGAAGTGATGAACAACCACCGCGAGAGCGGTTCGCCGCAAGCACCCCAATTGACTTGCAAAACTTTGGAGCTTTCATGGCAGCACAAACTCAACTGATGAATACCATGATGACTCAGATGCAAGCTATGAACAACCAGGCCAACAACAACAACAATCAACAGTATGGAGCCCCAGCTGCTCATATTCACCATGGACCATCCAAGCTTGCAGAATTTATGAGAACCCATCCACCAACATTTTCTGGACACGTTTCTCCAGTGGAAGCAGATGATTGGCTCAGGGTTATTGAGAGGAAGCTGCTGATCACCCAGTGCAGCGACCGTGAGAAGGTTCTGTATGCCACTCACCAGATGGAGGGCATAGCCGCTGAATGGTGGGAGAACTTCTGTACCGCGCATGAGACGCCACAAGATATCACATGGGAGGAATTTTCTGCAGCATTCCGCCAGTATCATGTACCAGAAGGCATTATTGATCTGAAGAAGGATGAGTTCCGTGCTCTCAAGCAAGGAGCTATGTCAGTGTTTGACTATCTCAACAAGTTTTCTCAGCTAGGTCGCTATGCACCAGAGGATGTAGCCACAGATAAGGCTCGCCAGAGTCGCTTTTGAAGGGCTAAACAACGGATCGCAAGTCGATCGATCGCCATACTTTTCCTAATTTCCAAGAGCTGGTCAACAAAGCCTTTGTTCTAGAGGACAAACGCAAGGAATTGGAGGATAACCGTAAGCGCCAGATGGCTCAACAAGGAAATCAGCAATCACAGCATAGGGCAAGAACAGTGCCACCACAGTTCAACCGGTTTCCACCCCAGACTTCGTTGAGCACTGCACCAACTTCAAGACACCCGCCCGGCCGCCCGAACTTCGCAACCTCGCACTGTCAACCCCAACCCGGGAGCAACAGCAGAGCGTACCACGGGTATGTTACACTGTCGTCGGCCGGGACATTTTCTAACCAATGTCGCGAAGGGTACAATCACTCGATGCGTTTCAACCTTGGAGCTACGCCATCCAAGACGCCAGCACCAGGCATCAACCAAGGAGTTTCACAAGTTGCCGGTCAAGCCGGAGGAGCACCACAGTCCGTGATCAGAGGCCGTGTCAACCACGTCACTCTGGAAGGAGCCCAGGAATCACCAAACGTCGTACTGGGTAAATTTCTGGTTAACTCTGTACCTGCATCAGTTTTGTTTGATTCTGGAGCTTCGCATTCGTTTGTTTCTGGAATGTTTGCAACCAAGAATAATTTGAAATTATGCAACTTAAGCATACTCTGTTAGTCCAGTCGCCTGGAGCAGAGCTAAGTGCTAGAGTGGGATCTTTAGGAGCTAAGTTACTCATAGCTGGAGTTGAGTTTCTAGCCAACCTAATTGTTATAGATACCCAAACCCTAGATGTCATTCTTGGCATGGATTGATTATCCAAGCACAAAGCCGTGCTAGATTGTGGCCGAAGAGCCGTAACAATCGAGGATGCCAAAGGAAACAAGGTAGAAGTTCTAGCCACCTCAGTTCGTGATAGACATTTGCTAGTAAACAGTTTGAAGACCCTTTCCTTGGAAGAAGTACCAGTGGTCAGTGAATATCCATATGTGTTTCCAGAGGAGTTACCAGGAATGCCACCGGATCGTGACATTGAGTTTGTCATCGACTTAGTGCCAGGGACAGCACCAATTTCAAAGAGTCCCTATCGGATACCAGCCAATGAATTGGTAGAGATGAAGAAACAGATAGAAGAACTTCTTGAGAAAGGTTTCGTGAGACCTAGTTCGTCGCCATGGGGAGCGCCAGTGTTGTTTGTCAAGAAGAAAGATGGAAGTATGAGAATGTGTATCGATTACCGTTCACTCAACGAGGTTACTATCAAGAACAAGTACTCACTACACCGGATAGATGATCTATTTGATCAGATGAAAGGAGCCGGAGTGTTATCAAAGATCGACCTGCGATCAGGCTACCATCAGCTAAAAATTTGTCCTAAGGATATACCGAAGACCGCCTTCTCAACGCGGTACGGACATTATGAGTTCTTGGTCATGTCTTTTGGTCTGACTAATGCCCCTGCATACTTCATGAACATAATGAATAAAGTATTCATGGAATATTTGGATAAGTTCGTAGTTGTGTTCATTGATGATATTCTAGTGTACTCCAAGTCGGAGGAAGAACACGTCGAACACTTACGGATAATCTTGGAAAAGCTCAGAGAACATCAGTTGTATGCCAAGTTCAGTAAGTGTGATTTTTGGAAAAAAGAAGTGGATTTCCTTGGTCACGTGATGACAACCGAGGGAGTAGCAGTTGACCCCGGTAAAGTCAAAGCAGTGTTACATTGGGAGCAGCCCAAGACTGTAACTCAGATTCGCGGTTTCTTGGGAATGGCAGGTTATTACCGCCGTTTTATCGAAGGATTCTCATCGATTGCTAAGCCTCTTACGCAATTGTTGAAGAAGGAGAAAAAGTTCACTTGAACTCCAGCCTGCGAAGAAAGGTTTCAAGAATTGAAGAAGCGTTTGACTTCAGCCCCAGTGCTGATTCTGCCAGATATTCGCAAGGATTTCGATATCTATTGTGATGCTTCGCGTCAAGGATTAGGATGCGTCCTGATGCAAGAAGGAAGAGCGGTCGCTTATGCGTCAAGGCAATTGAGGCCTCACGAGGAGAATTACCCCACTCATGATCTGGAATTAGCTGCCGTAGCGCATGCTTTAAAGATTTGGCATCACTACCTCATCGGTAATCGCTGTGAAGTCTACACAGATCATAAGAGCCTAAAGTACATCTTCACCCAGTCAGATCTGAACATGAGGCAGAGAAGATGGCTAGAATTGATCAAGGATTACAATCTTGGAATCCACTACCATCCCGGAAAAGCCAATGTAGTTGCAGATGCCTTGAGTCGTCTGCAATGCTTTGGAAGTAAAGAAAAGTTGCCCAGAACTTTATGAAGAATTTCAAAAGCTAAGGCTAGAAGTTGTGTCCGAAGGATTCGTAGCCAATTTGGAGGTACAGTCTACCCTGGAGAAGCAGATTCGTGAAGCACAACCAAGGGATTCCGTGTTGTTAGACATAAAGGTCAAAATGGCAGAAGGGAAATTCAAAGACTTTACCAAGGATGATCAAGACATACTCTGGATAAATGGTCGTATCTGTGTACCAGATATCAATGGTCTAAGGCAGTTAATCTTAAAGGAAGCCCATGACTCAATGTATTCGATTCACCCTGGAAGTACTAAGATGTATCAGGATGTTAAGAACAAATTTTGGTGGCCAAATTTGAAGCGAGAAGTCGCAGAGTTCGTTGCCTTGTGCGACACCTGTCAGAAGGTAAAGGCAGAACACCAGAGACCCGCAGGTTTGTTGCAACCGCTGAAGATTCCAGAATGGAAGTGGGAAGAGATCGGAATGGACTTCATCACCGGTTTACCCAAGACCCAATCGGGTTACGATTCGATCTGGGTAATAGTCGATCGTTTGACCAAAGTCGCCCATTTCCTGCCAGTCAAAACCACATACTCAGGAGATCGTCTTGCGGAATTGTACATGGCCAGAATTGTCAGTTTGCACGGTGTGCCCAAAAAGATAGTATCGATCGAGGATCTCGTTCACCTCGTTTTTGGCAAAGTTTGCATGAAGCACTGGTACCCATCGAATTTCGATCGCGTATCATCCACGCAGATGGGCGATGAAAGAGTTAATCAGATATTGGAGGATATGCTGAGAGCTTGTGCTCTAGCCAATGCTGCCCGATGGGATAAAAGCTTACCATATGCAGAATTCTCGTACAATAACAGTTATCAAGCCAGTTTGCAAATGTCACCATTTGAAGCTTTGTATGGCCGTGCCTGTCGAACCCCGTTAAATTGGTCAGAAATAGCTGAACAATCAGTGTTCGGTCCAGACATCATCCAAGAAGCAGAAGAGCAAGTGGCCATGATAAGAGAAAGATTGAAAATAGCTCAGTCCAGGCAGAAGAGCTATGCTGATAATCGTCGTCGTGATCTCAGCTTTGAACCCCAGGATTTTGTTTATCTTCGAGTCACTCCGTTCAGAGGTGTCAAAAGGTTTCATGCCAAAGGGAAGCTTGCCCCGAGGTATGTTGGTCCGTTCAAGATTTTGGAATGCTGTGGAGAAGTCGCTTATTAGTTGGAGCTACCGCAGTCGTTAGCTGGAGTGCATGATGTCTTTCATGTCTCGCAGCTGAAGAAGTGCCTTCGTGTGCCAGAAGAGCAAGCCCCGCTAGAATCAATTGACTTGAAGGAGGATCTCACCTACAAGGAGCAGCCAGTCAATTTTTTGGATGTCGCAGAGCGCCTCACCAGAAGCAAGACTGTTCGTTTTTGCAAAGTCCAGTGGAGCAACCACTCAGAAGGGGAAGCAACGTGGGAGCGTGAAGAAGAGCTGAAAGCCGAGTTTTCTAGCCTTTTCTCTAGCTAACCTGAATCTCGGGGTCGTCTTGCCCGTCTCCGACTTGTCCAGCAAGGCGCTGAATGCTCGCCTGGGGTTCGACCCGGCCGTCTCCTCCCACTTTCATGTGTTCGAGTTCGTGGAGGATTGGGGTGGGTATGGGGATGAGGAGGAGGAGGACGAGGACGGGGATAGACACGTCAAAGGGTTGGAGATCTACTCATCCAAAACTGGAGTGTGGAGTCACAAGGACAATGGTTGGAGCTTTGATATTAGGATACTCGATAATTCAAAAAGCGTCTTCTTTAATGGCATGCTACATTTGATCACCATTGAGTCAGTGGTGGCGGCAGTGGACGTGGAGGGGGATACTTGGAGGATCATTCCTATGCCACACACTGAGGAAATTCCTTTCCTTGATAGTGATGCTGGATTCATTGATGTGTCTCAGGGGCAGTTGTATTTTGCAAACACCGACGATTATGATGCCAATAAACTATCAATCTGGGTTCTTGAGGACTATGGCTGTGACGAATGGATCTTGAAGCATACTGTCAGCAATTTACATCTATTTGGAATGAATAATGTCCATTTCAGATGCAACTACATTGTAGTCTCGATCCACCCAGAATGCAATATGATTTTCTTGGTTTTTGGGCGTGACAGAACACTGATATCTTATGAAATGGATAGTGGGGAAGTGCATTTTATTTGTGATCTTGGACTTGATTGGCAGAGATCTTATCTTCCATATGTACCCTTGTTCTCAGAGTCATTGGCAGATGGGCACTGATAATCTTGTATAGGACTGTAGGGCAGCTGTACCTTTGTTGATCTTTCTGATAATATTGGAGTTAGGTCTTCAATAGGAGGAGGAGCGACTTGGGTAGATCTTTATGAATGTGTGTTACTTCTGTTTGGTGCTTTATCACACTCTGTAACCTCACTTTATGGTTAGCTATTTTAGTTTGACTTGGTAACTCTGCTTGGTTTTGTGCAATAATATATGTTTATGGTTGTTACCAGCGCATGACGTAGTACGCCCTCTAGTACTTAAGCATGGGTGTTATAATCGTAGTTAAACATGATTAATGTCTGTGACATCCAGATCATCGTATCTTTGGTTATTTCCTCTTCTGCAAGTACTTTACCTGTGTTGAAACTTGTGAATTCAAATTATGTAATTTCACCTCTTTGCTTTTCATGTAGAGAATTATATACCTCTTATCTATTGGGATCCCTTTTTTTCCTTGATCATGCTAGTGAATTACTACTTCTGTTTTCTGAACAACATAGCATGGGAGTTTATGTTCCTTTCTCCCTGTCAATGTTGAAATGATCTGTACCAATGAAGGAAAGCTACTCTTTTCTATCAGACGCCGTCAAGAATATATAGTATCAAAAGTTCGAAACTAAAATTTCTTCATTTCAATCTAGAAAAAAATGCCTGATTCACTCTGTGATATATTTGGTTCCAATACCTGAACTTCAAGTGTGTATTGAATGCTGGCTTTCACCTGAAAGAGGAGTTTTGTGAGTTCTGAGTTCTGACACAACACTGAAGGTTTGATACTGCATGTTTTCAACTAGCTTTCCGTTTGAAACAGAAAGATAGCTAGCACCATTGTAGAATATTTTTTTTCTTTTTGTTACACCACTTAGCAGTTATGATATTGATTATTTCCTTAATGTACAGCTTAGATTTGCTGTAATGCAACACTTAAGGAATAAGGATTTCAAAGACATTTCACTTCAGGTTTGAGTAAACAGTGCTAGTCAAGGTCTTAATTAGTTTTTTGCTTTCAACTTCACATGGTAGTTTACTCTGTTGTATGGCTGATAGCTTCAAAACTCAAGTTTTATGTCACCCAATGGGTGAAACTGGAATGGCTTTGATCAAACCCTACTGGGTGTTGCACATGAGTAAACAGTGCCAGGCAAGGTGTTAATTAGTTTTGTGCTTTCAACTTCACATGGTAGCGTACTCTGTTGTATGGCTGATAGCTTCAAAACTCAAGTTTTATGCCACCCCGTATCATCTTGGTATCTCATCATGTGGATGGAGCATTGGGCTTAGCCAGTGTTGTTGTAGACTCAGGAGTTGTAAGACAAAACTTCAGAGGTGTGTTTTTGGGCGCCTATTGCAGGAAGTACGACGCGATTTCGGAGCCCAAGTTGAGAAGCAGCGATGTGCAGAGATGGCGTCAGGCTGGCGAAGAAAATGGGCTTTGCTCGTGTTGTACTAGAGACGGATTGCCAAGAGTTGCTTGGTGCGTGGAGTCGGCTAGATGACAGGTCAGATATCTCCTGCATACTAGCTGAAGTCCGAGAGCTTATTAGGAGTTTTTCTAATTTTGTTTTTCATTTCAAGCGGAGGGATGCTAATAATGTTGCACATTGCTGCGCTAAGTTTGCTTGTAATAGCCTTGGAATTTCATAATGGTGTTCTATGTTCCTCCGGTTCCTATCTCTTTCCCTCTGGGATGATTGTTTCGCATTGATAGAGTAATAAAGCTCTTGGTTCCCCTAAAAAAACCCTACTGGCTGTTTGAACAATGCCAGTCACCTGGAGAAAATACTGAAAATGATGTTTATGCCTGATTATAGTAATTATTTGAAGTTAATCTTCTACATGTGAAGTTGCATTGTAAGTCTTAAATTTGGTGATTGTTTAAGTCAGTGCGTACTTCTTTACCTGCTTCTGTATATTGGAACAGTGCTGCTTAATCATGGAGGAATGTTGATCATTTCATCAATCAGCCATTTCCTTTCGTCTACTGTCAATTTATTTCTCTACTGTTGTGTATCAACGTGTGCGGTGATGAACAGCAGATTGCAAGACCTTTTTTTTTTTTTACATTTTTCGTCATGGATGCTGTCAAGAATATGTACTATCATAAGTTCAGCCAAGGAAACCATGGTTCAATCCATGGCTTACTGATCGAAAGTATTTCAAAAGGCGTGTTTTTTAATGGCATGCTGCATTTGATCACCATTGAGTACGTGGTGGCGGCAGTGGACGCGGAGGGGAATACTTGGAGGATCATTCCTATGCCACACAAAATACTTGTAGGATCATTCCTCTGCCACGCAATGAGGATTCTCCTTTCCTTGATATTGATGCTGGATTCGTTGATTTGTCTTAGGGGCGGTTGTATTTTGCAAATACCGATGATTATGATGCCAGTAAAATTTCATTCTGGGTTCTTGAGGACTAGGGCTTTGAAGAAAGGATCTTGAAGCACAGTGTCAGCTATTTGCATCTATTTGGAATGAATAATGTTCTTTTCGGACACAACTACATGGTAGTGTCCATCCACCCAGAATGCAATATGATTTTCTTGGTTTTTGGACATGACTGAAACATTGATATCTTATGAAATGGATAGCGGGGAAGTGCGTTTTATTTGTGATCTTGGACGTGATTGGCAGAGATCTTATCTTCCATATGTTCCCTTGTTCTCAGAGTCATTGGCAGATGGGCACTGATAATCTTGCGTAGCGCAGCTCTACTTTTGTTGATCTTTCTGATAATATTGGAGTTAGGTCTTCATTAGGAGCAGCAGCGACTTGGGTAGATCTTTGTGAATGTGTGGTACTTCTGTTTGGTGCTTTAGCACACTCTGTAACCTTACTTTATGGGGATAGGTATTTTAGTTAACTTGGTAAGTCTGCTTGGTTTTCTACTTTTGTAATAATATATGTCGATATTATATTTAGCCATGAATAATTGTTCTTCTTAAGTGAATAGCCAAATTGGCCCCTAAACTTTCACAAAAATGCCACTTTAGTCCTTCACCTTTCAAATCGGCCAAAATCGTCCCTCAATTTTTCAATTTGGGCCAATAAAGGACCTCTGCCCCCTTGGCATGCCAACTCGACCTGCCGACTCATCATCGCATTAGGTTTGCTGAGTTTTTTTTACCCAGGAAAATTACCTAGCTATTATAGAAAGCTAATATCCAAAATTACAAGACAAGAACCGAGACCAACAGACTGGGGGAACCAGCTTACAAGGGACGTCCAACTAGAACAACAGAGTACATATTCAAACACAGTAAAACTAATTGAAATCGGGGATTACAGACTGACAAAAGAAGTGCAAAGCACATACAAGCTAAACTCCATCCCACTTGCAAAACACTTTCACCTAGTCTTGAACCGACATCATCAGATCTTCCAACCTCAGATGTTCCTCCTCTTTGATTAAAACTCGCCAGCGCTGCAAACATGACATAAATTTGAACACAACTTCAGATGGTTGCTTAGGAAAAGTCCTCTCAATCGCCATCTTATTTATGGTTTTCCAAAATGTCCAGACCAAAACTGCAAAACTGAGTAAACCAATATGATAATTGTTAGCACCTCAAACATCTAGCCAGTAAAGGTGGAAATCTTTAAGAGACTCTGGACATCTCCTCCATCCAAAAGAGAACATATTGAAAAAGAACATGATTCGCATCCTCCACAACCCCACAAAGGATACAATTAACACCCCCTTTCCATTTCCTAATATTGAGCTGATCAGCCGTCTAAATCCTATTATGGTATGTCTGCCATAGGAAGATCTTCACTTTGAGTGGAATCTTACTTGACTAAAGTTTTTTCATTCTTCTATCAGTAACCCCACCAAAAACCAAATGCCTGTACAAAGATTTCACTGTAAATTGACCCTTCTTATCCAAGCACCACACCATCTTATCTTTTTCATCATTAAGATCAATCCCCTCTAAATGATCCTTAAGAATCCCCCACTGGTCTACTTCCTCTCTCCCAAAGTTCTTGACAAACTGGATATGCCAAATCCCTCTCACAAAACATTATGCTACTTTGATGTTAGGGTCTGAACAAATATTATACAGCCAAGAAAATCTGATTTTCAAAGGACAATCATTTATCCAAATATCATGCCAAAAGAAAATAATACTCCCATTACCTACTAAAAAGAGCCCCCCCAATTGAACAAGGATTTTACCTTGTGAATAGATTTTCAAAACTATGAGCTTCTAATAGGTAATGAATCTCTATAATCATCCCCAGGGAAATATTTTGCTTTTAAAATCCTAAACTAAATCTCATCATTAGCCTTATTAAATCTCCAGAACCATTTACAAAGAAGACAACCATTCATCACCCTGGTATTAATCACCCCGAGACCACCAAAATCCTTTGGTCTACAAACTGCCTTCCAATTAATCATATGATATCTAAACTTATCACTTGCCCCTTTCCAAAAAAAATCTAATAGAGTCCATTTTCTTTTGAGTTTTCTCATTTAGACTATAAAATTCCATTGTATAAATGGGTTGGCTGCTTAGACAACTATTAGTCAGTATCAAACGACCCCCTTGAGGATAACAGATTGTTTTTCTAGCTGTCCAACCTTCTTTCCAGCTTACTAATAAATTTCCTTATTGCTCTTATACTCAACTTTCTATCCCCAATATCAATACCTAAATAAGTAAGAGGGAGCTGCCCCAATTTACAATTGAAGTTATTAGAAACTCTGGTAGCCTCCACATTATCTACCCCGAAAACAAACACTTCACTCTCATGATAATTAATCCTCAACCCAGACATCCATTCAAAACAATAAAGTAGAAATTTTAGGTTAAGAATACATTTTTCTTCACAATCTGCATATTGAAGTAAGGTAACACCCCCTGGGATTAAGTGTGAAATCACCCCATTGATCAGCCCCCATCTCTTGAGCTTTTGCTACAATCCCTGCTAAACCATTAGCTGCCAGATTGAACAGTAAAGGGGACATGGGTGTGAGACTCCAGCGTATTTAGCTTGTAATGCTTATGCTTCCATTGACTCTAACATCACAAGCAAAATATCCCGTGCCTTGGGAAAATGTATACTTCCTAGAATTGCAGTATACACACCCTTTTACAAAAACATTGCATCAATTCCATACAACACACAAAACCGAAGCAAAAACTTTACAAGCGAAAGACATATAGTAAACTTATTACAAAAGAGAGAGACCAACCGGCCAAGAAAAAGCTAAAAGAGCTAAAATGAACAACGGAAGCAAAAATGCCATAAGATGGCTATAAACAAGAGCCAATCGGTTTGCCATACACCCACAAGGCAATCCGACCGGGTCGCCAAGCTAGTCGTCCACACCACTGCAAAACTCACAAAAGTCAATCCCTTGGGGATCAACCTCCTCTGCAACAATTAAGCAATACAAATGAGTACAAAAATGTACTCGTAAGACTTACGAGTAACAAATCTAGATATTACTATATGCAGGCTTTAATCAAAGGAGAAGGCTAAAAGTTTATTTTCAGCATAAAGTAGATTTTATTTGCAATAGATAATAGATTGAAGGCAGTTTTAGCAATCTGAATTTTATTTGTTCAAATAACAGCGAGACAATAAGTAGTAACATAAAGACATCCTGGAGACGACTAACCCAATAGCCACCACAACAATAGCACGAATTACCCATTCGTACCACCCATGTCAAGTTTTAATTAAAAGTTTCTAATCTAGTTCTTGTGGGAAATAACCAAGCGTGTCCATAACCTAGGACGAGGCTATTCGAATAGTTTGAACCCTGCAGGGGTGTACCAATGTACTCACACTTTAGACCGTCTTTTGGCCACTAGATTAAGCACACTTCCTTAGGTATGCCAGCACGGCTAAGTCTTACGAGACATTTCTAATGAGTTGTATTAATCAAGAGTCGCACGTATGGGGGTTAACCCTTAGTGATCCGCCGGCGACGAAGATCACGGGGACCCATACTGTAACACCCCAGCTCAGCATTTAGCCTGGAATGCTACCAAACTAACATTAAACAATTCTAAGCCAAAACATCCTACCAAATTTTTGGCAGAACCTCCCCTGTATTATTAACTACCAGGAGGTTCCAATATTTGAATAAAACGTATATAATTAATCCAACATTCAGCATAATCAATAGTCATTCAAAACATGAAAGCAACTAGCATATCCAAAGATATCCAAAAGACACTACCTATCATTATTACAGTTAATCCAATGCATGAAGCGTAATCATAAACAATCTCTAAGCAGGTTGCTCCTTTATTAAAGTATGAACTAAAAATTTATCAACTTTTAAGGTGGATGGTAGTGTGTGTGTCCAACTCAAGTCTACTCCCTCCCATGCATGCCATTCTTGCAAGTGGTACCTAAAAACACAACAAAGCAAGGGTGAGTCCAAAGACTCAGCAAGTACCAATAATGAAACATTAATCTCACATTTACATCATCAACATTCCATTCCAAAGCTTTACACAAAAACATATCTCATGAGGTATGTATGCGAATATGCAATGCAACTTTTCTCTTTCACTCTTTGTCACATTTCACCGGTAATGCGAGATATGCGACCGTCGCCACATACCATGCCTGTGCTCGCAAGCACAGGGACCAATTGCCCAATACTCCGCAAGTAAAGGGGACCTCAAGCCCACACTCCACAAGTGTGGGGACCTCAAGCCCGTCATATACATGACGGGGATCTCAACAAATGCTTGGTCACCACGTGACCAAGTCTTTATTTTGTCAACATGATGCATATGCACACATCATGAATCATCATAATCATACCTCCTCAGCAATATCACTTATGAATTTAACTCATTCATACTTCTATCATTCATATCATAAGCATTTACCATCTTTAATCAACATATCACACTATCAACTAAGCATAGCTAATATGTATCAAAACATAGCACTCACTGTCAAACAATTCATAATTACTCTATCAAACATAGTACTTGCAACCACCAAGATAATTTGGTACTCATCACAATATCATCCATTCATGGCTATTATGACCCAAACACAAACAATACAACATACAAGCATAATAATACAATAACCGGATACTTGCCTCAACAGTGCAAGAACGGTGGACGCTAAGTGGCGCTGCCCTGGGATCTCGCTCCCACCGAACATAGAGATAACCCAATCTAAGACCAACATACTGGACCAAAAGCATAAATAACAACACAATTGAACTCTCTAAACTTCCAAGCATTTTCCAATCTTCCAATTTCTAGCGATCGCTTTTGGTGTTCACTGCGGAATGAACTTATAAAATACATAACTTTCTGCTCCGGAGTCCAAATAGGATGTTCTTGGACTTTCTGGAAAGGTAATTAAATTACCTAAATAAACTTAGTTGGGGAGCCCATTTGATTATGCCAACTATTGCCTCTACCAAGCCAACCTACAGAACAACAATTTTCACGTCGGTTTCTCTGGATAGTACACTAAAACCACCATAACTTTTGCTACGAAGGTCCAAATCTTGCGTTCTTTATCTCTATGAAAAGGTATAGAAATTACCTACATTTTTTGTTATACTGAGATCCTCTGATTGCGTCCTTAAATAATAGATTAACTCAGTTTTCTACGGACTATCAGAATGTTGACAGATTAACCAGACAGCGGCACTAAACAATTCATAACTTTCTAACCGTTAATCGGATTTTGGCGTTCTTAGCGGCCACTGAAAGCTAAGAACATTATATACATAACTCTAGGAGACCAAAACTCCTAATTCGGCATCTAAATACCCGAAACTGACCACGCAATAATCTGGACAGAACGCGATCTATTAAACCGACGCAAATCAATCTACCAAACGACATCAACCGCAACTATTACGCATCAAACAACGAAGAACACGCGACGTTACCCTTGTAGAATCGCAGCAAGATGATGAACTCTCCCCAAGAAGTTGATCTCCTCTCCTTTCTTCACTTGATCGGCAGCAGGGAGCACCGACGGCGAGGAAGGGAGGCACCAATGGAGGGGGGCGCCACCATGGAGGAGAGGTGTGCTACAGTAGCCGTGCTACAGTGCGGCGGCACTGTAGCTACAGTGCACCTAGGGTTTTCTCCTTCCTTTTATTGGTGGTCGACCCCTCATGGGCCTCCTGGGCCAAGGCCCAAGGCCCAAGTTGCCAAAAACTGCAGAACCCCCTTTTTATGTCTAATTTCTCTTTTGAACGCTTTCTTTCGTAGAATAAATTGGAGTATTACATTAAAACCCGTCTTTCTCCTGTTCAATCGCTTTGCTAAAAGAAATATTCCCCCGATTTTAATTATTCTCTCGATTTAATTATTCTCTCCGATTTAATTTTTGGGGTATTACATTCTACCCTCCTTAAAGAATTCGACCCAATTCTATTCAACCTCAACACAAAAAAACACTGCTAAAAGATTTACTAACATTACTATGTACTGCCGTGAAAAACTTTGGATAAAGCTCGCGATGCGAGACTCCAATTCCCAAGTCGCCTCCCTCTCGGGCTAATGGGACAAAGGCATCTTGACACAAACCAACGACTTGTGCCTCAGCACTCGCTCTGACCTCTCTAACAACGCACATGATGCTACTCAAAGGTCAGCAGCTCCCGCGAAACTTCAAACTTCGGACCTCTCTGGTACTCACTCAGCACTGGGACAAACAAGACGATGTGTACTTCGCGCTTGGACTCACTACGGTCCTAACGTTTTGCCAACTAGCGAAAACAACCCAATATACCTTGGGGCAACCCCCCCTAGTGGTACTGAACCATGCAACATGTGCATAGAACACTGAACTTTTGTTCCACCTATTAAGCGGACTTTTTCACCCAAAGAAAGATCGCCTCCTTTAACGAGGGACACACAACAGAACTCGCTTTAAACACACTCTTACACCGACATAGCCCAACTGAAAAAATGAAGGACTATCATCGCAACCAAGTGTTACCAACTCAGTACTAAAAAGAGTCAAGTTCAGAATCGAAGATTTATCACAAAAATCTTTCCACCTTCAAATTAGACAATTTGCAAATAAACACCACATCCGCCAAAGGATAAATCACTCGAATAACCAAATCTAACATTTCTTTTATTCTTTCTGAACTGATAAGAACCACACATACCAACATAAAGCCAAGCTCAACTTTGCAAAAGACAAAGGTCAACAGCATAGAACTTAAACGAAAAATCAGGAAAACAATTCACTCCTTGAGGAAGCATCAATTTAACAGTTTCTCTTCTAGGACAAAAATTTCCCTCAAGCTATGGAATCCCAATCATCTCACAACACACTAACTTGTTACTCTTAACTTGGCGATCTCAACGCCAAGCCCAAATCAAAACGCCTTGTCTACACCTTTGAAGAGGGACTCTAATGATTTCACAAAACATTCTCTAACCGATTCCCTTTACTGATAGAATTCATTTGACAGATGGCACTCAGAAAGTATCCCCAAATTAGATCTCTCACACGATCATATCACCTCAACCCTTTTTTAGGACAAACATTTTAGATTCCACATCACACACTCTCATGTACTACATCAGAAGGGTGTTATCAACGATCATCCCACTGTTCGCAATCCACCCTTATTCTACTTCCTCTGCACATAATCTTTGGGCGACTCAAAGTTCTAGCATAACAATGCAAAGTCCACATTTAACCTCCAAGACTCTTGCAACTAACTTCTCATATAAAGGATAGGGAAATCCTTAGATTAAATCCCTAAAAATCCATAATTCCCACATACTCACTTATTAATATCCTCATGAAAATATTTTCTTGACCCGGTTACCTTTACAAAGATTATAACTCTTAGAAGATTACTCAATCAAAACCAAATCACTCTTGACATTACTCAACATTTTCTATTATCCCATTAATTGGCATGACAATTCGATTACTTTGTAATCCCACTCTCATTAAACCACGTCATCGAGAATAACCATTCACAACCTCGCAATACTACCAAATTACGATACTCTATAAAATTGATCAAGATTTTCATACTCTCGGTAATTCTAATGTCCCACCCGAAGTGAACAAAAGATCTTGGATCACAATCACTATAGGTTCTACTATCTTTAACAATGTAATCAGTTTAACCCCATAAGACAATCTTCCATTGAGATAGACTTCTCTTAAAGAACTATATTACGAAATTATTTCATCCTCCAATGCTCATCGAATAACTTACAACCCAAGTTTCACAACTACAATTATTGAACACCTCAAAAGACTTAGGTGAAACGAATAGGTTGATTCTTCCTCAAAAGAAAGAGCGAATGGAATCAATTTTCATCAACTAGGAAAACATGTGCCACCCACAGTGAACTCAAGACCAAGGAAAACTGTCACTTAGGCCAAGTACTCGAAAAACATAAGGGAATGTCAACAGTCGAGGGCTCAAGCCCTACTGAAAGCGAATACCAAACCACAAATGAGAAGAAGGTAATGCCCTTTGAAAATTGATAAACTCTTATGGAACAATCGCATAAGGTTTAAGCACTCTCAAATAAAGCGCAAGATGCGAAACGAGACTTAAAGCTCAATTACTTATACTTGACTCATTCCTTTAACAAGGAAGGTTATTTTCTGTGATTACTACATCACTTTGCCAGCTTAAACAAGATAAGCTCTTAAGACCAAATCGTAGGAACAACTTAAGAACCAATAAAATCTTTCAACATGTCACTTTGCTCAAAGCAACTCAATCACCACGTAACTCAAGCGATCCAATTGATCACCATCGCAAAACTCGAAACACTTCTACAAAATCCAAGTTACGAAAGACGATCAAATTTCTTTATTTCTAAAAGAATCATCACCACACACAAGTCACAATCTCTTGCAGATAATCTTACTAACATCAAGAATAATATACTCTGAACATGAATATTTATCATCAACTTTTCCATTAGAAAGCCCCCAAAGTTTCACTAATTTGTTCCATACTGCCTTTTCATCCCATCTTCAAAATGAGAGTATATCAAAATCATATAACATCACTACATCAACTTCTTAAGTTTAGAAGGGGTCTACTACCCAATTGAAAAGCTCCTACCAAAACCCTTTCATCAAGGACACAAGTTCATCCAATTATTTCACAATCATGTGGGCATAAGCCACCTATTATATCATATCAGTTCAACTTTTAGCGATGCTCATTATCAAACTTCAACACACAACAGTTATACGACAACCCTTGTTGTTATCAACTGGCTTCATTATGAAATCTAGTTGCTACCTACTTTCCTTCCCAAATCACATGGATATTAACAAGCACATATTCAACTGTTCCTCCTCACATTGGATTTGGCAAAAAATACACTAAAACTTCAAAAAAATCAAATCTTCTATCGATCAAGAGTCTCAACAACACTACAACCAAATTCATCACGTCATCCTACATAGAAGAACTACATAGAACTCCTCCCATAATTTCTAGATCCACCGATATTCAATCTGTTCAACCGGTTGTACACAATTCTAATAACTAATCATACTAGGGAATATGTAAATCTGGTATTCCCTCTAATTTTTCCTTTCCACACAATTAAATTAATCCATGGGAACCAAAGAACCCAACGAGTTTAACAACCTAAACAGTTTTAATGACCAGACTAGTTCATCAAGGTTCCATACTTCTTGATATCTCTCAATCACTACTCATATATACCGTTCATCAAGAACTAGAAAAAGACAACATCATCCTAATCAATTTCACTTCCAAGATTACTAATTAATATTAATTATTCACCATACCAATGACTCAACTTGATATCCATACCATATAGAGTTATTTGATTACAATCTCTGATTTAACCATAACAAGGCATCAGAAAAGGATTTTAGCAATTTCCAACAGAAAAGAGATGCATTAAACTTCATCACTCGGAATAATCCAAAAGAAATACATAGATCAAAAGTTTTCTCATGTTAACAAACTTGCAACAGAAACTCTCATTACCCAAACTTTCAAACGAATACATGAGTCATTCTTTTTCAATGAGAAAGAAGAAACAACCATGGAATTATCAGTAATGCCAATTGAGGACGATCACTAGTAGTAAAGACAGCTCAACAGTCGAAAAACAATACTTGTTTCAGAGAACCATTAGAGACCATTGAAACACAACCATTACCATGAACCACGAACCCACGAGAAAATCATCATCCACCACCGAACAAGAATTTGCCAAGATTGAGGTCAAGAAGGAAAACAACTTTCTAAAGCAGCTCACGCTCAACTCCTGCAACTATGGTATTCGGGGTAACTACTCTATTCGTCTCCCACGAACGGTGATATAACCCGACAAAGTCCAAGGCCACAATCACGGCCTCCACTTCTTATCCACTATCACCGACACGCATTAACAATATAATCAAATATGATTATACATGATCATCTCATGGTAATCATATAATAGATTCATAGTTATAGAATATCATAACATATCATTTCATAGATTAACAACAAGAAAGATAGCACAGAGGCAATTCAACAATTGCTCAACAAATGAAACATAGCAACAGATAATGCGGAAGCAATGTAATTCCCAACCCCACCTATTGTGCACAGTGTGTCAATTTAATTTTTTTTCTTCTATTAACCACGGACCTAAAGCCCGCTCTGATACCAACTGTAACACCCCAGCTCAGCATTTAGCTTGGAATGCTACCAAACTAATATTAAACAATTCTAAGCCAAAACATCCTACCAAATTTTTGGCAGAACCTCCCCTGTATTATTAACTACCAGGATGTTCCAATATTTGAATAAAACGTATATAATTAATCCAACATTCAGCATAATCAATAGTCATTCAAAACATGAAAGCAACTAGCATATCCAGAGATATCCAAAAGACACTACCTATCATTATTACACTTAATCCAATGCATGAAGCGTAATCATAAACAATCTCTAAGCAGGTTGCTCCTTTATTAAAGTATGAACTAAAAATTTATCAACTTTTAAGGTGGATGGTAGTGTGTGTGTCCAACTCAAGTCTACTCCCTCCCATGCATGCCATTCTTGCAAGTGGTACCTAAAAACACAACAAAAGCAAGGGTGAGTCCAAAGACTCAGCAAGTACCAATAATGAAACATTAATCTCACATTTACATCATCAACATTCCATTCCAAAGCTTTACACAAAAACATATCTCATGAGGTATGTATGCGAATATGCAATGCAACTTTTCTCTTTCACTCTTTGTCGATTTCACCGTGAATGCGAGATATGCGAAATCGCCACATACCATGCCTGTGCTCGCAAGCACAGGGACCAATTGCCCAATACTCCACAAGTATAGGGGACCTCAAGCCCACACTCCACAAGTGTGGGGACCTCAAGCCCGTCATATACATGACGGGGATCTCAACAAATGCTTGGTCACCACGTGACCAAGTCTTTATTTTGTCAACACGATGCATATGCACACATCATGAATCATCATAATCATACCTCCTCAGCAATATCACTTATGAATTTAACTCATTCATACTTCTATCATTCATATCATAAGCATTTACCATCTTTAATCAACATATCACACTATCAACTAAGCATAGCTAATATGTATCAAAACATAGCACTCATGTCAAACAATTCATAATTACTCTATCAAACAGAGTACTTGCAACCACCAAGATAATTTGGTACTCATCACAATATCATCCATTCATGGATATTATGACCCAAACACAAACAATACAAAGATACAAGCATAATAATACAATAACCCGGATACTTGCCTCAACTGCAAAAACGGTGGACGCGAAGTGGCGCTGCCCCTGGATCTCGCTCCCACTGAACATAGAGATAACCCAATCTAAGACCAACATACTGGACCAAAAGCATAAATAACAACACAATTGAACTCTCTAAACTTCCAAGCATTTTCCAATCTTCCAATTTCTAGCGATCGCTTTTGGTGTTCATCATGGACAGTCAACTTCTAAAATACATAACTTTCTGCTCCCGAGTCCAAATAGGATGTTCTTGGACTTTCTGGAAAGGTAATTAAATTACCTAAATAAACATTAGTTGAGGAGCCCTTTTGATTATGCCAACTATTGCCTCTACCAAGCCAACCTACAGAACAACAATTTTCAC
This sequence comes from Ampelocalamus luodianensis, assembly GCA_036346255.1. Lineage (NCBI taxonomy): Eukaryota > Viridiplantae > Streptophyta > Magnoliopsida > Poales > Poaceae > Ampelocalamus > Ampelocalamus luodianensis. The sequence goes on along the minus strand of CM070621.1, from coordinate 63,031,414 downwards.
GTTGGTTTCTCTGGACAGTACACTAAAACCACCATAACTTTTGCTACGAAGGTCCAAATCTTGCGTTCTTTATCTCTATGAAAAGGTATAGAAATTACCTACATTTTTCGTTATACTGAGATCCTCTGATTTCGTCCTTAAATAATAGATTAACTCAGTTTTCTACGAACTGTCAGAATGTTGACAGATTAACCAGACAGCGGCACTAAACAATTCATAACTTTCTAACCGTTAATCGGATTTTGGCGTTCTTAGCGGCCACTGAAAGCTAAGAACATTATCTACATAACTCTAGGAGACCAAAACTCCTAATTCGGCCTCTAAATACCCGAAACTGACCGCGCAATAATCTGGACAGAACACGATCTATTAAACCGACGCAAATCAATCTACCAAACGACATCAACCGCAACTATTACGCATCAAACAACGAAGAACACGCGATGTTACCCTTGTAGAATCGCAGCAAGATGATGAACTCTCCCCACGAAGTTGATCTCCTCTCCTTTCTTCACTTGATCGGCAGCAGGGAGCACCGACGGCGAGGAAGGGAGGCACCAATGGAGGGGGGCACCACCATGTCGGAGAGGTGTGCTACAGTAGCCGTGCTACAGTGCAGCGGCACTGTAGCTACAGTGCACCTTGGGTTTTCCCCCTTCCTTTTATTGGTGGCCGACCCCTCATGGGCCTCCTGGGCCAAGGCCCAAGTTGCCGAAAAACTGCAGAAACCCCCCTTTTTTATGTCTAATTTCTCTTTTGAACGCTTTCTTTCGTAGAATAAATTGGAGTATTACATTAAAACCCCTCTTTCTCCTGTTCAATCGCTTTGCTAAAAGAAATATTCCCCCGATTTTAATTATTCTCTCCCGATTTAATTTTTGGGGTATTACACATACGTTGAGTCGGAGACACCGGCCCATCCGAAGCAACTGCAGGTGCTCCTGGATATGGAGAACCTAACTAGAACCCATCCCTCTCATCCCAAAACGAATATTTTTCTCTATCACTACCACCAGCGACTTATCAATTAATACCTCCCAAAGTACTAAGTAGATGTCCCATATCCCTCTAGTGTGGTTAGCACGCAAAATTGCTTGGATCAATGGCGCAAGTAACTCGGTCTTTGATGACCCGGGCACCATTCCAGTCACACCATAAGATCACACCATCATACCAATGTGCCCAAGTCTAAAATATTTTATTTTCAGTTTTAGATTTTACAAATAAACAAAGTACAAGGCGCTGAACATAATGTAGTTGTAAGATTTGTGTGATCAAGGTCATCGACTACGTCGATAACCGACCAATTCTACCAGTAACTAAGCATTGCTAAGCATCATATCGTAAGGACAATAAAAGAGCATAAATCATTCACCAGGCTCTAATTCATTAGTAAAAATATTAACTTAGCTTTGTGGCATGGGTGAACAATTTCAGAGAAACAATGCAATAGGATTAGCTACCTCTAAACGACAAAATTAACTTTGACACAAAGAAGCATGCATACTTATTATTTGAAAACAAGATATTAGACTTTGAAAGTAATGGGATCAATATGATAAAATAATGCTACATCTGCTTGCCTTGTTGGAGATCACTATCTTTCTACAGAGGATCACTCTTGTTCTCAATAAATTCTTCGGATCCTATCGCAAGAACGCGAAAATCCAATAAGAAGAGAACACCGAAAAAGGCTCAAAAACCAAATCATCCAAAATCCATGAAATTTACACAGCAGGTAGGGCATGATTTTAAATAAATTTAGCAACAAGAATCATTCAATTTGGACTAAGCATGCAAAAGTTACAGCCTAATCAATTTCAATCTGCTGGAAAATCCAAAATAAATTGCTATTACTGTTCATCACACAATTTTTCGGAAATTTTTCGAACATGAAAATTTTATGGTATGTAGATAATGACATCCTAAGGTCAGCAAAATTGGGTTTACTTCATTTGGAGTTAAAATGAATTTATTATGATTTTTCTAAGTTATAAAACTAGCATAAATTAATTTCAAAGGTAAAGACAAAATTAAAACATATTCTACACTAATGCATATTAACTGAGGAACCTAACAAATTTGAGTTTGCTCAATTTAAAGTTACAGAGAAGAACCTATGCATTTTACAAGTTTGAACAATTTTTAGTGTAAGGAAAAACTAAACCTTTGAGGTGAAGAGGTCCTGAGGGAGGTCCTAAGGGTCCAGATCTAACTGAGGGAGGTCTTGATGGCTAAGATCTCACAGAGGAGGTCTTAGACGACCAAGACTTAAACTGAGGGAGGTCATGACGGCTAAGATCTCACAGAGGAGGTCCTAACAGTCAAGATCCAAACTGAGAGAGGTCCTAACGGCTAAGATCTCACAGAGGAGGTCTGAACGCTCAAGATCTCCATGGGGAGGTCCTAAACGATAAGGTCTAAAAGAGAGGAGGTCTTGGATGATAAGATCTAATAGAGGGGAGGTCTTGAACGGCTCAGATCTCCATGAGGAGGTCCTGAACTGTCAAGATCTCCATGAGGAGGTCCTAAATGATATCTCTATAAAAGCCTAGGGGGTGGTCTTGACAGTCCAGATCTGCACAGGGGAGATCCTGGACGGCCTAGATCAACAAGAGGTGGTCCTAAAGTTTGTCAAAGGTGGTCTAGTTTACGACAACAGGAGTTCAGTACCATGCGGTTTTGCTCGCCGGCTCATCGGTGGTGACTTCGGCCACTACGGCGCCAACCAAGGGCAGCACAACGATCACAATAACATTGCGCACACAAGGGACATACTCTCAACAACTGAACCGACCCAAAGCGTCGGCTAATTGAAAAGTGGTGGCGGCGCAAACACGGCCAAAAATGAAAACAGCAAGGGAGCTCCGTAGCGGTCCAGATAGCGAGTGCCCAAGCACTAAGGGTAACCAGGAGGTTACCTTAGACTGAGGAGGTCCAGAGGTGGTCGGGGGAGTTCTAGCGATGACGACCACCGCCGGTGCTGAGGAAGACAACGTGGAGAAGAAGGTCTGAGCAAAATGCAAGGCACCGAAAGGTGAAGTTAGCTTCGGAAAGGCCTAAAGGTGGTCCACGAGTAACCAATTGAAGGTAGGAGGTCCTTACCGGAGTTGGGGATGAAAACGATGAACTTCGGCCGAACGAGGGCAAATCCAAAATTAGTCGCTTCCTATTAAAGCAAACCAACATTGGATTACGGGATTTGCTCAAGGTGATGAGAGGGACCGGGCGACGCAAAAAGATCTGGACTAGAACCACTGGAGCACTGTCGACGACGAGGAGCTCGAGCGGCTGACAATGGCAGAAAAGAGGGTCCTCTGGTGTTTTGAGCACAAAGACATAGAGGGGTGTTCGGGTTTGCGAGGCGATGTGGAAAGAGAGCTAAGGAAGAACTCGGGGACCCTTTATGGCCGGAGGGTGAAGGAGGAGAGCAAAGTCGAGCTCCACGGGTGCACCGAGTCAAAAGCTCCTGCCATGGGCGCACTTGAAGAGATGGGGGTAGGTAGAAGGGGGACTTTGGGGACAAAGTCACTAGCACGCATTTAATGTTGGCAGTAAAGAGCCGTTGACAAGGGCGAAGAAATGACAAGGCTCTGCTCTTCCTCTGCCATGGCGCTCGTGTGCGAGGAAGATGATGATGACCAGGCTCAGAGGGTCCCACCTGCCAGTGAAAGAACCCAAGGTGGACTGGTCATAAGAACAAAGCGTTAGGTTAAGTCCAGAGATCGAGTTGGGGAGGTCTTGACGGTAGGATTAGAAACAGAGGGCTACGATTTAAAGTAACGTTCGGAGGTCCTAACGTTCAAGGAGATCTGAGACACAGATCAAGACATGGACGGCCCATGATCACCCAGGCGTTACACACGCACACCCAAGGGTGGTCTGGAGAGGGTTGTCTTTGCAAAAGACCAACGGGGTGGTCCTTGCAAAAACGAAGGAGGTGGTCTGAGGGTGGTCTTAGGGGAGGTCTTTGGGGAGGTCTTTGAGGAGGTCTTTGCAAAAAGACACGAGGTGGTCGTTACCAAGGGTGGTCTGTACGAGGGGAGGTCCGATCAAAAGTGGACGGCCCGATGGAGTTCCAACGGCTAGCATAGATCCCGCGCTTGAAAGGGCTCGGGGTTGAGCTGAGAAGGTTGAGTTCAACCGTGAGACCCGAGTCTGACTTGAGCCCAACAGTAGAGTTGACTTAGGGTTTTATATTGAGTTGAAACTTTGAGGGATTTTTAGAGGTAGCAAACTAACTCCAAAATTTCTAAACTTTTTACAAGAGTTTGCTAACTCTAGGATCGACGTTGTATAAAATTTCCAGATATTTTTATGCAAAGCATTTTTCTCCAAAAAGTTCTTAAGATACTGACCTAGGGTGGTTTGACTGGCCTCTTAGAATATCCAAACAATTTCTAAAAATTATGAAATTTTTCAGAGGAGTCACACAACATCCCTAGAACCAAGAAAAATTATCCCCAGAGGATGATCCCAAGATCATCTAGAAAAGTTTTCAAGTGTCAAGACTTGGTTAGAAGAGACTTGTGATTTTGAGTTTCCACAATTCCTTTACAGGAATCACAGAAAAGTTCAAAAACTTCAAGATGCAAGAAATTTTTTTAATTCCTTCTCATTTTCTTACATTTGAAACACAATCCAAGATTTTGGATGTTACAATGGGATCCCCCTATCTCAAACCCCTATGAGTAGTGAAATAGGGACCGACTTTGCCATTAATATTAATGCTCAATTTACGCCCCTTAATAGAGCTCATCACCCAATCAATCCACTGCTTAGAAAATCATTTTCCTTTCATAACATTTTCGAAAAAGATCCACTGAATTTTGTCATAAGCTTTCTCAAAATCCAATTTAAGAATAACACCCCTCCTTTTGGAAATTCTCAATTCATGCAGAATCTCATGTAAAGATTCTGCATGAATTGGCACAACTATGTAAAAAGGAGAAAGCATTAGAGAGTATATTTATAAGTATTACAAAAACCACAATATTTCTATTTTGCATGAATCTAGATTGGCACAACTATGTCATACAGGTTTTTGTAATACTTATAAATATACTCTCTAATGCTTTCTTCTTCAGTTAAGTGTTCCTCTCCATCCTCCGGACTAAAAATAAAGTTCTTCCCCTTTCTACCATTGGCACAACTATGTAAAAAATCTAGTACTAGCATCCCCTTGAGTGATCCATTTCAAATTTCCCCTCTCTTGCCAAAATCATTCTTCCATGTCATAGATTCTTTCCAAATCTCTCTCTACTTTATATCTACAAATCCAATCCTCAGCTTCTAAACTTTTATTTTTAGCTTTCATGTCTAACCTGTTGAGATGATTCATAATGACTTTCTTCTCTATTCTACACTTTCCATTTAGATTAGCACCCCAACCTCTTTAAAAGGGATAATCAGTTATTTGCCACTGCAAATATGTGGATTTTAGGATTTGCCACTCTATGTGTGAATAACATCTGGATCCCGGGACCACATGTCATAGACACATAAGTTCCAAATCCTAAATTTGTATACCTTTGACAGTGGCAAATAATTGAATCTCCCTCTTAAAAACTGTCTCAGAGAGGCCAAACCCCATTCCATTTATCCAAGGAATAACCAGTTGAACTTTCCTACTGATAGGTTTGTTGAAGGAAGACGAAATGTTAGTTTTCCCCCTCTTCCAATGAACATCAATTTTTTCCTACTCTCTCCCAACGTGTTCAATCTTTCCCAGTTCAACCACCTCCCCCCTCTCTCTCTCGTGGTGGCATACGAGCCCTAGGGTTTTCGCCTATTACCCAGAGCTTAGAGCCAACACGAAATCATAGTGGAATCAGGGAGACTAGCGTGGTTGCAGCAGAGGGCCTGCGTTGGGGAGCACCACCATTGCCCTAGGGTGGCCTGCGTGGAAGGGAATCAGGGAGAGGAAGCTAGCATTGCTGGCCGTGGTTGCAGCACAGGTGGAGTGGTGAATATCAGATCAATTTGGTAAGTGTTGCTCGATCTGCTAGTGTTTTGAAATTTGTTGTTCTTTTGTGTTGGCATTGAGGTTCAATTTGTGACATTGTAGGTCATTAGTATAGAATGGGAGATTTAGAGTACCGGGCTGTTACCTTCCACTTGAATGGCAAGTTTGTACTTGATGGAGCCAAACTAAAGTACTATGATGGGGGAAGAGGGTATATCCCACATAGAGAAGGATAAAATTTCAATCCTAGAGTTGAAAGCACATCTGAAAGATCACACCACTTTTACAAAGCCCGTGATAATGTACTGGCTACCACCGGGTTCAATTTTAAATAGTAGTTTTAGGTTGTTGATAATTCTTGTCATGATCTGATGAAAGAACTAGATAATGCCACTTTTGTTCACATATATACTGAACCAGGTGATGTGGAGATGGGGAAAAGTGAAGAATAGGTGCTTGAATATGATGATGATGCCATAATTGGTTTTATGAGGGATGAGATTGGTGTTGTTCCAGTACATAATGGAACTGGTGATGTTCAAGTAGTTGATGGTTCTTTAGGTGAACAAGCGAATGGTGCTACATATGGGCATGGAGGTGGTAGTGATGAAGACAATGATGTTGGAGTTCAGTAGCGACTTAGTGATAACAAGGAATCTGATAGTGGGTGTGATGTCACATGATTCACTAGAGATGAATATGACAAAGTATAAGAGATGAGAGCAAAGTGCAACAAGTTCAAGAAGAAGCTAAAGGATAGTTTAGACTTGAGACATCCAATCTGAGAAGCCGATTGCAATAGAGTTATCCAATTGCGTTGATCCATCTAACTTGAATGAAGTAAATGAAGATGGACATGGAATTCAATACTTCGATTCAGAGCAGGATACTTCCTATATATGATAACGATAGTGATGATAGTGGAGGTTAACACAAGAGGAAGTGCAGGTTTCCTATTTTTGATAGCAGTGCATAGATTCCTCACTTTTTGTCAACATGTGCTTCAGAGGGGAGAAACAACTCAAGGAAGCAATAACAAGGTATGCACTAAAGATGAAGGTAAACATTGGTTTTCCCAAAAATAACTCGAAAAGATTGAGGGTTGTATGCAAGTTGAGGGGATGTCCATGGGTGATATATGTTTCATACAACAATAGAAGTGATTGGTTCTAGACATATAATGATGACCACATATGTTGTTCCAAATTGTGACATATAATGATGACCACATATGTTGCCTTGACCTAAAGAATAAAAGGTTTTCTACAAATAGAATATGTGATAATTATGCGAATCTGATCAAGGCCGATCCAGCTTGGAAAGCAAGAGCCTTCAAGGAGATAGTCCAATAACAAATGGGTGTGGATGTATCGGTTGACAATGATCAAAAGGACAAAGAAGATAGCCATGAAGAGATAATGGATGCCCAAAGTGGTGAATATTCCTAATTATTTTACTATGCTCTAGAATTGATGAGAAGTAATCCAAATAGTATTGTGCATGTTGCGCTTGATCCAGGTGAGGTCGATCATGTGTTTCAAAGAATTTACATATATCTGAATGGATGCAAAAATGGATTACCAGTAGGCTACTAAAGTAATTGGGCTTGATGAGTGCTTTCTTAAAGGTGTTGTGAAAGGTGAATTCCTGGCAGCTATTGGAAGGAACGCTAACAATAAAATTTACCGTATTGCATTGGCTATTGTGGAGTATGAGAATGCAAATTCTTGGGATTGTTTCTTGGGGCATCTTGTGAAGGATCTTAGAATGGGGTCATGTGAAGGGTGGGTGGTAATGACAAACCAACTAAAGGTAAAACAAATTTGTTGTATGTTAATGTATCGCCTTGTGATATTGTGCATGTTGTTAACATTATAGTACCTTGATGTGCAGGGCCTGGTAAGTATCGTTGAGAGCATGATTTCTATTACTGAGCATATGATGTGTGCAAGACATATTTATGCCAGTTAGAGGAAGAGACATTGACTTCAAAAGTATCAGAGAAGATTTTGGAAGGTTGCAAGGGCATCCAATGTGATGTTGTGCAAGCACCACAGAAGTTAGCGAAGAAGACCCCCAAAGGTGCAACACATTTGGAGAACACCAATTTGTGAGTATATGCGGTGCATATACACCTATTTGGGCTAGAGAGGAGGAGAGGGAGGTCGGACCAAGAGGAAGAAACAAAATCAATCAAGTTTCAATCACTATGGTGCTCGTTGTTCTGTCCATGAAGTTTATGAAGGTTTCAGCACCAATTCTGAGATTTCAAATGCGCACAAAATTCATATTGAGAAATCCTATCAAGTTTAGTTTCCAACAGATCAAACGAGACGTGATTTTGAATTTTGTACAAAAATAGATGTGGCAATTGGAGTGCACGCTGCACAGGCAGTCCGGATGGCACGGGCGAGTTGCCAAACATGACGAGTCCGTGGCATGTACCACATCTTTGGGTGATATCCAGCCGTGACACAACTTTCCAAAGGTTTACAAGGCTTTCTTTTTCATGTTTACCATGGATTCAAATCGGCCAAAGTAAGGAAAAACTAAGGATAGGAAAGTTTGAAGTCAATTCGGATTGAGCTCATCAACGCCAGGGCAACCTAATTTAAAAAGGCTATAACTTTTGTATATGAACTCCAATTTGAGTGCTCTTGTACTAGTTGGAAAGCTAACTTTAGGGCCCACACAAAGGATCAAGTGTAAGCTTTAGATTCTGCATGTGTGTGTTGAAACATTCAAAACAAACTGACAGTAGAAATTATAAGCTTTCCTTTCTTTTAGTCCAAGTTATCTAGAGAGTTGTTTCTTGTGTTAGATGTATTAGGAGTGACATATAAGACACTGTAAATGTCCATGTAACTCAGAATCAACATTACGAATTAAAATACACGTTTGTGTACTAACTTTTAGCTACTTTTGTGATGAGAGTCTCACCATTATGTAGATCACACACTTATTCTTCACAGCCTTTGGCACAACCAAGTTCTTGAGGGGAATTGCGTGTTTCTAAGATCGTTCTTGTTTTTCCCTTAGGAATTGAGGGTTCGATATTATCTTTGATTCTACATCGAGAAGATTGGGCACTCCGTATCACCAACGAAGTACATTGGTGTAGGGCTTAGTTCAATCTTGGATCAAATTGTGACTCAGTTGACAATAATGTATGTGAATCATTCAACAACTGATCATAAAAGCTAGGTACAAGTCTATACTCACAATGCTTGAGGACATACGACAAATGGTCACAAGGAGGACACAGGAGAACATGAGTAAATGTGACAAGTGGACTATGGGAATATGTCCCAATATTCTTAAGAAAGTTAACAAGATGAATGGTGAATCTAGTTTTGAGGTCAAAGAAAAGGACTGGAGATTCACAATGGATCTGGCAGGAAAGACGTGCTCATGTAGATATTGGCAAGTATCTGGGGAATTTTTAAAATAATATTATTTTAAAAGATAATTACAAAATAAATAGCCGACCCAAAAATTACACAAATGGCTCCCTATAGCTAGTTCAACTAGCGACAACAACAGGAAGTAAATAGTCTTCCTATCGCTAGTTGAGCTGGCGACAGATAAAAACCCGAAAAAATTCATCCAAAACTCATTTTAATTCCAGGAAAAAAACAAAAAGAGAGGAGAGAGAGAAAAAGGTAGTGAAGCTCTACTAGTTCATCGCAGAGGGGAGAGATTGACAAAGCATAAGATCCAGTGGGCCGGCCATCTTGTATGTACATTTTTTGCACCTTTGTACATTACGTAGAATTAAGTAGATCATTTGAGTTGTACGAGTAGAATTAAGTAGAATAGAGACTTAGAATTCAATAGAATAGCGAGTAGAATTTATTAGATTAGATAGTTGTAATCCAATTATGTACTACATTATTTGAGCTATGTATAGTTTAGTTCGTCGTACCTATGTTATGAACGTTACAGCAGTGGAACGATCTAGGATTAATTAGCAGAAATAGGAAGACGCCCATTACAAATATGAAGAAAGTAATCATAGCTTTATTTAGCTTCCCATTTGTGTGTGGTAATTATACTGTTAATGTCGATAATTAATTTTAAAATAAAAAACTAGGAAAATAGGAAGAACTTTGTTTGTTGTTTATATTTGCACTTGAAAAATAGTTAAGAATATCTTGTAAATTGGAAGACCCTATTACAAATCATTTTAAATTGCTGAGTAGCCTAATTTTGGTTTTTGTACATGTTTCGTAGTCCTTAGAATGCATGCACTTAATTTTATGGTATGGTGGACGCAGACCACTACGAGTTGCTTGAACTGATGATTGACGCGCATCACCGTAGCCGCCTCAGTACCGTCCTCCCCCTGGAGGGTGAGGTGTCGATTGAGCTTGATGTGTTGCGGCTACGCATGCCTATTAGGGCATGGAGGCTGCACACAGACTGGGTTCCGAGGTACATATAGTTTTGACTTTCGTGCACTCAATCGCGGTCTGACTACTTTGCATGGACTCACGTTTGTTCTTAATCATTTCGATGCAGGTTGAGAGCGGCAGGCCTCATTACACTAGCGAGGATGGTGGAGGCGACGTGGGAGGACAACCAGGACCGTGGTCCTAGTCGTACATCTAGGCATTTTCCATAAGACCGGGCCCTACTGACGGCGCTAGTTAACCGCTGGAGGCCAGAGGCGCACATGTTCCACCTTCTGTGCTAGAAGATGGCGCCGACCCTTCAGGACGTTAGCTTCCTGATCGGGTTGCCCTGTGCTGGCGTCCCTATGGCAGCGTACGACATCCCGAACACGTGGCACACGAACCTCCTAGCGAGGTTCCACGATGTGCTGCCGCTGGGCAGCGAGTACATGGAGTTCAACAGCCTGCATGGGATGACGTTGAGGTGGATCTGCCAGTTCTACGTTAGTCTTCGTAACTATTGTCCTCTCGCATCAATTCATATGTGAACCTTGCTTATGTGTACATGTCTTCTTGTAGCCCAAGCATATGGCAGAGAACGCAGGCGCCATCACTATTAGGAGGCACTTCGAGGCCTACCTTCTATGGTTGTTTGGGTGGGTCATGTTCCTGGGGGTCCCATGGTGACAACGTCAACAAGCACTATACGACACGTGCCGCCGTGCCCAGGACAGCTCCATCCTCTCCGAATGCCCGCTACTTCTACAACTGTGGTCCTTCGAGCTCTTCCAGATCGAACAACCACAACTGGACTTGGGACCGTACACGGTCAGCTTGTACACCACAGATGACGACGTGGACCAGCTGACCATGGGCACGGCGTGGTGCCGCTGACGGGTTAGTTTCATGATCATTTATTATTTTTAGTATTGTAATCACAATTTCATGTGTTAAGTTTTTGGTGTTCTATTCCACAGGTCACCTACGCGCTGATCACTTCGCAAGGGTCCTACCCGGAGTATGTTGCAATGTTTGATTAGCTGATGGATGACCGCATCATCTGGACACTGTACACTCAGGAGAGGGTGGACGCGCACGCGCGTGAAGGGCTGTCGAGCCTCTGCACGGAGACTACGTCTACTGGTACACGTGGAGTGCCTTGGTGCATGATGTCTTCGTGGAGGAGTACCAGGTGCAACGGGTCATGCGCTAGTTGGGTCTGCGACAGGAGGTCCCAGCCCTATGGGGGGGAGATGCAGGTGCTGGCGCACATCCATGCGTAAGTTTACGCTTTACTTCTTTCGTACAATGTGCGTTACGTGCCGACCAAATAATTGTCTTGCCATCCACAGGTACACTAGGAAGGGAGTACGCGGCACAGGCTCCTGCTCGGACAAAATGTCCTCTTGGGTTACGGCTTGGGATAGCGCGTACGGCGATCTCATCCGGTATACGGATGCTCCCTACGACCCCGAGACGTACAAGGACTACATGAAGTGGTACGCCAGTCAGATGAGGCTTCGCTGCGCCCGGGTCATGGTCGACCCACCACGACACGAGATTGTGACGTCCGACATGTACCCCACGCAACCGGACTCCACTTTCCACCTCTCTGTATGTATTGAATGGTCCCTAATTCATATTTAATTTCCCAGATTTAGGTTTCCAACTTGTTGATTACTTGTGCAGACGGATATACACTGGGACGTTCTCGAGTTGGTAGATTCCATGCAGCACATGACGCTGGGGGACACCAGAGGTGTCTTGCGGCGGATTAGGGAGGCGGCGAGACGAGGCATCCACATTGCGACTTGTCACACTCCAAGGGACCCGGTGGACCGACCAGTGCGAGGATGAGGGGTCAGCCTAGGTGGTTCATGGCCATGGGCTCCTGCCCTAGACATGGTGGGCATGTCATCGTGGCACCGTGGTGGGAGCACCGTGGGACATTTTGGAGGTGAGCATGAGACATTTACTTTTGCTTCTTTATTTCGAACCGCACTAGGTACTAACGGCAATGTTCTCTTGTAGGTCTTGTGCTCCACGGTCACGCGGGGCAGGAGTATGCAGAGTCATCAGGGCACACCTTTGTGCCAGTAGGTATGACCAACGCTTTCCTGCGTAACGTCCTTCTTTGTGGTTTTCGCCATGATTACGTGTGTAACGTAATGCTTGTTTATTTCGAACCACACTAGTTACTAACGACAATCTACTCTGCAGGTCTTGAGCTCCACCAGTACCCAGGGCAGGAGTACGCGGAGTCGTCGGGGCATGCCTTCGGGGTAGTAGGTATGACCACCTTGCTTGGTTCTGTAATGTCCTTTTTTGTGGTTTTCGCCTTGATTATGTGCATAACATAATGCTTTACAGATCAGACACCTTGGGAGGACGATTCCTTGTTGCACGATGAGGCACACCTCGAGGACTTCTTCTTCAACCAGCGTGGCACCCAATTCTCCGTGGGGGCTTCACAGCTGCACAGTGCGTCGGGACCGACCCAACCGACGTAGGACCCCCCTCGCGACACCACCTCAGGCTACTTGCGCTGGTCGGGTAGTGAGGCAAACTGATCCTCTGAAATATTTGGACCATTGTCGGGCAAGGCCAGGAGCGACACATGAGTGCGCCCCAAGAGGGGCCGCCTGCCACTAGATATTTGTTCCTGCAATATCAGTCATGGCATGTAAATATTATTTTTTTGCACAACTATTATTATGCTAGTCTTGTGTTTTGATACCTCTTTTTTGCATGCAAACCGCGACCACGTGTACGATTCTGGATCGACACAACCCACACGACCCTCTTTCTACACCTTCACTCCTCCTTACTTTTGAGAGTAAAACTACCAAGCAGCTTTGCGTAGCGACATGACCCGACGAGTCAGCTTTGCGCAGCGATGTAACCCAATGAGTCAGCTTTGTGCAGCGACGTGACCCGACGAGTCAGGTCCGCTGCCTCGCGGACGTGAATTTCCCTCAACCGAATTAGAATTCAGCCGCGTACGCAGCGTCGGCTCAGCCTATAAGTACTACCCCTTCAATGGCGGGTACTCCTGCATCTAGACTTCAACAAAATCTCATTCACATGGACAAGCATTGGGAGGAGATACGCGAAATGCAAAGGGAGTATGCGGCCCAGGAGGAACAAAGGGAGTGTGCTAGGAGGCCACCTCCCCACAATGATGCCGCCCCTCGCAGTAGTAACCCCTACCACAACATTCCAATAGAGCATTCACTACAAGACCCGCTTGAGGGGGAGACGCCGCCCCTCTGTTGGTGTAGGGACATATGCAAGTTCTTAAAGTCCAAGCATCCACTAAGCCTGGGCATGCATTACTGGGGTTGCGTGAACTACTCTTGCAACTATCCCAATCGTTGTTGGGACATGAGCCGCTATCTATAGCCAGTAAGTAAAGGTAGTAGTATGTTTCGGTACCATTACTCTTTCAAAGTCCGCACTAATAACCTCTCTCGTGTACCCATAGTCCCCGGATATTCTATGTGGCTACCGCAAGTGGATCAACCTAGAGATCCACCCACAGACCAGTGGACTCTTGACCGCAAGGAGTGGGATGCCAACAGGGACCACGAGAAGAGGGAGGAGGAGTGTCGCACCGAAGAGCACAACCAACATATCCGACGGGAGACATAGGCCCATCTCGAGGCGTGCTGGCATAGGGAGCATGAGGCTCACTTGAGGGAGCTGAGAAAAAGAGGGAAATGGCGGCCGAGGCCAAGGCGGCTAGTGAGGAGTACAACGCCAAGCTCGCAAGAAAGGGCAAATAGCCCCGATCCACGCAGTAGTCCAACCATCTTCATCCATATGTCCCATGTATTTTAATTCCCTAAAGGCATGCGTGTACCGTCCTAGGTTTATTAGCCTATGTGCCATGTAACACCTCTTGTCGAATCTACTATTGTGTTGTTATTGTTGTGTCCTTTGTTCAAAATTGTGCACCGTGTGTGAATTCACAAAATGTTATTAGAGTCTAACATATTTCGTACCGTTCGAAATTAACTGGCGACATCTGCCGGTCGTCAGTTGAAATGGTGACAGGTAGCTGTCGCCAATTCAAATGGCGACAGGGAAGCGTGACCTTATAAAAATTGCTTCAAACCCTAAAATTCAGCACAGGACTAACTTTTATCTAGAAAAAAGAGGAGGGAAGAGAGAGGAGGAGAGGGGAGGAGAGAAGCTAGCGAAGCGCTGCCTGTCTGGTTGCCCACTTATCAGGTTATTTTTTAACCGAATGGATTACATAATTTTAGATATACGGTTACGTAGTGCAGTATGTTTTACATAATACTTTTCAGTGGGAAGTCTAGTTTTAGATATGTGGTTAGTCCTGAAAATGTTCTTTATGGTGTAGTGCATCAAATATGTTCGATGTTGCCAATTTCAAAATTTACTACGGTCTGGGGACGATTATGGAGGGTTCTGAGGGGATTGATTTGCGTTATTTTCAATCGGCAACCATGCCACTCCCAAGACTAGAGCAGCGTACAAGGGCCGCTATGATGTGGTGGTTGTTCCATATATTCCAAGTGGATCATGATGTGTACAATCTGCGTTTGAGTTGCCTTGCCCCCCGGGTAGCACAACCCACATATTGGGAGTTAGTGCAGGTGAAGGGAACAAATTCATGGCAGTCATATGTACGTATGGCGAGGGAGGGAGGGTGGAAATTGGTCCTTCTGACCTAGGCATATGCCAAGCCCACCCCTCCATCCGCGGCTGAACAAGAAGGGGGTGTTGACGGCGACGAAGAAGTTGGGGACTCTAGCCACAGCGCGGCACACACAATGCCTCAAGCTCCCGAAGTTGCTGATGCTGCCGATGAAGACCCTGCGGAAGTAGCTCCTTTGGTCAGGCAAGCTAGTGGTCTTGCTGACGAGGGTGAGGAGGTGGAAGCCATAGTGCAAATGATGGATCTCGAAGACCGAGACTACATGGCATTGTCAGAAGATGAAGGTTCCGATGATGAGGATGATGTGGGCTAGCAGGCGGTTTCATTCGAGTGGAACACATACCAGTTCGACACCTCGTCATCAACAAAGGCTCACATGTGCCGTGGGAGTACAACCAGAGCGAGGTTAGGCAAGGAGCTATGTACAAATTCAAGGAGGCCGTGCAGGAGGCGGTCAAATTCTGGGCCTTGTCGGTACGACGCATATTCACAGTCATCAAGTCTACCTCAAGATGCTATGATGTGAAATGTGGCATAGAGGGATACTCTTAGTGAGTGCACATATTTCAGCCTAAGTGGGACACCTACTGGAAGTGCTCTATAGTGGTCCCTCACACATGCGTCGTTTCTAAGTCAGTGCAGTCCCACCAAAACCTGTCATCAGGCTTCATCGCCAACCTCATGTACGGTGAGATTGTGAATAATCTAGATTTTGAGCCACGACCCATCATTCGGGTGATTGAGATGAGGTTCCAGTACACAATCAGCTATGCTAAGGCCTTGAGGGAAAAACAGAAGGCATTGGAATCAAGGTTTGTCACGTTCGAGGATTCATACTACAACCTCCCCGGACAACTCTGAGTCATACAAGATAGGAATCCCGACACTCATATCGACATTCAAGACACCATGTATCCGAAGTGGGCCAATAAGAGGGTACTTATCGACGATCGAGACGTCGATCTTACAAAAAGAAAAGGAGAAAGTGATGTGGGAAATCTAGGGAAATACTGGGACTGCTCTTTTATTAATATGAACTGGTTTTAAAGGGTATGCTCTGAGAACACTACTTGTTCCTTTACAATGGCAGACCTACAACACGAATCTAAGGCTTGTGCTTTAGTCTGATGGCTCTATCTTCTTTCTCTGTCTCCCATTGATCCGTCCAGGCTCCATCTTTAAATAGCCCTTGAAGAGGTGGCAGTTACTTTCGGAGAAGACGTCTGTTGTGAAGCATTGCGTCTGGTCGGAGTTATGTGACGGTTGATAAAGAATCAACCGTTCGGCGGTTATATGTCTGTGAGACATATAACCGCATGGAGGTTGTTCATCAGTGCTTCTGGATAAGAAATATCGTATGGTATGGAATATGCACATGCTCCATTCGTCATACGATAAAGAATATACTTGGAATCAGTTCCAAGTGTCAGTTCATACCTTTTACGAGCAGTTCTCCTGGTCCGGAGCTTGGCTTAGGCCTTCGTCTGACAAGGGTACCCATTATGTAACCTATGGAATCTCTACGACCAGTGAGGTCGTGTATCTCAGGGGTTACGACCATGAAGACGTATGGTCTATTATGTATTAAAAATAATACATAGAGGTTTTAATCCTCGTCAGCTAACCCCCGAACTTTAAATGAATAGGTCGTGTGAACACTTTTCTTCCGATGAAGTCGTATCCGGCTGACACTTATTAAATGCAAAGGCATTCGAAGCGGTTTGTATTCACTTTAAAGTTGAGAACTTGCTTAGGGAATTTGAAGAGTTTTTGTGTCTGTTGGAATTTTTTTGGGTAACTCCTTATTGTGGTTGGAATTCATGAAGCCTATAAAAGCCCCTTTGTAAACTTAGGGTATTTTCACTTCCTGCTTTCCTTCTTCATCTCCCGAGTAAAAACTGCCTCCGACCTCCTTTTCTTTCCTCACCCGAAAGAAATCTGACCATGTCGGACCAAATCATCAACTGGTTGGTTTCCGACTTGAATGAGAAGAAACTCGAGAGTTTGGATAAGATCGGGATGCTTCCCAGCAAGGATGTTGTGGGGACCCCGGGTTATCTCCACAAGACCGAGACTAAGCATGGTCTTAAGGACATAACTCTGGACCTCCAGTAAATGGATTCCAACTTAACTCAGTCTAAATGAGAGGCTTAACTAAAATCTAGAGCCCCGACGATCATGCGCGCCGCTCCTCTGCGAGCACTACATGATTGTCGGTTCTCCAACAAGTCAAGCACTACACTTAGCGAGTTAAATAGGAAGCCATGAACAGTGAGCATGACTTATATTGGCTCCCAAGATCAGCGACCAATATACTCATACCCTCATACAATGTGGATCACATCCATACAACGCTCATATATAAATAGTACAAAAGGCATACATCATAGTTCCAAATTTACAACTAATACAAGTGGTCGACCGGCCAAATTAAACGAGTTCATAAAGTAACAACGGAAGCAAGTAAGTAAACCAAAATGCCAGCAGTGGTATGCCCCATAACCCATTGGCAACCGACTGGGAGTTAAGAGATAGCATACTACTCATCAGTGTCGCCTAAATCGACACCGACAAGCTCATTGGTCTCAATATCTTCCTCACCTGTAAAAGCCAGCAAACATCTGGCTGAGTACCAAGGAGTACTCGCAAGTCTTACACAAATAAAAATAGTTATGCATAAGGTCATTCGAAGGAGGGGCTCATATTGGCTTAATTTTGCGAAAGAGATGCAACAATATACAACCTACACATACTAGTTTTTCAAGTGTCATTTCAAAATCAGATTTGAAGTAGAAGTAAAGCATGTGAATAAGTAATGAACTGAGTAACAAATAAGGCATACAATTAGCAAAGGGGCTGCCCACTTTGATACAACAACAAGCATGAACATCCCATTCATGATAGTTACCGAGTTCACCCACAATTTTACTTCCAAATCTAACAATAAGCAGCCACAAATTTCAAGCGGTCGTCCATAACCGTGGACACGGCTATTCGAATAGATTTATACCCTGTAGGGGTGTACTACTTTACCCACACGACTTGATTAGCCCGTAAGCCTCCAGATGCCTCCCGAATATAGCATACTTCCTATGGTATGCCGGCCGGGTAAATCAAGATATGGTCATTTTTAGCAAGAATATCTCATTGGGCTAAGTCCCCCAACCCAGGGCTCCTAGGAAACACAAGACGTTAACGTCTCCATCCTATCGGCCCAAAAGGAAAACATGGGATTTCTCGGTCCCATGCCCTTACAATTTCACCACCGTGGGACTCAACACAACAAAACTTCCCCCCTACTTAACCATACGGCACCCATATACCGCGTGTGATAGCACGAGTGTTGCTTGAAGAGCAGGTACCCAAAGTTCGGTCCTTAATTGTCCAGACAAGTCCACCACTTACCCAAAGCTCGTGCACAAAGAACCATCACTAACCAACACTTGTCCAAACCAAGAACTTCTTTTAAAATGTCAAAATTTTAACTCATAAAACGGATACAAAGATCTGAAACAAACATATGTAAGGAAAGTTGTGTGTATCCCATAATTGTCGAGTTATTCCCGACAATCAAACTACCGGTTGTAGACTTGCATGGCTAAGCAAACCCGAATAATATAATTTCACACATCCTATCTTAAGCATGTGGTGCTGGAATAATTCAAGGTTAACCTCAATGAATTAGGACATAACTAAACTACACATCACAAAAATAGCGACAATATCAAAATAGCATGCAAGCAATTATCATTGCATCTATCCTAACAAAACTGGGTTCAAATATGATGCAAAAAGAAAGTTCAAAGGATGCTTGCCTTGCTAGAAAAGTAGTTGTTCACTCTCAGTAGCGTAAGAGTCAATATCAATTGCTTCAGAATCTAAAGAATAAAGACCGATATAACCAGAGAAATACTCTAAAATCAAGATGCTAAAAATGGATGATTTTTCTAGCTAAGTCATGAATTTAGAGGATTTTAGGTGAAAGAATTATTTCATTTAGATTTAGTATATGAAAGTTATGGTGATTTGAATTTGATTTCAACATACCCATGTTTAAGTAATTTAATTATTTGGCCAAAATTTGTAGAGAACATGCAGTACATGGATTACATGGATAAATAGGCAATATTATTACAAATTCAACAGAGTTGAGTTTGCCTCAATTGAAGTTTTCATGATTTAGTTCTGAATTTCTAAAGTTATCGGCATTTTCTTTGCAAAATAATAGTGTTAATAGCTCATTTTCCAAAATAATGCACTCATTATGAGAGACATGTTTGAAACCAATTTTAATATAAAGTTCATTAAATATGAAAATTATCAAAAGTGGTTTCACTCACTTTGGAGTTGAGATGAATTAGTTATGTATTTTTAAAGTTATACATATTTTATAGTGCATAAATATATGGGTTTCGAATTTCTTAAAGCATTTATCACTTTTTCTACCGAGCGCTTCCTAGCGCGGTCAGCGACCAAGAGCCCAAAGTGAATAGCGCATTTTCCATTTTAACTCGGGTTTTAAATACTGAACTGACATATGGGACCCGTTGTCAGTGACATGGTCCAAAGGACTCGGTCCACCGACGCATACGCACAGTGCACGGGGCTTAAAGCCTAGGGCCAACATGTCAGTCACTCTTCGTTTCGGTTTAACCCCGCTGTTTTCTGTGCTCGGGACCCACGTGTAAGTGAAACATTAGCGTCGCGTAAGACATCAAATAATGGCTAAGCCAATCGTTAGGTATTAATGATCGTCATTTGCCGTAACCTCCCAGCTACAGTGCTAGTCGGGGTACGACAACGGGAGTTTCTCCCATGCGTTTGCCCGGCGGTTCGCCGGCGAATCCGGCCACAGCGGCGCTGGCCAAGAGCATGCGCAGATGTAAAATAGCAATGCGCTCCCACAGATAGTAGTCTCGACGACTGAGCTGGCCCAGAACGGCGGCTAGCCGGAGTGGAGCGGCGACGCTCAATACGGCAAACATGACAACAGCAAAGTGAAGCTCCACAGTGCAAACAAGCGGGTGCCCGAGGTCCTAGGGGCTAAGAGAGATCTACTTGAGCAAGGAAAAGTGCTCGGGGAGGCTCGGAGTAGTGGGAGCTTTGTCGGTGCCGGAGAGGAAGATGGCGGTGGCACGGCTTCGCGAGGAGAGGTGACCCTGAGCAAAACCAACAAAAATGAGTGGTCGGGGCAGCTCAAGGATCTCGTGAGGATGCTGTGAGAGTAAGGAATCGGCAAAAAGCTTACCAAACCGAAGTGGGAGATGAAGGAGTGTTCTTAGGCCGAAAATAGACAAAACTTCGATTCACCGGAACCCTATCGTGCAACAATGAAATAGGTTGAGGGGTTTCGATTAGTGTCCTAAAGCACGTAAGGTGACGCGGTGGATTGAGGATAATACCTTCCAGATTCGAGAATGGCAAGGTGAGCTCCTCGGGTGCGCGCTCCAGGGCAGAGAAAAGGCACGAAGATGAACCGAGACCTACAAGGCAAGGTAGGAGCTGAGCTTAGTAAAAATGGAAACAGGATGGATCATGGAGCAGGGAAGAATCACCCGGTGGGAGCTTACCCTAGAGATGTCGAGGAGAGAGCTTCCTTTTCCTCAGCCACCGAGAGGAAAAGTGAGGAAGAACGGGGCGCCGAGGGGGTGTTATGCCTGGGTGATGACGGCATTGGAGGCAGCGTCAAGCGGAGAACGCTCCGAAGTGGCCAACGACAGCGGTGGATTGACGGCGTCGGAATCCCTCAACGGCTCGGAGCAGACTGCTCGGCCGCGTGGAGGTCAGCTCCTGCGCGAGCGTCAGCGAGAGGAGGAAGGCGAATCCAACAGGTGGGTCCGGCGTGGCAGCGACTCATTGTGCGCGTGCGGACGGGGTTTAAGTGCTTT
The DNA here is from genome assembly GCA_036346255.1 of Ampelocalamus luodianensis. Classification (NCBI taxonomy): domain Eukaryota; kingdom Viridiplantae; phylum Streptophyta; class Magnoliopsida; order Poales; family Poaceae; genus Ampelocalamus; species Ampelocalamus luodianensis. Next base: position 63,010,480 of record CM070621.1, on the reverse strand, counting down.
GGCGCGCACCGTCGGATCTCGAGTGGACGGCTTGGATTAAAAGAAGCGGTCGCAACGGGCTGAAGGGTTGCGAGATCTGGGCTGTTGTTTTAAGATCCAAGGGTCAGCATGCGAAGGTGCATTTAGGCGGTTGGGCTGAGCCGATTCGTCGAGTCAAACTCGAGCCCGATGAACAGTAGCAGCCGGTTAGGGTTTAGGGTTTGACTGATATTTAAATTGTTTTTTCTACTTTGACCAGGGGCTTAAAAATAGAAATAAAATTCCTAAAATCATGAAATAATTTTTGAGTGTTCCTGGGATAGCCTAGTGTCCATAACAATTATTGAACCCTACTGTTCATGATATCTTGTGCATAATTTAAATTCAATCTTGATGTTGATCTTTAAATTGTGTTTGAATTTTCTCTGGGTTCAAACCAGTCCCAAAAATTTAGGAAAAATCATATTAATTCATGATAACTAATACCGCATTAGAATACATTATTTCCAGAGGAACTTTAGTAGCATTTGTTTCAGTTTTCCATTTGGAATTCAAATTAAAGGGGATTTCCTTCAAAGATAGTACCATGATAACATACTAAGAGTACAAGGAATGGCTATTACATTTTCCTTCCCATTGCTTTGTTTAACCTTTCCTTTCTTAATTCGAAGGCACTTCAAGTAGAAAGAAAAAGATCTGGATAGTCAGCACGTAGTTGATCTTCACGCTCCCAAGTTGCCTCATCTTCAGTATGGTTGCTACACTGAACCTTGATGAATTTGATATTGCGATTTCGCGTCTTGCGCTCCTTCTCCTCAAGAATGTGAATCGGGTGCTCCCGATAAGAAAGATCAGGTCACAAGTCAAGTTTTTCCAGCTCAGTTGCTTCGGTTGGGACACGAAGACACTTCCTCAGTTATGAAACATGGAAAACATCATGTACATCAGCAAGTGATGGTGGCAATTCTATTTGATAAGCCACCTGTCCCAACTTTGCTAGAATTTGGAATGGTCCGATGTAGCGAGGTGCCAATTTGCCTTTGACTTGGAAACGATGTGTTCCTTTCATTGGAGTGACTTTAAGGTAAACATGATCATTCACCTCAAAACTCAACTCACGACGACGGCGGTCGGTATAAGACTTTTGACGAGATTGAGCCATCCGAAGCCGTTCACGAATGACACGAACTTGTTCTTCCGCATCCTCTACCAAGGTTGGGCCATAAAATGGCCTCTCCCCGGCCTCAGACCAGTTCAAAGGTGTCCTACAAGCTCTCCCATACAATGCCTCGAAGGGTGACATTTTTATGCTTGATTGGAAACTATTGTTGTAGGAGAACTCCGCAAAGGGTAAGCACTTTTCCCAGTTCTTGCTATAGGACAGCACGCATGCTAACTTGTCCCTGCGGTAGGTGGTCTTGATAGGAATGAAGTGAGCAACCTTCGTCAAACGGTCGACAATCACCCATATAGAATCAGACCCAGCTTAAGTCCTTGGGAGGCCAGTGATAAAATCCGTGCCAACTTCTTCCCATTTCCACTTGGGAATGGGCAGGGGTTGTAGAGTACCTACTGGTTTCAAATGCTCAGCCTTGACTCTTTGGCATACATCACATCCGGCAACATATTGAGCGATTTGTCGCTTCATTTGGCTCCACCAAAGCCTTTTCTTGAAATCTTGGTACATCTTGGTACTACTTGGGTGAATAGAGAATTTGGAGTCATGAGTCTCTTTGAGAATTAGTTCTCTCAAGGTATGATCACAGGGCACCACTAACTGGTTTCCAAACCATAGGGTGCCTTGTGCATATTCTTTGAAGCACTTGGCCTTGCCCTGCTTCACTTCTTCGCGGAGTTGAGCTACTTCTGCGTCAGTTTTCTGGGCTTCCCTAATCTGGTCCTTAAGTGTAAAATTCACACTTAAGGCAGCGAGCGAACCTTCTTCAATTATTTCCAGGTGCAGACGTTGCATTACGGCACACAAGCCTGCCTAAGAAGGAGTTGCCGATAAGCAGTTGCATTGTGATTTTCTGCTCAATGCATCGGCCACCACATTAGCTTTCCCTACATGATAATGAAGTCTCATATCATAATATTTGATTAACTCAAGCCATCTTCTTTGCCTCAGGTTCAGATCGGCTTGGGTGAAAATGTATTTGAGACTTTTATGATCGGTGTAGATCTCGCAACGATTACCGATGAGATAATGTCGTCAAATCTTTAGAGCATGAACAACCACTGCAAGCTCTAAGTCATGCATGGGATAATTAGCTTCATGAGGTCGCAATTGCCTCGATGCAAATGCCACTACTCGGCCCTCTTGCATGAGAACACAACCGAGCCCGTGACGAGATGCATCACAATAAATGTCGAAGCTCTTGTGAATGTCGGGCAGGATAAGTACTGGAGCTTTGGTCAGGTGTTCCTTTAAGATCTGAAAACTCTCCTCACATTCCGACGACCATTCAAACTTCTTTTCTTTCTTTAGAAGTTGCGTCATTGGCCTCGCAATTTTGGAGAAGTTCTTGATGAATCTGCGGTAGTAGCCCGCAAGTCCAAGAAAACTGCGGACGTCGGTGACGCTCTTGGGTTGCTTCCAGTCCAGCACATCCTGTACCTTGCTTGGATCAACAGCGACACCGCCCTTGGATAGGACATGACCCAAGAAACTCACTTCATGAAGCCAAAATTCATATTTGCTGAATTTTGCATAGAGTTGGTGTTGGCGAAGCTTTTCCAACACATGTCTCAAATGTTGCTTGTGTTCTTTGTCGGACTTGGAGTAAATCAGAATATCATCAATGAATACAATGATGAACTGATCCAAATACTCCATAAAAACCGAGTTCATGAGGTTCATGAAATAAGCTGGTGCATCAGTCAAACCAAAAGACATGGCAGTGTACTCGTATAGACCATACCGAGTAGAGAATACTGTCTTCGGAATGTCCTCCGTTCTGACTTTGATTTGATGGTAACCCAGCCTCAGGTCAATCTTGGAGAACACTTGAGCTCCACTAAGTTGGTCAAACAGGTCATCAATCTGCGGAAGCGGATACTTGTTCTTGATAGTGACTTCATTTAACGGACGGTAGTCAACTCGAGGACCCAGGGTATTTAACTAGTAATACTTAACCTCCATATGGTTCTAACATTACTAATTAAATATCCTAAGCCTCGATGGACATGTGTTTCCCAGAATTGCAGCACATGCTCATCATCACAAAATTATACATCATTTTCATACAACATTTAACACTAGGTTCAACAATGACATATATAAAGTAAAGTTATTACAAAAGAGCCGACCGGCCAAATAACACTGTGAGGACCCGAAATATTTAACTAGTAACACTTAACCTCCAAATGGTTCTAGCGTTACTAATTAAACATTCTAAGCCTCGATGGACATATGCTTCCCAGAATTGCAGCATATGCACATCATCACAAAATTACACATCATTTCCATACAACATACAACACTAAGTTCAACAACGACATACATAAAGTAAAGTTATTACAAAAGAGCCGACCGGCCAAATAGAACAATATACAAGAAAGACAGCGGAAGCAAAAGGTGCCATAAGATGGCTAGAACAAAAGTCGACCGGTTAGCCACACAACCCACAAGGCAACCGACCAGGCCACCAAGCTAGGCGCCTGCAAGCTACCACAAGACAACTCACGTAGTGAGGCCCTCAAGCTCACCTTCTTCCTCTCGCAACAATTACATTTAAGCAAGATAACTGAGTACACAAGGTACTCGCAAGACTGGCGTGTGGAATAGCAGACCTATTCATAAACTACATGCAAGCTTATTTAGGTGGAGGTTGTATGTCTCATTTTGCATAAAGCCAACTTTATTTGCAATAATGTAATACATTTAAAAGCAAGTTTGCAAATCTGTTTTGTTATTAAAATAACAGCGAAATAAAGATACATACAAGTAACCACCTGGAAGTGACTATCCCAATAGTCACCACAACATAGCACGAATCCCCGATTCGTACCACCCATCAAGTTTTAATTAAAAGGGTTGTAGTCTAGTTCTCACGGGGCGTATTTGAGCGTGTCCATAACCTAGGACGAGGCTATTCGAATAGTTTTAACCCTGCAGGGGTGTACCAATGTACCCACACTTGATCGCCTTTAAGCCCAAAAGCACACTTCAAGGTATGCCGCACGGCTAAGTCCTCGAGACATTTCCAATCTTGTGCATTAACTACGAGCGCTCGTATGGATAGAAACCCATACGCTTACATTGCAAGCGAAAGACAACCAGCCATCACGGGAAGCCTTTCGACACTACAATGCTCCCAACACCATCCCTCCCGCGACTCCTGCGACCCGGCCAATACACTCCAAAGTACTAAGTCAAGAGAGGTCCCATACCCTCTAGTGTGGTTAGCACGCAAAAATGCTCAGTACGGTGGCGCAAGTAACTCGGTCCTTAATGACCCGGGCACCATTCCAGTCACACCCAGAAGCACACCAATCATACTATTGTGCTCAAGTCTAAATCATTTTTGTTTTCAGTTTTAGTTTTCATAAGTAGAGATGGCACAAGGCTGAAATCATAAATCATAATAAGTTTTATGTGATCAAGGTTATCGACAAGTCGATAACCGCCCATTTCTACCGGAAGCTAAGCATGGCTAAGCAATTAATTCGCAAACTACTAAGTGACAAGAGCTCATCCACGAACTCTAAATCACAGCAATGCCTAGGCTCATGGTAGTAGAGGATAATCATTTACTAAGGAAATGCATCTACTAGGTCAACTAACGACAATAGTTTAACACAAAGTAGCAATGCATACATAGAAGTTGTAATCAACATAAATACTTAAAATACTGGGATTAACATGATCAAACTGCTTGCCTTGCTGGATTTGTTCTTGCTGCAGAGGGGAGTGCTCAGGTTCAATAAATTCTTCGGAACCTAACGCGAAAAGGCGATAAAAACCGATAAGAACGAAGAACACCAAAAGAGACTCAACAGCAAAGCACATCCAAATCCAATGAAATTCTACAGCAGCTAGAGGTTGATTTTAGACAATTTTAGAAACAAGAATCACTTCATTTGGACTTAGTATGAAAAAGTTATGCCCTAAACAATTTTGCTCAGCCTGATAAATCTAGTTTTAATTCCTATCTGTTACTGTTCATGGCAAAAATTTCTAGAATGATCTGGAACTTGAAATTTTTATGGTTGGTAGATATGGTTATCCTAACAACAGCAAAACTAAGTTTGCACAATTTGAAGTTGAAATGAATTAGTTATGATTTTTCTAAGTTCTAAAACTAGTGAACCATTAATTTCAGTGGCAAGGATCATATGAAGACCTATTCTATATTACAGTACAATCCTAGTGGGTTTTAACAAAACTTAGTTTGCTCAGCTTGGTATTACAGAGAATAAATTATGCATTTTACAAATTTTCAATGAATTTCTAGACATCATTATTCACTAAACAAGATCATGCAGTTAAAACCATTTCCTGCTACATAACAGGGCCTAAATTCATTCTCATATTAAAGTTCACACTATAACAGAGCTACAGCAACTGGAATCATTCAAAAAGGAATTGAAATGACAAAGTTATGCACTTTTGAAATTTGAAACAATTAAAGACTTAGAAAATTCGAGCTCTCGGGAGGTCCAATTGAACTGGAAAACAAAGGAGAGGTCGTGGGCCGTCGATCCTTCATCGCACGGCCACAGACCTCGAAGCACAGCGCACAAAAGACCTCCTCCCGCTCTGGGGAGGTCTGGATCGCTGAGATTTGATCCAACGGCCACGACCAGTGCATGCACAGCGCACGCAAAGGAGGTCCTCGCGCCTAACGGAGGTTGTGATCGTCAGATCAAGATTTGGCGGTCCCGAGCACTAGGGGAGGTCCTAAAGCTAAACCTACGGAGGGAGGTCTGGACGGCTAAGATCTCACGGAGGAGGTCTTCAACGGTCTAGATCTCCAGAGGGAGGTCTTTAATGGACACAATCAAGTGAGGGAGGTTCTGGGCGATCAAGATCAAACGAGGGAGGTCCTGATCGGCTGGGATTCAACCGAGGAGGTCTTGGACGGCCAAGATCTACTTGGGGAGGTCCTAAGTGATAGGGTTTTAACGGGAGGAGATCTGGACGGCTCAGATAAGGCCTAGGGAGGTCCTGAACGGTCCAGATCGCCACAGAGGGAGGTCCTGAGACTAAGGATTTTGCAAAAGAGATCTAACGCTCAGATCTAACTCCGGGGAGGTCGTGAACGGCTAGGATTGAGCCTAAGAGGTCCTGAGCGGGGTGGTTTAGGCAAAATGACCAAGAGGAGGTCCTTTTGCGCAGGAGTGGTCCTAGCGGCTAGGATTTAACCGGGGTGGTCCTAGACGGTTAGGATCGACTCAAGGGGAGGTCCAAGCGCGCAAGATTTTACACAGAGCCAGATCTAATGGCTAAGAGCTAATCCCAGGAGGTCTTTAAAGGCCGAGATAGAACTAGGGAGGTCCTGGGACTTAGAAATTTACGCGGAAACCCATCTACGGTACAGATCTGACTTGGGGGTGGTCTTAACGGCTGAGATTAAACTAGGGGGAGGTCTTACACTTAAGGGTTTTCACGGGAAAGATCTAAAGGTCCAAATCTAGCCTTAGGGAGGTCCTCAACGGCTCAGATTGCACGAGGAGGTCTAGGGTCTTATCGGAAACTCGACAAAGAACAGAACACCGCGGTTCACTCGTCGGCACGTCGCCGACGACCAAGGCCACGGCAGCGCTAACTAAAGGTATCAACACGAGCGCAATACTATTGCGAACCTAACGGAGGTATCCTCGACGGAGGAGCAGGCCTAGAACGCCGGCGAGCCGGAGGAGGGCGGAGGAGTGTTTTCGGCAAAATCCGAAAACGCGAAAAGGGAGCGCTACGAGCTAACCTAGCTAGACCTTAAGCTCTAAGGGGCTAAAACGGACTCACCAGGGCCAAGATGAGGTTCAGACGAGCTCGGAGGAGGTCCAGCGACGGAGACCGCAGCCGGAGATGAGGAAGATAACGGCGACAGCGGCTCCTGAGCAAACATAGATAGAAAGGGTGATGAGGAACACTTCGCGATGATCTTAGGAGGCTCCAGAACCAGGGAATCGAGTGGAGAAACCTCACCAGAGATGGGGATGAAGGAGTGCCCTTACAGCCGCAACCCGCGAAATCTCCAATCCCGACTGCTCCTGTGGAAAACAACCCGAGCAGGAGTTAGGGCCGACTTTGCGATGACCAGAGGTCTCCAGGGAAACAAAGATCAGGGCAAGAGGACCACTGGAGGACCCAAGTTCACCAATGGATCTCCTCGGCCAACAATGGTGCTTTGAGAGTTCAAAGTGGTTTTGAGCTCCACACATAGAGAAGGGCTAGGGGTGGTGTAAAGGAACACCAGGAGGACCAGGAGGGGTTTAAATAGAGGAAGGATTAGGGTTTTTGAGCGAGAACAAGAGCTCACGGTGAGCTCGGTTCATGGTGCGGCCCTGGATAAAGAAATGATGGGAGCAGCTGAGAAGAGGACCTTGAGCGCGAAAGCTCACTGAGAGCATTAAATGCAGAGGACCAGAGCCGTTCAAAGGTGACGCAAGGCTCTGAAAAGGGGTCTCCCACGCCATGTCCTAATGCACTCGCGTACGGGAAACCAGAGGAAGAAGAAGAACAGAAGGAGGCGCCGTGATCGTTGGATGCGAGACGAACGATCACGATTAAACCAACCTTCCGAACGGTCCGAACGCTCACCGAAATCTGGATGGTTGTATTAAGATCCCACGGTTGATATCGACCGCGCGTTTGAAAAGGACCCCGGTGCGGCTTAGTTGACTCCGCCGAGTCAAGTGGTTCGAGCCCGAGCCTGGCTCGAACCCGAGGAACAGTGAGGCTGGTTTAGAGTTTTAAATTCATGCTGAGACTTTTGAGGATTTAATTGAGATAGCAAACTTACTCCAAAAATTATGAAATTTTTACAGGAGCTTGCTAGCTGAGTTATTGACCCTGTGTAAATTTTGCAGAGGTTTTTGTGCTATAAATTTTCCTCCAGAAATTCCACAAGGTGCTGGTCCACAGTTTGACCAGAATTTAATTAGGTTTGACTGACCTCCAAAAGTATTCAAACAATTTCTAAAAATTGTGAAATTTTTCAAAAGGGTCACATACCAACCCAAGAATTTAGGAAAAATATTTCCAGGAGATTATCACAAGATGGAACAAGAATGTTTTTGAAGGATCAAGATTTGGATCAAAGACTTGTGACTATGCATTTATATAACTTCTTGTACAATAATTGTTCAGCACAATTAGGAAATACACGATGTAAGAAAAAGTTTTAATTTCTACTCATTTTCTTACATTTGAAACACAAGCCCAAAATTGGGATGTTACAAACACAATATGCAAGAATAACAGCGGAACCAAAAGCGCCATAAGATGGCTAAGAACAAAAGTCGACCGGTTAGCCAACATAACCCACAAGGCAACCGACCGGGCCGCCAAGCTAGTCGCCCCGAATACTACCACAACACAGCTCACAAAAGTGAGGCCCTTCGAGCTCACCTTCTTCCTCTGCAACAATTTATATTTAAGCAAGAACAATGAGTACACAAGGTACTCGCAAGACTGACGTGTGGAATAGCAGACCTATTCATATGCTACATGCAGGCTTATTTAAGTGGAGGTTGTATGTCCCATTTGCACAAGGCCAACTTTATTTGCAATAATGTAATACATTTAAAAACAAGGTTGCAAATATGTTTTGTTGTCAAAATAACAGCGAAATAATGATAAATACAAGTAACCACCTGGAAGTGACTATCCCAATAGCCACCACAACATAGCACGAATCCCCGATTCGTACCACCCATCAAGTTTTAATTAAAAGGTTGTAGTCTAGTTCTCACGGGGCGTATCCGAGCGTGTCCATAACCTACGACGAGGCTATTCGAATAGTTTTAACCCTGCAGGGGTGTACCAATGTACGCACACTTTAGACCGCCTTTAAGCCACAAAGCACACTTCCGAAGGTATGCCGGCACGGCTAAGTCCTACGAGACGCTTTCCAATATTGTGCATTGACTACGAGCCGCTCGTATGGATAGAAACCCATACGCTTACATTGCAAGCCGAAAGACAACCAGCCATCACGGGGAAGCCTTTCGGACACTGCAATGCTCCCAGCACCATCCCTCCTACGACTCCCTGCGACCCGAAGCCAATACACGCCAAAGTACTAAGTCAAGAGAGGTCCCACACCCTCTAGTGTGGTTAGCACGCAAAATGCTCAGTACGGTGGCGCAAGTAACTCGGTCCTTAATGACCCGGGCACCGTTCCAGTCACACCCAGAATCACACCATCATACCATTGTGCCCAAGTCTAAATCATTTTGTTTTCAGGTTTTAGTTTTCACAAGTAAACATGGCACAAGGCTGAAATCAGAAGTGATAATAAGTTTTATGTGATCAAGGTTATCGACAAGTCGATAACCGCCCATTTCTACCAGAAGCTAGGCATGGCTAAGGAATTAATCCGCAAGACTACTAAGTGACAAGAGCTCATCCACGAACTCTAAATCGCAGCAATAACCTAGGCTCATGGTAGTAAAGGATAATCATTTGCCTAAGGAAATGATTCTACTGGGTCAACTAACGACAATAGTTTAACACAAACTAGCAATGCATACATAGAATTTGTAAACAACATAAATACTTGAAAATACAGGGATTAACATGATCAAACTGCTTGCCTTGCTGGAATTGCTCTTGCTGCAGAGGAGGATTCTCAGGTTCAATATGATCTTCGGAACCTAACGCGAAAATGCGATAAAACCAAATAAGAACAAAGAACACCAAACAAAACTCAACAGCACAAGACATCCAAATCCCATGAAATTTATACAGCAGCAAGAGGCTGATTTTAGGCAATTTCAGGAATAAAAATTACTTTATTTGGACTCAGCATGAAAAAGTTATAGTTAAAACTAGTTCTCTCAGCCTATAAATTCTCTAAATTAATTACTGGTACTGATCATGGCGAAAATTTCTATAATGATCTGGAACCCAAAATTTTTATGGTAGGTACTTTATATCATTCTAATCACAGCAAAGTTGAGTTTACTAAATTTGGAGTTATAATGATTTACTTATGATTTTTCTAAGTTGCAAAACTAGCATAATGCACATTCCAGAAATATAAACATGTGCAAAACCTATTTCATATTAAAGTATGCTAACAGAGGGATTTTCTAGCATCAATTTTATATATTTAGGATTTACAGGGAATTACTTGTGTCTTTTACAACATTAAATGAATTTTTAAATGCTACCAATAAGGTTAAATCTATTAACATATTTTTCTGGTGCTGATTTAGGCCTACAACCATTTTTAGATTAAAGTTTAGTAATTAACAAAATTAATAAAGTTAAAACCATTCAATTTGTAGATATATATAAAAAGATATACATTTTCCAAGTTTTAATTCAATTCTGGAATATACAAAAATAGTTGAAAGCAAGCTATTAAAGATTACAGAATTTTCTACCACAGAAGCAAAGCTAAAAGCATTTTTATATTAAACTTTAGTGAAATACAAATTTATTACAGTTGGATTCATTTAAAAATGATCTATTTTGAATTAGATATGAATTTCTAAAGATTTGATACAATTTTCAGTTGACAAATAACTACTTACTGAAATAAACCACACTTAACAGAAAGGAATCGACGTGGACGACTAAGGGCCCTTGATTTGGAATCTAACGGCGCGCGCGAGGGGTGCGCGAGATCGACCCGAACGGCCCAAACCATCACGACCGTTGATCAAAGATCTGATGGCCAAGAGCGATGGAGGTTCGGACCTCACGAACGACACATGAATCAGGACCGTTGATCATCAAATGAACGGTCCACGATGATGGGAGGATCGGGTGACCCGATCGGCCCAATTGATCTGGGCCACAGATCACAAAATGGACGGTGGCCTTTGGTCGTAGTGCAAAATGGAGCGCTGACATGTGGGGCCGCATGTCAGTGGCTTCAAGTCACAAATGCTGGCTTTAACACACGTGCATAGGGCTCGGGTCCCACCTGGCAGTGGCTTAAAGAGGATTTTTAGGACAGCTAATTAACTACTAATGACCAATGATTAGTGATGATTAGTAATTAATGTGTCCTAAAGATTTTGAGCAGAGGTGATTTAAGGACTGAGGGCCCCCACCTGGCAGTGGTACAGGGGTTATCCCCGACAGCTAATAAATGCCGACACTTAATTAACCTATGATTAAGCATTAATGATGTCGGAACAGCACGGAAACGCGCCAGCGGGGTGATTACAGAGGGTTGGGCCCACATATCAGTGAGACATTAGGCCAAATTAAGACACAATTAATACTTCTAATGATTGGCAATGATTAAGCATTAACTGTGTCCTAATTAGATGACGAAAACGGGAGTTTCCCAACTGACAAAAACCGAGTGCCTTTCACGGCTTGTCGCCGGCGACTCCGGTCGTGGCGGCGCCAACCAAATACCAAAATGGACTCGCAATAGCGATGCGGACCCAATGGTGATGACCTCGCCGGCGGTGGAGGTCTAGAACGCCGACGAGCCGGAAAACACAGATGGAGCTTTTTCGGCAAAACATGAAAACAGCAAAATGCTCCGCTGCGGTCCAAGAAAGCGAGTGCCACGACCTCTAGGGACTAATAAGAAGCTACCTCAGCCAAGATGAGCTTCAAAAGATGGCCGGAGAAGCTTGAACACGATGGAGTTCACTGGAGCCGAGGAAGATGAAGAAGAAAATGACAACATGAGCAAAATGAACACCAATGGGTGATTAAAATAGCTTCATTAAGGTTCCCATAAGCTCCACAAGTAAGTAATTGCAAAAAGAACCACTTACCGGAGTTGGAGAAGAAAGGGGGTGAAATCGGCCAAAAATCTCCAAACTTAAAATTGAGTGATTCCTGTGAATGCAACCCAAAATTAAGTTAGGGGAAATGTAAAGGAAGTTGAGGAGCTCAAAAGGGTACAAGAAATATCGAAGATGAAACACTCGACACCAAGATCGCCATTGGAGCTTCTCGGGTCAACAATTGTGCATTGCTGTTTTTGAGACTTTGAGCTCCCAAAGTGAAAAAGGAGCTAATGGTGGTGTAAAGGAACACCAGGAGGACCCAGAGTGGTTTATATAGAGGAAAGTTTAGGGTTTTGAGCATGAACAAGATTCCATGGTGGGCTCGGTTCATGGCACGGTCCTGGACCAAGAAATGATGGAGGCAAGTGAGGATTTGGACGGGAGAGTTGAAAGCCTGGGGCACATTTAATGCCCCACAGAGTGATGTTGACGAGAGCAAGCTCGAAGTGACACAACGGAACCGCCCTCTCTCTCTCTCTTCCTGCCATTGTTTGCATGCACGCACAGAGAGATAGAGGAGGAAGAAGAACAGAAAAGCAAGCCATGTCCGTTGGATCTCAAATGGACGGCTGAGATTAAAAGGGTGCGGCTGAGGGTTTTTAATACACCAAACAACCAGGGCGGTCCAATCAAGATCGAACGGCTGAGGTTAAAAGAGACGTTCGGGTGACCCGAACAGCTCATTCAATCACGACGGCCCGATCTAAATCCAACGGCTCAAAAAGGATGAGATGACCGCGGTGGCCTGAATGACACAACCAACGCGAGCCGAGCGATTTAAATCCAACGGCCAATATCGACCGCGCGTTTAAAAAGGGACCCGGTGCAGTTAGTTGACTGAGTCAAGTCAAGTGGCTCGAACCCGAGTCCGACTCAAACCCAAGGAACAGTGAACCAGGTTTTAGGTTTAAATTGGACAGAGACTTTTGAGGATTTATTAGAGGTAGCAAAATAACTCCAAAAATTCTGAAATTTTTGCAGGAGCTTGCTGACTTAGATATTGACCTTGTGGAAAATTTTCAGAGGTTTTTGTGCTATGTATTTTTTCTCCAAAAATTCTGCAAGGTACTGGTTTAAGGTTTGACTAAAAGTCAAACAGGTTTGACTGCCCTATAAAAATATTCAAACAATTTCTAAAAATCGTGAAATTTTTCAGAGGGGTCGCATACCATCCCAAGAACTTAGGAAAAATATTTCCAGGAGATGATCAAAAGATTCGACAAGATTGTTTTTGAAAGATCAAGATTTGGATCCAAAGGCGTGTGACTTTGTATTTCCATAATTCTTGTACATGAACTGTTTAGTACATACAGGAATTACATGATGTAAGAAAAGTTTTAATTTCTACCCCTTTTCTTACATTTGAAACACAAGTCCAAAATTGGGATGTTACATCAACACACATCCGCAAACTCTTGTCTTTCTTCTTAACAAAGATAGCCGGGCATCCCTAAGGTGAGGAGCTTGGTCGAATAAACCCTTATCTTGAAGTTCCTGGAGTTGTGCTTTCAATTCCACCAACTCATTAGGAGGCATCCGATACGGCCGCTTTGAAATTGGCGCCATACTGGGCACAAGCTCGATGACGAATTCCACATCACGGTCCGGAGGCATGCCTGGAAGTTCTTCAGGGAATACATCTGGGTATTCACATACCACCAGAACCTTCTCTAATTCAGCAGAGGTACTAGCTTCTAGAGCATAGAGATAAGAACTGTCAATTGATGGTGCAAAAACGACATGACTGCCGTCTTCGCTAGTGACTGAAATAGACCGTTGAGCACAATCGATCTTTCCCTGATTTTTGGACAGCCAATCCATCTTTAATATCACATCAATACCCACTGAATTTATCACAATTAAATTTGCCAAGAAGTTAATATTTTGAATCTCCACCTTTATGTCTCGGCAAATTTGATCAGTTTGGAAAACCGATCCCAGAGACTGAATTTGATAGGGTGGCTGAAGTTTATGTATTTCAAATTGATTAAGTGCAGCATATTCTTATTTGATGAATGAATGAGATACTCTTGAATAAAATAAAACTGATGCTGGACAGGAATTAACGAGAAGTGTACCTAAAACGACGTCCGGAGCGTCGCTTGCCTCCTCGGTGGTGACGTGGTTCACTCGGCCACGTGCAGGGATCTGAGGAGGGGTAGATGCTGCCCTCGGAGGTGGTGTAGGTCTCTCCACAGCTGGTGGTTTAGGAGCTCGATAAACCTGGGGCATTCCCCGCTGCTTGGCGAGGCATTGAGATGCATAGTGGCCCTGGCGACCACAATGAAAGCAAGTGACATTTGGCTTGAATGTACCACTATTTTGGGAGTTCTTACCCCCATTGTACCATCGCGCCACTGGTGGAGAAGGTCATGGAGGTACCACAGGAGGCCTCGGTGGCACTAGGGCCTGAGAACGAGGCGCCTAGGCGGTCCGGTGCGCTGTCGAGGGAAACTGCCGCTAGTTGAAAACTGGACGGCTTTCTTCCTCTTCTTGGACTCCTCTACAGCCACACTCTTGTGTTCCAGTACAATGGCCTTGTTAACCAAATGTTGGAAGTTCCGGAAATCATGTACAGCTAGAGCATTGCATCTCCTCGATCAAGCCGCCCATGAACCGATTCGCTGGCGAGTGTCGATGGAGACATCGTCAGGGGCATAGCGGGCTAAGGAATTGATCTCCTGAAGATACTCAGTGACAGTCTTCCTTCCTTGCTTCAAAGCAAGAAACTGCTGCTGCTTGATCGACATGACCCCCTCAGGAATGTAGGCCTCCCTGAAGGCCGCTCGAAACTCGTTCCATGATGGAACTTCTCCGTCAGGCTGCATGGCGGAAAAATTATCCCACCATGCACTAGCAGCGCCCTCCAGTTGATAACTGGCAAAGAGGACCTTCTCAATGCCTGTGCACTGAGCAATGGCTAGCTTCTTTTCAATATCTCTTAGCCAATCTTCAGCCTCCATTGGATCTCCGGTGCCCGCAAAGGTTGGAGGATTTGTCGGCTGAAAGTCAGTGAGACCCCCATGCGGCCGAAGATTTCCCCCTCCCCCTGCTGCCGCAGGAGTAGGAGAAGTGTTGCGAGCGATAGCCTCGAGAATCCTTGTCTGGTCCATCCTATTCCGCTCGATTTGAGCCAGGACCTCTGCCATTGAGGGCGGTGGAGGAAGCACTTCCTCATGGTCTACAGCAGGAGGGCGTCGCGGGGGTGGAGACCCCTCGCCACGAAGAGCTCTCGCACGAGTGTTAGGGCCTGACATCCTGAAGTGACAAGGAAAATTAAAAAAGAGGCCAAGATTGCTGGAAAAGGTGTGAATAAAAAAATCTGGACAGCAAGCACATAGTTCTTAATTAAGCATGCATAATGATATAAAATGCACAAAAACATAACACCAAATGGGCGTACAAAGGCGCTAAGGCCAGTACAAGATCCATAAATTCAAATCATAGTTTTCCTAATGCAATTACATCCATAAAGGCCCGTGGGCGAAAAGCAACTATCTGAAATAAAAGTTCTTGCAAGAGAAACATTAATAGCTCATTACTACTAGCTTATTACAGGAATTTAAAGATACATGCTCGACCATGAGCTTACACCTACAACATCCTAAATGTTGTTCCGGTCAAAGTTCACTAGAAACTCATCCAGAAGATGTGCCCTAGGGGATCCCGTGTCATCGGGGTCCTGTGGATTAACAAGGCGCGGAGGGGAGCCTTGCTCTATCACATGGCCTCCAGCAGGTTCCATCCTGTGAGTACGAGCAAAGCCGTCCAACATACGGGCCTGGCGTCTCGCCCCATAGTTGGGTACACGCCCTGGCACTTCCGGAAGATGGTACATCGGTGGTGCTGAAGCATATGGGGAAATCTCATTTGCTCCATAAACCACATGGCGGTCAACGATCCCCATGCTACACATGAGTTGTAAGTGCTCTTGGGCCACCACGAGACGTTGACGAGTCTCGTACAACTCATACACAGTGCACCACCGATGGATTTGGTCCATGATATGAACCAATCTTGCCAATCGCCTAACACGGGATCTTCCCAAAGCGATCCGGCAAAGGTGTCCACCTCTGTGCCACGCTCTCTCATAGGAAAATGGTCGTAAGGCGGCTGAGACAACTCCGTCAGATCATAACGGAGGTGGCTCATAGCCACACGAGCCACTACCTGTAGAGCCATGGCCTCAGAAGTGCCACTTGCCAGGAAACAATATGGGATACTCCCCGAGACTTGTCTTGCGATAATGTTGATCACAACCAAGTATTCCTACATGCCTGGCCCCCTGTCGCGACGATAGATGGCGTAGGTTGGCTAGTAGGTAAAGTTCGCCCTCCACATCATATCTCGGAGAAGTGCCGAGTAGCCATCCACGTCCTCAGCTTGAGTTTCTTTGACCAAATATTGACGACTCATCTAAAAGCAATAACACAAGATAAGACTTCTTTGCAATTTAAAACAAGAGTAAGGTAAGAAAGGATGCTAAGATGGATGAGGAATAAAAGATATTTCTAACTTAAACTTTCTAAAAATAATTTGATAATTTCAAAATATTTTGACTTAAAAAGGCTTACTAACACTAACGCCAGCGCTATCTCTAACCTACAGTCAGTATGGCTCTGATACCAACGCTGTGGGGACCCCGGGTTATCTCCATAAGACCGAGACTAAGCATGGTCTTAAGGACATAACTCTGGACCTCCAGTAAATGGATTCCAACTTAACTCAGTCTAAATGAGAGGCTTAACTAAAATCTAGAGCCCCGATGATCATGCGCGCCGCTCCTCTGCGAGCACTACATGATTGCCGGTTCTCCAACAAGTCAAGTACTACACTTAGCGAGTTAAATAGGAAGCCATAAACAGTGAGCATGACTTATATTGGCTCCCAAGATCAGCGACCAATATACTCATACCCTCATATAACGTCGATCACATCCATACAACGCTCATATATAAATAGTACAAAAGGCATACATCATAGTTCCAAGTTTACAACTAATACAAGTGGCCGACCGGCCAAATTAAACGAGTTCATAAAGTAACAGTGGAAGCAAGTAAGTAAACCAAAATGCCAGCAGTGGTATGCCCCATAACCCATCGGCAACCGACTGAGAGTTAAGAGATAGCATACTACTCATCAGTGTCGCCTAAATTGACACCGACAAGCTCATCGGTCTCAATATCTTCCTCACCTGTAAAAGCCAGCAAACATCTGGCTGAGTACCAAGGAGTACTCGCAAGTCTTACACAAATAAAAATAGTTATGCATAAGGTCATTCGAAGGAGGGGCTCATATTGGCTTGGTTTTGCGAAAGAGACGCAACAATGTACAACCTACACATAGTAGTTTTTCAAGTGCCATTTCAAAATCAGATTTGAAGTAGAAGTAAAGCATGTGAATAAGTAATGAACTGAGTAACAAATAAGGCATACAATTAGCAAAGGGGTTGCCCACTTTGATACAACAACAAGCATGAACATACCATTCATGATAGTTACCGAGTTCACCCACAATTTTACTTCCAAATCTAACAATAAGCAGCCACAAATTTCAAGCGGTCATCCATAACCGTGGACACGGCTATTCGAATAGATTTATACCCTGCAGGGGTGTACTACTTTACCCACACGACTTGATTAGCCCGTAAGCCTCCAAATGCCTCCGAATATAGCATACTTCCTATGGTATGCCGGCCGGGTAAATCAAGATATGGTCATTTTTAGCAAGAATATCCCATTGGGCTAAGTCCCCCATCCTAGGGCTCCTAGGAAACACAAGACGTTAACGTCTCCATCCTATCGGCCCAAAAGGAAAACATGGGATTTCTCGGTCCCATGCCCTTACAATTTCACCACCGTGGGACTCAACACAACAAAACTTTCCCCCTACTTAACCATACGGCACCCATATACCGCGTGTGATAGCACGAGTGTTGCTTGAACAGCAGGTACCCAAAGTTCGATCCTTAATTGTCCAGACAAGTCCACCACTTACCCAAAGCTCGTGCACAAAGAACCATCACTAACCAACACTTGTCCAAACCAAGAACTTCTTTTAAAATGTCAAAATTTTAACTCATAAAACGGATACAAAGATCTCAAACAAACATATGTAAGGAAAGTTGTGTGTATCCCATAATTGTCGAGTTATTCCCGACAATCAAACTACCGGTTGTAGACTTGCATGGCTAAGCAAACCCGAATAATATAATTTCACACATCCTATCTTAAGCATGTGGTGCTGGAATAATTCAAGGTTAACCTCAATGAATTAGGACATAACTAAACTACACATCACAAAAATAGCGACAATATCAAAATAGCATGCAAGCAATTATCATTGCATCTATCCTAACAAAACTGGGTTCAAATATGATGCAAAAAGAAAGTTCAAAGCATGCTTGCCTTGCTGGAAAAGTAGTTGTTCACTCTCAGTAGCGTAAGAGTCAATATCAATTGCTTCAGAATCTAAAGAATAAAGACCGATATAAACACCGAGAAATACTCCAAAAATCAAGATGCTAAAAAATGCATGATTTTTCTAGCTAAGTCATGAATTTAGAGGATTTTAGGTGAAAGAATTATTTCATTTAGATTTAGTATACGAAAGTTATGGTGATTTGAATTTCAGATTTCAACATACCCATGTTTAAGTAATTTAATTATTTGGCCAAAATTTGTAGAACAGTGGCGAGTACATGGATTACATGGATAAATAGGCAATATTATTACAAATTCAACAGAGTTGAGTTTGCCTCAATTGAAGTTTTCATGATTTAGTTCTGAATTTCTAAAGTTATCAGCATTTTCTTTTGCAAAAATAATAGTGTTAATAGCTCATTTTCCAAAATAATGCTCTCTGTTACAGAGACATGTTTGAAACCAATTTTAATATAAAGTTCATTAAATATGAAAATTATCAAAAGTGGTTTCACTCACTTTGGAGTTGAGATGAATTAGTTATGTATTTTTAAAGTTATACATATTTTATAGTGCATAAATATATGGGTTTCGAATTTCTTAAAGCATTTATCACTTTTTCTACCGAGCGCTTCCTAGCCGCGGTCACTGACCAGCAGGCCCAGTGAATAGCGCATTTTCCATTTTAACTCAGGTTTTAAATACTGAACTGACATATGGGACCCGTTGTCAATGACATGGTCCAAAGGACTCGGTCCACCGACGCATACGCACAGTGCACGGGGCTTAAAGCCTAGGGCCCACATGTCAGTCACTCTTCGTTTCGGTTTAACCCCGCTATTTTCTGTGCTCGGGACCCACGTGTAAGTGAAACATTAGCGTCGCGTAAGACATCAAATAATGGCTAAGCCAATCATTAGGTATTAATGATCGTCATTTGCCGTAACCTCCCAGCTACAGTGCTAGTCGGGGTACGACAACGGGAGTTTCTCCCATGCGTTTGCCCGGCGGTTCACCGGCGAATCCGGCCACAGCGGCGCTGGCCAAGAGCATGTGCAGATGTAAAATAGCAATGCGCTCCCACAGATAGTAGTCTCGACGACTAAGGCTGGCCGAAGCGCGCTAGGCTGGAGTGGAGCGGCGACGCTCAATACGGCAAACATGACAACAACAAAGTGAAGCTCCGCAGTGCAAACAAGCGGGTGCCTGAGGTCCTAGGGGCTAAGAGAGATCTACTTGAGCAAGGAAAAGTGCTCGGGGAGGCTCGGAGTAGTGGGAGCTTTGTGGGTGCCGGAGAGGAAGATGGCGGTGGCACGGCTTCGCGAGGAGAGGTGACCCTGAGCAAAACCAACAAAAATGAGTGGTCGGGGCAGCTCAAGGATCTCGTGAGGATGCTGTGAGAGTAAGGAATCGGCAAAAAGCTTACCAAACCGAAGTGGGAGATGAAGGAGTGTTCTTAGGCCGAAAATAGACAAAACTTCGATTCACCGGAACCCTATCGTGCAACAATGAAATAGGTTGAGGGGTTTTGATTAGTGGCCTAAAGCACGTAAGGTGACGCGGTGGATTGAGGATAATACCTTCCAGATTCGAGAATGGCAAGGTGAGCTCCTCGGGTGCGCGCTCCAGGGTAGAGAAAAGGCACGAAGATGAACCGAGACCTACAAGGCAAGGTAGGAGCTGAGCTTAGTAAAAATGGAAACAGGATGGATCATGGAGCAGGGAAGAATCACACGGTGGGAGCTTACCCTAGAGATGTCGAGGAAGAACGGGGCGCCGAGGGGGTGTTATGCCTGGGTGATGACGGCATTGGAGGCAGCGTCAAGCGGAGAACGCTCCGGAGTGGCCAATGATAGCGGTGGATTGACGGCGTCGGAATCCCTCAACGGCTCGGAGCAGACTGCCTCGGCCGCGTGGAGCTCAGCTCCTGCGCGAGCGTCAGCGAGAGGAGGAAGGCGAATCCAACAGGTGGGTCCGGCGTGGCAGTGACTCATTGTGCGCGTGCGGACGGGGTTTAAGTGCTTTGGCGCGCACCGTCGGATCTCGAGTGGACGGCTTGGATTAAAAGAAGCCGTCGCAACGGGCTGAAGGGTTGCGAGATCTGAATTTGTTGTTTTAAGATCCAAGGGTCAGCATGCGAAGGTGCATTTAGGCGGTTGGGCTGAGCCGATTCGCCGAGTCAAACTCGAGCCCGATGAACAGTAGCAGCCGGTTAGGGTTTAGGGTTTGACTGATATTTAAATTGTTTTTTCTACTTTGACCAGGGGCTTAAAAATAGAAATAAAATTCGTAAAATCATGAAATAATTTCTGGGTGTTCCTGGGATAGCCTAGTGTCCATAACAATTATTGAACCCTACTGTTCATGATATCTTGTGCATAATTTAAATTCAATCTTGATGTTGATCTTTAAATTGTGTTTGAATTTTCTCTGGGTTCAAACCAGTCCCAAAAATTTAGGAAAAATCATATTAATTCATGATAACTAATACCGCATTAGAATACATTATTTCCAGAGGAACTTTAGTAGCATTTGTTTCAGTTTTCCATTTGGAATTCAAATTAAAGGGGATTTCCTTCAAAGATAGTACCATGATAACATACTAAGAGTACAAGGAATGGCTATTACATTTTCCTTCCCATTGCTTTGTTTAACCTTTCCTTTCTTAATTCGAAGGCACTTCAAGTAGAAAGAAAAAGATCTGGATAGTCAGCACGTAGTTGATCTTCACGCTCCCAAGTTGCCTCATCTTCAGTATGGTTGCTCCACTGAACCTTGATGAATTTGATATTGCGATTTCGCGTCTTGCGCTCCTTCTCCTCAAGAATGTGAATCGGGTACTCCCGATAAGAAAGATCAGGTCGCAAGTCAAGTTTTACCAGCTCAGTTGCTTCGGTTGGGACACGAAGACACTTCCTCAGTTATGAAACATGGAAAACATCATGTACATCAGCAAGTGATGGTGGCAATTCTATTTGATAAGCCACCGGTCCCAACTTTGCTAGAATTTGGAATGGTCCGATGTAGCGAGGTGCCAATTTGCCTTTGACTTGGAAACGATGTGTTCCTTTCATTGGAGTGACTTTAAGGTAAACATGATCATTCACCTCAAAACTCAACTCACGACCCAAAAGGAAAACATGGGATTTCTCGGTCCCATGCCCTTACAATTTCACCACCGTGGGACTCAACACAACAAAACTTTCCCCCAACTTAACCATACGGCACCCATATACCGCGTGTGATAGCACGAGTGTTGCTTGAACAACAGGTACCCAAAGTTCGGTCTTTAATTGTCCAGACAAGTCCACCATATACCCAAAGCTCGTGCACAAAGCACCATCACTAACCAACACTTGTCCAGACCAAGAACTTCTTTTAAAATGTCAAAATTTTAACTCATAAAACGGATACAAAGATCTGAAACAAACATATGTAAGGAAAGTTGTGTGTATCCCATAATTGTCGGGTTATTCCCGACAATCAAACTACCGGTTCTAGACTTGCATGGCTAAGCAAACCCGAATAATATAATTTCACACATCCTATCTTAAGCATGTGGTGCTGGAATAATTCAAGGATAACCTCAATGAATTAGGACATAACTAAACTACACATCACAAAAATAGCGACAATATCAAAATAGCATGCAAGCAATTATCATTGCATCTATCCTAACAAAACTGGGATCAAATATGATGCAAAAAGAAAGTTCAAAGGATGCTTGCCTTGCTGGAAAAGTAGTTGTTCACTCTCAGTAGCGTAAGAGTCAATATCAATTGCTTCGGAATCTAAAGAATAAAGACCGATATAAACACCGAGAAATACTCCAAAAATCAATATGCTAAAAAATGCATGATTTTTCTACAGTAGCTAAGTCATGAATTTAGAGGATTTTAGGTGAAAGAATTATTTCATTTAGATTTAGTATATGAAAGTTATGGTGATTTGAATTTCAGATTTCAACATACCCATGTTTAAGTAATTTAATTATTTGGCCAAAATTTGTAGAACAGTGGCGAGTACATGGACTACATGGATAAATAGGCAATATTATTACAAATTTAACAGAGTTGAGTTTGCCTCAATTGAAGTTTTCATGATTTAGTTCTGAATTTCTAAAGTTATCAGCATTTTCTTTTGCAAAAATAATAGTGTTAATAGCTCATTTTCCAAAATAATGCTCTCTGTTACAGAGACATGTTTGAAACCAATTTTAATATAAAGTTCATTAAATACAAAAATTATCAAAAGTGGTTTCACTCACTTTGGAGTTGAGATGAATTAGTTATGTATTTTTAAAGTTATACATATTTTATAGTGCATAAATATATGGGTTTCGAATTTCTTAAAGCATTTATCACTTTTTCTCTTGGCGCTTCGGCGCGGTCAGCGACCAGCGGCCCGATGAATAGCGCATTTTCCATTTTAACTCAGGTTTTAAATATTGAACTGACATATGGGACCCGCTGTTAGTGACATGGTCCAAAGGACTCGGTCCACCGGCGCATACGCACGGTGCACGGGGCTTAAAGCCTAGGGCCCACATGTCAGTCACTCTTCGTTTTGGTTTAACCCCGCCGTTTTCTATGCTTGGGGCCCACGTGTAAGTGAAACATTAGCGTCGCTTAAGACATCAAATAATGGCTAAGCCAATCATTAGGTATTAATGATCGTCATTTGCCGTAACCTCCCAGCTACAGTGCTGGTCGGGGTACGACAAAGGGAGTTTCTCCCGTGCGTTTGCCTGGTGGTTCGCCGGCGAATCCGGCCACGGCGGCGCTGGCCATGAGCATGTGCAGATGTAAAATAACAATGTGCTCCCACAGATAGTAGTCTCCACGCTCAATACGGCAAACATGACAACAGCAAAGTGAAGCTCCGCAGTGCAAACAAGCGGGTGCCCGAGGTCCTAGGGGCTAAGAGAGATCTACCTAAGCAAGGAAAAGTGCTCAGGGAGGCTCAGAGTAGCGGGAGCTCTGTCGGCGCTGGAGAGGAAGATGGCGGCGGCACGGCGTCGCGAGGAGAGGTGACCCTGAGCAAAACCAACAAAAATGAGTGGTCGGGGCATCTCAAGGATATCGTGAGGATGCTATGAGAGCAAGGAATCGAAAAAAGCTTACCAAACCAAAGTGGGAGATGAAGGGGTTTTCTTAGGCCGAAAATAGACAAAACTTCGATTCACTGGAACCCTGTCGTGCAACAATGAAATAAGTTGAGGGGTTTTGATCAGTGGCCTAAAGCACGTAAGGTGACGCGGTGGATTAAGGATAATACCTTCCAGATTCGAGAATGGCAAGGTGAGCTCCTCGGGTGCGCGCTCCAGGGAAGAGAAAAGGCACGAAGATGAACCGAGACATACAAGGCAAGGTAGGAGCTGAGCTTAGTAAAAATGGAAACGGGATGGATCACGGAGCAGGGAAGAATCACCTGGTGGGAGCTTACCCTAGAGATGCCGAGGAGAGAGCTTCCTTTTCCTTAGCCACCGAGAGGAAAAGGGAGGAAGAACAGGGCGCCGAGGGGGTGTAATGCCTGGGTGATGACGGCATTGGAGGCAGCGTCAAGCGGAGAACGCTCCGGAGTGGCCAACGACAGCGGTGGATTAACGGCGTCGGAATCCCTCAACGGCTCGGAGCAGACTGCCTCGGCCGCGTGGAGCTCAGCTCCTGCACGAGCGTCAGCGAGAGGAGGAAGGTGGGTCTGGTGTGGCAGCGACTCATTGTGCTCGTGCGGATGGGGTTTAAGTGCTTTGCCGCGCACCGTCGGATCTCGAGTGGACGACTTTGATTAAAAGAAGCGGTCGCAACGGGCTGAAGGGTTGCGAGATCTGGGCTGTTGTTTTAAGATCCAAGGGTTAGCATGCGAAGGTGCATTTAGGCGGTTGGGCTGAGCCGATTCGCCGAGTCAAACTCGAGCCCGATGAACAGTAGCAGCCGGTTAGGGTTTAGGGTTTGACTGATATTTAAATTGTTTTTCCTACTTTGACCAGGGGCTTAAAAATAGAAAAAAAATCCTAAAATCATGAAATGATTTCTGGGGGTTCCTGGTATAGCCTAGTGTCCATAAAAATTATTGAACCCTACTGTTCATGATATCTTGTGCATAATTTAAATTCAATCTTGATGTTGATCTTTAAATTGTGTTTGAATTTTCTCTGGGTTCAAACCAGTCCCAAAAATTTAGGAAAAATCATATTAATTCATGATAACTAATATAGCATTAGAATAAATTATTTACAGAGGAAATTTAGTAGCATTTGTTTCAGTTTTCCATTTGGAATCCAAATTAAAGGGTATGTTTTATAATTGCTTTGAGATTTTCCAGGTGCAATGCTAAATGAAAATATTTCAAAACATGAGGCATGCTAATGAGATGCATAATAAACCTTTTTATTAATTTGGGGATGTGATAGATGTGATTTCTTGGAGATCTGCGGCTAGAGAGCATTCCCCGAGTAATGAAGATGGAGAATCCCAATTTTTCTTGCATACGTTGAATGCGGATTTAGGCTACCAATTCACTCCTTCCTTCCTAAAGTCCTGGAGTATTATGGAGTTGAATTGGTGAATCTTGCTCCCAATGCTATCGCAAATCTCAGCATCTTTGTTTACCTCTGCGAAGCGTACTTGGGGATTCCAGCAGATCTGGATCTATTCAGGTACTACTACAGGATAACAAAGTCTGGGAAGAAGATTGGGACGCCTGGAGAGTGCACCTTGCGACTCCATGACGGAAAAGCCGATGAGTACATATTTATGTACTCAAAATCTTCGTGGTCGTCGTGGAAGAAGAGCTGGTTCTATATGAAGATCACGAAGAAAGACAACCTTTTTATTCCGGTAAGAAGGCGGTCGAGAATCCGAATTGGCGTTCCTCTACCGAAAAAGAGGGAAAAATAAAGAAATGGGCCGAAGCAATCAAGCTTCTTAGTGTCAAGGGTCTAACATCTTGGCATGTAGTGAAAGATTTTTCTACGCGCCGAGTTAGTCCTTTGAAAGCCCGAGCACACCGGATGCTCTGGTATATTGGTCGTGACGATACGACCAAAGATTCCAAAGAGGGTAAGCCATGAATGATTCCGACCAGTTTACCTATCCTAATTGATTATTTCCGTATCCTTAAATCCTTTAGTTTACCTTTACAGCTCTATCTTCTGATGAGATTCGAAGCCGAATTAAAATGATCTGCACTGGAGAGCCTGGTGACAAGGCTAGTTTCCCCCGGATCTTAGCGGTTGTTTCCGCTGAGGAAAGGATTGAAAGACTTAAGGTAAGACTATCAACCAGACCTTCTTCTTTTTTGTTTTCTCGCCATACATATTATTTCTGGTCGATATACCATAAATCCTCTTTGATGTGTAGTCAGTAGGGTTGAAGATCAATGAGGTCACTGAAAGATGTGAGCCAATTGATGATACGATCATCCCTACGACCATACAGGATGTCAGCCTTCTAGAGGTAGGTGACCGAACATAAATAATTTTTTGGACAAATGATGTTCATCGCCTAACTATCTTTGATGATGAATTTAGGTGGTTGTCGTACCTTCCAACAAGGTCGCTGAAGACCCACCAGTGCCTACTGAGACTACTGTTTTGGAGGTCGACGAATCTACATCTACTGATCCAGTGATCAGGGATCTTATCCTTGATGAACTAGTCGCAGATATCGCTTTTGATTTCCGATCAGTGGATGTGCAAGATCTAACCAACCCTACCGGTTTAAAACTGGTGAAATCGGTTGAGAAGAAGAGGAAGGCCAGTGCAACGGACTTTGCTTCGATGTGTTACAAGGTTAAACTCAGAAAATCGACCAGGTATATATTAAATGAAGAGGTCGTATATATACATACTTTGGATATTTTCTAATGTATTAAAACCTCAATCTTCCTTACCTTCTTTTTTTTTAGATCTTCTGGTATTCCGGTCGTTTCCGACTAGAATGCCCCTCAGGAAAAGGTTCCTAGGGAAGTAGTGGTCGTGGAGGTTCCTGGTCAGGATACTCCTAAAGCTAAGACTGCCGAGGATGAAGTGGTAAAAGAAGCCCCCGAGCAGGTTTCAGTTCCGACATCTGCTCAGGATCCTCTAGTAATCCTTACTCCTTCTCCGGAGGTAGTCATCTCCAAAGATCCTCAACAGGTTCCACCACCTCCTGGAAATACGTCTCAGGTTAACAAGTTTCCTTTTCCCCCCCGATTTATCGAGGATAAGGAACTTGACGAGGCCTGGGGAAAGATATCGGACCGTCAAGCTGAGATTGGTCCAGATATGATTTTTACCGAATATAATGACATGGCAATTCGGGTAAGCATTCTACGACCATCCTTCCAACTCTTTCCTTTGAAGATTATGTGAAAACTTACCAAAGAAAGGGATTTTATTTTTGTAGCATATGGTCGAGAAATATGCTGTGGTCGGAGGACTGACCCAGCGAATAAAAACTTTGGAGCAGAAGCACTCCGATCTGAGAAGTAAGAATATTTCTCTTTTGACCTCCTAAGTTTTATTATCTTATTTCTCCTTATAGCTTAACCTTCTCTTTCTATCATATTTGATAGATTTAGAGAAAATTAAAGAAGAGGTCGTGGCCAAGGAAGCCATGATAATAAAACTCAAGGAAGAGAATCAAGGTAAAGACTGGTCAATCGAGCATGCGATGACCAGGCAAAAGGAGGTTTTCGACTCTTGTGAGAAGAAAATCAGAGGTAACTGGTCGTAGACTTAACCAGTATTCCATGACTTCAATTTTAAAGAGTATGTTAACTTCTTTTTATTCACTCGTGCAGAAAAAACGCAAGCACTTGAACGAGCAGAAAAGACTCTCGAGTTTGAGCGTGGCCAAAAGGCAGCCCTTGTAGTTGACCTTGATGAAAAAATCTTGGCTCTTAACAAAATGATCTTTGATATGGGATTAGGATCAAGCTTGCCTTCCTTAGGAGATCTAGTGGAAAAGATGAACTATTTTGGCTAACTTCTGGAAGATCTCAAAGGCCTGCTCAAAACTATGAGGGAAAACCATACTCAGACGATGAAGGAAGCTATTGCAAATGGAGTTAGTGTTGCTTTAGCAAAACTAAAGGCTTCCGACCCCTCTGTTAGTCTTAAAGCTGTTGAAGAAGACTTCGACTGCTCTAAAAATGAAGTAACAAAACTTCTCGAGGAAGTAAAACCTCTCGGAGAAAAAGTTGCTGAGGAAATAGAAGTCGGATCTCCATCACGCAGCGACCAGTCTGGTGGTTCCAACAAGTAAATGGATGTAATATTTAGACTATGTAAAATGAAACTTACCTTTTATCATCAATGAAATTCTTATTTTGTCTTTTTGATGTTTATTAAATACTCTTGTATCTCCTAGCCCCCGATTGCTTGTATTAGTAGATGAACCTTACTAAAAAAAGCAGTAGACCAAGAAATTGAGTAATAACAATGACCATGGTAGAAGTGCTGATAATGTTTATGACAGCGATCCAGTGAACACTAGGAAATCATGTGGTCGGAACCGGCTGATGATTTCGACTAGTTTAGATCATGTCCATTATCAAAACACTATGAAAACCACATGTAGTCGGAAGACATAACAAAACTGGTGTTGATGATAAGAAAATATGCAAAAAAATGTATGCAAAAAAGGAAAAGATAAGTACCCTTGTTTATAAATTATTTGAATCTGGTCGTAACGAATCCCAAGAATTGAAGATTTGTAAAATATCTCGCGAAACGTGCTCATGCTCAAATCCGACTGGCAGCGAGGATCATAGGAAAAGGACCGTCACTAGGAAGCTCCTTCTAGTGGGCAGGACCACATGCAGAGAGGAGAGACTTTGACCAGGAGGCTTTCCGTGTCCCGACTAGTAGCCAAACTCGAATAGAACAGAATGTTGAAATAAAATTGCAGTCTTCAAAAAATAAAGAGAACCATATAAATTATCCAAGTTGGTACTCTTATACTCATATGTTTCTGTAAGAAAAGAGTGTTCGATTGTGCGTGTGTATCATTGAAGCAATGATCACGACTAAAACCGGTGTGGTATGTGACATTTAAGTCAGCACCCATGAGCATTGGAGACCCCTTCGAAAGGAATATTGGAGAGAATGAGTGTCTTTTCCGACCAACCAGCAATAATATAGGCATATGACCAAACACAACGAATAATAAATATAAACGATTATACTTATCGTTGAAAAGGAAATGCATCTTTATTAAAATATGAAATGAAATGAAATACATTAAATTAAACAAAGAACTTACACAATTGATCAATATTCCAAGAATTAGACAACTTGCCCATCTGACATAGCTAATCGTACCGATCCTGGTCAGGTGACTTCGACCACAGTGTATGGACCTTCCCATTTAGGTGAAAGTTTGTTGCGACCCGCTTGGTTCTGGATTTTTCTAAGAACCAAATCACCTCTGACTAGGTCTGCGAGGTTGCACCTTACGACTGTGGTACCGACGCATGGCTTGCTGGTAGATTGCTGATCGTAGTAAAGCTTGATTTCATCGTTCCTCAAGGAAATTGATGTCGTCAAGTCGTCGTTCACACTGATCACTTTCGGAAAAGCAATCAGTTCGAGCAGAACCAATTTTGAGTTCTAGAGGAAGCATGGCTTCAGCCCCATAAACCAGAAAGAATGGTGTTTCACCAGTCGCACGACTGGTCGTGGTACGAACGACCCATAATACAGAAGGAAGTTCTTGAGCCCAAGCCTCTAACCGTTGAAGTAATTGGTCGAAAACTCGTCATTTGATTCCTTGCATTACGATACCATTGGCTCGCTCAACTGCTCCATTGCTCTGCGGATGAGCAACAGAAGCGAAATGTATCTTGATACCTAGATCTTCACAGAATTCCTGAAAATTGCTGCTCGAGAACTGGGTACCGTTATCAGTGATTGTACGACTGGGCACACCAAATCGTGTGATCACATTTTTTGTAAGAAACCTCTTGGCGGCTTCAGTTGTAATTTTTACAACCGGTTCGGCTTCGATCCATTTGGTGAACGTGTCAATCATGACGAAAAGGAACTCAAAGCCCCCGGGTGCTCTTGGGAAAGGTCCCAGAATGTCTAGTCCCCAGGTTGCAAAAGGCCAAGAAAGAGGAATTGTTTGCAAAGCTTGAGACAGCTGATGTACTTGTCGGCTATGAAACTAACATTGTACGCACTTCGTCATGAGCTCTTTTGCATCCTGAAGGGCAGTTGGCCAGTAGTATCCTTGCCTAAAGGCTTTACCAACCAACGTTCTGGAGGAATGATGAGCTCCACGGACTCCTCCATGAATTTCGGCTAGCAACTTAATGCCATCCGAGTGAGATATGCATCTCATCAACACTCCATGAGATCCTCGTTTGTACAAGGTACGTTCAATTAGAGTGTATGATTTGGCTTTTCGTGCTATACGATTGGCCTCTACATCATCTTCCGGAATTAGGTCATGCTGAAGATAATTGTAGATCGATGTCATCCAATCTCTACCGTGATCATGATGGCGTCAACCATCATCGACCTGTTGAGCATCTATGTTTGCAGAATCAAGGTCTGCAACCTCCTTGCAAACATCTATGTTCTCGAAAGGCTCGACTACCGAGGGTGAATCGAGTTTCTCGAGAAAAACTCCGAGCGGGACGGATGTCCTTGTGGAAGCCATCTGGGCCAACTAGTCTGTTAGAAAGTTTTCTTTTCTAGGAATGTGTTGGGTCTGAAAACCGAAGAAATGCTTTTCGAGTTTCCGTACATCCGCTAGATATGATGACATCTTGGTACTAGAGCATTGATACTCTTTCCCTACTTGATTCGCTACTAGCTGAGGATCGTCTTTCACTAGTAATTTGCGAATTCTGAGCGAACGATCTGCTCGAAGTCTTGCCAGTAAACCTTCGTATTCTGCCACATTGTTAGTAGTAGGAAAGTTTAACTGAATGGTGTACTTAATTTGTTCGTTAGTAGGGGAAATCAAGACGACCCCAGCCCCTGAGCCGTGTAACATCAAGGAACCATTGAAGTACATTGTCCACTCATCGTGGTGCTCGTACTCGGGCCCTTGGGTGGGTTCAGGTTTTGTCCATTTGGCAATGAATTCTGCTATTGCCTGGGACTTGATTGTTGTTCGTGGGATAAAATAGAGATCGAACGCCCCAAGCTCAACCGCCCATTTTGCTATTCGTCCTGATGACTCCATATTTCCTAGGACTTGACCAAGAGGATATCCAGTGGGTACGACCACTTTGTGGGCCTGAAAATAATGCCTTAGTTTCCTTGAAGCCATAAGGAGACCATAGAGCAACTTTTGTACCTGCGGATACCTTTCTTTTGGTCCACGCAAGACTTCACTTATGTAATATATAGGTCGTTGAATATTATCTCATTCTACGACCAGTACACCACTAACCGTTTGTGGCATTGCAGCCACGTAAATTAGCAATGTTTCTCCCAATCTCGGAGAGACTAAGACTGGGGGACTCGTAAGGTACCGTTTTAGTTCTTCGAAGGCGCTGCTTGCCTCTTTGGTCCATTCAAAATTTCCATGTTTCTGCAGAAGCTTAAAGAAAGGTAGTCCTTTTTCGCCTAACCGTGCTATGAAACGACTTAGTGCTGCCATACAGCCGGTTAGTTTCTAAACTTCCTTCTTTGTGGTCGGAGCGCGCATCTAATCGATGGCGGCGATTTTCGCTGGGTTTGCCTCGATGCCTCTAGCCGAAACTAGGAACCCGAGAAGCTTTCCCGACGAAACTCTGAACACACATTTCTTTGAATTTAACTTAAGTTTATGTCGTTTTAAGTTATTGAAAGTTTCGTGTAGATCTAGAATATGATCGCCGGCGTTGATGCTCTTTACGACCAGATCATCAACGTAGGCTTCAAGATTCCGACCTATCTGTGGACTAAAGGTCTTTTGCATCAACCTTTGGAATGTTGCACCAATATTTTTGAGACCAAATGGCATCTTTACATAACAGTAAGTACCATATGGAGTGATGAAGGAAGTTTTTGCTTCATCTTCTTTACTCATATTAATCTGGTGGTACCCTGAGTAAGCATCTAAAAAACTTAACAACTCACACCCGGAAGTAGAGTCTACAACTTGATCGATGCGAGGAAGGGGAAAGTCGTCCTTCGGACAAGCTTTATTAAGATCTGTAAAGTCAATACACATTCGTCATTTCCCATTGGCTTTTCTAACCATTACAGGGTTGGCAAGCCACTCTGGGTGGTCGACCTCACGAATGAACCCAGCTTTGAGAAGCTTGTCAATCTCCGACCGGATTGCTTCCTTCCGATCGGATAAACGGCGTCGTAGCTCGCTGACCGGTTTTGTTGGGTCAGTAAAGCCAGCCTATACTCGATCACCTCCCTGGGGACTCCGGGCATATCGGACGCCTGCCAGGTGAATACGTCCTGGTTAGCTCGGAGGAAGGAGACGAGCGACTCTTCCTATTTAAGGTCGAGTCCTGCTCCGACCAGTATCTTGACACCCTCTGGAGAAGTACTTCCGTCGAGTTGTACCTCTTTTATCTGGTCGGAAGGTTTTGGTGTCATCTTTGGCCTCGAGTGTTTGACCTGCATGTTGATGGTGTTAGTTCCCCTGGTCGGAAGTTCATCGACCAGTTCTAAGCATTTTCGATCACATGCATAAGCTATTTTCTGATCGCCTCGGACCGTGATTACACCCTTTGGTCCCGACATTTTCAGACTCTGATAACCGTAATGCGTGGCTATCAGAAACTTTGCTAAAGCTGGACGACCAAGAATCGCATTGTATGCAGTTTCAAAATTTACCACATCGAATGAAATTTTCTCTGTCCGGAAGTTGTCGGACTTTCTGAACGTAACCAGTAGTGACAAGTGCCCTATTGGCTTGGCGGTAGACCCAGGAACTATGCCGTGGAAGACATATTTCACAGGTTTTACCTTGGATTTGGGAATCTGCATGTCTTCCAAAGCACTTGCAAATAAAATATTTAAAGAAGTACCCCCGTCTATCAAGACCCAATTCACCCTGCAGTTGTTAATAGTAGACTCAACGACAATTGGAAACCTACCTGGTCGAGTCGAAGGAATGGAGCAGTCTTCTTTGCTGAAGGAGATTATCGTCTCCGACCACCTTGGAGGTTTAACGGCAATCGAAGGCTCGGTAAGGTTGACTTCTCGCTCCATGGCTTTCAGGTGACGTCTGGACTCATATGAAGAGGACCCACCGAAGATCACATCTACAGTGTGCTGAGGTTCTCGGTATTCCATTTCTTTGTCACTATCTTTGTTCTTCTTGGAGCTTGTTCCCCGAACTCTTGTATCGACGGGAGTGGACCTTTACCTACATAATAATCTTCCAGTTTCTTTTGCCAAGCGCGACAATTGCGCAGGTCATGTCCTGCTTGTTGGTGGAGAGGACACCACTTTTTATTTTTCTTGTAATCATTGGTCGGAGCCTTAGCCATGCCACGACCAGAATAATCCTTTCTTCCTTTGGTGAATTTTTCAGGAACAGCAAGAACCTCCTTGTCATTGGCTTTGACATGCTTCTTTTTCTTGAGAGTCTTCTTTTTCTTCTTTTCCGTCCTCTCTAAGCTAGGTTGGGGAATTTTATCTTTTCGATCAATGGCTTCGTTCCACTCGACCGCTTCACTGGCCGTTGCGTACTTGTCAGCCATGTGGAAGAGCTCGATGGTTGTTCGTGGGGGATGTATAGCTAAATCCTCCGTAAACCTTTGATTTCTTATTCCCGCTTTGAAGGCTTGGATAACGGAAGATTCTGCAACCTCCGGTATTGAGTTAGGAACTTGGCTAAATCTTTTGATGTACTGCCGGAGAGTTTCGTTAGATTTTTACCGTATTCTATGAAGATCGTCTTCTTTTCCAGGTCGATCGTACGCACCCTGAAAATTTGCAATTAAAAGGTCGCAGAGTTGCTCCTAAGTATACACGAACCCGACCGGAAGGTTAAGCAAGCACGATCGGACTGATCCTTCTAATACCGTAGGAAGATAGTTTGCCATTATATTTTCATCACCACCAGCGGCTCTAATAGCGGTGGTATATATCTGTAGAAATTCCAAAGGATTTTGGGTCCCATTGAATTTATCCTTATTGGCCGGTCGGAACCTATTTGGCCAACGTACAGCCTGGAGCCCTGCTGAGAAAGCTCGACAACCTGTGATAGTTTTGTGGCGCCTTCTTTGAAAAGGTGACAGATTGTAGTCGGTTGGAGACCGATTTCTAAGACCGGATTGTCGGTGCTCCAACGTCCCGATTCGGTCGTGGACGTCGCTAGAACGCCTCCGACCGCTCGCCTGGTTTAGGTGATGTCGAAGATCACCAGGTCCAAGCTCCTCTCGATGAAGTGAGGGTGAGGATTCCTGGAATAGTCTCCTCCCCTCATGACTTGTTGGTCGGAATCGTCGAGGTGGTCGTAGTGTCAACTGATCTTCAACACGATAATGCAGGCCCCTAATTCGGGAAGAATGCTGGGATGAGGTCATGGTCTGACTTTGCGGGTGCCTTCGTTCCCGATATGCTTCTGTGCGTTGCATCGTCTGTTGGATAATCTTTAACACTTGACCTACAGGTTGGGCAAAACCTGGAGTCTCTACCAGGGCAGGGTCAGAAGTATTTAGCATATCTCTAACTCGCTGCAAGTTTTGTATTGTTACCAAAGGTCTCGAAGGATTTCTGCCAGAAGAAGGTGTCTGATGGCTTGAATCCCCCGATCTCCTAGTCGATCTTGCCTGGTCCCTTACATTGGTTGGGGAAGGATCAGGCGTATTAACTGATGGACGTCTACCAGTTCCATTACCTCCGGCATTTGGTGCTTGACCGCCCGCACCATCTCCATTATTACGTGGTGGCGAGGCAACGTATGGAGGACCGTACACAACATTTTGATCTGTATCTTCGATCGCATTAACCTTGTGCTTCCAGCAGTGATCCTCCGATGAGCTTCCGTCGTAATCGATGGAGAGCCTTTCAGAGCATCTCCGAGAAGCTTCCACGACGAAGAGTAGTCGGTGATCAGCACCTCCTGAGGTTTTCGGAAGGGCCTCAACCTGATCCTGCGAATTGCCGATCGAATGTTGAGCCTTATCATCCCCACTTGGTTTACGACCAATGGAGGTTTCATTGACACCGTCACCAGGTGTCGGTTGGCTCCTAGAATTGTTAGAAGCCGTCGGTGAGTACCTATCAACCATGATCGCATCAAAGGTATATTGACCCTCGGGTTGCAGTGTTGAATTTATGTCACCTTTTTTGCCGATCGAAAGGCCCGGGCTTGCTGAGGCTTTAGGGTGTTCCGAACTGGTCGGAAGCACTTTCTCTGAAAACACCACTAATTATAGTGGCGTATCCTCATCCATCCGATCGACTTCGCCGGTTTCTGCGATGGGCGAACCGGCGGAGGAGGATGATGAAGAGATTTCGTTTTCCTCCATGGCGCACATGCATGCGTCCATGTCGAGGTTGGCGTAGTCCACCAGGTCGAACCAGTTTTCTTCATCCCAACTTCCCGCTATAACCCATCAGCGATCAAAAACGGGGAATGGATAAAGATTTGATGAGCAGAGAAATTCTTCCAAGATTCCACGCCGCGCTCCCCACAGTCGGCGCCAGCTGTCGACGATCGAGAGGTCGATCTTACGAAAAGAAAATGAGAAAGTGACATGGGAAATCTAGGGAAATAATGGGACTGCTCTTTTATTAATATGAACTGGGTTTACAGGGTATGCTCCGAGAACACTACTTGTTCCTTTACAATGGCAGACCTACAACACGAATCTAAGGCTTGTGCTTTAGTCTAATGGCTCTATCTTCTTTCTCTATCTCTCCTTGATCCGTCCAGGCTCCATCTTTAAATAGCCCTTGAAGAGGTGGCAGTTACTTCCGGAGAAGACGCCTGTTGTGAAGCGTTGCGTCTGGTCGGAGTCAAGTGACGGTTGATAAAGAATCAACCGTTCGGCGGTTATTTGTCCGTGAGACATATAACCGCATGGAGGTTGTTCATCAGTGCTTCTGGATAAGAAACATCGTATGGTATGGAATATGCGCGTGCTCCATTCGTCATACGGTAAAGAATATACTTGGAATCAGTTCCAAGTGTCAGTTCATACCTTTTACGAGCAGTTCTCCTAGTCAGGAGCTTGACTTAGGCCTTCGTCCGACCAGGGTACCCATTATGTAACCTCTGGAATCTCTACGACCAGTGAGGTCGTGTATCTCAGGGGTTACGACCATGAAGACGTATGGTCTATTATGTATTAAAAATAATACATAGAGGTTTTAATCCTCGTCAGTACTGCAGCGAGTATTCTTCGCCTTTGGTCCATGCATCAATGCATTTCGACACTACCATCCAATCTTGTGCGTTGATGGTATATTCCTGACTGGGAAGTACAAGGGCCAGATACTGACTGCAATAGTGATGGACAGGAACAATCAAGTTTTTCCCATGGCATTCGCTTTCGTTGAAAGCGAGAACACAGATAGCTAGTTGTGGTTCCTAAAGAATGTCATGATATCTGTTGTGCAAGGCCATCCCAACGTATTCCTCATACATGATAGGCATGCAGACCTGCTGCGTGCAATAACTCAGCTGCAATAAGGAGAGAACGTACCACTTCCATGGCTGGATCTGCAGAGCAGGTGGTGCATGAGGCAGCGGAAGTTCAAAGTACTCTGAAAGATTCTGGATGAGCGGACCAAGACGCACATAAGGGAGGCAGCAAAAAGGCCCACCCGAAGCGTTGACCAGGCCCCTGAAGTATTGCCACAGCTATCCACAGATGCTCCCAGATTGACAAGGAGGACAGAGGCGCAGGTGAAATGCTTCTCGAACTGGATTGAGCATGAGCATAAGGAGAAGTGGTCACTGCTACATGATAGGGGTGGTACTCGATATGGTGTCATGACAACAAATCTAGCCGAGGTGTACAACTGGGTCATGCGCGGTGCAAGGTGCCTCCCTTTGGTTGGTATTATGGAGACAATTCTCCGGGGTACGATGAACTACTTTGTTGAAAGAAGCAACAACACGTCGCTCGCCATAGCAAATGACAGAATACTCTACTCCGCCATCGTCACCAAGTACATGGAGGAGAAGAGGAAGAAGAGTGAGATGCACCGGGCATTCAAGATAGGCACAAAGGAGCTTCGCTTCGAGATAATGTGCAAGGATAAAGGACACCGCAGGACGAACCGCGAGAGGGTCACCTATGAGTGCACGCTATGCCACAGTAGTTGCATATGCACTTGCAACAAGCCCCTTCTTCTGCATAGGCCTTACTCCCATGTCATGGCTGCATGTTCGATGGTAGCGCAGCATCCCGGCCAGTACCTATCCGATTATTTTCACCAAGGAGGCGGTGATGCAAACCTGGAGTGCAAAGATGTATGGTTATGTCGTGGTTGTACATTTCACTGGCCATCCAACCTAGGAGCAACTAATCTGGGCTACGGACATTGATAAGCTCAAGGAAAGGTTGGCCAATGACATGTATGGCACATCAAGAACGACATAGACGAAGTAGAAGCCAGACGTTGTACGAAGAAGTGCTCCATTTGTAGGGATTCTGGGCACACCTTCAAGAAATGCCCGACGATAAATCCTCAGGATGAAGGAAACATTGGCACTCCGGACGTCGCCGTGGTG
This sequence comes from Ampelocalamus luodianensis, assembly GCA_036346255.1. Taxonomy (NCBI): domain Eukaryota; kingdom Viridiplantae; phylum Streptophyta; class Magnoliopsida; order Poales; family Poaceae; genus Ampelocalamus; species Ampelocalamus luodianensis. The sequence continues at coordinate 62,973,513 of CM070621.1, read as the reverse complement.
ACCTTATCCGGTCGCCCGACTCGAGGCAGTCCACATGGGGGACAGTAGTAATATGTTATTGCCAATTTTTTTAATTATCGTTTTGATTTGAAACAGATTAAGTGTTGTGACGTTTTGCTGAATGTTATGTAATATCAGTGCGATTTGTCGTAGTTTTGATAGTAATGGTAAATTCACATTTGTTTCCTTACATAATATGCACTGCATGTACGTGACCAATGTTATGCAAGAGGTCATTTCTTCAAAGTTCTCCACCGTATATGAATTCCGAGGCGTATCGCAATATCACTTACTTTCGTACTTACGAAACATTGATACCTCAATCATCCTCGCAAAATTCCTTAGAAATTCACCGCACTAGAACAACATATGATGATCACAAAATGTTATTGCGAGTCTAACAGATTTTGTATCGTTCTAAATCTATGAAATCACAAACAGACTAACATGATTAGGGTTTGGTACACATGTCGCGATTGACTGTCGCCATTTAAAGCGGCATCAGTGGCGTCGCGATTCGAGCGGCAGTACCGGAGTGGCGATAGGGGGCAAGAGGGTCCCTATCGCCAGTTCAACTGGCGATAGGTATCTGTCGACACGGAGCTATTTTTGTAATTTTTGGGGCGGTTATTTATTTTTTGTAATTATGTTTTGAAATAATATTATTTTTTTAAAAAAAAATCAGTATCTAGGATACCTTGCCAGCATACTTGTGCAGCTTTGTTCAGGATGTCAGAAGAACCCAACAACTACATAAATAGGTGTTTCAGCGTTGATCAATACAAAAAGACCTGTTAGTATGTACTGCAACTAGTTGAGCATGAGGCAGCATGGAATGTTTCTCCTAATCCTAAACCACGTTCCCCCTAGAGTGAAGAAAATGCCTAGCAGACCAAAGAAGAAGAGGAGAAGAGATCCTTTAGAACCAACTTCTTCAAGCACTAAGGCCTCAAAGCAAGGTGGCAAGATCAGATGTGGGTTTTGCAAGGAGACAGGGCACGATTCCAGAAAATGTGCCTTAAAGGAGGTAAAGTACAACTACTTTTGGTGCATATGCACTCTGCTAATGAGATTATTCACTTTGCATTTGAACATGCAGCGATCCACCTCTCATTCAACCCAACAGAATTCTACAACTCTGTAATACTCCAGAGTGGAAAACGGGAGAAAACCAGTTATTCAAAGGAAAAAGGGTTAATTAGAAATTGATCCAGAAGAAGGATCTAATAGAAAATAGTTAATTAGTCAGTTAAAAAAAGGGGTTAGCAGCAGTTTTTGGGCAGCGTGGGCTGAGGCCTCAGGCCCATGAGCTTTCGGCCCATAGGTGGAGGAGGAGTCCGGCTTTAAAGGGGCCAAACCTAGGCCGCCCCTCTCCTCCCCATGGCCGCCACCCCACTCCCCCTTGCGCCTCCCTCATGGCTGCCTCCACCCCTTCCCCTCCCCTCTCTAAGCTGCCCCATCTTCCATTGGTGCCTCCCCTCCTTGCTACCGGTGTTCCCTGCTGCCAACCAAGCGAAGAAAGGACCGTAGGACTGCATCCATTTGAGAGGAAGGAAGGGAAAGAGGGAGAGGATCTTCTTCATAGGGGTGGCTCATCATCTTCCTGCAATTTTTCAAGGGTAACGACGAGTGTTCTTCACTGTTTGATTAGTATATTATGCGTTTACTGTTTCGTTTAGTAGATCGATTACTTTTGCTGCTAGATCGCGTTCTGTCCAGATTGGTGCGTGGAAGTTTTAGCATCCTTAGAAGCGGAATCTGGGAATCTTGTCTCCTAGAGATAGTTGGGTTTTGTTCTTAGCTTTAATTGGCCACCAAGAACACCCAATTCCGATTTACGGTTTAGAAGTTACGTTGATTTAATTGCTGCTGTCCCAAAATCCTGACGAGATTCTGCAGTCGTTTTGTTTAATAATTAAGAAGCTGTTAGAGGCCGAATTGGAGGTCTCCATCACCTAGAGATTTGTAAGTTATCTCGTTATCTTTCATTGTCGACAAAAATCATGTCATTTGGACCTCTGTAGCAAAAGTTATGATTTTTTTCTTAGGGAGTCTGTGCTGTGGAATGATGGCTGGTCTAACAGGTTTTAGTGTTTCGACTTAAGCGTATACTTAGAGGAAAATTCCGAGGGGCTTACCATAAGTAAAAATGTAGATAATCCTTCCAGCTTTCAGGAAAACTAAAGATCATGAAATTCGGACGAACGTAGGGAAAGTTATGATAGTTTCTTTGTTGCTGTCCAGACACCCGACGCGAGAATTGATACTCTGTTGTATGGCTTGGTAGGGCTAGTAAAGGGACGAATCAGAGAACCTCACCAACTAGGTTTAGAAGGGGAATTCAATAACCTTTTCAGAATGTCCAAGATTTCTTTATTTGGATTTATGTACAATTAGTTATGTTTTTTCGAAGGTGACTGTCCACTGGTAGGACAGAGTGGTAGTTGGTAATAGAATTGGGGACCGCGTTTTAGTGGCCGTTATGCTCAGTTGTATCTATAGTTTTGCTTTTGAATCTATATGGTAGCCTTAGCGTGTCTCATATGTTATCCAGGTGTGGGTTTGATTCCGGGAGCAGCACCGTATCCCCAACCTCCTCGTTCGCACGGTTGAGGCAAGTGCATTGTTGTTAAATGGGTGTGATTGATTGGCTATGTTTGTTTGCTATTTGATATATGGTTGCATAGCAAGATGGCTTACTTGATGAATGTTTAAGTATGGTGATGGCTCAAATTATGCTTATGCTTTCTTGTGGTTCAATGTTGTTGTCTTTTGGTAAGATTGATGATGAATGAGAGATGAGCATTTGCATATTGAGAGCATATTGAGGCTTGGTCACGCGGTGACCAAGCATGTTTCCTTGAGATCCCGTCATGAATGTGGCGGGCCGAGATCCTCACTCGTGGAGCGTGGGCTTGAGGTCCCGTTACTTGCGGAGTAACGGGCAATTGGTCCTGTGCGTGCGCGCACGAGCATGGGTATGCGGCGGCGGTTGCATACTCGCATTACAAGTGTAATGCACACGAAAGTTAAAGATAAAGGTTCCTTGAGCATTGCATTTGCATATGAGATGTTCTATTGTTGATCTCCTTTACATGTATGTTGATGTTATAGTTTTTATGTACTTGCTGAGTCTGTGGACTCACTCTTGCTTTATTGTTGTTTTAGGTACACGAGCCAAGAACGACATGCATGGGGAAGTAGTACGCTAGTCACACACATGCCACATGAACTAAATAAAGTTGAATAATCTTAGATCGTAATTGTTTTTAGTAATTGGGCAAGATACTCAAAGGTTCATTATGTCTTGTCTCTTGCAGGGGTTTAAGTATAATAATGATGAGTAGTGGAACTTCATACTTCATTGGATTGCTAGATACTTAGCATGTCTTTGATTATCTTTTGATGTGTCTGGATGATAGTTTAGTTAATTTATGAATTATCTGTATGTTACAGGGGAGGTTCTGCCGAAATTTACTAAAATTGCCTTGATTAGAATTATTAGGGTTTTGTTTAGTAGCATTCCAGGCCCATGTCGGGCTGGGGTGTTACAGTTGGTATCAGAGCGGGCTTTAGGTCCGTGGTAGTTGAAATATTAAATTGACACACTGTGCACAGTAGGTGGGTTGGGTTTTTGCATTGCATTTACGCTTCCGTATGTTGTATTGAAGAATCCTGTTGTGAGTTGAACTAGTATATCTATAATATAATACTATTGTTATCTTGTGTGGGGTTAACTCACATTTGAGAGGTTGAGGTCGTGGTTGTGACCTTGGGCTTTACCAGGCTACACCACCATTCACGGTGTGAGAATAGGGAAGTGGTTTTCTCGGATATCTTAGTATAGGTGATAATTTGAGTATCTTTGGAGAGATTGTTCTCTTCCCTAAAAAAAATAAAAATAAAATAATAAAATAAAATAATTGATTTGGTCTACTCGGGTTAAGGTGTGCTTGATGAATTGCTCTTAGATTTGAAGTTTCTTCCAGTTGAGGTGTTTCCATTGATTTAATTTGATCCTTTAAAGCAAATATTGTTTTTCCAACTGTTGAGCTGCCCGTGGTTGATGAACCTTCTTTGGTTAGTGGTTACAATGCAGTTGATGGGTTTCAATTGGTTTGTATTTGTTTTATAGAGCAAATGTTGTCTTTTCTGACTCTTGAGCTATTCTTGCTACTTGTGATCGTCGTCTTTGATAGTATTGTTCCTTGTTACGGAGGTTCTACTTTCTTGATGGAAATCTTGACCCATTTATTCGCTTGATAATTTGGGTCATGAACGTTTCCTATTGAAATACCTTTAGTACGTGGAGGATTTGACTTTATGTATTTCTTTTGGGTATGATGAGTGTTGAAGTTTAATGGTTCCATTCTATGAAACAAGATGTTCAACCCTTTAGCGATGTTTTGTTATGGATAAGTGAGAGGTTATAACCAAAGCAATTAACTAGTATGGTTTGAGTTATCAAGTTGGATATGTAGTGTGGAACATAAATGGTTTTAACCAGTTCCTTGGAATTAAAGTTGATTAAGTCGAGGTTGTCTTCTAGTAGTTCTGATGAAAACTATGAGTAAGGGTATGTTTATACCTACTAGTGAACCGAGATTTATTAAGAAGTGTGAGATATTGATGACTTGTTTTGATCATTAAGATGATGGAAATTAATGATTTATTGGATAAATCGGTGCAAAGTATCTCAATGGATTTGTCTACCCATTAGTGATGAATATGTTAAGGATATGATTGAGCGATGACCTAGAGGATATTAATCCAGTAATTTTCATAAACCGGCTACTTGATGGTCATACATAATTGCTAGATCGAAAACATGTATATCGGACTAGATGGATATAGAGGTAGTACCTTGTGACACCTGTTTACAAGGGATGTTGATATTAAATCTCTAGTTATAAATTGCCTAAACTAAGAGCTTAAAATAGAGTGTTGACTCTACGTTTATAGATGGATATGTGACTACAAGTAGAAGTAGAGCCCTTTTGATATTTGGAGTGGGTGTGAGTAACACGATGGTGGTGTGGATGAATGAATAAGTGATATCGAAAGCGTGCTTGGCGAAGTTGTTATTTGATAAGTATGATTTTGTTAAAAGAGGTTTGTTTCAACCTTGTGGTGGTGTTTCTTTTGGAGAGATTTAGGATGGGATGAGAGCGATGAGGATTCTCGCGGGAGTATATTATTTTAGTGTTAGTAAGATTGCTAGTGAGGGATTATGATGACAATATGGAATGTATGGTATAAAGGGATTGGATCGCATGCGATATGGATTAAGTGAAAATATTTCTAGCTTTGCGTCTGTGAACTTCGGACCTCTTGTCGATGTGGTAGCTGAATTTGTTTTTGCGCTTAATGACGTGTTGAGAGGTTTTATTAGCTTCTTAGTGATTTTTGTTTTGAGGTTTATGAATCTCTTATTGTTGGAGTTGGCAAAGTGATCTGTAACCAACGAAAGTCTTTTCTTTGTTAAAGGTAAGAGTGAAGTAGAAGTATTTGAGATGAAGTCAAGTTTGGTAACTTACAGTTTGAATTTTGCTTAAACTTTCTGTTTTGCCCATCGAGTTTCTTGAATTCCAAAGGTAATGTTTTATTCCGTTTGAGGACGTGTGCTCTCACCTTTGATCCTATCTTTTATTTTCCAAGAACATCATTATCGATTGTTTTCGTGATTTTGAACTCTTGTAAGTGGTAACGTTTTCCTTCGCGCTGAAATTTATTTCTATTTGCCTCTTCTTCTAAGAAAGGGTTAACCGAACTATATTACAAAGTCTCTTCGGATGTGAATTGGCAACGAGATAGGGGTGGTCTAGTGGATGATTTGTGAACCGTTGGGAGAGGCTGTAACACCCCAGCCCGACATGAGCATGCAATGCTACTAAACAAAACCCTAATAATTCTAATCAAGGCAACTTTAGTAAATTTGTGAGAACCTCCTGTAAAATTAATTACGGAGGTTCCAACATACAGATAATTCATAAATTAACTAAACTATCATCCAGACACATCAAAAGATAATCAAAGACATGCTAAGTATCTAGCAATCCAATGAAGTATAAAGTTCCACTACTCATCATTATTATACTTAAACCCCTGCAAGAGACAAGACATAATGAACCTTTGAGTATCTTGCCCAATTACTAAAAACAATTACGATCTGAATATCATTCAACTTTATTTAGTTCATGTGGCATGTGTGTGACTAGCAGACTACTTCCCCCCATGCATGTCGTTCTTGGTTCAGGTACCTAAAACAACAATAAAAGCAAGAGTGAGTCCACAGACTCAGCAAATATATAAAAAAACTATAACATCAACATACATGTAAAGGAGATCAACAATAAAACATCTCATATGCAAATGCAATGCTCAAGGAACCTTTATCTTTAACTTTCTGTGTGCATTACACTTGTAATGCAGAGTATGCAACCGTCGTCGCATACCCATGCCTGTGCACGCACGCACAGGGACCAATTGCCCGTTACTCCGCAAGTACCGGGGACCTCAAGCCCACGCTCCACGAGTGAGGGGATCTCGGGCCCGTCACATTCTTGACAGGGATCTCAAAGGGAAACATGCTTGGTCACCGCGTGACCAAGCCTCAATATGCTCTCAATATGCAAATGCTCATCTCTCATTCATCATCAATCTTACCAAAAGACAACAACATTGAACCACAATAGAGCATAAGCATAATTTGAGCCATCACCATACTTAAACATTCATAAAGTAAGCCATATTGCTATGCAACCATATATCAAATAGCACACAAACATAGCCAATCAATCACACCCATTTAACAGCAATGCACTTGCCTCAACCGTGCGAACGAGGCGGTTGGGGATCCGGTGTTGCTCCCGGAATCAAACCCACACCTGGATAACATATGAGACACGCTAAGGCTACCATATAGATTCAAAAGCAAAACTATAGATACAACTGAGCATAACGGCCACTAAAACGCGGTCCCCAATTCTATTACCAACTACCAGTCTGTCCTACCAGTGGACAGTCACCTTCGAAAAAACATAACTAATTGTACAGAAATCCAAATAAAGAGATCTTGGACATTCTGAAAAGGTTATTGAATTCTCCTTCTAAACCTAGTTGGTGAGGTTCTCTGATTCGTCCCTTTACTAGCCCTACCAAGCCATACAACAGAGTATCAATTCTCGCGTCGGGTCTGTGGACAGCAACAAAGAAACTATCATAACTTTCTCTACGTTCGTCCGAATTTCATGATCTTTAGTTTTCCTGAAAGCTGGAAGGATTATATACATTTTTAGTTATGGTGAGCCCCTCTGATTTTTCTTCTAAGTATACGCTCAAGTCGAAACACTAAAACCTGTCAGACCAGCCATCATTCCACAGCACAGACTCCCTAAGAAAAATCATAACTTTTGCTACAGAGGTCCAAATGACGTGATTCTTGTCGGCAATGAAAGATAACGAGATAACCTACAACTCTCTAGGTGATGGAGACCTCCAATTCGGCCTCTAACAGCTTTTTAATTATTAATCAAAACGACTGCAGATTCTCGTCAGGATTTTGGGACAGCAGCAATTAAATCAACGTAACTTCTAAACCGTAAATCGGAATTGGGTGTTCTTGGCGGCCAATTAAAGCTAAGAAAAAAACCCAACTATCTCTAGGAGACATGATTCCCAGATTCCGCTTCTAAGGATGCCAAAACTTCCACGCACTAATCTGGACAGAACGCGATCTAGCAGCAAAAGTAATCGATCTACTAAACGAAACCGTAAACGCATAATATACTAATCAAACAGCGAAGAACACTCGTCGTTACCCTTGAAGAATCGCAGGAAGATGATGAATAGGCCTCGAAGAAGGTGATCCTCCTTCTCCTCTCTTCCTTCTCTTCTCCCTTTCCTTCTCACTTCTTTGGTCGGCAACAGCAGCGAATGATGGAGGCAAGGGCTGCCATGGGAGGAGGCACCATGGTGGTGCTACATGGCGGCGTGCCTTTGTAGCACGCACGCTACTGATAGAAAAATTAGGGTTTTCCCCTTCTTTTAATAGTGGCTAGCCCTCATGGGCCTCTTGGGCTAAGGCCTGAGGCCCAAGTTATCCCAATTATGCTAAAAACCCCCTCTCTAACTGCTAATTAAACTATTCTCTATTTGATCCTACTCTTAATTCGAATATTCTCTTCTGAATTAATTTGGAGTATTACATTCTACCCCTTAAACTGAATTCGACCCAATTCAAACCACGTTCTGTGAAAGAGATGATCACAGCTAAAACTTATTAACATTGCCACGAACATGCGGTGAATAACTCCGGATATTGCTCACGCATGCGAGACTCAAATTCCCAGGTGGCCTCTCTCTCGGTCTACTGCGACAAAAATACCTTGACGTACTTACGCGTTACGCCTTACTACTTGTCCCAACCTTTCAAGAGTCACTCGACGGACACGTCTCGAAGGCACGGTCTTACTTGTGGGTCAACTGTTCTAAGGAAGCTTTACCCTCCAGATTTCTCCAATACTCCCTCGACAATAGGTCATACAAAACATTCCGTGCTACACGCCAAGACTCCAAATCGTCCTAGTGATACGCTATCTCCCAAATCTCCGCAACTTCCAGAAACAACCAATGTACCTTGGGCCAATATTCCTTTGGCACCAAACCACAAAACTGTGCATAACACATAGAACTCTTGTTCCTTGTATCATTCGATCTCTTCACTTTGACAATGAGCACCTCCTTTAACCCGGGAGACACAACAGAACTTGTTTTAAAACCAACTATTTTAAAAACAGAACCCAACTGAAAATAAAAGGGTATCACCGCAACACGCATTACCAAGTCCTTACTAAAAGAGTTAAATCCAAAAACCAAAAGATTCGTCATGAAACTCTTCCACTTTCCAAGTAGGCGGTTGCCAATGATTACCACAAAGCCAAAGGCAAAATCACATGTATACCCAATACAACCATTTACTTTCTTTGTCTTAACCGAAAAGAACCACGCATAGAAAAGAAACAACTCCATTTATAATTTGGCATCGGCTTAGGACAAGCTCAAATAAAAACTAAGAGAATAATTCATCATTCGAGAATACAACCTTTTCTCAAACTTTCTTTAAGAATTTAACTTTCTCTTAAACCATGAGATTCCAAATCATCGCATAACACACTAAATTGTTTCTCTTAATTTGACCATCTCAAAGCTATGCTCAAACTATACGCAAGATCCACACCTATGTAGAGATACTCTTTCAATTCATAATAACATACTTTGATCAACTTCTCTACTAAAGGAATTACTTTGACAAATAATTCCAAACACACCCCAATATATCTTTTCTCCACAATCACGTCACCTTCATATTTTATGGATAATCAATGTGAAACTCACCACATTCACACTCATCTACTTTACCCAAAGTATTCTATCAAAGATCAACACACTATTTAAAATTCGATTCTGTTCATCCTCCTCTACACATAGTATTGGGTCTCCAAGGTCCTGGCATAACATGCAAAGCCCCAAATGTAACCTCCAACTCTTACCTTGAATTTCTAGTATAATTGATAGGAAGTCCTCAAATTCGTTTACTAAAATTTCACATGACTCAACAATAACCTCAGTTATTAATATCAACATTCCTCGCTAAACAAATACCACCTAAAGCGATTCATTTCACCAACCTTAGACCTTCTCTAACCCATATCAATCAAATTCAGCTACACGGCCACCATATACTCATTCACCATATTTTAACTAATTGATCAAGATTCAAACGTACTCAATCACTAACATCAATAAAAAAAATATTCTTGACCACGCTATCTTTAGAGATAATCTAACTCCCATAGGGTTAATCACTGAGGCCAAGTCATACTTGACAATATCTCAACAATCCCTGCTATCCCATTAATTAACACGACCAATAGATTTCTCTACACTACTACTCTCATTAACTTCACCATCAAAACTCTTCTACACAATATTACTAAGTATCCAATTGCGACACTGTAATAATTTGTCAAGAGTCCATACTTTCGTTAACTCCAACATTCCAACATAGACAAAGGTTATTGGATCATAACTCGCCATAGGTTCCACTAGTTGTAACACTAATCAATTTTATTTCATCGCCAAAACATTCCAACGAATCCTCTCCAGGTGTTAAAGGTCAAAACCAATCCATTGTCTACTGCTCTTCAAATAGCTTGGTTCCCAAAATTTCACCACTATCATATACTTGTCCACCACCAACCAGTCGCCAAATTACACTTTAGAAAACTCGGCAACACAAGTTGGTTAATTCCTTTCTCAAAAAGGAAGAGACAAACTAATACAAGTTTCAACACACAAGAAAACATTGCCCCTCCGAGTGAGCATGAGACCAAGAGAAACAGTCAAAGGAAAAGACCTCTAAAAACAAAATTACAAGTCTGCTGATGAGGGCACATGTCCCACAAGAAGAAACTTTCAACCTCCAAGAATCAAAATAAAATACTACTATGGAAAACCCAAGAAACTCTTAAGCTGTAACAACAGGCAGGTTGCAAATTACCAAACTTAACTCCAACCTTCAATACTTATGGTACATATTTTCCATTAACAAAGAAAGCAATTTTCTTTGATTACAACATTACTTGCCAACACAAACCAGAAATGCCCTTTAAAACCAAATCATATTAACCACTTAGGAACCAATCAGAACCTTTTCAAACGTCACATTGCTCAATTAATTCCATCTACTACCTAAATCATGAACTCTCAAAAGTCCACGAATATAAACTCCAAACATTTCATTTGACTGATATTACGAAAGACAATTAACTTACTTTCTCTCTAGAAGAATCATCACCACTACGACGAGTCAGAATCTCTTGTGGACAATCTTACTAACATCAAGAATAATCTACCCTTAACAAGACTCGTTATCGTTAACTCTTCCTTTTATTAAGCCTCCAAAGGCTTACCAAAGTGTTAGATGCCTCTTTATCATCTCATCCTCAATTGAGGGTATACCAAATTCTTACAACCTCACTACAAAAACCATTGTATTTTAGAGGGTACCGACTACACAATTTAAAAAGTTATTCCACGACCCTTCCATCAAAGACATACTATTATCCGATAATTCTACCATCACGTAAACATTGTTCATCCATTAAATCCCATCAGTTTATCTCTTAGTGATGCTCAACACCAACCTTTAATAGACAATAATTGCACCTAGCAATTACATATAATCGCTAAGTATCCACCAAAGATTACTCCAAGATTAATATCCACTAAGACAATAATCTAACTCCTTTTGAACTTAACCATCCCAAACAGTTAGATTAATCCATTGAGATTCGCTAATCCAATTTACCAAAGAAGTTTACCAAATGTATCACTCTTAATGATCAACTCAATTCATCAATGTTCCACACTTTTTATTAACTTTATTGATTACAAATTGGTATAGCCATACTCTTAATCACGGCTCATCAAGAACTACTACAAGACACTTTCAAATTTATCAACTTTCCTTTCAAGGATCTTAGTTATGATCAATCATGCACACACTGTAGACCTAACGTGATAACCCATATCATATCTATTAATTTCTTTGATTATAACTTCTCACTTAACCAAGACAAAACATCGCTAAAGGGTTTAACATCTTTTCCCATAAAAAAGAACCATTAATCTTCAACACTCAAAATACCCAAGAGAGATACATTGGGTCAAAGCCTTCTGTACTAAAGGACTTGCAAAGGAAACATTCATTATCCAAAACTTCAAGCGAATAAATAGGTTAAGTTTTCCAATAGGAAAGACAAAGCTCCAATACAAAGGTCAATCTTGACAATTAGCAAAGTTCACCAATCGCGAGAATAACTCAACGGTTGGGAAAACAATAATTGATTTATGGGACAAATTAAGCCAATGGAAACACACCAATATTTTTCAAAGCAATCCATCAATCACAATGAACTAAGAACCCAAGAGAAACTCATCAATCACAACCGGATAAAAGTTGACCAAATTCAATTTCAAGGAAGAGAACAACTCTTCTAAATATAAATACTTGCTATCAACGAATGTATCACGCTCTCCGGTGTGGACACTTCGCTAATCCTATACCACAAATGGATGTGTAACCTGGTATAGCCCAGGACCACAACCACTACCTCCACCTCTCAACATGGGTTATCCCCACACATATAACCTTACCATTATAATATAGATATATTAGTTCAACTCACAACAGGATTCTTCAATACAACATACAAGCGTAAATGCAATGCAAAACCCAACCCACCTCACGTGCACAAGTGTGTCAATTTAATATTTCAACTACCACGGACCTAAAGCCCGCTCGATACCAAGCTGTAACACTGACCCGACATGAGCACGGAATGCTACTAAACAAAACCCTAATAATTCTAATCAAGGCAACTTTAGTAAATTTAGTGAGAACCTCCTGTAAAATTAATTACGGAGGTTCCAACATACGAATAATTCATAAATTAACTAAACTATCATCCGGACACATCAAAAGATAATCAAAGACATGCTAAGTATCTAGCAATCCAATGAAGTATAAAGTTCCACTACTCATCATTATTATACTTAAACCCCTGCAAGAGACAAGACATAATGAACCTTTGAGTATCTTGCCCAATTACTAAAAACAATTACGATCTGAATATCATTCAACTTTATTTAGTTCATGTGGCATGTGTGTGACTAGCAGACTACTTCCCCCCATGCATGTCGTTCTTGGTTCAGGTACCTAAAACAACAATAAAAGCAAGAGTGAGTCCACAGACTCAGCAAATACATAAAAAAACTATAACATCAACATACATGTAAAGGAGATCAACAATAAAACATCTCATATGCAAATGCAATGCTCAAGGAACCTTTATCTTTAACTTTCTGTGTGCATTACACTTGTAATGCAGAGTATGCAACCGTCGTCGCATACCCATGCCTGTGCACGCACGCACAGGGACCAATTGCCGTTACTCCGCAAGTACCGGGGACCTCAAGCCCACGCTCCACGAGTGAGGATCTCGGGCCGTCACATTCATGACGAGGATCTCAAAGGAAACATGCTTGGTCACGCGTGACCAAGCCTCAATATGCTCTCAATATGCAAATGCTCATCTCTCATTCATCATCAATCTTACAAAGACAACAACATTGAACCACAATAGAGCATAAGCATAATTTGAGCCATCACCATACTTAAACATTCATCAAGTAAGCCATCTTGCTATGCAACCATATATCAAATAGCACACAAACATAGCCAATCAATCACACCCATTTAACAACAATGCACTTGCCTCAACCGTGCGAGCGAGGCGGTTGGGGATACGGTGCTGCTCCCGAATCAAACCCACACGGATAACATATGAGACACGCTAAGGCTACCATATAGATTCAAAAGCAAAACTATAGATACAACTGAGCATAACGGCCACTAAAACGCGGTCCCCAATTCTATTACCAACTACCAGTCTGTCCTACCAGTGGACAGTCACCTTCGAAAAAACATAACTAATTGTACAGAAATCCAAATAAAGAGATCTTGGACATTCTGAAAAGGTTATTGAATTCTCCTTCTAAACCTAGTTGGTGAGGTTCTCTGATTCGTCCCTTTACTAGCCCTACCAAGCCATACAACAGAGTATCAATTCTCGCGTCGGGTCTGTGGACAGCAACAAAGAAACTATCATAACTTTCTCTACGTTCGTCCGAATTTCATGATCTTTAGTTTTCCTGAAAGCTGGAAGGATTATATACATTTTTAGTTATGGTGAGCCCCTCTGATTTTTATTCTAAGTATACGCTTAAGTCGAAACACTAAAACCTGTCAGACCAGCCATCATTCCACAGCACAGACTCCCTAAGAAAAATCATAACTTTTGCTACAGAGGTCCAAATGACGTGATTCTTGTCGGCAATGAAATATAACGAGATAACCTACAACTCTCTAGGTGATGGAGACCTCCAATTCGGCCTCTAACAGCTTCTTAATTATTAATCAAAACGACTGCAGATTCTCGTCAGGATTTTGGGACAGCAGCAATTAAATCAACGTAACTTCTAAACCGTAAATTGGAATTGGGTGTTCTTGGCGGCCAATTAAAGCTAAGAACAAAACCCAACTATCTCTAGGAGACATGATTCCCAGATTCCGCTTCTAAGGATGCCAAAACTTCCACGCACTAATCTGGACAAAACGCGATCTAGCAGCAAAAGTATTCGATCTACTAAACGAAACCGTAAACGCATAATATACTAATCAAACAGCGAAGAACACTCGTCGTTACCCTTGAAGAATCGCAGGAAGATGATGAACAGGCCTCGAAGAAGGTGATCCTCCTTCTCCTCTCTTCCTTCTCTTCTCCCTTTCCTTCTCACTTCTTTGGTCGACAACGGCGGCGAATGATGGAGGCAAGGGCTGCCATGGGAGGAGGCACCATGGTGGTGCTACGATGGTGGCGTGCACTGTAGCACGCACGCCTTCTGATAGAAAAATTAGGGTTTTCCCCTTCTTTTAATAGTGGCTAGCCAGCCCCTCATGGGCCTCTTGGGCTAAGGCCTGAGGCCCAAGTTATCCCAATTATGCTAAAACCCCCCTCTCTAACTGCTAATTAAACTATTCTCTATTTGATCCTACTCTTAATTCGAATATTCTCTTCTGAATTAATTTGGAGTATTACAGAGGCATCGAATAATTAATCAATTTATTAGAATAATCCTTGAAAAGGATTTGAGTTAAAAAGAATATTAGTCTTTGGAGTTGACAGATTTCGTAGTCGCAACTAGTAGGACCTATAGCGAGATGTGGTCCAAGATTTCGTGTTTATTTTGACAGAACATTAGAAGTAGCAAGTATCATAATCTTGATCAGAATTTTAGAGTATCGCATTTGGTTACTCAGTAAGATTGTGTAGAAGAAGCATGAGGGTGTAGTTTCATGACGGTAATAGTGTGGAGAAAATTAATCCTTGCGTTAATTAACGGGATAGTAGGAATAATTGAGTTATTGTCAAGTATGACTCATTGATGAGTAACCCCATAAGAGTTAGATTATCTCGATGGATGACTTGGTCAAGAATATATTTATCATTTGACATTAAATGATTGGGTATGTTTGAATCTTGGTCAATCAGTTAGGGTATTGCGAAGAGGTATATTACAGTTGTGTAGTTGGATTGGATTGGTGTGGATTAGAGAATGTCTAAGGTTGGTGAAATAAAGTACCTTGGGGCGGTTATCTGATTAGTTAGGAATATTGATATTAATGACTAAGATTATTGTCGAGCTGTGTGAAATTTTAGTAAACGAATGTGAGGATTTCCTATCAACTAAACCAGAAATTCACGATAGGAGACTTGAAGGTTAAATTTGGGGCCCTGTGTTATGCTAGGACCTAAAAGACCCAGTAATATGTGCAGAGGTGGAAGAACATAACTGAATTTTAAATAGTGTGTTGATCTTTGATAGAATTCTTTGGGTAAAGTAAATGAGTGGGAATGTGGTGAATATCAAGTTGATTATGTATATAAAAGATTGAGGTGATGTGATTGTGGATGAAATTTATATTGAGGAGTGTAGGGAAGTATTTGACAAGATAATTCTTTTGGTAGAGAAGTTGATCAGAGTATGCTATTGTGGATTGGAAGAGTCTCTCTTCATAGGTGTGGATTTTGTGTTCAGTTGGAGCATAGCTTTGATATTGCCAAAAAAAATGAATAAATTAGAGTGTTATGCGATGATTGGGAATCTCAAGGTTTAAGATAAAGATGAAAACCCTACAAGAAAGTTTGAGGAAAAGGTTGTACTCTAGGATAATGAAATGTTCTCTTGGCTTTTATTTTAGATTTGTCTTCAGGACAGATGCCAAACATTTATTAAGTTGGTTCTTCTCGGTATGCGAGATTCTTTCGGTTAAGACAAATAAAGGAAATGGTTGTTTTGAGCATTCGAGTGATTTTGCCTTTGGCTTATGTGGTGTTCATTGGCAGCCTGTCTAATTCGAAAGTGGAAGAGTTTCATGATGAATCTTTTGGTTTTGAATTTAACTCTTTTGGTGGGGAGTTGGTGATGCGTGTTCGCGTTGAGAATTCTTTATTCTCGGTTGGGTTTTGTTTTGTTAGAGCTTGTTTAAAATGAGTTCTGTGGTGCGTCCACAGTTAAAGAAGGTGCCCTTTGTAAAATTGAAAAGATCGAATGATACAAGGAACACGAGTTTATGTGCTATGTGCAGGTTGTGTGATTTGGTACTAAAGAAAATGTTGACCTTTGGTACTTTGGTGTTTTACGTAATAGGCGAAGATTCGGAGATAGCGCATTACTAGGACCGTCTCGAGTCCTAGTGTGCCTAGAGCGTGAAGCTCGTTAGGGCCAGTGGCCCACGAGTAAGACCATGTCAACGAGACGTCACCGTTGAGTAACTCATGAAAGGTTGGGACGTGAAGTAAGGCGTAACATTTCAATTATGTCAGGGTATGGTGGTCCCATAATTCCGAGAAAAAAAACATGGGAATGGGAGTCTCGCATGTGCGAGTTTTGTCCGGAGTTATTCATAGCGGGGCGTGGCAATGTTAGTAATCCTTAAGCGTGATTATTCTTCGGCTTTAGCGTGTTCGAATTCGGGTCGAATTCGGTCTAAGGGGGGTAGAATGTAATACTCCAGAGTGGAAAACGGGAGAAAACAAGTTATTCAAAGGAAAAATGGTTAATTAGAAATTGATCCAGAAGAAGGATCTAATAGAAAATAGTTAATTAGTCAGTTAAAAAGGGTTAGCAGCAGTTTTGGGCAGCGTGGTGAGGCCTCGGGCCCATGAGCTTCGGCCCATAGGTGGAGGGAGAGTCCGGCTTTAAAGGGGCCAAACCTAGGCGCCCCTCTCCTCCCCTATGGCCGCCACCCCACTCCCCTTGCGCCTCCTCATGGCTGCCTCCACCCCTTCCTCCCTCTCCAAGCTGCCCCATCTTCCATTGGTGCCTCCCCTCCTTGCTACCGGTGTTCCCTGCTGCCAACCAAGCGAAGAAAGGACCGTAGGACTGCATCCATTTGAGAGGAAGGAAGGGAAAGAGGGAGAGGATCTTCTTCATAGGGGTGGTTCATCATCTTCCTACGATTTTTCAAGGGTGACGACGAGTGTTCTTCGCTGTTTGATTAGTATATTATGCGTTTACGGTTTCGTTTAGTAGATCGATTACTTTTGCTGCTAGATCGCGTTCTGTCCAGATTAGTGCGTGGAAGTTTTAGCATCCTTAGAAGCGGAATCTGGGAATCTTGTCTCCTACAGATAGTTGGGTTTTGTTCTTAGCTTTAATTGGCCGCCAAGAACACCCAATTCCGATTTACGGTTTAGAAGTTACGTTGATTTAATTGCTGCTGTCCCAAAATCCTGACGAGATTCTGCAGTCGTTTTGTTTAATAATTAAGAAGCTGTTAGAGGCCGAATTGGAGGTCTCCATAACCTAGAGAGTTGTAGGTTATCTCGTTATCTTTCATTGTCGACAAGAATCACATCATTTGGACCTCTGTAGCAAAAGTTATGATTTTTTTCTTAGGGAGTCTGTGCTGTGGAATGATGGCTGGTCTGACAGGTTTTAGTGTTTCGACTTAAGCGTATACTTAGAGGAAAAATCAGAGGGGCTCACCATAACTACAAATGTAGATAATCCTTCCAGCTTTCAGGAAAACTAAATATCATGAAATTCGGATGAACGTAGAGAAAGTTATGATAGTTTCTTTGTTGTTGTCCAGAGACCCGACGCGAGAATTGTTACTCTGTTGTATGGCTTGGTAGGGCTAGTAAAGGGACGAATCAGAGAACCTCACCAACTAGGTTTAGAAGGGGAATTCAATAACCTTTTCAGAATGTCCAAGATATCTTTATTTGGATTTCTGTACAATTAGTTATGTTTTTTTGAAGGTGACTGTCCACTGGTAGGACAGACTGGTAGTTGGTAATAGAATTGGGGACCGCGTTTTAGTGGCCGTTATGCTCAGTTGTATCTATAGTTTTGCTTTTGAATCTATATGGTAGCCTTAGTGTGTCTCATATGTTATACAGGTGTGGGTTTGATTCTAGGAGCAGCACCGTATCCCCAACCTCCTCGTTCGCACGGTTGAGGCAAGTGTATTGTTGTTAAATGGGTGTGATTGATTGGCTATGTTTGTGTGCTATTTGATATATGGTTGCATAGCAAGATGGCTTACTTTATGAATGTTTAAGTATGGTGATGGCTCAAATTATGCTTATGCTTTACTGTGGTTCAATGTTGTTGTCTTTTGGTAAGATTGATGATGAATGAGAGATGAGCATTTGCATATTGAGAGCATATTGTGGCTTGGTCACGCGGTGACCAAGCATGTTTCCCTTTGAGATCCCCATCATGAATGTGACGGGCCTGAGATCCCCTCACTCGTGGAGCGTGGGCTTGAGGTCCCCGTTACTTGCGGAGTAACGGGCAATTGGTCCCTGTGCGTGCGCGCACAGGCATGGGTATGCGGAGACGGTTGCATACTCTGCATTACCGGTGTAATGCACACAGAAAGTTAAAGATAAAGGTTCCTTGAGCATTGCATTTGCATATGAGATGTTCTATTGTTGATCTCCTTTACATGTATGTTAATGTTATAGTTTTTTTATGTACTTGCTGTGTGGACTCACTCTTGCTTTATTGTTGTTTTAGGTACAGAGCCAAGAATGACATGCATGGGAGGAAGTAGTCTGCTAGTCACACACATGCCACATGAACTAAATAAAGTTGAATGATCTTAGATCGTAATTTTTTTTAGTAATTGGGCAAGATACTCAAAGGTTCATTATGTCTTGTCTCTTGCAGAGGTTTAAGTATAATAATGATGAGTAGTGGAACTTCATACTTCATTGGATTGCTAGATACTTAGCTTGTCTTTGATTATCTTTTGATGTGTCTGGATGGTAGTTTAGTTAATTTATGAATTATCTGTATGTTGGAACCTCCGTGTAATTAATTTTATAGGGGAGGTTCTGCCGAAATTTACTAAAATTGCCTTGATTAGAATTATTAGGGTTTTGTTTAGTAGCATTACAGGCCCATGTCGGGCTGGGGTGTTACAAACTCAACCTAGACGTGCAGTTCAACCTTCGTCTGGAGCTCAGCCTGTTAACATGCAGCAATCCACCTCTGCTCCATTTGTGCAAATACAGAGTGCACCATCTTCTCAAAGATCAGTAAGTGTACCATTAATTTTTGCAGTAGTATCTCCTTGTGCAATTTATTGACTTGAGAACACATCACAACAGACTGGAAACACTCTTGCAATAAAACCTACTCCTTCCTCTAGCAAGACAAGCAAAAGGAAAATGCCTGAGTGTAAGTCCAAATGTCATCAATTCTTTTTTTCAACTTTTCTCAGACTCATCAGAACTATTATCATACTCTACTTGATTTACAGCAAATGCATCAGCCAGCGCAACTGCAAGTGAGCATGCATCTGTGGTTTTGGAGAGACACACCACAAATGCATGGTCCACAGCAAATGCATCAGCCAGCGCAACTGCAAGTGAGCATGCATCTGTGGTTTTGGATAGACACACCACAAACATTGCTATAGAATCAACATTGCTATAGCAAGGAAAGTTATATATTTGATCATATTGAACCCAGTTTTCAAAAGTTACTTTGATTCAAATTATTGTATTTACTTTAAGTATTTATTTAAATACTTTTGGGTGTAGTTATTAATCCTAATTGTTATATCCACCTTGTTTATTGTAATGTCATAATCTTTTATCACCCTAGATTGGTTCATTATTTAGTTGGTATTATTGTCGCACTACCGTGGGTTGGTTAGATACCAATAGTATGCTTAGCCATGCAACAAGTCATTCATTGTCATCTAAGTTGTAAATATAAACTTGACTAAGTGATTATGGAACTTTGTGTAAAATTGTGTGTGTTGTGTGCTATTATTCGTTGATGACATGTGTTGCACTTAACCAACAGGGTGTGAGGACCCCGGTTTATTCGGCTTGTACTGTTTAACCATCCACTTGGTCCCAACAGTACAAATCAAATAAACCAAGCCTCGAGATATGTATACTTCCCAGAATTGCAGTATACACACCCCGTTACAAAATCATGCATCAATTCCATTCATACACATAGAGCCGAAGCAAAGCAACAACTGAAAGACATAGATAATATGAAGAGAGTTATTACAAAAGAGAGGCCAACCGGCCAAATAACACATAAGTGACTAATTTAAACAGCGGAAGAAAAATGGCCATAAGATGGCGATAAACAAAAGCCAATCGATGTGCCTTTACCCACAAGGCAACCAACCGGACCGCCAAACTAACTGTCCCAAACAGCGCCGCAACACAGCTCACAAAAGTGAGGCCCTTGGGGCTCACCCTCTTCCTCTACAACAATTAATATTATGCAAAGCAGATGAGTACAAAACTTATTTTTGTACTCGCAAGACTAACGTGTGAGATAACATAACTATAATTAACTACATGCAAGCTTTATTTAAGTGGACGAGGCTCTGGACTTATTTTCAGCATCAAGCAAGTTTTCATTTGCAATAAGGTAATAGATTCAAAGCAAGTTTGCAACTAACTTTTATTGTTCAAATAAAAGAGAGACAATTATAACAATAGATAGATGACAACACCAACCTAGAAGTGACTAACCCATAGTCACCACAACAATAGCATGAAGTACCCCTTCATACCACCCATGTCAAGTTTAAGTTTTAAAAGGTTGTAGTCTAGTTCTTTGGAAATAACCAAGCGTGTCCATAACCTAGGGCGAGGCTATTCGAATAGTTTTAACCCTCCGGTGTACCAATGTACCCACACGATAGACCGCCTTTCCACCAGCCACGGTTAGCACACTTCCTTTGGTATGCGGGCATGGCTAAGTCTAACAAGGCGCTTTCCAAAGGACGATGCTAATTAAGAGCCGCAACCCACGGGAGAAGGACACATTAGACAGCCTAACCGGTCTCCTAATGCTCCCCTCCAACACCACAAACACACACACACAAGAACACACCCACCAACCAGCTCATAATTAACACCTCCCAAAGTACTTAGTCAAGAGAGGTTCCATATCCCCCTCGTGTGGTTAGTACGCAATAATTGCTTGGATCAATGGCACAAGTAACTCGGTCCTTAGGGACTTAGGCACCATTCAATCACACCAACAGATCACCCAACATACCATTGTGCCCAAGCCAAGATATAATTTTTGTTTTCAGTTTTTGATTTGCAAAATGGTAAAACACAAGGGTTGGACATAATGGAATAATAATAGCATTTGTGTGGTCAAGATCACCGACTAAGTCGATGATCGCCCCATACTACCGATACTAGGCATGGCTAAGCAATATTTATCCGAAATCTACTAAGTGACAAGAGCTCATCCAACGAACTCTAATCACAGCAAATAAGCTAGGCTCAGGTAGTAGAGGATAAACATTTACCTACAGATTATGCAACTAGAGGATTAACTAATCAATTTAACAACAAAATAGCAATGCATACATAGAAGTTAAACAAAATATTAGACTTTAAAAGTAATGGGATCAAATGGGAAATGATCAAACGCTTGCACGCTTGCTGTTGCTCAAATCATTGCGGAGGATCGTTCTGGGGTTACCGCAAATGTGAAGCCTAAGCGAAAAGCAAAAGAAGCGAGAACAACCAATAAGACGAGCAACACTTAAACAAAAGAGCAAGCAAAATTTATCCAATTGCGACGAAATTTACGCACAAGGTAAAATAGGAATAAACCTAGACATAGAACTGGAAAAACCTACTTTGGATTTGTGGTGCAAAAGATATTCCCTAAAAACCTATTTTCGGCCATAATTAGATACTGTAGCAAAAATATTTTCTAGAAAGATTTTGAATCTGAAACTTTTATGGTAGCTACCTACTGGTATAGTGATAAGCCATATAAAATTTCAGGTCATTTGGAGTTATATTGAAAGAGTTATGATTTTTCAAGTCATGAAAATGGATAGAATTAAATTGCATGTGAAATCTTGTTAAAAACAGTAACATGCTTAAAACCAATTTTATCATTTATTACTTTATTAGGGGAAGCTAACAAAATTGGTTTCACTAAAAATTGATCTCCGGAGAATTAGTTATGCAATTTACAAGTTAATTGCAAGTTTTAGAATAACAAGTAAAACCTATTTCTAAACCAATTTTAAAATCTGTTTTCTGGAGCCGAACTAAACTCCTATTCATTTTTAGATTAAATTACAGCTCAACTAAAGCTAACAAAATTTGAATCAACCGATTTGGGTTTAAAATGAATTAGTTATGCATTTTTGAAGTTTAATACCTTTTTCAGTTTGCAAATAAAGCTTTGGAAACTCATAAAGGCTATTACGACGTGGTGAATAGGGACCGTCGATCTGGATCGGACGGCCGCAGCGCCGCGCGCACAAAGCACACACGCACGGAACCCACGGAGGCTCACCGTTGGATCCGAGATCCAACGGTCCAAATGATGAGGGCATTCGACCGAGCGAATGCTTCGCAATCCCGGCCGTTGATCTTGATCCAACGATCCGATTGAACCACGCGAAACACTCCTCACGCGCGCGCGAACGGAGGGCGGCGTGGAGGTTCGAGTCGTTGATCTCGGATCCAACGGCGAAGACCAACCACGTCGCTCCGCGGCGTTGTCGTCCCGACAACACGGCGAAGGCTTCACCGCAAAACACCGCGACCAAAGGCACGCGACGCGAGTGAATGCCGAGAATGGGTGCGCAATAGCCTTGCGCACCCTCGGTACCACCCACACCGACGGTGGTGGACGAGCGCGCGCGGCGGCGGCGGCGCGGCAAAGATGGCGGCGGCGATAAGCGGCAAAGAGCTCGCATCGGTCCATTCAGCGGTGCCGAGCATCTAGGGACTACGAGGAGCTACCGACGGACGCGAGGTGCGAGCGGTCGAGTAGCTCGGCAACGAAGCTCGCGGCGGCAACAATAGCGCAACGAGGAAGCTGTCTGGACAACTAGAAGCGACGCATCATCAAAATAGGTCCCACGTGCCACTGCGATGCTCCGAGAGAAAGGAATTGAGGAGATGGACTCACCCACCTTTGGAGACGAAGAGAGGCGCTCGCGGCGATTTGGGGAAATCAAAATCCGGTGCTCCTATTGAAACCACACGAAAGGAGCGGTTGTTAAGCACCACCGAGGTGAGGAAGCAACAGGAGCAAGGAGGGAGGCAGGGAACCACCGAGCACGGCCTTCAGAAGCTCGCGGCAACAATGGCGGTGAGAGAAAACATGGCGTTTGGGAGCTCCACGAATGCAGTGGGTGCAAGGGAGAGCTCACGGGTGCGTAAAGGAAGGCAAGGGAAGAAGATGGGAGCTTAAGTAGCTGAGGGGAAGCCAGGAGCAACGGCAGCAAGCCTCGGATGTCCACGCCGCTCACGGTCGCCACGAGTGACGGGAGCACCCCATGCAAGCTCACTATCCTGGCGATATAGAGCTCCGCAAGGTGATCGGTACGGATCTTGGTCTTGACTGGAAGAAAATGCGCCACTTTCGTCAACCGGTCAATGATAACCCAAATGGCATCATTGCCCCTTGGTGATCTAAGTAGGCCAGTGATAAAATCCATCCCGACCGAATCCCACTTCCACTCCGGAATGGGCAAGGGTGCAAGCAATCGGTGGCCGATGCTCGGCCTTGACACGACGACACACGTCGCGCTCGACAACGAACCTTGCGATCTCCCTCTTCATTGGGTCCACCAAAATCTCTGGCGAAGATCTGGTACATCTTCGTGGCCGGGAGGAATGGATAACGGAGAATCGTGGGCTTCGCGGAGGATCAAATCCGCAACTCCATGTCCTTTGGAACCACGAGGCGTTGCGAACCTCACGACACCAAGCTCATCTTGGAGAAGCACTTGGCTATTCCATTCTTGACATTTTCCTTGATGCGGTTCACTCCAACATCGATTGCTGGCGGACTGATCCGATCCACCAAGGTTGGCTGTACAACCAAGGCAGCGAGGGAACCATGCTCAACCAAACCCAAGTTGAGACGCTGAAACTCCTCCAGAAGGGTGGGCTGATGCTCTTGGAGCAACAATGCATTGCAATGCGCTTTGCGACTAAGCGCATCCGCAACGACATTGGCCTTGCCCGGATGGTAGTGAATACCCATGTCATAATCCTTGATCAACTCCAACCATCTCCTTTGCCTGAGGTTCAGATCTGGTTGGGTAAACAAATATTTCAAGCTTTTGTGATTCGAATACACTTCACAACGATTACCGGTTAGGTAATGTCGCCAGATCTTAAGTGCATGAATCACAGCGGCCAACTCCAAGTCATGGGTAGGATAGTTGAGTTCATGAGGTCTCAATTACCTTGATGCATAGGCCACTACCTTGCCTTCTTGCATAAGGACACAACCGAGGCCTCGACGAGAAGCGTCACAAAAGATATCGAAGCTTCGACGGACATCGGGGAGAACAAGAACGGGAGCGGTGGTCAATCGCTTCTTAAGCGCTTGGAAACTTTCCTCGCAATCAGCGGACCACGAGAACTTCTTGTCCTTCTTGAGCAACTCCGTCATCGGCTTCGCTATCTTGGAGAAGTTCTCGATAAAGCGACGATAATATCCCGCTAAACCAAGAAAACTCCGAACTTCGGTGACCGAAGTGGGCTGACTCCAGGAAAGCACATCGCTGATCTTGCTAGGATCCACAGCTACGCCTCCTGCCGAAAGAATATGGCCTAAGAAGGCCACTTTCCTTCAACCAGAATGCGCACTTGCTGAACTTCGAATACAGCTTGTGCTCGCGAAGCTTGCCCAACACAAGCCTCAAATGCTCGGTGTGTTCCTCATCGCTCTTGGAGTAGATAAGGATATCATCGATGAAGACCACAACGAACCTATCCAAATACTCCATGAACACCGAATTCATGAGGTTCATGAACAAGGCCGGAGCATTGGTTAAGCCGAATGACATGACGGTATACTCGTACAAGCCATAACGAGTAGAAAAAGCCGTCTTTGGGATATCCTCCGGTCAAATCCGAACTTGATGATATCCCACTCTCAAATCAATCTTGGAGAAGACTCGAGCTCCAGTTAATTGATCGAAGAGGTCATCGATACGGGGCAAAGGGTACTTGTTCTTTACCGTTACTTCATTAAGTGGACGGTAATCAACGCACATCCGCAGCGTCTTGTCCTTTTTCGGGACAAAGATTGCTGAGCATCCCCAAGGAGATGAGCTAGGGCGGATAAAAACCTTCTCTTGAAGCTCCCCCAGCTGCTTCTTCAACTCCACTAACTCGATTGGATCCATCCGGTAAGGCCTCTTCGAAATCGGGGCGGTACCGGGAACCAACTCAATGACAAACTTGAGGTCTCGAACTGGTGGCATCCCGGGAAGTTCGTCGGGGAAGACATCAACAAAGTCACATACCACTGGGACTTCACTAATATCTAGAGCTGGCTTCGCTTCAAGCGCGAAGAGATGCGGATCCTGCGCCTTCGCGGCGTGGCGAACTCGCCGCCGTAAGGCTGGTGAGGTAGATGAGCCTCCTAGCGCAATCAATTTGTCCCATGTCTTTGAGACAACCAATCCATGCCTAGGATTACATCTAAGCTCGCCGATCGAAGGAGGATAAGGTTTGCCAAGAATCCTACCCTTCTATCTCAACAGGACATCCCTACACTCGGACTCGGCTCTCAACTCCGAACCGGGAGAGCGAATGAGCAGCGGGACCACCAATGGAGTAAAAAGAAGACCTCCCACAGCAGCAAAAGACTCAGAAACAAACGAATGAGATGCGCCTGAATCAAACAAAACTGTAGCAGGGAAAGAGTTAACCGAAAGGGTACCCAACACGACGTCGAGTGCCTCCTGTGCCTCCTCCGCAGAGATGAGGTTGATGTTGGAGATATGCCCTAGAGGCAATCATATTGATGATGATATTTCATTGTATCCATGATTTAATAAATGTTCCTTGAATATTGCCTTTGTGTTGATTAACAAGTATATGACTTGTTTGTGAAACTCTTTACTTGTATGGTTATTCTAAAGTTGTCCCTAGTCGGAGTTCATGTGAGGACACACGTGAATGATGGATTAGCACATGTATCGGTTGATGACCATGTTTCACAGGTCATAGACATGGAGATGTCAAACCAATAATGTGGACACATGTTTAGAATATGGGGTTGGACCGACCCAACATGAGACATAGTAATTATTCTTATGGTTCTCTCTACACAATGTGTACGCCTTGTCCTTAGACACGAGATTGTCGCATGTACTTGAGATGTGAATCGACCTACTTAGGGCTATCAAACACTACTCATGAATGGGTAGTTATAAAGGTAGCTTTCGGGTTTGTCATGAAGCATGCTGCGAGGCATGGTCAGTCGAGATGGGATTTGCCCCTCTCTACCTGAGAGAGATATCTCTGGGCCCCTCGAGTGATCGGATCCAGAAATGCATGGCCATGCTACTTAAGGTTAAGAGTTAACCTAGTAAGGGATTTCGGATCACAGGATCGAGAAAGAGTGGTCAGCTTGGAGCTCGACCGAATATCGTGAGGCAAAGGGATTGGCATGTACATAACGTTGTGATGGTTCGTCCGATATGATCTTTACGTATGTTTAGGAGTTGACACGTCTTGCTAGAGGCCGCTACCAACTATTGACCAAGTATGTGTACTCACGTCATGTCTAAACATATGTGAACCATAGGGTCACACACTTAAGTGAAGCCTAGTCGGATTGGATCCAAATTAGGCGGGCATTGAGTCCTAATGGGCCTCTATTCGTAGAAGCCCATTATAAGGGCGTCTATAAAAGGAGGGCAGGGGAGCGCATTTGGTTGAGGTTGAGTTTTTCGTGACATCCTCAAACCACGGCGCCACCCTCCCACGCCCTAGTCGCGCGCGGATCTAGTAGTCCGCGTGCGTCGCTTCCTCCCGCACGTGTGGATACCTTTGGGCGCGCATCGTGGCGTTGGGACGAACCGCAAGAAAGGAGGCATGCGTGGGACGCCGCGGCGAGGACGAGGAAGTAGTACGACTACTGCGCCCCGACGTCTCGCATCAGCGAGTACGACTACACCGCCCGACGCTTCGCATCAACTTCCGCACTGCGCGTCTAGTGGTAAGACCGTGATCTATAAGCTGCAGTGATCTTGGTTTACGGGTAGAATTTTTAATTTGCGCTAGTGTAGCCTACCCGTTTCCCTACAGTTGACGCAGCCACTACCCACGCCTTGGGTAGCGGGGACAACCTTCCGATCTGGGAGGACCACCTCCTGCCCGCGTCCTCCATTAGGACGAGGGGCCGCTCGGTCGTGTTAGGGCAACTATTGGCATAATGCCCTTCGGTTGCATGAAAAGCAAGCGACCGGCGGCCGGATTGCGGGGCCACCCTCACGGTTCGCGGCGCACGTGGATCGGGGCACGGCTGCGGAGGCGAGAGCTGGTCTTTGGCGGCCTCGGTGGTAGTGAAGCCACGAGCGGGCCCCAGGGTAGGCCCGACACGAGGGCGAGAGGCCGACTGTGCGGACGCTGGGCCTCCCACTTGCGCTGCGGGACTCGTGGCGCCGCCGCCTTGTGCTCGGCAACAATGGCCTTGTCGCCAAGGCACGAAAGTCAACAAAGTCCATAATGGAGAGCTTGTCTTGCGGCTCCTCGGACAAGCCCTCCATGAACTTCTCCTGCTTGGCCTCATCAGTGGCCACCTCGGATGGAGCATAACGAGCCAAGTGGTTGAACTCGTGCAGTACTCCATCAGCGACTTACGCCCTTGCTTGAGCGCGAGAAACTCCTTCTTCTTGACTTCATCAAGCGGCGCAGGATGTGAGCTCGGCGAACGCCGTCCGGAACTCATCCCAAGAGACAGTGTGGCCGGCGGGCTACATGGCCAAGAAGTTCTCCCACCAGGAGAGCGCTGCCCCTTGCAGCTGATGGGAGGCAAAGAGTGGTGCAAAAGATATTACCTAAAAACCCATTTTCGGCCATAATTAGGTACTGTAGCAAAATATTTTCTTGAGGTTTTCTAGACTTGAGAATTTTATGATAGGTTGCTACTGACATGTTAAGGCTAATACAAGTGGTTTCATCTTAACTGGAGTTAAAATGATTTAGTTATGATTTTTCTAAGATGCAAAACTAGCATAATGCACTTTCCAGAAATATAAACATGTGCAAAACCCATTTCACATTATAGAATGATAATAGGAGGATTTCCTAACATCAAATTTCTATTTTTAGGATTTACAGTGAATTACTGGTGTTTATTACATCATTAAATGAATTCTTAATTACTACTAATAAGGTTAATTCTATTAACATATTTTTCTGGTGCTGATTTAGGCCTACCACCATTTTTAGATTAAAGTTTAGTTAATAACAAATTTATCAAAGTTAAAATCACTCAATTAGCAGATATACAGAAAAAGATATGCATTTTCCAAGTTTTAATACAATTCTGGAATATAAAGAAATAGCAGGAAACAAGCTATTAAAGATTACAGAATTTTCCACTACACAAGCATAGCTAAAATCATTTTTATAATAAACTTTAGTGAAATACAAATTTCTTGCCGTTGGTTTCATGTAAAAAGGATTTATCTTGAATTAGTTATGAATTTCTAAAGTTTTGATACAATTCTGAGTTGATAAATAAATACTTACAGAAATAAAAACCAACCCAACCGAAAATAAGCAGCGTGGGCGCTCGTGGGCGTTGATGCAATATCCAACGAGCCACACGCGGAGAACAGCGCTGCACGCGATTCAAAGCAGAGCCCACCGTTGGATCAAGATCCAGCGGCTCACGAGGACGAATGCAACGGGCGGTGCGGTTGCCTTGGCGCTCCACACCGTAGATCTCAAGATGAATGGCGCGAGAGCACTTCCGTCGGAAGGTCGATTGCACGCACGATCGGATCGCAGATCAAGTAATGGGCGGCCAAGAATGGCGAGGGAACCGGATGGTCGACGCATACAAGATCTAGGCGCGGATCGCAAAATGGGCGGTGGTCCAAGATCGAAGTGCATTAAGGAGTCTTGACACGTGGGGCGCATGTCGGTGGTGAAAGTCACACATGCGAGTCTTAACACACGTGCAGCGATGCGTGGACCCACTGTCGCTGACTTAAAGGAGGTTTTAGGGCGGCTAATTAATTACTAATGACCAATGATTAGTGATGATTAGCAATTAATGTGTCCTAAAGATTTTGAGCAGAGGTGATTTAGGGACGAGGGCCCACGTCGATGACCCAAAAGGTAATTTCGGACACATTTCACGCTAACAATGATTAGCAATAAATAAACCCAAAATCAGCCCTAATGACTTGGTTTTCGGTTTTGAGCTTATGGGCCCACCCGCGGCGGTGTACGAGGGTTATTTCCGACGACCAAAAGTGCGACACTTTAATTAACCCATGATTAGCATTAATGATGCCTAAGCGCACGGATAAAAGCCGCGGGTGATTTAAGTTTGGACCCACATGTCGGTGAGACATTAGGCGATTAAGACACCATTAATGCTCTACCGATTGGCAATCATTAAACATTAAATGTGTCCTAATTATCGGCGTAAAGCGGAGCTTCTCAACCGACAAAACCCGAGTGGCTTTGCGGCTTGTCGTGGCGACTCGATCGCGGCGGCGCCACAAACTATCAAAATGGGTTCGCAATAGTCTTGCGGACCCAATGGTGGTGACCTCGCGG
The DNA here is from genome assembly GCA_036346255.1 of Ampelocalamus luodianensis. Taxonomy (NCBI): domain Eukaryota; kingdom Viridiplantae; phylum Streptophyta; class Magnoliopsida; order Poales; family Poaceae; genus Ampelocalamus; species Ampelocalamus luodianensis. The sequence continues at coordinate 62,943,745 of CM070621.1, read as the reverse complement.
CGGTGGAAGTGCGGAACGCCCGGCGGCCGGAAAACAAGAAAGAAGCCGACACGGCAAAACACGAAAATAGCAAGATGCTCTGCTGCGGTCCAAGGAAGCGAGTGCCATGACTTCTAGGGACTACATAGAAGCTAACTTAACCGAGAGGAGCTTCAAAGATGGCGGGAAGACTTGAACACGATGAAGTCCACGGAGCGAAGAAGATGAAGTGGAAGATGGGGTTCTAAGCAAAATGAGTGGAACAAATCATCACCACAGCTTCATTATAGCTCAAAGAGGCTCCAAAAGCAAATAATTGCAAAGGAATCACTTACTGAGTGGGAAGAAAAGGGTGAAACCAACGAAAATCTCCAAACTTAAAATTGAGTGATTCTCTGAATGCAACAAAAATCAAGTTAGGGAAATACAAAGGAGGTTGAGGAGTTCAAAGGGTGCAAGAAATGTTGAAGATGAACCACTGGACACCAAGGCCGCCATTGGAGCTCTACTGGTCAACAATGGTGGATGGAAGGTTTGAGATGGTTTGAGCTCAAACACGAGAGTAGCTAGGTGTGGTGCAAAGAACACCAGGAGGACCTAGAGGGCCAATTTATAGGAAAGGAATTAGGGTTTCGAGCAAGAAACCGAGTCCATGGTGAGCTCGGTTCATGGTGCGGCCATGGACCAAGAAATGATGGGAGCAAGTGAGCACGGTGACAATGGAGGAGAAAGCCTGGTGCGCATTAAATGCATTGCAGAGAGACGTTGACAAAAGCAAACGTGGAGGTGACACATCACGCCGCCTCTCGTTTTCTCTCGCTCGCCATTGCGCGCCGCGCATCGAGAAGCCGAGGAGGAAGAAGAACAGAGAAGACAAACCACGACCGTTGGATTTTAGATGGGCGGTGTGATTTAAAAGAGTTCGCCGGACGATCCGATTGCCTACGAAATTGCGGGCGGTTGGATTGAGATCCAACGGTCCCAATTGGCTAATGTAACCGAGGGTCGAGCGACATCATCAATGCGGCCACGCGATTGGGATCAACGGTGATATCGCTTTCGCGTTTAAAAGCGCGGCTCGGTGCGCTTAGGTGGTTCAACCAAGTCAAGTGGCTCGGACTCGAGCCCGACTCGAACCCAATGAATAGTGAATCGACTTTAGGTTTTAAATTAAAGCTGAGACTTTTGAGATTTATTTGGGGTAGCAAAATAACTCAAAAATTCTGAAATTTTACAGGAGCTTGCTGACTGAGACATTGACCTTGTATAAAATTTTCGGAGATTTTTATGCATTGTATTTTTCTCCAAAAATTCTACAGGTACTGGTTTTAGGTTTGACTGAGAGTCAAACAGGTTTGATCGCCCTCTAAAATATTCAAACAATTTCTAAAAATTGTGAAATTTTTCAGAGGGGTCACATATCATCCCAAGAACTTAGGAAAAATATTTCCAGAGGATGATCAAAAGGTTTGACAAGATTGTTTTTGAAGGAACAAGATTTGGATGAAAAGACTTGTGACTTGCATTTCCATAACCTTTTGTACAATACTTGTTCAGTACACAAAGGAAATACATGATGTAAGAAAAAGTTTTAATTTCTACTCATTTTCTTACATTTGAAACACAAGCCCAAAATTGGGATGTTACAGCCGTCCGCACCAACGGCATCGCCGCCACCTCGTCGTCCCCGTGCGCACCATTCCCCGGTCTAGAGACCACCGGAGCCCGCCGCCGTCGTCAAGCCCGCACGCGCCGCCGCTCTTCGCGTCGCCGCTGGCCATTGCTACGCCTTCAGGTGACCAAAGTATGCGCCCCATAATCCCCGTGCCCCCCTCCTTCCATTGCCGCCCTCGCCGGACCTCGCCGGGCCGCCGTTCGCCGGTGCTAGCGCGCCCGAGCCGCCGCTAGTTCTCGCTGAGGTGGCACCGCCACATGGGTGCCACCTCAGTGCCATCTAGCGAAGACATCAGCCCTGGTGGCTTAGTCATCACCCACGTGGTGCACACGCGGCTTTTCCCTCTTTTTCATTAGAAATTAATTCCACCGAAATATAAATCCTGTCGATGATGTCATGCCTACGTCATAAGTCGACTTTCCTTCTCAAAAATAATTCGGTTGGGAAAAATAATTTCCCTCACTAACGTCAGCTTGCGCAATAAACCGAATTTCCTTTAGAAAAATAATTCAGGAAATTCAATAAAATCTGAAAATTAGGGTTTCTTATATTTAGAACTTCCCGGGGTTCATTCTCCTTCGTACGAACTCCGATTTCGTCGATTCAAATTCCTAAATTCTTATAAAATGAAGATCTAGCAATCTAAGCCAAAATTATTTAATTTTGAATTTATTTGACCAATAATTCCTTTAAACCCTAATCCATTATTTCATGTAAATTCAAACTTCTAAAATGCATATCTTTTACATCCAAACTCCAATTTGGGTGATTCAAGTTGCCAAATTTGTATAAAATTATCATCTAGCTAAATAAACAAAAATAATTTGATTTTGAGTTAGTTTGATCTGTTTTTTTTAATTTATTTGAATTTGAGTTGAATTTATCGTATTTTCACGAATAGATTTCGACGACTTCGGAAAGTCAGATTTCGACGCTGTTGGAAGGGCTTATAAGAGGATTGATTTTGACTGTGTGAATATCGTGATTGTACACCTGGAGAAAGTACTTGTGAGTACTAGGTGACCTGTTAAGGAAAACAACATTACCTCAGTACCAGATGATCTGTTAAGGAAAACAACATCACCTCATCTAGCAAGACAAGTTATACCCTTGATCATATTGATCCCATTATTTCAAATTATTTATATTCTGTTTTAACTTATTATTTCATGCATATGTTTATACAATTATTTTAATCCCCTGTTTAAATTGCCTAGTTATTCCTATTTTTCCTTGTATGGCCAATTTGAATATTGAACGTGAATACCTTGTCACCATTAGGCAGATCAATACTAAAATTAATCATATGCGTAGCCAATGCTTAGATCAAATCTTGTATTTGGGAAATTTTAGCCAAATCTTCCAAATTTGATTTAAATTGCTTCTATGATATTATTTTACCATAGAACGTTTATAAAATGCTTTTACTTGAAAAATAAAATAAAAATGGGTTTGGACTTGGGCAAAATGGATGATCGGTGGGTGCAGGTTTATGCACGGGCTAAATCTGGTTAGGGTTAAGGCCCAAGGTTTTATTTGGAGGACGCCCAAGTCAGTTAAGGACCGGTCTTCGAGTGCATGATGCTATGCCTTATCGTACTACCACATGTCCTGTGTGGGCGGGACCTGGGCAACTAATTTGCAACGTTTCATGGTTAGCTGTGCCATTTTGGTGTGTGGGTGTCGATTAGACAGTATTCCCACTGGGCGCAAGAGGGGACTTCTGGCGGATGGTTAGTCCAAAAGAAGTGAAACCTTAGCGGGCATAACTACTTTGGAATGGCGCATTGTAAAGGCCTCGTGATAATCACTTAGTCGCACACCTTCGGAAGTGTTTCAGACCGACATTAAAAGTTGATTATCTCTTATGGGTAAAGCTGTACAATCTCCAGCAAGATGTCCTTGGAGAGTAGAGACGACGTTGCTTCTTTTCTTCCGTCCAGCTCTCTCTTCAGGAGCTACTTGTCACAACCAAGTGCTGGGTGCTAGTTAGGTGCCGAGAATCTGCCGTCCTACTTGGCTAGATCCAAACTTTACTATTAAGGAGATCCATCAACCCACATATCTTATAGTCATCCAATTAGAAATCCAATCATTCAATCAATCTCCCAAAATGTTGGTTAAGCAATTTGATTCACAATTCTTTCCTGGGCATAGGCTCAGATGATTCAACCAATCCACCTTTTAATTGCATGCTTCTTCTTTGCCCAGAATCCATGAGGTTCTCCTAATAATCATTAATTCTCTTCATCCAATATCTCCAAGATCACTTCAAAATTACTATATTCAATTGAAACAAAGGTTCTCTGAAAAGACTTCTCTTAAACCACAAGTTCAAGTTCGATCCACTAAATCATTTATCACCTTCTATCCAACAAATATTTCAATCAATTCCACCACCCAAAGGTAAACCTCAATCATATATTCCAGCATCCAACAATCATACATTCCATAATCTGATTACAACATACTTCAATTAATCCTCCCAAGATTTCTTCCACATTCAAATACTCTGTTTAATCGTATCCCCACTGAATCCAGTATATCCCACATAGTCAAAGGCAAGCTTCCAATCGACAAAACAATCTACTCCACATAGTAATTAATTCAGTATTTCATAATCCTATATCTTTCATGATCCATCAAAACTTTCTTCCAAGATCATCATCCCCTTTTAGCACAATCTATTCAATCCACCAATTTGCTCCTCTCTAAATCATTCATAATCAGAGCATAACCACCATTATACTCCAGAATCCACTAGGGCTCTTCAAAATCATCAACAAACCCTAAATTCTTTGATCTTCAAAAATCAGATTAAAAGGCTTCTCCAAAGCTACCTAGCTTGGCATCCAACACACTAGCTATTCTTACAAGAACAGCTCCCAAGAGCCAAGTGTCTTGTGGGGCTAAACCATCGGCACCACCTTCTCAGGGCTTCCAGCGCTAAGAACTCAAAGGGATCAGTTCTATAGAAATTTCCAAGGGAAGAGTATCCATTAACATTGTAAACTAGTGAGGGGAACAGTAGGTAATGGAGGATAAGGTAAGAAAGGATACAGAGAAAGGGATAAGGATAGAAAGATAACCAAGATAAGAAGAGATCAAATTATTTTGCTTGTTAAACAAAATAAGTTTTGAGATTCTCATCTATCGGTCATTCTACTAGGTTACGACCTGCAGTCGAGATGCTCTGATACCACTTGTAACGACCCGACCAGGGGCACTCGAGAGGACCTCCAGGACCACCCAGGATGTCCAACAGGGCCACCTGGAGGTCTGGAGTCCTGACCCGAGGAGGTCGTGGAGCCGGGGAGCAATCCAAAGACCTCCCACGGCCAGCCTAGGGGAGGTTGTGGAGGGCTGAGGTCTCCTCAAGACCTCCCACGACCAAACCCAAGGGTGGTTGTGGAGGGCTGAGGCTACCCCAGGACCTCCCACGACCAGACCTGAGGGTGGTCGTGGGGACTGGGACTACTCCAAGGTCCTCTGTGCAAACCAAGCTAGTCCCAAGGATCAACTGCTAGCTTGCACAGTACACAAGTGATAACATACATTAACACAAACTTTATTAATATCAACAGAGTTGTTTACAGGGGAGGCTTATAAGCCGATAATCAAAACACAGCGGAAGTTAAACAATAGGCCACCCAATACACCACAGGCAATCGGCTGGAGGGCGTATCCTAGTAATCCAGGACCTCTTGGTCCACTGCACAGATCACCACAAAGCTGTCCTTTCCCTGCTCAATAACAATATCAAGCAAGAATGAGCACAACAACCGTGCTCATAAGTTACACCCGTCAATTAACAGAATGACATGCATATATGGTATTGACGAGGATCTAAATAATCCTCATTTTATTATTCCATAATCATGAAATATGATGTCACATGACATACCCCTTAATATTATAAGGAAAGAACAAATCAGGAAGTCGTAGGTTCTTCTACGACTACCCCTTAGTTGTAAGCATTTCTACAACTATAGTGTAATTGTAAGTTCTGCTACGATTACGTCCGGTCGTAAGTCTTTCTACGACTAGTACCCAGTCGTAAGTCTTCCTACGACTACCCCCCTAGTCGTAAGTCCTATTATGACTAGGTCTGCTACGAATTCTCCACGACTAACTGGGTCCACCCGTCAGAAGGCCCATTTAATGGTGAGAATTCAAGTAGTCAAAATACGTAGTTATGCTTAGCATAACTACAGAAAACGCCCCACTATCTCTGACTGATAACTGTTTGACAGCATGGGGAGGTTACTACTCCGGTAATTACTCTCATTATTGCGCAATAATGAGTGACTAATTAGCTTGGAACGACAACAGCCACCACTGCGTAATATAAATAGGTATCGTTTAGAGATAGAAGGGAGGCTTTTTTGGGGAGAGTTAGTCAGTAAGGCACTCAGCTGATTGTAACCCAGATACCCAATACAAGATACACAGGAGTAGAGTTGTTATTCTCACTGGAGAAGGCCCGAACTTGTATAAAAATACTTGTGTCTCTTTCGTCTGCGTGATCAATTGTGGAGACCCCCCGAATCAAACAATCTTTACGTAAGATCGGTTCTAAAACACCGACAGTTGGCGCCGATTGTGGGGATCTTCTGGTAATTCCTTGTCAACAGTTCTTTCTTTTCTCTTTGATGCTACCATGGCAGGAGAATGGAATGAGGAGAATTGGTTCGACTTGGCTGATTACGCAGACATTGACATGGATGCGGTCTCGAATCTGAATCGAGCATCGAATCTTACGGCGGTATTGCGCCTTTGGAGATCTTCTATCGATCTCTGAGCTGCGTCACTACGGAGTCGAGAGGATCCTTATCCCCACGACAATGCGCTGAACGAGAACCAATTTCCTCAGGGGGCAAGGGTCAACATGACCGACAACAGGACTGTCTCGGGGCAAACTCGCAACACGATGAGAGTTTTTCCTCCAAGTGTTCGAGTCCCCCCAAGGCAGTACGACTTGGCAAGATAGGTTCTGGAAGCCATAATTCTGGAACTCCATCGACACCTGATGGTCCTCTCTCTCCGAGTGTTTCCGCAGGGAAGAGGATCGAACACGCTGTTCATCCAGATCCAATCGTCCCGACGCAGGACTCACCTGCAGACGGAGACGGTTATAACCGGAGTTCCCCTACCTGGAGGGGTTTACTCCAAGTCGCTAGATGGTGTCGCTCGACTACTCCTCAAGCAAGGAGGTCTCGAGCACAAGTGGAGGTCATCCACGAGAGGTCTTCATCCTTCCCTCTGATAAGGATCGTTCTCCCAGAAGAAGGATTGCCGATGCTTCCGGACGAGCATACTCTACGCCACCTCGTCGCAATGGCAAGGACACCACCACTGGCGAACGAGACGAACACTTTAATGAACGTGCGGGAGATCCTCAACATTCTCGCCCTCCATTAAAGCAAACTCAGGGGTCTGAAATAGACCGTTCTGAGACAACCCGACGGAAGAAAATGGCGACTCAGAAAAACCTTCCTGAGCGTGCTTATTTCCGGTCGGAGGAAGCTCAAGAACTCCAGCATATCAACGATTTGCTGGAAAACCCGACTCAAGAACTCGCTCGAGCACAAGGTTATGATCTGTTTGTAGAAGAAATCACACAAAGGCTTCGCGACACGATGGCCAAACTCGAGCATTTTCGTCGACCACAACCAGGAAGTCGTAGTACTATGACTCCTTCTTCTGCCAGCCGTTCAGATAACTCGTCACATAGAAGGCGGCACGACTTTCACTCACGTCGTTCTCCTGGCCTGAGGAATACGCCACAAGCCCATAGGAGAGGTGATCTTTCACCACTTCAGCGACAAGATGCACGGCGGCAAGTGGAGTACGAGGAGTATTTCCCTCGTAAAGCTGAGACCTATCATAGGACCAGCCCTCATGTGGCTGGGTATCGACAAGTTCGATCAGCCGGCGATATTAACTCTTCTTTTCTGCAGAGAAGGAGACAAGAGGTTATCTTGGGGTGTTGGGCGTTTTCACCCGACCTTCGAGCGGTTCGCTGGCCACCACGCTTCCGACCGGCGAACATGGAGAAATTTGATTGACCTCAAAATCCCATCGAGTTCCTCCAAATCTATACTACAGCTATCCGAGCTGCAGGAGGAGGAGAGCATGTCATGACGAATTACCTTCCTACTGTACTCGAAGGATCGACACGATCATGGCTTTTAAACCAGCCATTCGAGTCGATCTACTCGTGGCAACACCTCTGTGATCTTTTGCTGGCAAATTTCCAGGGCACTTACAACCGCCCTGGAAAAGAGGATGACCTACACCGGATAAGGTAGAACGACCATGAAACACTACGCCAATTCATCAGACGCTTCAGTCAGGTTCGAAATTCTATTCCGGAAGTTTCTAACTCATCCGTGATCAGGGCTTTCAAGCAGGGAGTCCGTAGCAGAAGGATCACAGAGGATATCGCTTTACATCCACCTGCCACCATCGCCGAACTCTTCGAGATGGCCGATAGATATGCGACTACTGCTGAAGCAGTCGAGTGGAACAATACTATCGATCGTAAAGACAACATCCCTCAGGAGGCAGGCGAAAGTTGTAAGAAAAAGGATAAAAAGGCTAAGAAATCTAAGAACAAGGCAAAGAGACACAAATCTCCAGTTGCCAGTTCTAAGGAGGTCCTGGCCGTAAGCGACAAGAAGCCACGCAACGCCAAGCAAAATCCCGATCGAGGCAAAGGTAAGCGCCAAGATCGGAGAAATGACAAACCCAGGTGGTGTCCTTTTCATAAAAAAGAAGGACATGATCTTCGTAACTGCCAAGTTTTCCTACAGAAACTCGAAGACTATTACTCTGGCAATGGGCCACTTCCTACTCTTGAACAGGTAGGCCAAACAAGTGGACAGAAGGAGTCGGATGATGAGGAGATGTCGTTCCAGGATCCACAACACACCATCGATCACATCTATGGGGGATCTTCGGCATATGAATCATGGAGGCAGCTGAAGGCTGTCGAGCGTGAGGTAAACACATTCGACTCCCCTCTTGTCAATAAATTACCAAAGTGGTCGGAAGTCACCATTACTTTCGAGAAGGGTGATTGTCCGATCCCTTCGACTAGACCAGGTTGATTCCCGATAGTGGTCGAACCCACCATCAACAATTGTCGAGTCAATCGAGTTCTGGTTGATGGTGGAAGCTCGTTAAACATACTGTTTATGAGTACCCTGGACGAGATGCAGGTACCCAGGACAAAGGTAAGACCGGTACGATATTCATTTCGTGGAATCGTACTGGGGTCTTCGTCCAAACCAATTGGCCAAGTCTCTCTTCCTTTAACGTTTGGATCACCAAGCTATTTCAGGACAGAGAAAGTCTCCTTTGATGTGGTCGACTTCGACACGGCATATAACGCCATTCTCGGACGACCAACTTTGGCAAGATTCTTAATAGCTACTCATTATGGGTATCAATGTCTTAAGATGCCAGGTCCCAAAGGAGTGATCACGATATACTGTGACAAGAAGATGGCGCACTTTTGCGACCGTCGTTCCCTCGAGATGGTTGGACAACTACCAATTCGAGACGAAAGTCAGCCTTCGACTAGCAAGTCGAAGCCTAAAGCTGCGCCTAAGCCGAACGACTGTGTCAAGGAGGTTCCTCCGACGCGGAGGAGCCCTCGAAGATCGCTCGCATTGGGGATTCTTCCGACCCCAAATAGGAAGGCGCCCTCATCACTTTCCTCTAGGCAAACGCTGATGTCTTCGCGTGGCAAGCATCCGACATGCCTGGGGTCCCTAGGGAAGTGATCGAAAGACAGAGCTAGCTTACTACCGATAAACTACCCGTAAAACAAAAATTATGGAGATTTGCCCCTGATCGACGAGATGCTATTAGATCAGAATTGGACAAGTTGCTTAAAGCAGGCTTCATAAGAGAAGTCGACCACCCCGAGTGGTTGGCCAACCCTGTAATGGTTAGAAAGTCGAACGGCAAATGGCGTATGTGCGTGTACTTTACTGACCTTAATAAAGCTTGTCCAAAAGATGATTTCCCGTTACCTCGCATCGATCAGTTGGTTGACTCTACTGCAGGGTGTGAGATGTTGAGTTTTGAGATGCGTACTCTGGTTACCACCAGATTAGTATGTGTCGAGAAGATGAGGAGAAGACCGCATTTATTACACCATTTGGGATATTTTGCTATGTCAAAATGCCATTCGGCTTAAAAAATGCTGGAGCTTCTTTTCAGCGTTTGATGTAAACGACTTTTGCTCCTCAACTAGGCCGAAACCTAGAAGCCTATGTTGATGATCTAGTCGTAAAAAGCAGCAAATGACTCAATCATATCACAGACTTATAGGAGACTTCTGATAACCTCAGAAAGCACCACTTGAAACTTAATCCTGAGAAGTGTGTGTTTTGAGTCTCTTCAGGGAAATTACTTGGATTTCTGGTCTCTGCATGAGGAATCGAAGCAAATCCGAAAACAAAAAAGCCATCACTCAGATGCGCCCCCCGACCACGAAGAAAGAAGTCGAAACTCACAAGATGCATGGCGGCGTTAAGTCGTTTCATAGCACGACTGGGAGAGAAAGGACTTCCTTTCTTCAAACTTCTAAGGAAACATGAAGGTTTCGAGTGGTCAGAAGAGGCTAACCTAGCCTTCGAGGAAGTCAAGAGGTATCTTACGAGTGCTCCTATTCTAGTTTCCCCGAAACTAGGAGAGACGCTCTTAATTTACCTGGCTACCACGCCACAGGCAGTAAGCGCAGTGCTGGTCGTAGAACGTGAAAACATACAACGATAGGTATACTACGTTAGTGAAGTTTTGCACGGACCTAAGGAGCGTTACCCTCAGGTTCAAAAACTTCTGTATGCCCTCCTCATGTCTTCGAGAAAACTGAGGCATTATTTTCAGGCGCACAAACTAGCTGTGCCGTCTAAGTTTCCCTTGGGATCAATCCTCCAAAATAGGGAAACAGCGGGACGCATGGCAAAGTGGTCAGTCGAACTTGGGGCGTTCAACATCCATTTCGTGTCCCGAACAGCCGTTAAATCCTAGATCTTGGCAGACTTTGTCGCCGAATGGACAAATCCTGAACCTGTTCAGGATCCCCAGTACGATTCCCACGACCAGTGGATGATGTACTTTGACGGGTCACTTACAATAAGTGGCTCGGGGGCTGGGGTGGTCCTGGAATCCCCTACAGGAGAAACCTTAAAGTATGCTATACAATTAAACTTTCAAGCCACTAATAATGTGGCAGAGTACGAAGGTTTGCTAGCTGGTATACGAGCCGCGAAAGCGCTCTCGATTCGACGACTACTCGTAATAGGAGACTCTCAACTAGTCATGAATCAAGTCGGAAAAGAGTACCAGTGCTCTAATTCGACCATGTCCCGGTACCTATCGGAAGTTCACAAGTTAGAAAAGCACTTTTTGGGCTTTGAGGTACAATTTATCCCTCGAAAGGATAATTTTCTCGCAGACCAACTGGCTCGCTTAGCTTCCTCCCGATACCTAGTACCGAAAGGTGTGTTTTTGGAACAGCTTCAAAAGCCGTCTATAGTTGAAGAACTAGAGACGCCCTCTATAGAAACAACCTCTCTAGAGTACGAAGATACATGGATGGCACCCATCTATGAGTACCTTCAGACGGGTTCCTTACCCGATGATGATCCAGAAGCAGATCGATTATCCCAAAAGGCCAAAATGTATACTTTGGTCGAAGGTGTCCTCTATAAACGAGGAACCCAAGGGGTGCTCATGCGATGTGTTCCGCAGAGCGAATGATTAAAACTCCTTCACGACATACACGGAGGGATCTGTGGAACTCATGCTTCCTACAGAACACTGGTTGGTAAAGCCTTTCGACAAGGATTTTATTGGCCAACAGCCCTCTACGATGCCAGGGAGCTGGTTAAAAAATGTGTACAGTGTCAGTTTCATAGCCGGCAAATACACCAACCAGCTCAGGCGTTGCAAACAATTCCTCTGTCCTGGCCTTTTGCAACCTAGGGTCTTGATATCCTCGGACCGTTACCTAGAGCTCCAGGAGGTTTTGAGTTCCTTTTTGTGGCCATCGATACGTTCACAAAATAGATAGAAGCTGAGCCTGTGACTGGGATAACAACGAAAGCAGCAAAACGGTTCATGATGAGATGCGTGATCACTCGGTTTGGAGTACCAAGTCGAATAATCACAGATAACGGCAAACAGTTCACAAGTGCAAAATTTCAGGAATTTTGCGATGAGTTGGGAACTCGTTTGTGTTACGCTTCTGTCGCCCACCCCCAAAGCAACGGGGCAGTCGAGAGAGCGAATGGCCAGATAATGAAGGGAATCAAAACCCGAGTCTTCGATCAGCTTGTCAAGCGCTTGGGGGCTTGGGTACAAGAACTACCTTCAGTATTATGGGCAATTCGTACGACAGCTAGCCGAGCTACAGGAGAAACACCTTTCTTTCTAGTTTTGGTGCTGAAGCCATGCTTCCGCCAGAACTAAAGATCAGGTCAACAAGGGTCGATAAGTTTAACGACTCCATTCAAGAACAACTTCGAGCGGACGACATTAACCTACTCGAGGAAAAGAGAGACCAGGCTTTAATCCGTTCCGCAGTCTACCAACAAGCCCTACGCAGATACTACGATCGTAAGGTCCAACCTCGCAGCCTTGCTAAAGGTGACTTGGTATTGAGGCTTATCCAATCCCAGTCTAATCAAAACAAACTTTCCCCCAAATGGGAAGGTCCTTACACCGTGATCGAAGTAACGCGTCCAGGATCGGTACGACTTGCAATGGAGGATGACCGCGTTCTCTCAAACTCTTGGAATATTGATCAGTTATGCAAATTTTATGTGTGACAAGCTTCTACGATAATAAAGTATCAGGTTCTCCCTACCTTTTTTGTCTATTTTATGAATTTCGCTTTTATTTTCGACCATTTTTTATGCTCATTCCTACTGTACACTGGTCACCAAAAGGACAACACATTTAGTCGAAGTCTCTCCCCTCTGCATGTGGTCCTACCCGCTGGAAGGAGCTTCCTAATGTCGCTTTGTTCTTTACTACAACAACCAGTACAACGCTTATTGGGCTCGCAAACATGGTCGAAAGTTGTTAAGTAAATTCATGTCACCTTAGCTTATTTATCTTGCAAAATAAACTAAGAAGAGCGCACTTTCTGGGATGCGTTCGACTATTTTTCAATTAACTTGATTGGTTTTTACTAGCCAGAGGAAGAAACACACCTAGTCGAAGCTTCTTCTCTCTGTACGTGGTGCTGCCCACTAGAAGGAACTTCCTAGAGTCATTCTGTTTCCTACTTTTGCTGCCAGGACAACTTCGTCAGGAAAAAACGAAAATAGTCGAATGAATTCTTAAGGTCCTCTAGACGTTTGTTTCGTTCAAGTTGTTGTTATTGACTTGATTAATCTGGTTGGGGATGGTAACATCACCTAGTCGAAACCGTTTTCTCTGCACGTGGTCCTGCCCACTAGAGGGAACTTCCTAGCGTCGATCTGTTTTCACTCTCTCGACTAGTGCAAAAAAGTCGATACTAGGCAACTACGAGTCGAACAAACCTCCTTGTCTTCAGAAACCCTTTCTTTACCACTTTCTTAGTTTATTCCTAATAAACTAAGTAAGTAGTCGGGGGCTAGGATAAAGTTATAAACATGACTTCATTTCTTAGTCTTGATTTTTCCAAGTTGTCATCTTACGAGTTACTAACTACTCTACGAGATGATTCATAGGGAAAATAAAGGAGAAAGGAGGAATCGCTCATATCCGATCTGATTATTTCTTCCTTTTTCATTATCTTACGAGTTACTAACTACTCCACGAGATAATTTGTAGGAAAAAGAAAGGATCATATATTTATGCATCACCACCAAAAAGACTTCTCTTTACAAGTTTGTATTACAAGACTACTCTGTTAAGGGAGACTCTATTTGCATCTCCTCTGCGACCTTCACGCCAACCGACTGCATCTCTTCGATCAGCTTCTCTGCTTCAGATTCGGTGCAGTCAAAGTCGGCTTCAACAGAATGAGGATTAAGGTTAGGATCACGGGCCTTGAGTTTTGCTAAAACAAAACTCACAGCTCCTTTGACCTCATCCTTTATCGAATGATTCTGGTTGGTCTTCAGAGTAGACACCAACTCGTTCAAAGTACCGACCTGTTCCCCAATGGCACTCGTATGAGCAGCCATCGTGTCGTCACGAGGAGCAATCCTCCCGGCACGAAGCCCATCGAGTACATTGTTCAGAAGTGAGATATTATCTTGAAGATTGATCTTCAATGATTTTGTCTCCTCCTGGGAATAAGTCGAAGCCTCGTGGAGTTGTTTTATTTCAATCAATCGATCTGGAAAGAGTAAGGATTGATTAGATGAAGCAGTTCTATGAGAAGGTAAAACAAATTAATAGCAGGTAAAAATTCTACTTACCAGCTAATTGAGAACCCAAGTTCTCGATCTCCCGATCTTTCTCCTTCGCGATACGGGAGACTTCATGAACAACTGAGGATTTCTCCTGGACTTCGATCCAGAGAGCCCCCACCTCGGCCTAAAGGGCCTTATTTTTGACTTCTTTTTCTAAAAAAGAATGAGAGGTTAAAAAAAAGAGAGAGGTGGGAACCAAAATCAGAAGCAGTCGTGATTACACGTACTGTTTGTTTTTTCCTGCAACCGCTGCGTTGCAGAGTTAGCTTCCTGAAGCTTCTTCAGGAGGTCGGTGGCTTTATCCCTTAGCTTTTTCGACTCGGCTTTTTCAAAGTCGAATGAATCAGCCAAGATCTTTTCATCACTCTTAAACCTGAAAGGGTAAAGGGAAGACATGAACACACTTAAAACAGACGATCGTAAGTATTCCTACGATCGATAAGTGGTCGTAACCTATTCTACGACTACCCCCCTAGTCGTAAGTTTTTCTACGACTAGTACCAAGTCGTAAGTTTTTCTATGACAACCTTCTACGAGTACTGAACAAGTAATCAGAACGATTGCGAGAGTCGGTTACTTACCACCTCTCTGCTTGCTCGCAGAGTACTGCTTTCTCTTGTCGAAGCTTGACAAGTTGCCGATGGTATTCACAAATCGTAGCGATTTGCTCCACGGCTCTCTACAAGGGAGGAAAATGATAAGAGAAAGAAGTAAACACCATGAGTAAGTATCAACAAATACTTACGTTCATATTTGACCAAGCAAACATGAACATTATTCGTGATGGATCCTTCAGTCAATCCATCTCCTCGACTCGTTTCCACCAGACCCCCTCAAGTCGTTCGTTGTCAAAAACATCCCCACAATTGGGAATACTGCTGGGGTGTGGAACTCGGTCGCGACATCGGTAGGCAGAAGATCCTACGATAGAGTCAGGGCCAAAGAAATCAGAGCAAAAGTTGAAGTACTCTTTTTCCTCTGACTCGGTGATAGGAACATCGCCTGGAGGGCTGGAAGGAACATCCTCGACAACCTCCTTACCGGCACGGCGGTCAGCACTCTCGCTGCCACCGACCTCTGGTATCTCCCTCGAGGCCTCTATCGCCTCCTCTCTAGTCTCTACGACAGCCTCTGTTGTCGTAGCAACCTCGACATCCTCAGTGGTCGTAGCAACCTCAGCAGCCACAGCTTCTTCTGCCACAGGAATAGTAGCCAGTTCTTCGGCTACTACCACGGTTACCCCCTCGCCAGCTAAAGGAGTGGCAGCGGGCTCCTCCGCCGGAGCATCCCTGGGGGCTGAAGACGTCGGGCTAAGATTAAGATCACAATACACGGAAGTAAGTCAACTCGTAAAAGACAAACAGTAAGTGCAGTTATTACGCTTATGTTTTTTACATACCTCTGTGTGCTGGACCTAACTCGAAACGGGAAGAATTGGATTTGGGAAAGCTCCAAGAAAGAGTATGGAGTCACCAGCGGCGGAAGAAACGAGAAAGCAACAAACTGTTGGATGGAAAGGTAAAGAACACTAAGTTTTACCTCCACGACCCGGTTTATAACCACACGCCTGGAACGAAATGCCGTGGAATCCCAACAGTCTCCACCGCTTTGGGAATTGTTTCGACGGACAGACTTTTTACCTGCCCGATCGAAAGTCTCGAGACACCTTTTTCACACCTCAAGTGAAATTACCATCTTGACCCCCGGGTCAAATGAAAAGTCGATCAGAAAGGTTTTGCTTCCGGTCGTAAGGCCACGACTGCTTCGAAGTCGTAAGACATTCTACGACATCTTGCATTCGTAATGGTCTTAACAAATTGCCTCGATCAAGCATATTCCTGGTCGAGAGAAACGGGTGTTGAAGAGTTTTTCCTTTAACGTTGTACCCGTGACCTCCTAGTGGTCAAAAGATCATCTACGACCCTTCGGTCAAGTAAGCTATTTTCACTTGAAGCTGGGGGGCTAGATGACGAGGACCTAAATAATTCTCATTTTATTATTCCATAATCATGAAATATGACGTCACATGACATACCCCTTAATATTATAAGGAAAGAACAAATTAGGAAGTCGTAGGTTCTTCTACGACTACCCCCTAGTTGTAAGCATTTCTACAACTATAGTGTAATCGTAAGTTACGCTCACGACACGTCCGTCATAAGTCTTTCTACGACCAGTACCCAGTCGTAAGTCTTCCTACGACTACCCCCCTAGTCGTAATTCCTATTATGACTAGGTCTGCTACGAATTCTCCATGACTAACTAGGTCCACCCGTCAGAAGGCCCATTTAATAGTGAGAATCCAAGCAGTCAAAATACGTAGTTATGCTTAGCATAACTACAGAAAACGCCCCACTATCTCTGACTGATAACCGTTTGAAAGCATGGGGAGGTTACTACTCCGGTAATTACTCTCATTATTGCGCAATAATGAGCGACTAATTAGCTTGGAATGACAACAGCCACCACTGCATAATATAAATAGGTATCTTTTAGAGATAGAAGGGAGGCTTTTTTGGGGAGAGTTAGTCAGTAAGACACTTAGCTGATTGTAACCCAGATACCCAATACAAGATACATAGGAGTAGGGTCCTTATTCTCACTGGAGAAGGCCCGAACCTGTATAAAAATCCCTGTGTCTCTTTCGTCTGCGTGATCAATTGTGGAGACCCCCTGAATCAAACAATCTTTACGTAAGATCGATTCTAAAACACTGACAGGTATCTCAAAGGAAGAGCTTATAGGGTTAGTTTGCATAAAGCCAGGTCCTTTCAAGTACAAGTAAATAAGTTCTAAAGCAAATTACACTATACATAAAATTCATTTTCTAACACAGATTTTGATTGATTGATAACAAGATTATGGGTGTAGGATGACCTCCTAACACCAGGCTAACCGCAAAGGGCTCCTCGCCCAAAACACACTGGATGGAAATCCAAAACCAGTTTTCAAAACCATTTGAAAACCAAAACCAAAGACTAACTTAGAGAGGCTTTGCTAGCAGGTCCATGACCGTAGACACGACTATTCGAATATATTTTCACTCTGCAAAGGTGTACAGCTTTACCCACAAGAGATAACCAATTGCACTGCCCACTCACACACTTCCAAAAGGTGTGTGGCTAAAATGTTATCACAAGGCCTTTACAATGCTCCTTCTCACCGAGGTCCTCATCGCTAAGGTTTCACCCCCTTTGGGCTTCTCGCCCGCAGAGTTCAGGCCCCCTTTTGCGCCAGGTGGGAATGTAAGAAAGTAGGTCATGAAGGACCACCCACACATCCAAAGGACAACCATGGTCAGACATTGCAAATTATTCAGCCAGGTCCCGCCCACACAAGACTTGTGGTTGCACGAAAGGGCTTAGCAAAGTAACGCTCAAAGACCGGTCCTTAATTGACATAGGCGACATCCTCAACCCTGGGGCATCGGCTGACACGACCCCCGTGCACTTCCCGTGCACCCACCATGAGACCAACCAAGGTTCGCCCACGTCCAAACCATTTTCCAACATTAACATTTGAAAAAACAGGTTTCCATGATAACCCAATGTCATAGTCAAAATATTTGAGGTAAAACATTGGTTCTTTGGTTGTAAAACTTCCCAAAATAAGATTTTGGTCTAAGCATAGCTTTTCAAGAGGTCCTGGTCCATACTATTGCATCAACCAGGTTTTATCTAAGGTGACAACAAGTTCGGCTCAAGGTCAACAGTGGCCCTACAAAGGATTTAGGCATAGTTATGAACTTAAAGATAGGTATTGAAATAATTAAGTGAAGTAAGCATGCATGAACACTTAAAAAGGAACATAAATATGTTGAAATAATGGGTGCAACATGGTCAAAGTTGTAACTTGCCTTCTGCTTGAAAGGTTTCACGGGACCGCCTCTTCGTAGAGCTCGGGTTCTCCAGAGACATCGAGGTTTATACGCTAAAACAACCCAAGGTCACATAAAGACCAAAAAGAGATTCAAAGAACTCCAAAGAAACATCAAAAAGGAACCACAAAAGGGCTTAGCGATCGGAGGAGGTCCAAGGAGCTGGTCAGAGGAGGTCCAACAGCTTAGAGGAAGTCCAGAGAACAAGCCGGGGAGCTCGAGAGCTAAAATGAGGAAGAGGCCAAGATAGAGAGCTTGCTCAAGCTTATAAGACCTGCGTTGCTGGGAGTTTCAAGGGCATGCGTGTTCAAAGATGGGTGGAGAAGTGGACGGGAGCAGGTAAAGGAGGTGACAAAAGAGGGTACGGGTGCTGCAAAAGGTGATAGCATTCAATGTGATACAACCTATATTAAATGCGTGAAGACTTCTATGGTAGCAAGGACACACAGAATGGGGGAAAAGGTGAGCAGAACCTGACAGATGGGACAAGACAAAGCACGGGTGAGAGGTACAGAGGTCAAGGGAGGTTTCGACCCACCAAGGTGGTCTTTGCAAAGGACCAGAGGTCCTGACCACAAGGGTGGTCTGACCCGCAAGGGTGGACCTTGCAAGAAGGACCAAGAGGTCCTGAGGACAAGATCGAGGTCCTGAGGAGGTCTGGACCGCAAGGTTGGTCTTTGCCAAAAGACCAACAAATGAGGTCGTGGTCAACGAGGAGGTCGTGACCAATAGGGTGATTTTTGCAGAAAGACCACGAGGGTGGTCTTTGCAAAAAGGCCAAGAGGTGGTCTTCTCATAAAGACCAGTGAATGAGGAGGTCTAAGGGCAAGGACGTCCAAAAGACAAAGAGGTCCAAAGAGGCGGAGAGGTCTTGAGGACAAAAGGGAACTCAAGGGGAGGTCTGGACGGTCAAGATCGAAGCAAAGGGAGGTCCTGACGGCCAAGATCAAAACAAGGGAAGGTTTTGGCGGCTAAGATATCTTAAGGAGAGGTCCTAATGGCCAAGATCAAAACAAGGGAAGGTCCTCACGGCTAAGATCTCTCAAGAAGAGGTCATAACGGCCAAGATCAAAACAAGAGGAGGTCCTAACGGCTAAGATCTCTCAAGGAGAGGTCCTAACGACCAAGATGAAAATAAGGGGAGGTCTTGACGGCTAAGATCTCTCAAGGAGAGGTCCTAACGGCCAAGATCAAAACAAGGGGAGGTCCTAACGGCTAAGATCTCTCAAGCACACAAGAAGGTGCAAGAGAACACAGAGGAGGTTCAAAATGGACACAAAGAGATCCACCTAAACACAAGGAGGTCGAAAAGAAACAGAAAGGATTCAAATGAACCTGAGGAGGTTCAAATGATCAGAAAACAAAGGAGGGTTAAACAAAAGAGAGAGATCCAGGAGGGGAGGGAATTCAACTCAAAATTGAATTTCAGATATCAAGGGTATTTGAAACACACACGAGCTTAGAACCTCTCAGGGGTGGTTGTGACCCGAAGGGGAGGTCAAAATCAAAGGAGGACTCCAACAAGAAAGGAGGCCTAGACCTAAAAAGGAGGTCTGGACCACATAGAGAAACCGGAGAGGAGGTCTAGACCTAGGGAGGGCTAAACCACGAAGGAAAGTCTAAACCTCTAGGGAGGTCTAAACTACAAAAGAGTCTAAACCCTAGAGAAGGTTTAAATTGCAAAGAGGTTAAGGGAGGTCCTGACCCAAAGGGTGGTCTAGACCAGGAGGGTGTAATACCCCAAATGTATTCGAGAGAGAAGAAATAAATTGGAGAGAATGACCAATTAAAAAATGTTTTAACAGGAGATTAGAGGGTGATTTATGCATAATTTGGACAACTTGGGCTGTGGGCTTTCAGCCCACAGCATTTAGGCCCAAGGGGAAGGGGTAGCTAGCCACATAAGAAGGAGAGGGGGCAACCCTAGGGTTGCTACAGTAGCATGGCTACTGTGCCGCTGCCGTGCTAGAGTACCACGCCGAGCTACAGTACCCTCCCACCCTTGCTTTCGCTGCCAACCAAGAAGGAGGAAGAGAAAGGAAGAAGGAAGGGGAAGAAGGGAGGAAGGAAAGGGAGAGATCGTGGCCTGGGGTTGGTGTTCACTGCATTCAGCGGCGGTTCTTCAAGCGTAAGATGTGATCCCCTTCCGATTAGTGGATTATTTGATCTTTAGCAATATCGGTATTTAGGTCTAACTAGAGAAGATTGGGTTGGGTGACGTTTTTGAGTTATTTAGCGGCAGAATTTCATCTGTCCATCTCCTAAATAATTGTAGCCGACGTCGATACCTTTCTGTAGAGTACAAGATCGCGTCGTTTGGACGAGCGGTTCAAAAGTTATGAATTTATTAGTGTGAATGTTCTGCAAATCTGTCGGTATTCTGACAGGTTTTAGTAATCTGACTTTAGCGATCAGTTAAAGGGACAATTAGAGGAGCTCAGTATAACAAAAGTTGTAGATAATTGTCGTATATTTAAGGGAAGCCCAAGAAATCTAAATTTAGAGAAATGAGATGAAAGTTATGATAGTTTTAATGTACTGTCCAGAGAACCTGACGTGAAATTGATGTTCTGTAAATTAGTATGATAGGGGTATTAGATGACCGAATCAGGAAGGTCCACCAACTAGGTTTAGTTGGGTAAATTGACAACCTTTCAATGAAGTCCAAGAACACCTCATTTGGACTCCTGTACTAAAAGATATGAATTTTAGAACGTGACTGTCCGCAGAGGGGACAGAACAGTATTTATGAATGGGAGTCGGGATCGCGTAAAAAAACTAGTGCGAGTTCGTGTTTGCTTATATAGTTTATTTGGTCCATTGTTGTTGTCTTAGTATGCTTTTAAATGAATTTAGGTGGGTGATTGGTCCCAGAGGCAGCACCCTCTTCACATCCTCCGTTCTCACGCGGTTAAGGCAAGTACTCTGTTTGATAGAGTAATTATGAATTGTTTGACAGTGAGTGCTAGTGTTTTGATACATATTAGCTATGCTTAGTTGATAGTGTGATATGTTGATTAAAGATGGTAAATACTTATAATATGAATGATTGTTACTCATGTATGATGTTGATGCTTTTCATGATTACTACGAAGTTTACCATGAGAGCATCTTGTGATATGTAGATGACAGGCATGAGGTCCCCACATTCGTAGAATGTGGGCATTGAAAAGAGGTTCCCATCATGAAAGCGATGGGCTTGTGGTCCCCACACTTGTGGAGTGTGGGCTTGAGGTCCCCTTTACTTGCGGAGTATTGGGCAATTGGTCCTGTGCTTGCGAGCACAGGCATGGTATGCGACGACAGTTGCATATGTCGCATTACCGGTAAAATGCGAAAAAGTGAAAGAGAAAGAAAAGATGCATTGCATATTTGCATTCATACAACATGAGTATATGACATGTTTTTAATAGAGATTGTAGATGGATGTTGATGATTACAGTTGTTTATGTTATTGTTGTCATTTATTATACTTGCTGAGTTTTTGGACTCACTCTTGCTGTTGTTGTGTTTTTTTAGGTACCCCTTTACAAGAACGGCATGCATGGGAGGGAATAAAACTTAGAATGGTTGCACAATGGCACGAACTACTCACATTTGGATTGATAGAATGATAATTTAGTAGTTGAGTAAATTGCTTAAAGAATTCCTTATGATTACTCCCTATGCTTGGAATAATTTGTAATAGAGTTGATTAGAGGATTGTGGATGTCCCTTTTGTTTAGGCTTTAGTTGTTTAGCATGCTATGGATGATATAGTGATGATTAGCATAGTTTTGGTAGTCTCTTGATTTTGCTGGATGTTGGGTTATTTAACTATAATATGTTTAAATGTTGGGATCTCTAGTTTAGTAACTAAACAAAGGAGGTTCTGTCGGATTTTAGAGAATAGTATTAGTGTTAGAATGGTTATAGTGTTAGTTTAGTAGCATTCCAGGCCTTTGTCAAGCTAGGCTTTTACAATTGGTATTAGAGCGGGTTGTATGTCTGTGGTGAATGGATTAATAACTTAGGTAACTTAATTTGCTAAAATTTTGTAATGGTTAATGAACTTAAAAACTTGACACACTGGTGCACAGTAGGATGGGAATGGGTCAAGCATTGCATTTACGTTTTCGCTATGTCGCATTGATCATTGCTGTTATGAATTGATTACGAATGCTTATGATTTGATTAGTATGATAGCTATATAATTATAGTTGTTGTTGAGAGGTTGAGGTCGTGGTTGTGGCCCTAGGCTTTACCAGGTTACACCACCGTTCGTAGTATGAGGTTAGCGAAGTGATTACACCAAGTACCATAGCTACAGGTACTGTGGGTGAATTCCTATAGAAAGGTTGTTCTCTTCTTGAGCTTGATTTAGACCAATTCTGGGTATAGATGCGGATGGTGAAATTTGTTAGGATTTCACTTGGTCTCTATTTGTATCTTGGGAGTTCCGCCCTTCTTATTGGAGAATCTGATTCTTTTATTCGCTTGGTATTCAGGATACTGAAAGTTTTCTATTGCAAGTTCTTTATCATGTGAAAGCTTTGGCTTTGTGTATTTCTTTTGGATTATTTCGAGTTTTGAAGTTAATGCTTCTTTTTTCGAAGGGAGTTAAAGTCATTTTGTGAGGTCTTGATATGTTTAAGTGAGAGGTGCTAAGCATAGGAGTTCATTGATAAGGTTTGAGTTGTCAGGTCGGATCTGCAGCGCCGTGCCTGATTGGTCTTAACCCATATCTTTGGAATTGGAGTTGATTAATGAGATGTTGTCATAGAGTAATTACTTGATGAGAAAGTTGATCATTAAAATTGTTTAGGTTGCTAAACCAGTTGGATCACTTGATCTCAATGGATAAATTTAATTATGTAGGAAGGGAGAGATGAGGATGTATTTGATGGTTGTCCTAGTGGATAATAATCTGGAAATTTCCTTTAACTGGTTACTTGATGGACATACATAATAGCTAGATTGAAACATGACTGTCAGATTAGATGAATGTTGAGTTAGCATCTTGTGAAACCCTGTTTTACTGGAGATGATATTATTGAATGTTTAATTATACTTTGCCCTAAACTCTGAGCATAAAGTGGAATGTTGACTTTGTGTTTATAGATAGTTATGTGACTGCAAATAGAAGTAGGACCCTATTTGCATATGTGATAAATACAATTGTCAATTGTTATTGATAGCTAGAGTGGGTGTTGAGCAACTCTAATGGTCGAGTGGATGAGTGAATAAGTAGTCTCTGATAGCACGATCTTGTTAAAAGAGGTTTATTTCAACCTCGTAGTTGTGTTTCTTTTGGAGAGGTTTATGATGGGATTTTAATAGGTGACCCGTGATTGCATGATGGTGAAGTTGTCGGATTATAGTATGTCTTTGATGAAAGGGTCTTGGTATAACATTTAAAGTTGGGTAGTAGATTCCCTCTAAAAATAAAGTGGTTGTTGTAGTGAGATTGAAGATTTTGGGTATACTCTCAATTGAGGATGAGATGATAAAGTGGTATGTAACAGTTGGTGGTGAGCCCTTTGGGGCTTTATAATGGAAAAGTAGTGTAATACCCCGAAAGTGTGTTGAGCAATTTTTATCGGGGGAGATTATTTATTCGGGAGATAATTCAATGGATCTTCGGGAGGATCCAATGGGAATTAAGCAGTTCAGCTTTTAGAGAGGGGGTTATCCACTGAAATACCACAACCTGGGCTTGGGCCTTAGCCCAAGAAGGACCAAGGGTGGCCGGCCAAGGGAGGGGGGGCTACCACTTCCACCCCCAATCCCTAGGCGCCCCCTCCCCACTCCCTCACGCCCCACATTCCCCCCTTGTGGCTGCCACCTCCTCCCCCTTCCTCCACCTTGCGCCCCAACCTCCTCCCTGCCCACCTTCCTCCCTTGCGCCCTCCCAAACTCCCCTCCAAGGTCCCCCATTGCAGCCGGCCAAGGGAAGAAGGAGCCCATTGCAGCCGACCAAAGAGGACGAAAGAAGGGAGAAGAGAAGAGAAGGGAGAAGAGAAGGGAGCAGGGTCGCCATTCGGGGTCGCGCTCTTCAGCGGCATCAAGGGTAACGCGTCGTTTGTTGTTGGGTAATTAGTCGTAGAAGAGTAATCGGGTAGTTTTTGGCTAGGTTGCAATCTGTCCGCTGAAATTGCAGATTCGTCTAGTAGCTTGCGCGGTCAATTTCATGTAGTTAGAGGCCGCATTAGGAGTTTTGGTCTCCTAGAGAGTTGTAGGTTATGTTCTTAGCTTTCAAGGGCCGCCAAGAACGCCCAAATCCAATTAACGGTCAGGGAGTTATGATTTTTCTAGTATCGTTGTCCTGTTGATCTGTCAGTTTTTGGACAGTCTATAGAAAACTGATTAGAACTGCTATTTAAAGGGAGAATCAGGGGATCTTAATATAACGAAAAATGTGGGGAAATTCTATACCTTTTCATAGAGATAAAGAACGTAAGATTTGGAGTCTCATAGCAAAAGTTATGGAGGTTTTAGTGTACTGTCCAAAGAACCCAACGAGAATTCTGATGTCTGATAGTTTGGCTTGCTAGGGGCAGTAAATGGTAGAATCAAAAGGGCTCCTCAACTAAGTTTATTTAGGTAATTTAATTACCTTTTCAGAAAGTCTAAGAACATCTTATTTGGACTCCTGAGAGGAAAGTTATGTATTTTAGAAGTCAACTGTCCACTGTGTGCGCCAAATCGACCGCTAGAAATTGGAAGTTGGGAAACACTTGGGGTTTAGCAAGTTCAATTGTGTTGTTCTTGTAACAGCCCTAAGTTAGGGTTTGTATTTCAAATGTAAAATTATGAGGATAAATAAAAACTTTTGATGTCTCAGGAAGTCATTTGGAAGTTTTCCAAATTTTCCCTAAACAATTTCCAATTCTAAGATTTAATTCTTGTGAATGGAAATTGTTGTCAACCAATTCTTAGCCTTAAAACTTGTGAACATCCTCTGGGAATATTTTTCCTATCATCTTGATCATCCTATCTACCTCTCTGAAAAATCTCACAATTTTTAGATTTTGTTTGCTTTTTCAAATGGCCAAGTCAAACCAGTTTAGAAATCTGGTCAAACCTCTGGACAGCAGCTTGTGAATTTTCTTGGGAGAAATCTATTGCATGAAAATTCCTGGAAACATTACACAAGGTTGTCCTCTGTCCCTGTGGGCTCCCATAAAAATTTCAGAATTTTTGAAGCTCTGAAGCTATCTCTAAAAATTCCCCAAACTCTATCAGCCTTTTTAAACTCGAAATCAGTAAACACTATTCATCGGGTTCGAACCCGAGCCCGACTCAAGTCCGACCGCGCTGCTCGGCTCGATCGCGCCAACTAACTGCACCGCCGAGCCCAATCGTTCGTGACCGTCCGATGTGCATCACACGGTCCACGTTCGCGCATGCAAACGACCTGTCCAAATGCATACTGAGATCTCGGCCGTTCATCTAAGATCCAACGATCAGCACTGTTTCGATCGAGTCAAACCACCTAATCGCACCGCGCCAGACTCCGGCTCGAGTCGTTTCGCTTCTTTCGCTGACGGGCGGGCCCCACTCGTCAGGCCGTCACCTACCTCGCGCCTGGGAGTTGAGTGCCCCTGGCAGCGCGCATGGCCGCCACCTCACCTCGCCGTCTCGTTACCGCTTCCCGGTTTTTCTCACGCGCAATCCCTCGGCCGCATCGTCCGCTGTTAGGCAATGCCCTGAGCGGCATTAATCACCCATCTTTTCCCTCACCAGATTGTCGGCACCGCTCTTGAGCTCCTCGGTGCCGAAAGCTTCGCCTCTCGCATTCCTCCGCCCTCTCCCCTACTTAAGCTCACCCGGAGCTCTATTATCCTCCTTTGGACCACATAAAGCCACTTCCTAGCAACCATTGCTCCCTCTGAGCTCAAACCGAAAGGGGGCGCCAACTCTGGTTCACGGCCGTGGCGCCACCGCCATGTCATCGTCGTGACCAGTGAAGATCATCCTCACCTTTGCGCGTCATATCGTGTTCTAGATCCCTATCATGAATTCCCCTCAACTAATTTTGAGATTCACTCGCAGGGACCGTGGAATTTTGGGTTCCCTCTTATTCGCCGAAAATTCGAGTCTTCGTCCTCATCGCGGTGAGTTGGTTCCTTGGTCAATTGCTGCGTCAAGCTCATCTCTGCACTTACCCGAGCTATCTACATATTTATCTCCTCCTGTCTTTGCTCAGTTGCTCCCTCCTCGGTGACCCCTTGATCGCCGCGAGTTCTTGTCGCCGGCCATCTCCGTGACCACCTTAGCTCGCGTCATCCGGTGAGTTCTGGTAACCCACCGATGCGCATGCGCGCGCTAGTTTTCACCTTCTTCTTCTCGCGCGATGCCGCCTTGTCACCTCCACGGCCGGCCGCTGCGCTGTGCCGCGCGCGCCACACAGTGCTTCTCCGCCAGCCCGTGACCACCTTTGGCCGGTGGTCCTCCAAGAACCCATTTTGGTCACACACCGCGCGCCACTCCTTCACGGCGGCAACTCCGAGTCAGCAGCACACCAGAGTCTCTGTTCTTGGCTAAGTCTTCCTCTGCTTCATCGCGGTGGGGCCCACCTCTCTTAAGCCTTGTAATTAGCTGCTAATCAATCTTAGGATTGTTCATTAGTTCACTCTCTTGCATGATCAAATTTGGAAGTGAGGTTTGGAAGAAAGATTAGTCTCAAGTTTCCTGTAGTTGTTCCTGTTGTCGTTTTTTCTCGTTGTCGATGAACCGAAATTGGTTTCATGCTTATGCTATTCAAATCTTGTTAGTGTTTGATGACTTTCCTAAGTAGTAGTGGTTAGTTTGAAGTCAGTTAGTTAGTGTCATTAAGTTTCAAAGCTCTTGTTGTCTGAATGATCAAAGAGGTGGTTAGATGATCTAATTGTTTGTCTCTGTACTTGTGTTTCTGCTTTTACAAGTGTAGTAAGGCCTTGTAGTAGTAGCATGCTGAAATTGTTAACTTTACTATATGTGGGTGTGATGCTTAGGTGTGTTAGTAGCTGAATTTTATTAAAGCCCAACCTTAATTAGAAAATTGTTAGCATCTAATAGTTGGCTAATTAACTAGTTAGTGTTTCAATAGCTCCTTGTAGGTTTAAGTGATCTTATCACTAATGATGGTTGTTTAGAGTAACTAGTTGTTTAGATGTGTTAATTTGATACTTAATTAATAGATGTGCATACAATCACCATCAAAGTCTGTCGAAAGATAAAAACATATAAGAGGATGGATTTTGTTTGATTTTATAGTTAACTTGGTAAGTAAGTGAGTTTGGGTAGATCTATCACATGAAAGCTTGACTAATTTAATTCATCTCCGTAGCAGTTAATTTGTTGTTCCTATGGTAATGGTCTAGCTTCTGCGTTATAGAATTGTGGTTGTATTTGAGATTTTGAGTTTTGTCGGTGTTATTGGTTCTTATTTGTTGCTTTTGCTCGATCGATAGATTGCGACGGGTCCGGTTTTATCGAGAGCGATCCTCTGCAATAGGTTGAGCATCCTGAGCCACAGCAGCCAGGCAAGCAGTTTGATCATGTTTATCCCAGTATTTTAAAGTCTAATATTTTGTTTCAACTGTATGTATGCATTGCCTAATTTGTGTTAAATTGATTAGTTAAATCCGTAGCTGCATATCCTGTAGGTGAAATATTGATCTCTACTACCTGAGCCTAGGTTACTTGCTGTGATTAGAGTTCGTTGGATGAACTCTTATCACTTAGTAGATTACGAGTTCAGTTGCTTAGCCATGCTTAGTTTCCGATAGAATTTGGCGATCATCGACTTAGTCGATGATCTTGATCACATAAAAATTATTACTGTTCTTATATTCTAGCTTGTACTTTGTTAATTGCAAAAACTAAAAATGAAAACAAAAACGATTTAGACTTGGGCACAATGGTAAGTTTTCGTGTGATCTGTTGGGTGTGATTGGAAAGGTGCCCGGGTCAACAAGGTCCGAACATCTTGTTACACTAAACCAAGCATTTTAGCGTGCTAACCACACTAGAGTATATGGGACCTCTCTTGACCTAGTACTTTGGCGTGTATTGGCTCCGGGTCGCAGGAGGTCGCAGGAGGGATGGTGTTGGGAGCATGGTAGTTGTCCGAAAAGCTTTATCCTGAGTGGGTAGTTGTCTTTTCGGCTTTACCATGTAAGCGTATGGATTTCTATCCATACGAGCGGCTCGTAGTTAATACACAATATTGGAAAAAGTCTCGTAGGACTTAGCTGTGCCAGCATACCTTCGGTAGTGTGCATTGGCTTAAAGGCGGTCTGAAGTGTGGGTATAGTGGTACACCCCTGCAGGGTTAAATCTATTCGAATAGCCTCGTCCTAGGTTATGGACACGCTTGGCAAGGTCTTCCAAGAGTTAGACTACAACCTTTTAAATTAAAACTTGAGGTGGTACGAATCTGGGGTTCGTACTATGTAGTGGTGACTATTGGGATAGTCACTTCCAGGTGGATACCTGTATCAATCTTTATTTCACTGTTATTTCAATTAAAAATGAATTGCAAACTTGCCTTCAAACTGTATTACATTATTGCAAATAAATTTTGGCTTTGTGCAAATGAAACATATGACCTCCACCAAATAAGCCTGTATGTAGCATATGAATAGGTCTGCTAACAAAAAACCGGTCAAGCGAAGCTACGGCGTTTACTTTTTGATCGGAAAGAAGCAATCTAGTCAGAGATCAACAAGCTTCTCAAAGCTGGGTTCATTCGTGAGGTCGACCACCCAGAGTGGCTCGCCAATCCTGTAATGGTTAGAAAAGCCAATGGGAAATGGCGAATGTGTATTGACTTTCTGAGATCTTAAGAAAGCTTGTCAGAAGGATGACTTTCCCCTTCCTCGCATTGATCAACTTGTAGACTCTACTTACAGGTGTGAGTTGTTAAGTTTTTGGATGCTTATTCAGGTACCACCGGATCAATATGAGTAAACAAGATGAAGAGAAAACTTCCTTTATCACCCCATATGGTACTTACTTGTTATGTAAAAATGCCATTTGGTCTCAAGAATCTTTGGTGCAACATTCCAAAGGTTGATGCAAAAGACCTTTAGCCCTCGGTGTGGTCGGAATCTTGAAGCCTACGTTGATGATCTGGTCGTTAAAAGCGTCAACGCTGGGGATCATATTCTAGACCTGCAAGAGACTTTCAATAACTTAAGACGTCATAACCTTAAGTTAAATACAGAGAAATGTGTGTTCGGAGTTTCGTCGGGAAAGCTTCTTGGGTTCCTAGTTTCAGCTAGAGGCATTGAAGCAAATCCAACGAAAATCGCCGCCATCGATCAGATGCGCGATCCAACCACAAAGAAGGAAGTCCAGAAGTTAACCGGTTGTATGGCAGCGTTAAGTCGTTTCATAGCACGGTTAGGCGAAAAAGGACTACCTTTCTTTAAGCTTCTCCGGAAACATGGGAGTTTCGAATGGACTAAAGAAGCAAGCAGCGCCTTTGAAGAATTAAAACGGTACCTTACGAGTCCCCCAATCTTAGTTTCTCCAAGATTGGGAGAAACATTACTAATTTACGTGGGTCGCAACGCCACAAGCGGTTAGTGGTGTCTTGGTTGTAGAACGAGACAATGTTCAACGACCAATATATTACGTAAGTGAAGTCTTACATGGAGCAAAGAAAGGTATCGCGAGTAAAAAATTGCTCTATGGTCTCCTTATGGCTTCAAGGAAACTAAGGCATTATTTTCGAGGCCCACAAAGTGGTCGTACCTCTGGATATCCCTTGGTCAAGTCTCGGGAAGCAGGAGTCATCGGACGAATATCAAAATGGGCGGTTCGCTTGGGGCGTTCGATCTCCATTTTGTCCCACGAACAGCAATCAAGTCTCGGGCAATAGCGAATTCATTGCGAATGGACAAACCACGAACCCACCCAGGGCCCGATGCGAGCACCACGACGAGTGGACAATGTACCGTTGGTTCCTTGATGTTGCATGGCTCGGGGTGGGGTCGTCTTGATTTCCCCTCGCGAACAAACAAAGTCGCCATTCGCTTTAACTTTCCGCTACTAACAATGTGGCGAATATGAAGGTTTCTTGGCGGACTTCGCAGCTCGTTCGCTCGGGATTCGCAGATTGCTAGTGAAAGGCGATTCTCAACTAGTAGCGAATCAAGTAGGGAAAGAGTATCAATGCTCTAGTACCAAGATGTCATCATATCTGGCGGAAATACGGAAATTCAAAAGCATTTCTTGGTTTCGGATCAACACATTCCTAGAAAGAAAACTTTCTGCGGACCGGTTGTGTAACAGCCCCAATTTTATCAACGGTAATAATGCATTATGAGCATGAATGGTCTCACTGTTCATATCATTCTTATTCTTAATGTCGATTGGGAGTTCTTTGTTACAAATAAAACCTTCCTTTTAGCCAAAGTCCAAAGGCTTATTTTGAATATTTAAAGGAATACAAGATAAAACTTGTATTATGAGTAGGAAGTATTTTTATTAAAGCCTAGACAAATTATCTTGGCTAAAAATATTTTTGTTGCATTTTTAGAAATTATTTGGACTTGAAGAAAATTTATGGTCTTTAAATAAATATTTTCGGCCTGAAATCAGTATTTATGTGTTTTATAAAGTGAAAATGTGGTTTATGAAATTTATCTGGGAAATATGTTATCCCAGTAGCTTACAGTAAACATTTCATGATTTTACGAATTTATTTGTTATTTTTAAAGCCTAGTCAAACCTTTTAAATATTTGAATAAGGTTTGGTCAACCAAACCAGTCCAAACCCAAACTTAGTACTGTTGCGACCCAGTCTCATGTGGACTTGGTCCAACCGAACCATTTGGTCCGGCTCGGTCACGTCCCAACGCGAGCCCAAAGCTCACACGTGATATGAGCCGTTGATCTTCAATCGAACGGGCGAAGTTATAACACCCCGCGAGCTGTCCACGTGTACACTTTAATCTCCACCGTTGGATATCGATCTAACGCGCGAGATCGGTGTATGCAACCGGACGACTCCGGATCCTTAATCAATCTCCACCGTTCGTTTCTAATCCAACTGTGGCGCTCTTTTCGTTTTAAACTTAAAGGCGCGCTTTTATTTCAGCCCTTAGATTCAAATCCTACGGTTTTTCCCTTTTTCTCGCGTGTTATAAAGCCCGCACTCCTCTGGACCATTGGATCTTCATCGTGTGGCCCAGATTAGTGTATGCATTCGGACGACTCCGGATCCCCGCACAATCGTGGCCGTCCATCCTTGATCTAGCGGTGTCGCTCATTCCTATTTGAAATCGGAGGCGCGCATTTACGCGGGCCTTTGGATCTCAATCCTACGGCACTCCTTTTTGACCGTGGGCCTTTAAAGCCCAAAATCGGTGGGTCGTTGGATTTTAATCGTGCGGACCACATGGGTGTATGCAATCGGACTATCCGGTTCCATTTTACATCTGACCGTAGAAATTAAATCCAACGGTCTTGAGCCATCGCATCAAAAGAAGAGTGGCGTGTATATCTTTTAATTGATCGTTGGATCTTGATCCAACGTATATCTTTGAAAGTGGAGCCCATGATCCTTCGGGATTTCAATTAGATCTCGATCATCCGATCTAGATCGTGCGGTCCATATTAAGCGGTACCGATTCAAATCATTTAACCTCTCTATTTATCGCAGACCACCCATTTCCAATCGGACGGTTGGTGTTCTTTTCGCATTTTAGGAGGCAGCGTGCATTTGTGATCGCCAGCCAGGACCCACATGTCATATTTTGCCTCTCTTCTTCCTTATCTCTGCGCGACCATTTTTGTGAGCGGGGAGAGGATTTATCCAAAGATTATACACTCGATTTTTGAGATGTTTAGCTAAATGGACACCTCATCAACTCTAGATCTTTCCTTCTTGCTCTGTAGCTCAACACCCATATATAAACCCTAGTTTTCCTTCTTTGTTGCCATTGTTGACCGAAGAAGCTCATCCTTTTCTTCTTGACCGGTGGAGTTTCTTGCTCTTGTTCCTTTTACTTATCCATCCTAAACTCAGTTACACTTTGCAATAAAGATTGATTATCTTTTGTAGGTTAAATCGAGTTTAACCCTCTGTTGATCGACATCGGGTTTTCAAAACCCTTGGCATATCTCTTCTCAGTAGCTAAAACCTAGTTTCGACATCTTGAGCATCTTAAGGACCTTAGAAGTCTGCTGTGAACCATTCTTTTAAGCATCGGTAGCTTGATCTTGCTTCAAGCCGAAAAGTTGATATTATGCCTTTTCGGTTTTCATGTCATTTTCAAGACCTAGGGTTCTTCTGTCAACTTACCATCCTATTTAGGTTTTGACTAAACCCTAGCGACATGACAAGTTAATCTTTTCATTCTTGTCATCATCTATTTTGACCTCTAGGCGAGAATTGTCAGTGTTTCTTTTTGTCGGTTTAGCAGAGCAAAAATGATCTCCTTCCTAGTCGATGTGATCTAGCGGCTAGGGTTAGACTAAGGTTAGTTTGGGGTCTTAATTACCTAAAGGATCATGCTAAGATTCATTCATGGACCTTTGCATGATCTATACTTTTTTCCAAAATTGCAATGCATCCTGTTTTCGGCTCTTTTACAATCGAAAGCGGACTTTTACACTAAAACCTAATTCTGTCTTTTGAAAGCAGTGAGCTATATAATGAATTATTATCATTATTATGGGTAGTTATGGCTTAAGCATACTGTAATCATGCATTTCTAGATTGATCATGCATTTTCTTCCATTTTGGACTTATTGTCGACTTTGGTATTTATTGGATCTTATTGTTTCTTTTAGAATGCAGTTCGTTGAAGCAATTGAATCTTTTACGAGCAACGGAACCTGCAATGAAGTCTATTATTACCAAGGCAAGCATCCTCTTTGCACCATATTGAACCCAAATTTTGTACAATAGCTTTTACAAATCGGTGATATCTGTGCATGCTATTTTCTGAAAATACAAAATGTGACTAGTAATAGCTAGTTATAACTTTGACATGGTGGATTACCTTAATTATGACCATACACTCAACTCTAGTGTAGTCTTGTATAATATATGGTCTATTTTCAGATTTGGCTTAGACATGCAGTCTAGAGATTTTAGAGTTTTACAAGCATATCTTGTCAAACATGGGAATCACAACTGAACTATTGCTATTTCAAACTCTTGGTCCAGTTTCTTTAAATCAGTCTTGTATTTGAAATTCAAATTGATCGGACAAGAGGAAGCTAGTGATGGTGCTTTTGTGCACGAGATTGGGTTTTGTGGTGGACTTGTCAGGGTTAATTAAGGACCGAACTCGACTATTCAGTTCAAGTCCCCACGTACTTCCACATGCGTGTATGGTATTTGTTTGGTTAAGTAAAATGTTGAGACTATTGAGTTGGAAACAGGAGAGTAAGAATATGTGTATTGGCCTTGTATGGCATAGATGCTTTGGTCTGAGGACTGCGTTTTATGCCATGTGAGCTTTGTATGTCAATATCAGATGTTCTTAGGAGGGTGAGGGCGTATATGTGCCTCGTCGCATATACGATACCTTAATGGTGCCGATAGCATTCTACTATGGGTGGGGAGCCCAATTCGCTTTAAATTGTTTGGATCGGCATTACTGACACAACATGTGTGCCCTGTGGTTAGTAGGTGGTATAGCCTACACTAGTGGGATCAGTTCACACATGGGGGTCCAACTCAATAGTGTTGGCTTGTTGAAAAATACCAAATCTTAGTTTCCCCGGTCGGCATACCAAAGGAAGTATGTCATCATTGGAGGCATCCAAGGCAGCGGGCTAGCTAAGTCATGTGGGTAAAGATGTACACCCTGCGGGGTATAAAGCTGTTCGAATAGCCGTGTCCACGGTCATGGACGATAACTTGAATTGATGTCACTGTATAGAGGTTTTGATTTTCAAAAATCTGGTTTTGGTTTATTTTCGGTTGGCATGAGGAATCATGCCCCATCTTGTTTACATTTAATGTATTTACTTCTTTTTTCTTGAATCTTTGATTTATTAAATTGCTTTATCAAAAGTTAGCCTTTGTAGGTTAAGAGGTATCGCTTTATGCAAATTTGAACCTTCATACCTTCCTTTTGTAACCTTATGCATGTAACAACTCTACTCCTTTGATTAGGCTCTAATCACCACTTTCTTTACTAGTTTGTGTAAGACTTCTTGAGTACCTTTTGTACTCAAGGTGCTACCACCAATTGTTGCAGTGAGGATGGTTTCCTTTATGAAGTACCGTTAGCGCCGATCGGGGTGGCGCTAACGAGTGGCGCTACTTTTCTTTCCTCCACGCAATTGCTTGCGGGTGGATGGGGCCATTGGTGGACATTTTCCGTTTATTTTGCTTCCATTTGTAGATTGTTAAAGTGACCAAGTCACTTAATATTGTAGTATTAACGAGAATGATGTAACCTTATGTTTAATTATATCAATGTATGACTTGTATGTGTTTGATGCAATGTTGATGAAGGATATATATACAATGGTCATTGATCACGGGAACCATTGAGAATCATATATATCAGGAATCTGTTTCTGGATTTGTCACTTGTTAAATTTATATCTTTAGCTTTGGTATTAATAAAGGGCAGCTTGTTCCTTCATTAATAATTGTGCTCTGATATGAATTTAATTAGTAACATTTCCAATAGCAGGGGTCCTCACGCGTTGGTATCGAGCATACGTTTACTGTAGGTTAGAAGTAGCATGGTAGAAGTTGTTAGAGAGTCTTCTAATAAAATTATTTCCAAGCGTTAGTATAATTTGGAAAGCTTAAGTATGACATCTTTTATTTCTTATCTTCCTTAATGTCACTTCTTATCCAACTTTCATTGGTTTATTTAAAAGTGAATTGTTTCTTATCTTGTCTTCTTGTCTATAGATGAGTGGTTGGTACTTGGTCAAGGAGACCGAGAAGATGTTGATGGGTTCCAGATTACTTGGGACATGATGTGGCGCTCAATTTCACTTATCGGTAGTCGCCATTTATCGGCGAGATCGAGGACCGGGGATGGAGGAGTATCGCACCTTCATCAACCTCATCGCTAGGCATGTAGCGCGGTGTCCCCTCTGTGTCCAGCGCTTGCCACCTCAGGCGATGGCGGTTCAGAAGCGGCAAGTAGGATGATGAGCCTTCTTCGTCATGATTTGTGGAATTGTCTCAACCACCCTACGACCATTTCCGAATCGAGGCCCTACCTGCGAAGTGAGCACATTGTTGAGATACGATTTGGCGAAGATCCTCGAGTGCGGCGGTTGGCGAGGATGGTCCGTATCATGGACCAAATCCATCATTGTATTGTGAGGAGTTATGGGAAACTAGGCATTGCCTTAATGAGGCCCAGAGTACTGCGCTTGGAGTCAACATGAACGCGTTCCTCGCAGCGTGCTTTATGGTGACAACGAGACCTCTCCCCGCCGCTTCTTTGCACCACCTCTTTACCGACTTCCGAAGTGGCCGGTGCGTACTGTTTATGGACAAGTGCACAAGCCCGGATGATCTGCGAGCTTTCCTCGCACTCTGCGGATGCACCACTGGAGGTCATCGACCACTGCTAGGGTCCCGAGGCGTCTCATTAGTCCGTTGGATCTGTTGATACTGGTTCCCTGGAGCTCATCTTTTGAATGAGTTCGGTGAACTTTAAGGATCTTTACGCTAGCACCTCGACGATGAACCCTCGCGGTGAGTGTCTTTCGGTTTAGTAGTTGCCCTCAAATAAATTGTATGTAATAGGCGTAGTATTTGGTACAAAGTATGTAAGCTTAACTTTCGGTTTGTGTCGACATTATGGCGACTATAATGTAAGAATGGAACCGAAATTTTGTTGTATTTATATGAAGTTTTGGTTTGGTGTTAACTTGAATGCATAACATAACATGATGCATTATATATGCGATATTTGTTTCTTTTCTAATTGCAACCTTGTTTGTGTTTGTCAGTATATCCTTGTTATGTTGTTAACCATGGTGTGGTAGCAGGATGACAGGACCTACTACTCGTGCACAAGCGCAACAAGGAGAGGCATGTCGACTCCGTGCCTCATTCTCAAGGAGGGCCAGCCCGAACCCTCCGGCTCGGGGTCCGCAAGGTGGTCCCGGAAGAGGAGCTTCCTCCACCACGCCGATGGCCGCGTGCTCATGCAAATTGGCGCAACCGGATGGACAGACGCGCATCACGAGCGGTGCGCGCAACACTTCTTCTCTGTTGCGCGATTAGAGCGAGAGGCCACCATGTGCAAGCGATCTCGGCGACTTTCGGCGGACTAACCCGCGGTGTTCTCCATTCTCGAGATCCCATGGAAGGCGAGATTGGCCGGACCATTGAGAAGAAGCTCTTGATTGCTCAATGTTCAGAGAGGAAAAGGTCCTTTTGCCGATTATCGACTTGATGGACCAGCTAGTATATGGTGGGATAATCTTCTTGCCATTCAACTTTTTGGACATGTCCCTACTTGGGATGAGTTCGTGGAAGCTTTCCGCGAAGCTCACATTCCTGAAGGGGTCATGATGATCAAGCAACAAGAATTTCTTGCTCTCAAGCAAGGGCGAAAATCTGTGACCGCATATCTGCATGAGTTCAACTTTCTTGCCAAATATGCCCCTGATGATGTTTCGACTGACCTTCGTCGTCGAAACCGGTTCTTGAATGGGCTATCTGAAGAACTGCAGATGGTTGTAGCTTTGCATGACTTCCAGAACTTCTCTCATTTGGTCAACAAAGCAATTGTGGCCGAAAGCAAGAGCAAGGCATTGGATGAGTCACGCAAGCGACAGTGGACTTCACAGTTCATTCCTGGTGGCAGCTCACCAAGGCCTCGTATGTGGTTTTCTAGACCACCACGAGCACCAGCTCCATTTTCACCAAGGCCGGTGTTTGCCCTCGTCCATCTCCTCCACGATCGGTCGGGACCAAGTGGAAATCAGCCCCGTCCTGTCAACAATGTTAACCCAGGGGTTATCTGTTATCATTGTGGTCATCCGGGGCATTACGCCAACAAGTGTGTGGCAAAGCAACAAGGCTTGCCTCCTGTTCGACCATATCCAGCGCCTGTGCGGCCAGCCCCTTCGCAGAGGCCTCCTATTAAAGCTGATCCGGCTCCAGTCCGTGGGCATGTGAACCAGATCACTGCTGAAGAGGCGGCTGATACACCTGAAGTTGTTATGGGTATGCTCCTAGTTAATTTCAGTCCAGCTACTGTTTTATTTGACTCTGGAGCATCTCATTCTTTTGTTAGCAGTCAATTTGTTGCTCGACATCAGTTAGACATGCATACCCTCCAACCATCTTTTATTATTCAATCACCTGGGTCGGTCTTTAAAACCGATCAGATTTGTTGTGGGGTCAACATAGCAATCCTTGGGGTGAAGTTTTTAGCAAATCTAATTGTGATTGACTCTAAAGGGTTGGACGTCATTTTGGGTATGGATTGGCTGTCCAAGAACCAGGGTCAAATCAATTGTTCCCAACGGTCTATTTCTATGACCAATGCAGACGGCATTCAAGTTGTTTACCATTCCAAAACACTTGGCTCTCATCTTTGTGCTCACCAAGTTGATACCACTCCTTCTTTGAGTCGTACTAATTGTGCGTGAGTATGTCGATGTTTTCACGAAAACCTTCGGTTTACCACGGATCGGAAGTGGAGTTTGTTATTGAACTCGTTCTGGGCGCTGCTCCGATATCCGGAGTCCTTATCGAATGCACATCAGCGAGTTGGTTGAATTGAAGAAGCAACTCGGAGAATTGCTTGACAAAGGTTTCATTCGACCGAGTTCCTCACCTTGGGGATGCTCGGCAATCTTTGTCAAAAAGAAAGACAATACTTTACGGATGTGTGTGGATTACCGTCCGTTAAATGAGGTCACTATCAAGAACAAATATCCTCGCCTCGAATTGATGATCTTTTGACCGGTTGGTTGGTGCCGCGTCTTTTCAAAGATTGATTTGAGGTCGGGCTATCATCAAATCAAGGTTAGAGTGAGACATTCCTAAAACAGCTTTCTCTACTCGTTATGGGTTATGCGAGTATCTTTGTTATGTCCTTTAGTGCGACCAATGCTCGGCTTATTTCATGAATCTTATGAATTCAGTGTTCATGGAATTCTTGGATAAGTTCGTTGTCGTGTTCATTGACGACATTCTTATTTATTCCAAGTCTGATGAAGACCATGAACAACATTTGAGGCTCGTGCTGGAAACTCTTCGTCGGCATCGACTGTATGCTAAGTTTAGCAAGTGTGCTTTCCGGCTCGAGAGAAGTTGCCTTTACGGGGCATGTGTTATCCGAAGGAGGTATATTGTCGATCCAAGCAAGGTACAAGATGTACTAAATTGGAAGCCTCCCAAGAGTGTCCCAGAGATTCGGAGTTTTCTTGGACTTGCGGGTTATTACCGTAGGTTCATTGAAAATTTCTCCAAGCTTGCTAGACCTTTGACTCAGCTCTTGCAGAAAGGGAAGAAATTTGAATGGTCAGCTAAATGTGAAGAGAGTTTTCGGCTTTTGAGAACTCTCTTGACTAAAGCTCCAGTTCTCACTCTTCCGGATGTTCTTAAGAGCTTCGACATTTATTGTGATGCATCTCGCCATGGACTTGGTTGTGTGCTTATGCAAGAAGGCCGAGTTGTGGCATATGCATCCCGGCAGTTGCGCCCTCATGAAGTTAATTATCCTACTCATGATTTGGAATTGGCTGCCGTGGTCCATGCATTGAAGATTTGGCGACATTACCTTCTAGGTAATCGTTGTGAGATCTACACTGATCATAAAAGCCTGAAGTACATATTCACTCAATCTGATTTGAATATGAGACAAAGAAGATGGCTTGAACTGATCAAGGACTACGACATGGGTATTCATTATCATCCTGGTAAAGCCAATGTGGTGGCAGACGCTTTAAGCAGAAAGTCACAATGCAACTGCATATCTTCTCTTCCTGCCGAAAAAGACTTGGGTGCTGATTTTCGGCGCTTAAGTCTTGAATTGGTGGGAGCAGGTTTCCTCGCTGCATTACATGTAGAGCCGACATTAGAATCTCAGTTCGGAGGCCCGAAAACGATGCCGAGGTGGCGAAATCAAGGAGAATATGAAAGAGTAAAGCCAACGAATTTTCGAAGATGATGCGGTATGATTCGATATCGCAATCGTTTGGTAGTACCTGCGGATCCTCCATTGAAGAGTCTAATTCTCAGAGAAGCTCATAATTCCAAGTTTTCTTTGCATCCTGGGAGTACCAAGATGTACCGAGATTTGAAGAAAATATTTTGGTGGAGCAGATGAAGAGGCAAATTGCTCGGTATGTTCTTGAATGTGATATTTGCCAAAGGGTTAAAGTGAACATCCAAAGCCACACAGTACCCTTCACCTTTGCCTATTCCACAATGGAAGTGGGAAGAGATCGGTATGGATTTTGTGACTGGTCTTCCCAAGACTTCCAAAGGTGCGATGCCATTTGGGTAATCATTGACCGTTTAACTAAAGTGGCTCATTTTATTCGGTCGAACCGATTTCAATGGCAAGCAATTGGCGAGCTTTATATTGCTAGAATTGTTTGTCTTCATGGTGTTCCTAAGGTTATTGTTTCGACCGTGGTCCTCGGTTCACTTCCCATTTTGGAATAGCCTTCATCGGGCTATGGGAGTGAACTCTCTTTCGATCTTGCTTATCATCCTCAAACTAGTGGTCAAGCTGAGAGAGTGAATCAAGTAATGGAAGATCTTCTTGAGCCTATGTGCTATCCTATAGCAAAGAGGAGAAATCTTTGCTATATGTGGAATTTTCCTACAATAATAGCTACCAAGCAAGTATTCAAATGTCACCTTTTGAAGCCTTGTATGGGAGAGCTTGTAGGACTCCATTGAATTGGTTAAGTGCCGCGAAAGATCATTCTATGGCCCGAACTTAGTAAGGGAAGCATAAGAGCAAGTTACTTTGATTCGAGATTGTCCAGCGCTGCATCTCGTCGAGAAGAGCTATGCTGATCATCGCCGTCGTGAGTTGAGCTTTGAGGTAGATGACCATGTCTATCTTAAAGTGTCACCCATGAAGGGTACTCATCGTTTTCAGGTAAAAGGGAAGCTCGCACCTCGTTATATCGGACCCTTCCGAATAATTGCCAAGCGAGGAGCTGTAGCTTATCAATTAGAACTACCTGAATCACTCTCAGCAGTACATGATATTTTTCATGTGTCTCAATTGAAGAAATGTCTTCGTGTTCCTATTGAGGCAACTGCTTATGAACATCTTGATCTCCAACCTGATCTTTCATATCAAGAGCAACCAGTACGTATCCTCGACACAATGGAACGCAGGACAAGAAATCGTACTGTCAAGTTCTTGAAAATTCGATGGGCTAATCATTACGAAGATGAAGCCACTTGGGAGCCTTGAAGATCGATGCATTGAGCACCCCATCTTTTGTTGTTTAGTACTTTCCTTTGAATAAAGAAAGGAAAGTTTAAACAAAGCAATGTAAACAAAGATATAATAATAACACTATGTTGTTATGTAAGATTCTTCTTTGTTATCTTTGAAGGAAATCAAAACCACAGATGTTGAATTTCTTCATAATTCATTTCCATTTCACTTCTTCCTAATCTTAACTTTGTTCCAAATCTCGGGATGAGATTTTCTTAAGAGGTAGGTTTGTAATGCCCCAATTTTATCATGATAATAATGCATTATGAGCAGTAATGGTCTCTGTTCATATCATTCTTATTCTTAATGTCGATTGGGAGTTGTTTGTTACCAACTAAAACCTTCCTTTAGCCAAAGTCCAAAGGCTTATTTTGAATATTTAAAGGAATACAGGATAAAACTTGTATTATGACTGGAAGTATTTTTATTAAAGCCTAGACAAATTATCTTGGCTAAAAATATTTTTGTTGCATTTTAGAAATTATTTGGACTTAAAGAAAATTTATGGTCTTTAAATAAATATTTTCGGCCTGAAATCAGTATTTATGTGTTTTATAAAGTGAAAATGTGGTTTATGAAATTTATCTGGGAAATATGTTATCCCAGTAGCTTACAGTAAAAATTTCATGATTTTATGAATTTATTTGTTATTTTTAAAGCCCAGTCAAACCTTTTAAATATTTGAATAAGGTTTGGTCAACCAAACCGGTCCAAACCCAAACTTAGTACTGTTGCGACCCAGTCTCATGTGGACTTGGTCCAACCGAACCATTTGGTCCGGCTCGGTCACGTCCCAACGCGAGCCCAAAGCTCACACGTGATATGAGCCGTTGATCTTCAATCGAACGGGCGAAGTTATAACACCCCGCGAGCTGTCCACGTGTACACTTTAATCTCCACCGTTGGATATCGATCTAACGCGCGAGATCGGTGTATGCAACCGGACGACTCCGGATCCTTAATCAATCTCCACCGTTCGTTTCTAATCCAACTGTGGCGCTCTTTTCGTTTTAAACTTAAAGGCGCGCTTTTATTTCAGCCATTAGATTCAAATCCTACGGTTTTT
Source organism: Ampelocalamus luodianensis (assembly GCA_036346255.1). Lineage (NCBI taxonomy): Eukaryota > Viridiplantae > Streptophyta > Magnoliopsida > Poales > Poaceae > Ampelocalamus > Ampelocalamus luodianensis. The sequence goes on along the minus strand of CM070621.1, from coordinate 62,902,326 downwards.
CCCTTTTTCTCGCGTGTTATAAAGCCCGCACTCCTCTGGACCATTGGATCTTCATCGTGTGGCCCAGATTAGTGTATGCATTCGGACGACTCCGGATCCCCGCACAATCGTGGCCGTCCATCCTTGATCTAGCGGTGTCGCTCATTCCTATTTGAAATCGGAGGCGCGCATTTACGCGGGCCTTTGGATCTCAATCCTACGGCACTCCTTTTTGACCGTGGGCCTTTAAAGCCCAAAATCGGTGGGTCGTTGGATTTTAATCGTGCGGACCACATGGGTGTATGCAATCGGACCATCCGGTTCCATTTACATCCCCGTGAAATTAAATCCAACGGTCTTGAGCCATCGCATCAAAAGAAGAGTGACGTGTATTTTTTAATTGATCTGTAATACCCCAAATTTGCTTAAGTTGGAAGAACAGAATTCGGGGAGAGATGTAATACTCCGAGTAATATTAGAGAGAGAATAATTATTTTTTTGAGAGAGGGACCAATTAGAATAGTGATTCATCGAAGTTTGGAGGATTTTTTACAAACAGCAGGACAACTGGGCTGGGCTAGAGGCCCATGGGGCCTTTGGTGGCCGGCCATAGGGGCGCCACTCTCCCCTTCCTAACCTAGCCGCCCCTCCTCTCCCTCCAAGACTCCACCCCTTGCGCTCCACCCCATCCACCTCCTGTCCGGCACCTCCCTTGCTGTCCATCCCCTCCACGGATGATTTCCCCTCCATTGATGCCGGTCGAAGGAAGGAGGAAGAAGCCCGGTGCTGCTGGCCATGGTGGAAGAGAAGAAGAAGAAGAAGAGGAAGGGTCCTCGTGGATTTGATCTGCATCTTCATGGGCTCTACAAGGGTAACGAGATGCCTTCCCCGCTGTTTGATCCGTAGTAGATGCGAAACCGATTAGAATTGTTGGATAATTGTTGGGCTGCAGAAGATGCAATTCTGTCCAGTACCTTGCGTGGGTTTTCGTGTATTTAGAGGCTGAATTTTAAGATTCCATCTCCTAGAGTTATGTGGGATCTGTCGTTATCTTTCAGTGGCCGCAAAGATCACTCGATTCCGAGGTCTGAGTCAAAAGTTATGATCATTTTACTATCTGCTGCCAGAAATCTGACGAGAATAATCTGTCTGGTTATTTCCTAAAATATGAAATGGAAATTGGTAGAATCTGAAAGTTCACCCAACTAGGTTATTGTAGGTAATTCGATAAGCTTTTCAGATTGATAAAGAACGATCAATTCGGAGTTACCTATTAAAAGTTATGGTCATTTAGTTTTGCTGTTCAATTGTGTAGGCAGGTTCTGTACTGAAAGTTCAGACAATGGTTAGCCTAATATGTTGGCCGAATTGGTTTATCGTGTCAACTAGAGTATTGTAGATTATTCAGTTAAGAATCTACAAAAATTGGGTTTACCTCTTTTGACTTCCAGTTCATGAGTTATGTCATTTACCGTGCTGCTGTCCAGAATCAGTAAATGGCAGGAAACATTGTTTTCGGTTTCAGCTTTATAAACTCGTTTTGAGTCGTCAAGTAAGCGATGTAGAATGCCGATTAGTAGCGCTGGGAATATTATGTCCTTATTGAAGTTATTTTACTTGTTTAGGAGGTGAAGCCTCAGGTTTAGGAGTATCATCTTTGCCGCTAACGCGTCGCATCGTGGAAGGCAAGTAAATGTAGCGGTTGTGCTACGGTTTAACTCGTGGTTCTTACTACTTGCACTATGTATGATTGACGTAATGTTGAACGATATGCCATGGTTACATGTTTTCTAAGTATGAATGTGGTAGCAAGATATTAATCAATTGCTATGTTTGGATGAGTTTGGGTAGTATCGTGGTAATTTGCTTAATGAGCCAAATGCGGAATATGAAAATAAACTCAAGGTGGACATATTGATAATTCCTTGTGGTTTTATTCATGATGATCTTGTTGTGGTCTATGTGGTAGAGTTCCCTTTAGATCGATTGATTTTGATCTTGGTGAATCGAGTGTGGGTTATGTGGTAATGGTCTTATGACACAATGGTATGGTGCTTAATGAGACACATGTGGATTATGAGAAATATTCATGATGAGTATGTTGTTGACCTTCGTGGTTAAATTCTTGTGGTTTATGATTATCATATCATTCATGACATATCATGACATTTGCATTGTGGATGTCGCGCTTTTAGCGCGGCCGTCAGACCGTACAACATCGTGCATTGCAGTAAGACGATGCATACCTTTACCTTGTTGGGTAAAGGTGCGTGGAGCATAGCATACATATGCATTGCATTGTGGAAAGATCATTTGCATACTCATGCAAGATATTGAGGTGAAGTTATTTTGCAAACAAACGCAACTTCATAGTTGCAATGTGAAATTGACTCATGAGAGTCTCTTGTGAGTGCGTGTAATGTGGTTGTGGTTGTGGAATAGGGTTCATCCCTTGTGGTATGGTAGAGGTTGTGATTGTGGCATGAGATTCTTCTCTCTTGTGGTAATTGTTGATAGCAGTTGTGGATGCAGAAATAGTAAAGTTATGAGGTAAAACATGTTAATACCTTATTGTCATTGGTAGTGGTAGTGGTGATTAATATGAAGCAGGTTGATCAAGATTCAATTGTTAATTTTTACTATCATTGGTAGTAATTATGGTTGAGGCTATAATTATGATCATTATGGGGATTGGATATTGATGCTTAATATCTCGTAGTTTAATTAGCTTGTAAATGAATGTGGATTCACATTATGGATGTGGACATATGGATATTTTAATGATGTTGTGTATTTGTTTGTAGACTGAATAGCTCGTTAAACAGTTTGCTTGCTGAGATTTTTATCTCACTCTTGTTGTTTCTTCCCCCTTTGGGTGATTGTTGAGCATTCATGGGATGGGTAGAGCGGCACCACAGTAATGCACTTGGTTCATCAACTCATGTAGTAATAAAGTCAATGAAATTCTAGCCAAACGCTTAAATATTTGTGGATGATTATGTTATTTAATAAGGATGGACTTGTGAACCATTCTTTGATTAATCTGATAGAGGTAGTTTAATTAATGAACTTGTTACCGTTATCTTTGTTCCCTTAGTTGTTTATGCTTCCGCTTAATACTTCTTGTTTAGAGATGTTGCCGAAATAAGTTATAATTGAAATTATTGGCTAGCTGTAGAGTGGTTTAGTAGCATTCCAGGGTATTGTGGGTCCTGGGGTGTTACAGTTGGTATCAGAGCCAGGTTTTAGGTCCGTGGTAATTAAAAATATTAAATTGACACACTGGTGCACAGTAGGATGGGATGGGTCAAGCATTGCATGCATGCTTTGACATGTTATATTGATTATTCATGCTATGAGATAATCTTGTATGTTTATGTGTTGTTTCTATGACTGCTATGAGTGAGGATAGTCAATGATAAGAGGTAGGGTTTGCGGTCATTGCCTTGGGCATTGCGTTTATACCCCAACCGTGGTGTAGGATATTGATGCGATTACCTCGGGTAACTTAGTTGCGGATGTCATGGGTAAGTTTCTTAGAAAAGTGTTATCCTCCTTGAATTGATGTTGGCGATTCTTGGCCTATTGCGCTTAATGATTTTCTCGGGTTAGCCGTTTATTGCGGTTGTTGGGTGTCACTAGGCCTCCAATTGTTCTTGAGGCCAAGTATTGTTTCTTTCGATTGATGGGATGTTTGACTCGCCGTGAGCAGTGCTTTGGAGAGATTGGTATTTTCCGTGTTGTTCCATCTTTCTTCTTGGAAAACATGACTCTTGTATTTCGTTTGTTATTTTGAGAGAGAATCAAAGCTTTATGAGAAGTTCATTAACTTGTGGAAGCATTGGCTCTATGCATTTCTTCCGAGTTATTTCGACTTTTGAAGTTTGATTTCTCCTAGAAGGAGTGTTAAAATCCCTTTATGATGTTTTGTTGTGTTTAAGTAGTAGGTGGCAATTATGTAAATAATTGGTAGATTGTGAATTATCAAGTCGAAAAGTTAGTGTGGTACATCATTAAATTTCTACTATCATCTTTAGAAGTGAAGTCGATTAATATGATGTTGTCTGTTGTAGTATCTTGAAGATTTGTGGCTAAGAATTTAGCGATACATGTGTAGAACTCATGCATTTATCAAAGAATATGAAAAACAATTGTTTTGATTATTGTAGTTGTTTAATTTTCCCAACTTGTTGGATAGATTGGATTGATTGATCTTAAGTAATTAATCTGACCATTCGGGATGGTCAAGTAAGGAGGTGTTGGAATATTGCCTTAATAAGATTAACCTTTAATATGTTCTCTCTTTACATACTTGATGAGCATGTACAACTGTTAAAGTTATGCAACTTTTACCACGCTAAATTGTTGAAATATGTATAAAGAAATGGATGAAGGTTGATGTATTGACTTGTGGAATCTGGTCTTATAAAGCTGGTATTGTTGATGTTTAAAGTTATTTTATTTTAATATCTTAACATAAGGTGGAGTATTGAATCTGTGCTCTTTATTTGTCTTTGAGATTGCAAATTAGAGATAGGATCATTAATGCTATGCTGATGAAAAATTAATAATCAATTATTGACAGCAATGGCTAGAGTGTAATTACTTTTTGCTAAACTAGAGTTGAGCATCAGTACGAGATAAATGTATGAAATCTAATAAGAGATTCATACTAGCATGTTTTGTGAGGTTGTTATGTTCTAATATCACTTGTTAAAGAGTTTGTTTTAATATGATGGCTTATGCACTAGGTTTAACTAGATTAAGTAGTTGGAATCTTATTTGGATAATAAGAACATGATGAAGTGATTTATGGTGTTCCTTATGGAAAAAATATGAAGGAGTGGGATGATATGCTGATTTTTTTTTGCAAAGAATGTTTTATCTTGTTGTGAATTCAATCGATAGCATGTAGTTGTGATTATGGTGTTGAATGTTTTAAAAATAAAGGAATTTGTTAATTCCATAATACTAATTGAAATGAAGGGTGTGAGATTTACGGTTTGAAATCTTTTTGTACCTTATGACTTGTGTGATAGCCGAGGTTGCTTTGAGTAAAGCGACATGTTGAATGATCTTTTTGGTTTTTCATCTGAATCTCGTGTTGTGGTCTTCAAGCATCCTTTGTTGGAATTGGCGGGATGCTGTTATAAAAGAAAAATTGCTTCTTATTGAAAGGAAAAGTTGTACTATAAGTATTTGAGGTCTGATTGATCTTATCTTGTGTTTTTCCAACCTCTTTGCTATTTGTTAATCTTTTGGTCTTTTGGCTATTGAGATGACAACCATTTTTCGTATGTTGAAATTTATTTCTTCTTACCTCTTCTTCTAAGAACATGGTAATTGTTGTGGGATCACGAAGCCTTTTGTTGAGTGATGACGACTTATTAGTGGTAGTCTAGTGATGTTTTTGTGGGAGCCTTAAATATCTCGATGTTTAAGATACAATGGATAATATATTATTTCCATGGAATAATCCTTGAGAAGGATATGTTTTAAATAGAATGTTTATCTTGGAGCCAAGCGATTCATTGATGTTAAGAAATGAGTGTTTGTTAATTGGGAAATTATTGTTATGTCAAGTAGTGCGATGCTCTCTTGATTCTTGTTTATGCTGTGTGTTTATGGCAGAGACCATTTGCAAATTTAGTTGACTTATGTTGAGGCGTAGTCTTTTCCAGTTAGAAAAAAAAATTGATTGTTTTGATCTGTCGAGTGATTTTTTCACTCTTAGCTTACGTGGTGTGGTTCTCCAATTGTCTACTTGATGAGTAGAAATATTTTGTGGTGAATCCTTTGTTTTGGATCGTGGTCCTTTGAAGGAAAGCTGGTTGCTAGTGTGATGCTTGAGAGTTCTTTACTCTTCTATTGTTGGGTTATATTTGTATAATATATCGTTGTGCTTCTAGTAGAATTATGTGAGTGGAATTGGTGATCAAATTCTTGAGAATGGGTATAGTGTGTTATCCTGAGTATATCTAATAAGAGGAAAGTGTTTTAAGAAAGAGGATGGTTTTAGAAAGTGGTCTTAATAGTTATTATGGAAATTTTGCCAAAATGGCAGGACTGTTGGTTGCTCGGGGCGACAAAAGAGTTATGCGGATGTTGGCGCGAGAGTTGGTGTTTGCGGTGGGTAGCCTTGTGCTCCTTGGTGTCTCCAACCAAGGGTATTGTTCGTTTGGTACCACCGGAAGCTTAGCCCGCGGTACCTCGGTCCTTTTCCAGTGTTTGCTCGGGTGGGTAGTTTGGCTTATCGTTTGGAGTGCCAAACTCATTGAGTGGTGTGCACAATGTTTTCCTTGTGTCTATGCTGAGGAAATACTTGCGGGATCCAGAACACAAGATTGACCTGGAACAGGTCACAGTGGAGCAGGATCTCACTGTGGAGAGTCGGCCAGTTCGTATCTTGGATACGTCGGAGCGGGTCTTGAGGAATAAGACCATCAAGTATGTGAAGGTCCTTTGGACGAATCAGTATGAGAGAGAGGCTACGTGGGAGCTGGAGGATCTTTTATAAAGAAGTACCCGAGCTCTTCGAGGCTGGTGAGTACTCCTAGTTTGGGTTGCTTTTTGCTTGTTGTTCTTTTCTTTGTGGTCTGTAGAGTAGGATTCGAGGGCGAATCCTTTTAAGGTGGGAAGAATGTAATACCCCAAATTTGCTTAAGTTGGAAGAACAGAATTCGGGGAGGAGATGTAATACTCCTGAGTAATATTAGAGAGAGAATAATTATTTTTTTGAGAGAGGACCAATTAGAATAGTGATTCATCGAAGTTTGGAGGATTTTTCTCGCAATGCAGACAACCTGGGCTCGGCTAGAGGCCCATGGGGCCTTTGGTGGCGGCCATAGGGGCGCCACTCTCCCTTCCTAACCCTAGCCGCCCCCTCCTCTCCCCTCCAAGACTCCACCCCTGTAACACCCTAGCTATTCGGAAGCCAAGATGTCACCTAAAACATCTAACATACATCCATAATGCGGAAGAATGGGAAAAGTATATCAACTAATAGCAGCACTAAAATAAACAGGACAAGGTGAAGGTATCCTTCCTTCACCATCTAATCTATTTATTTCAGTTCATTGATAATGAGAGTTCACATGCAGTAATAATTCAACATCAATGTGGAGAAGGTATCCTTCCTTCACCAATTATAAATTTATTATTACAGTTCATCATTTACGAATGTGAGATAGAACTAAATTTAATCTTGAACATGGATTGGATGATGTGATCAAGTAGTGCGTGTCTACTCCCTCCCAAGTGAGCCAACATCAGGGGTTACCTAAAATAAACAAACAACGCAAGAGTGAGTCCACGACTCAGCAAGTCTGATAAAGGAGATAACCCACATATGAACAAGTCATCATCATAAGAGAATATGAGCACACATCGAATGAAAACTTAGGAATGCATGGCATGAATGAATGTACTCAAGGATGGACTGCACACATGCTTATACCGGTATAGCTAGTGACACACCCGTCGGTGTTCACTTAAGCCCGCATCTTAACAAAAATGCGGGGATCCAATTCCCGTATGAAGAACGTTTCATACGGGTGTCCAAAGTTGCCCATTCTGGAATTAATGGGTCTTACATACCCATCCCGGAATTGATGGGTCTTTCAAATCCACTCCGTGGACGGACATGACAATGTCCAACATTGCCCACATTGGAATGGTGGGACTTGAAATCCACTCTCGTGGATGAAACATGCAAAATGAATGTATAACATGGATTGAGAATATTGAAAGACATGATATCTAAACATGGATATAACACATATATCAAAACATAAACAATCCACCTTCTCATGAATTATATGGAATCACAACAAGATCATAAAAACATTCATCAATCACAATCAATAAAGGTGGCAAGGTACTTGCCTTCCGCTACACTACGGTAGTAGGTAAAGAGGATGTCCCTAAACCAAGCCTCTCTGCCTACATAAGTAAATACTCGAAATAAATACAACATATAACATAGCGCTTCCATTAACGTTCTACAACGACTTCCCGACAGTCCACAATTAACTAATTAGCTCAAATCTGAAAACAGACTACTCAGGCACAACCCAAACTGGACAGCAGAACGGTAAAAATCATATCTATTGGTCTGGGACTCGGAATGAGGTGAGACCAATTTCTATGGATTCTTAACTGACATATCTACAACTTTGTAGTTGACGAGATAACCCAATTCGGCCAAACTAAATTGCTAACTGTCGAACAAAACAGCAGAACAGAATCTGACTGAGCAAAAAGAACAGCAGAGCTAAAACGCCCATAACTTTTAAACTACAACTCCGAATTGAGTGTTCTTTAACAATCTGAAAAGGTTATGAAATTATCTACAATAACCTAGTTGTCACGACATTCATATTTTGCCTTTAACAAAAAGTGGCACACGGGTCAAAACTAAAGATAGAAACTGACATACAATCTGGACAGACTGACCTACAATCTGGACAGTCACAAAGAAAAGTGCATAACTTTTGATCTATAGATCCAAATGAGGTGTTCTTTATCAATCCTGAAAGCTAGTGATATCACCTTCAAAATTTGTTAGGGGCAAGACCTCTGAATCACCCTCTAACTAGGCCATAAATCAACCTATATAGAGACTGCTAATTCTCGTCAGGATTTTGGACAGCCGATAGTAAATCTATCATAACTTTTGACTCGAAAGTCGGAATGAGGTGATCTTGGCGGCCAACGAAAGCTAAGAACAAGACCTACAAAACTCCAGGAGATGATCATCTCAGATTCGGCCTCTAAAACCACGAAACAGACCCCGCAACATTCTGGACAGAATTGAATCTACTAAAAAAAACAGACTTGATCCAAACAACTAATCATATTTGCATCTAACAAACATCAAACCGTGAAGCTAGCTCTTTGTTACCCTTGTAGATCCGTGGGAAGATGAAGAACAGCCCACCATCACAAACTCTCTCAATCTCCTCCTTTCTCCCCTCTTTTCCCCTCTTCTTCTTCCTTGAACGTTGCAACCCGGGCTCATCCTCCTTGTTGTTTCGGGTGGCAGCAGCAAGGGAGGAGAAGATGGCTGCCCAGAGGAGGAGGGGGTGGAGGTGGAGGCGCAAGGGGAGGGGATGGGGGTGGAGGCGCATGGGGGAAGGGGAGGGATGCTTGTGGCGGCCACCAGGGGGAGAAGGGGAAGGGATGGGGCTGCCCTAGGGTTAGGGGGAGGTGTGGGGCGCATGGGCTTGGGCCTGGTGCGCCTCCCCCCTCTTGGGCCACTCATGACCGGCCACCAGGCTGGATTAGCCTGGCCCGAAACCCTAGGTTCTGAATTTTTCTCCCGAAAATCTTGAATTTTCCATTAATTCTCTCTCCCGAATAACTATCTCTCTAAAAGATAATCGGGGTATTACATTCTACCCCCCTTAACAGAATTCGACCTCGAATTCTAATCGTCGAAAAGAACACAAGGACATAATACCACGGAATTGAAGACAATGAATTAACACGTACCAGGAACAAATAAATCTGGGTGCTGCTCACGCATGCTAAAAAACCAACTCCCATGTGGCCTTTCTCTCAAGAAGAGGAGACCACCCGCTAAGACGTAAAACGACGTCTGTTTTAACACTCAACCCGAAAGTTCCAGGTACGCTCGTTGGAACGGAAACGAAGGTAAGATCTTACTCGAAGGTCAACGTTGTTAACGACAAACAAACTCCGGAACTCTCAGGTACTCACTCCACACCAAAAGAAACCAAAAGTGAGTACAACGCGTAGGAATCCGAGACGGTCTTAGCGAAACGACAGCTATCGAAAACAACCCAATGAACCTGGGGTTAACCTTCCCCTTGAAGTCGAACCACACAACATGCACATAGAGCACGGAACTCTTGTTCCACCTCTCCAATGAACTCTTCACCGAACAAGGATCACCCTCTTTTAACCGGAAACATACAATCGAATTCCTTTTAAACAAACTCTTTTACCGACAAAACACATCTAAATAAGAAAGATTCACATCACAACTATACGTTACCAACTGAGTACTGAAGAGTAAAATCCAGAAATCAGAATTTCATCAAGAAAACCTTTCCACTTTCCAAGTGGCAAATTGCGAATAAACGTCACGAAAGCCAAAGGGGAAAAACACTTGAATGCCCAAATCAAAAACTTCCTTTATTCTTCCTGAACCGATAAGAACCACACATACCAAAATCGAGTCAAACTCAACTTACGAAAGACATTGGTCAACAGCACCAAGCTCATGCGAGAATAAAGAAAACGCTTCACTAATCAAGAAGACATCTTTTTCCTTAGTTTCACTTTTTGGAATAAAATATCTCTCAACCTGGGAATTCGAATTCATCGCATACCACACGGTCTCAAACCTCTTATTTTAACATAATCAAATTTAGGCTTAAACTGAAATACAATATCTACACCTTTGTAGAGAGCCTCTATTGATTCCACTGAACACTCTAGATAACTCCTTCAACTGATGACATTAATTTGTTAGGAGACACCAAAACACCTCAAAACCCATGCAGTCTCATCACCCCCAACTTTCAAGAATAACACATCAGAATCCTCAACACACCCGCTCATGCACCGCATCAGAAGGGTTCTATCGACAATCATTCCATTGCTCAAAATACTCAGTTTTCTATCTCCTCTACACCCAAATCTTTGGGCGACCAAAAGTCTAGCATGAAAATGGAAAGCCCAAATTTAACCTCCGAGACCTCTACAACGAATTCCTCTTAACAAATAGTGAAATCATCGGATTAAATCTCTAAGATCCCCACAATTCCGACATACTCACTCCTTGACATCATCAGGAATCACTCATACAACATCACGATTATACCATAGGTCCTACTTAGTCGAACAATATACAATTTTACTTCGAAACCATACATTCCATCCAATCAACTTCCTCCAAGAGGTTCAGTCAAAACCAACTCATCTTCTATTACTCCTCCAATAGCTGGATAGTAAAATCTCACCCCTACAATCACTTAACCACCACCAAACAAATAACAACTTACGAGTTGTAAAACTTACAGCACAAAACGGTTGATCCTTTCTCAAAAGAAAGAGGCGAACAAGAACAAATTTCACCACACAGAAAATGTTGCTCGCTCACAAGTGAGCACGAAACCAAAAGAAATAATCTGTAATGAAGATCCGGGAAAGCGAAAGTTGAGTTCACAAATGGAGGGCACGCATCCTCGAAAAGGGAATAGCAAATAACCACCATTAAGAGAAATAGCATTGCGATTGAAACTCGACAACTCTTGAGTGAAAAGAGCAAAAGTTTATGAACAATTCGAATAACTACAAGTTACAAAACTTGACTCAAATTCTCAAATATTCCTACCATGGTCTTTCCTTTAACACCGAAATTAATTCTTTGACTAACATCGCTTTGCCACAACGCATAAGATAAGATCTTTAGTCCAAACCACAAGGACTAATTAAGAACCAATGAAATTCTTCAATACGTCATATTTGTTCGAACCGTTCAACTACACAAGAAACATGAGATCCAAATAATCTCAATCACCAAACTCAAACTTTTCCAATTACGGGATTTCATGAAAAGCAAGCGATTAATCTCCTTTAAGGAAACCAACATAATTTTCTTTAATTGCAGCTTCACGTTGCCAACTCAACCAGAATCCGCTAAGATTCAATCACATGAATCTCTTAAGAAGCAACAAGACAATTCAATACCTCAATTTATTTAAAATAATTTCAGCTACGGATGATTCAATAGCTCAAAGAAAATATCACAAAGCTAAACTTGAAATATTCTCATCGAACGATATCACCAAAGGCGATCAAATTACTTTGGGTATTAACATCAATTTCACAACAACAATTAGAAAACACTTGAAAGACCCACGTGAAAAGAATGGGTTGATTCTTTCTCAAAAGAAGAGACAAATGGAAACGACTTTCACCAACTAGAAAACTCATCTACCACTGCTGACCGAACACGTGACCAAGGAAGAAACCAATTAAGCAATGAACTTATAGAACATAAGTGAAGTCCACGATTGAAAGCATAAGCCTCACAAGAAGAGAATATCGAATCTTAACAGATAAGAACAAATAAGTATTCAAGATCAAGCACTTGCATCATCAAGAACCATTATAACTTTGCAACATAACGCTACTCGATAAACTTCATTTACCACATAAAAACTCAACCTCAAAAGATCATGTACACAAAACTTGAAATTTGATCATTTAGAGAATATCACCATAGGTGATCAAATTACTACGAGAATTAACCTCATTCTCACATTTTGACGAGTTAATAACATCGACAACATACACTAGTACTGAGAATCATCAAACTTTATTACTCCATCCTAAAACTTCCCAAAGGGAATACAAACCACAAGGTTGAAACAAATTTATTATAACAAGATTATGCTAAGTAATATCAATATCACAAGGCACGATAGCAAAGACTACTTACGAAATTAATCTACTCAACTATTGGTGTTGCTTAGCACCTTCTTGAGCTCATTAACAATCGATGATGGTATTAATCATGTGTGTACATACAAGACTAATTCCATTTGCAATCACATAACTATATGTAAACATAGATTCACATTTCACCTTTGTTCGTAAATCATTTCAAAACATGATTAAAGATTCACTAACATAATTTTCTATAAACAAGGTTTCACGAATCGATACACAGCACCCATCCGTACTTTATACAAGTTTCAACAATTTTAGCATACCAGAAATAGATAAATCTAGCTCTTATGTAAGATCTATAGGTTCGAATGGATATGGACATCTTCATTTAACCTACACCATGTATCAAATACAAGGACATTTCAAATTAATCAATTTCACTTTCATGGATGGTAGTTAAGAATAATTGATTTGCACCATGCTAATAACCCAACTTGGTAACTCATATCGTAACAATTTATTCGTTTAGTTATAACTCCTCATTTTAAGCATGGCAAGACATCACAAAGGATTCTAACACCTTACTACAAAGAAAAGAGAGACTTCAAACCTCAACGCTCAAGTAATCCAAAGAAACGATAAAGCCAAAGCTTTCACATGCAAACGAACTTACAATGGAAAACTCTCACTAACCAAGCTGTCAAACAAGTAAATGAGTCATTCTTTTTCAATGAGAAAGAAGGAGCAACCATGAAAATATCAATCTTGCCAATTGACAACGACCACAAGTGGTAAAAGCAACTCAACAAGTTGAAAAGCAATATTTGTTTCAGAGAACCAAGAGGATCTATTGAAAACCATAATCTATCATGAACCACAAACCCGGAGAAATTCATCAACCACCACAGACAAGAATTGGCAAATTCAGAAATCAAGAAAGAGAATAACTTTCTAAAGCAACTCACGCTAACACCAAACTATGGTACTCTGGTAACTACTCCTCTAACCACGTCATCGCGAACGATGGTGTAACTCCGTGAATCCTGAGTAACAACCACGACCTCCACTTCGATCATTCGTTTACAACACGCTTCACCAAAATACTCAATTATGAATATACAGGATCATCTCATGACAATCATAGAATTAGTTCATAGATATTGAATATCATAGCAGATCATATATTACCAACAAGGTTGATAGTACGAAGCAATTCAACAATTGCTCAACAAAATGAAACATAATAATGATATTGCGAAAGCAATGTAATTTTCCAACCCCACCTCACTGGTACGGTGTGTCATTTTAATAACTTAATTACCACGGACCTAAAGCCCGCTCGATACCAATCAGTAACACCTAGCTATTCGGAAGCCAAGATGTCACCTAAAACATCTAACATACATCCATAATGCGGAAGAATGGGAAAAGTATATCAACTAATAGCAGCACTAAAATAAACAGGACAAGGTGAAGGTATCCTTCCTTCACCATCTAATCTATTTATTTCAGTTCATTGATAATGAGAGTTCACATGCAGTAATAATTCAACATCAATGTGGAGAAGGTATCCTTCCTTCACCAATTATAAATTTATTATTACAATTCATCATTTACGAATGTGAGATAGAACTAAATTTAATCTTGAACATGGATTGGATGATGTGATCAAGTAGTGCGTGTCTACTCCCTCCCAAGTGAGCCAACATCAGGGGTTACCTAAAATAAACAAACAACGCAAGAGTGAGTCCACGACTCAGCAAGTACAGTAAAAGGGAGATAACCCACATATGAACAAGTCATCATCATAAGAGAATATGAGCACACATCGAATGAAAACTTAGGAATGCATGGCATGAATGAATGTACTCAAGGATGGACTGCACACATGCTTATACCGGTATAGCTAGTGACACACCCGTCGGTGTTCACTTAAGCCCGCATCTTAACAAAAATGCGGGGATCCAATTCCCGTATGAAGAACGTTTCATACGGGTGTCCAAAGTTGCCCATTCTGGAATTAATGGGTCTTACATACCCATCCTGGAATTGATGGGTCTTTCAAATCCACTCCCGTGGACGGGACATGACAATGTCCAACATTGCCCACATTGGAATGGTGGGACTTGAAATCCACTCTCGTGGATGAAACATGCAAAATGAATGTATAACATGGATTGAGAATATTGAAAGACATGATATCTAAACATGGATATAACACATATATCAAAACATAAACAATCCACCTTCTCATGAATTATATGGAATCACAACAAGATCATAAAAACATTCATCAATCACAATCAATAAAGGTGGCAAGGTACTTGCCTTCCATGAACACTACGGTAGTAGGTAAAGAGGATGTCCCTAAACCGAAGCCTCTCTGCCTACATAAGTAAATACTGAAATAAATACAACATATAACATAGCGCTTCCATTAACGTTCTACAACGACTTCCCGACAGTCCACAATTAACTAATTAGCTCAAATCTGAAAACAGACTACTCAGGCACAACCCGAAACTGGACAGCAGAACGGTAAAATCATATCTATTGGTCTGGGACTCGGAATGAGGTGAGACCAATTTCTATGGATTCTTAACTGACATATCTACAACTTTGTAGTTGACGAGATAACCCAATTCGGCCAAACTAAATTGCTAACTGTCGAACAAAACAGCAGAACAGAATCTGACTGAGCAAAAGAACAGCAGAGCTAAAACGCCCATAACTTTTAAACTACAACCCGAATTGAGTGTTCTTTAACAATCTGAAAAGGTTATGAAATTATCTACAATAACCTAGTTGTCACGACATTCATATTTTGCCTTTAACAAAAAGTGGCACACGGGTCAAAACTAAAGATAGAAACTGACATACAATCTGGACAGACTGACCTACAATCTGGACAGTCACAAAGAAAAGTGCATAACTTTTGATCTATAGATCCAAATGAGGTGTTCTTTATCAATCCTGAAAGCTAGTGATATCACCTTCAAAATTTGTTAGGGGCAAGACCTCTGAATCACCCTCTAACTAGGCCATAAATCAACCTATATAGAGACTGCTAATTCTCGTCAGGATTTTGGACAGCCGATAGTAAATCTATCATAACTTTTGACTCGAAAGTCGGAATGAGGTGATCTTGGCGGCCAACGAAAGCTAAGAACAAGACCTACAAAACTCCAGGAGATGATCATATCAGATTCGGCCTCTAAAACCACGAAACAGACCCCGCAACATTCTGGACAGAATTGAATCTACTAAAAAAACAGACTTGATCCAAACAACTAATCATATTTGCATCTAACAAACATCAAACCGTGAAGCTAGCTCTTTGTTACCCTTGTAGATCCGTGGGAAGATGAAGAACAGCCCACCATCACAAACTCTCTCAATCTCCTCCTTTCTCCCCTCTTTTCCCCTCTTCTTCTTCCTTGAACGTTGCAACCCGGGCTCATCCTCCTTGTTGTTTCGGGTGGCAGCAGCAAGGGAGGAGAAGATGGCTGCCCAGAGGAGGAGGGGGTGGAGGTGGAGGCGCAAGGGGAGGGGATGGGGTGGGGCGCATGGGGAAGGGGAGGGATGCTTGTGGCCACGTGGGGAGAAGGGAAGGGATGGGGCTGCCCTAGGGTTAGGGGGAGGTGTGGGGCGCATGGGCTTGGGCCTGGTGCGCCTCCCCCCTCTTGGGCCACTCATGACCAGCCACCAGGCTGGATTAGCCTGGCCCGAAACCCTAGGTTCTGAATTTTTCTCCCGAAAATCTTGAATTTTCCATTAATTCTCTCTCCCGAATAACTATCTCT
Source organism: Ampelocalamus luodianensis (assembly GCA_036346255.1). Classification (NCBI taxonomy): domain Eukaryota; kingdom Viridiplantae; phylum Streptophyta; class Magnoliopsida; order Poales; family Poaceae; genus Ampelocalamus; species Ampelocalamus luodianensis. The sequence goes on along the minus strand of CM070621.1, from coordinate 62,886,121 downwards.
CTAAAAGATAATCGGGGTATTACAACCCCCTTGCGCCTCCACCCCATCCACCTCCTGTCCAGCACCTCCCCTTGCTGTCCATCCCCCTCCACGGATGATTTCCCCTCCATTGATGCCGGTCGAAGGAAGGAGGAAGAAGCCCGGGTGCTGCTGGCCATGGTGGAAGAGAAGAAGAAGAAGAAGAGGAAGGGTCCTCGTGGATTTGATCTGCATCTTCATGGGCTCTACAAGGGTAACGAGATGCCTTCCCCGCTGTTTGATCCGTAGTAGATGCGAAACCGATTAGAATTGTTGGATAATTGTTGGGCTGCAGAAGATGCAATTCTGTCCAGTACCTTGCGTGGGTTTTTTCGTGTATTTAGAGGCTGAATTTTAAGATTCCATCTCCTAGAGTTATGTGGGATCTGTCGTTATCTTTCAGTGGCCGCAAAGATCACTCGATTCCGAGGTCTGAGTCAAAAGTTATGATCATTTTACTATCTGCTGCCAGAAATCTGACGAGAATAATCTGTCTGGTTATTTCCTAAAATATGAAATGGATATTGGTAGAATCTGAAAGTTCACCCAACTAGGTTATTGTAGGTAATTCGATAAGCTTTTCAGATTGATAAAGAACGATCAATTCGAGTTACCTATTAAAAGTTATGGTCATTTTAGTTTTGCTGTTCAATTGTGTAGGCAGGTTCTGTACTGAAAGTTCAGACAATGGTTAGCCTAATATGTTGGCCGAATTGGTTTATCGTGTCAACTAGAGTATTGTAGATTATTCAGTTAAGAATCTACAAAAATTGGGTTTACCTCTTTTGACTTCCAGTTCATGAGTTATGTCATTTACCGTGCTGCTGTCCAGAATCAGTAAATGGCAGGAAACATTGTTTTTCGGTTTCAGCTTTATAAACTCGTTTTGAGTCGTCAAGTAGCGATGTAGAATGCCGATTAGTAGCGCTGGGAATATTATGTCCTTATTGAAGTTATTTTACTTGTTTAGGAGGTGAAGCCTCAGGTTTAGGAGTATCATCTTTGCCGCTAACGCGTCGCATCGTGGAAGGCAAGTAAATGTAGCGGTTGTGCTACGGTTTAACTCGTGGTTCTTACTACTTGCACTATGTATGATTGACGTAATGTTGAACGATATGCCATGGTTACATGTTTTCTAAGTATGAATGTGGTAGCAAGATATTAATCAATTGCTATGTTTGGATGAGTTTGGGTAGTATCGTGGTAATTTGCTTAATGAGCCAAATGCGAATATGAAAATAAACTCAAGGTGGACATATTGATAATTCCTTGTGGTTTTATTCATGATGATCTTGTTGTGGTCTATGTGGTAGAGTTCCCTTTAGATCGATTGATTTTGATCTTGGTGAATCGAGTGTGGGTTATGTGGTAATGGTCTTATGACACAATGGTATGGTGCTTAATGAGACACATGTGGATTATGAGAAATATTCATGATGAGTATGTTGTTGACCTTCGTGGTTAAATTCTTGTGGTTTATGATTATCATATCATTCATGACATATCATGACATTTGCATTGTGGATGTCGCGCTTTAGCCGCGATCAGACTGGTACAACATCGTGCATTGCCGTAGCACGATGCATACCTTTACCTTGTTGGGTAAAGGTGCAGTGGAGCATAGCATACATATGCATTGCATTGTGGAAAGATCATTTGCATACTCATGCAAGATATTGAGGTGAAGTTATTTTGCAAACAAACGCAACTTCATAGTTGCAATGTGGAAATTGACTCATGAGAGTCTCTTGTGGTACGTGTAATGTGGTTGTGGTTGTGGAATAGGGTTCATCCCTTGTGGTATGGTAGAGGTTGTGATTGTGGCATGAGATTCTTCTCTCTTGTGGTAATTGTTGATAGCGATTGTGGATGCGAGAAATAGTAAAGTTATGAGGTAAAACATGTTAATACCTTATTGTCATTGGTAGTGGTAGTGGTGATTAATATGAAGCAGTTGATCAAGATTCAATTGTTAATTTTTACTATCATTGGTAGTAATTATGGTTGAGGCTATAATTATGATCATTATGGGATTGGATATTGATGCTTAATATCTCTGTAGTTTAATTAGCTTGTAAATGAATGTGGATTCACATTATGGATGTGGACATATGGATATTTTAATGATGTTGTGTATTTGTTTGTAGACTGAATAGCTCATTAAGCAGTTTGCTTGCTTGAGATTTTTATCTCACTCTTGTTGTTTCTTCCCCTTTCGTGTGATTGTTGAGCATTCATGGATGGGTAGAGCGGCACCACAAGAATGCACTTGGTTCATCAACTCATGTAGTAATAAAGTCAATGAAATTCTAGCCAAACGCTTAAATATTTGTGGATGATTATGTTATTTAATAAGGATGGACTTGTGAACCATTTTTTGATTAATCTGATAGAGGTAGTTTAATTAATGAACTTGTTACCGTTATCTTTGTTCCCTTAGTTGTTTATGCTTCCGCTTAATACTTCTTGTTTAGAGATGTTGCGAAATAAGTTATAATTGAAATTATTGGCTAGTCAGAGTGGTTTAGTAGCATTCCAGGGTATTGTGGGTCCTGGGGTGTTACATGATCGTTGGATCTTGATCCAACGTATATCGTTGAAAGTGGAGCCCGCGATCCTTGGGATTTCAATTAGATCTCGATCATCCGATCTAGATCGTATGCGGTCCATATTAATCGTACCGATTCAAATCATTTAACCTCTCTATTTATCGCACCACCCATTTCCAATCGGACGGTTGGTGTTCTTTTCGCATTTTAGGAGACGCACATGCATGTGGATCGCCAATGGGACCCACATGTCATATTTTGCCTCTCTTCTTCCTTATCTCTCACGCGTAGCCATTTTTGTGAGCGGGGAGAGGATTTATCCAAAGATTATACTGCGATTTTTGAGATGTTTAGCTAAATGGACACCTCATCAACTCTAGATCTTTCCTTCTTGCTCAGAGCTCAACACCCATATATAAACCCTAGTTTTCCTTGCTGTTGCCATTGTTGACCGAAGAAGCTCATCCTTTTCTTGCTGACCAGTGGAGTTTCTTGCTCTTGTTCCTTTTACTTATCCATCCTAAACTCTGGTTACACTTTGCAATAAAGATTGATTATCTTTTGTAGGTTAAATCAGAGTTTAACCCTCTGTTGATCAGCATCGGGTTTTCAAAACCCTTGGCATATCTCTTCTCCTGGTAAGCTAAAACCCTAGTTTCGACATCTTGAGCATCTTAAGGACCTTAGAAGCTGCTGTGAACCATTCTTTTAAGCATCAGTAGCTTGATCTTGCTTCAAACTGAAAAGTTGATATTATGCCTTTCGGTTTTCATGTCATTTTCAAGACCTAGGGTTCTTCTGTCAACTTACCATCCTATTTAGGTTTTGACTAAACCCTAGCAGCATGACAAGTTAATCTTTTCATTCTTGTCATCATCTATTTTGACCTCTAGCTGAGAATTGTCCCTGTTTCTTTTTGTCGGTTTAGCCGACAAAAATGATCTCCTTCCTAGTCGATGTGATCTAACTGGCTAGGGTTAGACTAAGGTTAGTTTGGGGTGTTAATTACCCTAAAGGATCATGCTAAGATTCATTCATGGACCTTTGCATGATCTATACTTTTTTTTCCAAAAATTGCAATCTGTCCTGTTTTCAGCTCTTTTACAATCTGAAAACTGGACTTTTGCACTAAAACCTAATTCCTGTCTTTTGAAAACAGTGAGCTATATAATGAATTATTATCATTATTATGGGTAGTTATGGCTTAAGCATACTGTAATCATGCATTTCTAGATTGATCATGCATTTTCTTCCATTTTGGACTTATTGTCAGCTTTGGTATTTATTGGATCTTATTGTTTCTTTTAGAATCTGGTTCTGTTGAAGCAATTGAATCTTTTTCTGAGCAACCAGAACCTGCAACAGAAGTCTATTATTACCAAGGCAAGCATCCTCTTTGCACCATATTGAACCCAAATTTTGTACAATAGCTTTTACAAATCCAGTGATATCTGTGCATGCTATTTTTCTGAAAATACAAAATGTGACTAGTAATAGCTAGTTATAACCTGACATGGTGGATTACCTTAATTATGACCATACACTCAACTCTAGTGTTGTAACACCCCAGGACCAACATTACCCTGGGATATTACTTAACCACTCTACAGCTAGCCAATAATTTCATAAGAATATAAAATTTCGGCAGCAACTCTAGGCAAGAAACAATAAGCGGAAGCATAAACCACTAAGGGAATAAAGATAACAGTAACAAGTTCAATAATTAAACAACCTCTAGCAGTTCAGTCCAAGTGTAGTCCACAAATGCATCAATAAATAATTCAACAGATCACTCGTGAATAGCTAGTCAATAGGCTAAATTCCTCTCAACTTTATTACAGCATGAAACTATGAATTGAGTGCATTATTGTAGTGCCGCTCTACCCATCCCAAGAATGCTTAAGAATCACCTGAAAGGGGGAAAGAAACAACAAGAATGAGATAAAATCTCAGCAAGTAAGTTGCATAACAGGTTAATCAATTGACAAGCAAGCTACAACACCGGTTATAATATTGCATGACCACAACCACGATCCACTATCTCATTCAATAAACCACATGGACTAGCATGAGTCCTGCCTCATAAGAATTCAACCATTGACAAAAGAATGCAGGTTCTCCATCCACAATGCTTAATGCAAATGCATGCCATGCTCCACTGCACTCTTACCCATCAAGGTAAGAGTGTGCATCGTACTACGGCAATGTACGATCTCAGGCTGTACCGGTTCGGTCGCGGCCATAAGCGGCGACATCCACAATGCAATGTAATGGTATGTTATGAATGATATGATAATTATACACCACATGTGTGACATCTCATAAGGGCACCAACAAGATTAACTTGTACAACTACTACATAATCATTATGGAAGAAATACATCCATGATCCACATTCGGCACATAAAACAACCCTTTCATGCCTACACACACGATAACCAATGTAAATCATTAAAATAATAAATACTGTCATCATCTCAAATGTAAGTCAACCAACCATGGCATAACACTTCAAAATACGAAAATCATATGGATTGCAAGTAGTAAGAACAACCAATTACTCAGAGTAACATCGCTACAATTACTTGCCTTCCACGATGTGACGCGTTAGCCGGCCAAGGCGATACTCCTAAACCCGAGGCTTCACCTCCTAAACAAGTAAAAATAAATTCAATAAGGTCATAATACACCCAGCGCTACTAATCGGCATTCTACAATGCTTACTTGACGACTCAAAACGAGTTTACAAAGATGAAACCGAAAGACAACATTTCCTGCCGTAAACTGATTCTGGACAGCAGCACGGTAAAGGACATAACTCAAGATCTGGAAGTCAAAAGGGTAAATCCAATTTCTGTATATTCTTAACTGAATAATCTACAATACTCTAGTTGACACAATAAACCAATTCGGCCAAAATAATAGGCTACCCATTGTCTGAACATTCAGTACAGAAACTGTCTACACAAACGAACAGCAAAACTAAAATGGCCATAACTTTTAACAGGTAACCTGAATTGATCGTTCTTTATCAATCTGAAAAGGCTATCGAATTACCTACAATAACCTAGAAGGGTGAACTTTCAGATTCTACCAAATTCCTTTCATATTTTAGAAATAACCAGACAGATTATTCTCGTCAGATTTCTGGCAGCAGATACTAAATCGACCATAACTTTTGACTCAGACCTCGAATCGAGTGATCTTCGCGGCCACTGAAAGCTAACGAAATAACCCACATATCTCTAGGAGATGGAAACTTAAAATTCAGACTCTAAATACACGAAAATACTCACGCAAGGTTCTGGACAGAACTGCATCTTCTGCAGCCCAACAATTAACCGACAATTCTAATCAAATTCGCATCTACTAAGGATCAAACAGCGGGAAAACATCTCGTTACCCTTGTAGAACCACTAGAAATCGCTGAACCAAACCCCACGCAAATCTTCTTCTCCTTCTTCTCCTTCTTCTCCTTCTTCTCCTTCTTTTCTTCCTCTCCTTCTTCCTTCTTGCGCAATGGACAGCACCTTGGATGAGGAGGTGCAGGGGCAGCACCTTGGGAGAGGGAGGTGCAAGGGGAAAGAGGATTCGGCCAAAGAGGAGGAAGGGAGTAGGGGCGGCTGCCAAGTGGGAGGAGGAAAGGGGAGAGGGGAGGGGGGCGGCTAGGGTTTGGGGAGGTGGCCTCCCCTTGGCCGGCCACTAGATGGGCCAAGGCCCAGCCCCAAAGGTAGCGGAAAAGCGAAAAGCCCCTCTCGACGCTGGATTTGTGAAAACTAAAAAAAAACTTCCCGATTAAATTATTCTCTCCGATTAATTTTAATTAATCCGTTTCTTGACTTCTCACACTTCGAATATTACATTCTTCCCACCTTAAAAGGATTCGCCTCGAATCCATTCTCTACACCACAAAGAACAGACTACAAGCGAACAAAGAACCCAAACTAGGTGTACTCACCACCTCAAGAACTCGGGTACTTCTTTCGCAAAAGATCCTCCAATTCCCACGTAGCCTCTCTCTCGATCGATTCGTCCAAAGGACCTTCACATACTTGATGGTCTTATTCCTCAAGACCCGCTCCGATGTATCCAAGATACGAATCGCCGACTCTCCACAAGTGAGATCTCGCTCCACCGTGACTGCTCGAGTCAATTTTATGTTCGATCCCGCAGTATTTCTCAAAGATAGACACATGAAAAACATTGTGCACACCACTCAAAGAGTCTCGCAGCTCCAAACGATAAGCCACACTACCCACCCGAGCAACCACTGGAAAAGGACCGATGTACCGCGGGCTAAGCTTCCCGGTGGTACCAAAACGAACAACACCCTTGGTTGGAGACACGAAGGAGCACAAGGCTACCCACCGCAAACTCCAACTCTCGCGCGAACATCCGCATAACTCTTTTGTCGGTGTGAGCCAATGAGTTCTCGACGAACCTCTCGCACTTTCTCCACGGTCCGAACAAGATCCGACCAAGCAACGACCTCTCGCCCACCGCATCCCAAAGAAGAGGGGAAACACACCTCCGACCATACAAAGCCTCGAAAGGAGGCATCTTGATACTTGCCTCGATAACTATTGTTATAGCGAACTCGCCAAAGCCGGATAATCCTCCCAACTACCCTTCCAAGATAGCACGCAAACTAAGCATGTCCTCGAGTTTGAATGGTCCTCTCGATGACCATCCGTCCGAGGGTGAAAAGTCAGATTGAGGGAAACTGTCGTGCCCAACGCAGACTCAAGACTCGCGTAACTTAGAGACGAACTTGGCATCTCGGTCGAAACAATGGACTTGGGTACACCGTGCGTCTCACCACCTCTCGGATGTACAACGGGCTAGGTCCTGCGCCAGTGTTGGTCGCTTTTATCGGTATGAAGTGTGCGGACTTGTAAGCCTGTCCACCACGACCCATATTGCATCTCGCCCTCGGGCGGCAGCGGCAACCCAACCACAAAGTCCATAGTGATATGCTCCCACTTCCACTCGGTACCTCCAAGGGCCGCAATAAACCAAAGGGACGTTTGTGCTCACCTTTACTGTTGACAAAGCGCCACGAGCAGCGACATATTTAGCAATATCCACCCTCATCCGCTTCCACCAAAAGATTTGTTTAAGATCACGATACATCTTGGTCTCTCCGGATGTACCGCATATGGGGTACGGTGAGCTCACGAAGAATATCATCCTTCACCGGTGATTTCGGGTACACACACCGCCTTTGAATCGAACCGCACCGTGTTCATCCACACTAAAATCTCGGGAACGCCCCTCCGAGATCCTTTTCCGCACCTCCGAAAGGAGCCGATCGAGCTGTTGAGCTTCAAGAACGCGCTCGGGGATGGCGCATCGATGATCATTTGTGTCTTCGCTGCCAGAACCGAAGAGACAGAAAGAAATACCCATCTTCTCAAACTCGAGGCCAAGGATAACGCCACCAGGTACCTCGTCCTACTTAGGGCATCGGCCACCACATTAGCCTTACTGGGGTGATCTTGGATAGTCGGGTCATAATCCTTGATTAACTCCAACCACCTCCGCCTCAAATTTAGCTCATTGTGTGAATATATACTTAAGGCTCTTGTGATCGGTGAAGATATCGCCTTTGTTCCCCATACAAGTAATGCCTCCAAGACTTCAGAGCAAACACAAGCTCCGCCAACTCAAGATCATGAGTGGGATAATTCGCTCATGAGTCTTCAACTGTCTAGAAGCATAGCGATTACTCGCCCTCTTGCATCGTTACACAACCGAGTCCAATCCAGAAGCATCCGTGTACACGTGAAGCGCTTGCCACTCCGGGCAAGGATAGAATAGGTGCATTTACCGACTTGTTCTTCAAAGTCCAAACCCAGCCTCACAGCGTCCGTCCACACAAAAGGAACCCTTTTGCGTGAGTCGGGTCATTGGTTTAGCAATGCTAGAAAAATCCTGCACAAAGCGCCAGTAATACCAGGCAAGACCAAGAAACTCGGATCTCGACACGTTGGTTGGCCTCCGCCACTGAACCACCGCCGCCACATTCTTCTGGATCACTTTGTAATACCGTCTTTGTGATGGTATGACCCAAAAATCCTACTTGGATAACGAGAAGCACACTTCTTTAGCTTCGCATAGTATTTATTCTTCCGAAGAGTATCTAGGACCAGGTTAAGGTGCAACTCGTGGTCCTCCTCCGTTTTGGAATAAACCAGGATGTCGTCAATGAAGACCACCACAAAAGAATCTAGGTACTCATGGAGCATCCTGTTCATAGCTTCCATAAAGACAGCAGGAGCATTAGTCAGTCCAAAAGACATAACAACATACTCATAATGCCCATACCTTGTGCTAAATGCTGTCTTCTCTATATCTTCCTCCCTGATCCGCAGTTGATGGTAACCAGACTGCAAATCAATCTTGGAAAATAATTTGGCACCCCTCAACTGATCGAAGAGATCCTCAATGCGAGGCAGGGGATACTTATTCTTAATTGTCACCTGATTGAGCGCTCGATAATCCACACAAAGCCTCTTGGTGCCATCCTTCTTTCCCACAAACAAAACCGAGCAGCCCGTGGTGGCGTGCTCGGTCTAATGAACCCCTTAGATAAGAGTTCATCCAAGCGCTTTAGCTCCACCGCTCAAGCGGTGCCATCCGTCTGGGGACTTATAAATAGGCCGCGTACCCGGAACGAGCTCAATACTGAAGATCGACTCCCGCTCTGGTGGCAAGCCGGGGAGCTCACTGGGAAAAACATCCGGATACTTGCAGACTACCGGTATGTTCTCTAACCTCAAGGCAGCCTCGTGACCCTCCACCAAAGCCCACAACACCCACGACTTCAGATCCGCCGATTAGGAAACAATGGCACAACAACGAGAGAGTATGCGGAGCACTCCTTGGAAAACAACTTCACGCCCGCATGAGAAGCGCCAAGGTGACCGTCTTCCGAAACAAGAGATGACGGCTTGATACCGCGTGAGCCAATCCATGCCAAGGATCACATCGAAGGGCTCCGGGGATATAACCACCAAATTCGCCACGAACTCCTCATCTCTAGAACCACCACACAACCGTGGCAAACACGGGGCGGATATAAGCCCACTAGGAGAACTAACGACCACGCCCTCCCAATTAATCGCACCAAAAGCCGCCCGCTCAACAAAATTCTCCGAGACAAAGAGAAACGGCTCCAGAATCAAAAAGTACGCAGGCATCGAAAGAGTCAACTGATAAGGTACCTGTCACAACGTCTCCACGATCCCTGCCATCCGATGTCGGCATGGAGAATGCCGCAGGGACAACTGAAGAAGAAGGATCTCCACACTCTGTAGGTCGCGCGGTGTCCACCGAGGTACGGGGTCGATGGAGTAGGTCTTGAACCCGTGATCCTCGGTGGGGCGCCAAGACGATCGATGAAGGTGTTGGAGGGCGGCGCGTAACGCGTGCGAGGACCGCAGTAGGGATGCGAGGTAGGAGCCACGCCATCATCCGAGCGGTGCCATCGGGGCGAGAGAATCCGCCGAAGGTGTAGGCGCCAACTCCCATGTAGTTTCCCCTGGGATTCTGCGCGCACACCACATCCTTGTGGTTTTGACCACGAGATAGCACACGCCCTCTCCAAGAGCGGTCATCTCCGCTGTGCGGATCCCCACAACGAAACACACTAAGCCCATTCCGGCTTCGAGGTGGCTGATGCTCGCAGAGCTCCCTCCGAGAGCTGGTGCGCCCGCGCTACTACGGTAGGGCGATGACGACGACCCTTTGCCTTCTTAAACATAGGGCCCCAGAATGGCCCCTCCTCTCGCTATGACCTCGAGGTCGATCTCCTCCGCAGGCCTTGCAGTGTCCTCGTGTACGCATCGCATCTCGATCCCCAAGGCTGCTCCACGAGGTGAAAAATCTGTGATCGAAAGGCACCCGGTGGCGGATCGAAGGCCTAAGCCTGACGAAACCGCTGGCCTTCTCCGCATCATCCCGAGCCACATGTGGGACGGCGGACTATCGATTGAAGCCCACCTCATACTCGCCATGCATCGCTTATCTTGAGTGTATTTGCCCAAGTCAATTTTCATCTTGTCCAGAAGGTCTCTGGATAGAACCGCCTCTCAAGCGCCGGACAAACTCCGCCACGATGGGAGTCCATGGGCAGCCGCGAGCGATCGCACTCCTTTCCACCAGATCCGGGCCTCTCCTTCAGCCAGATTGCGCCACATAGCGCACGCGATCGAAACTCCACTACCTCAAAGCCTCCATCTTGTCCTCCACGTGGGACGGTCAAGACACTGACGGAGTGGCCGCCGCGGCCGGCCCAGCCTCAACCCTACCCACTCGCAAGTGAGATGCCGCTTAATCGCCTACCGCGCAACCTCAGAGCAGGAGCGGCATCGGCACTGGGGCCACCGCCTGCCAAAGCCCTCAACTCTTGCTGCATGGCCCTGACCACAGCCAACAGCTCCTCTTGGGTACCACCCACTGGCTGAGCATCCTCAGCCTCCTCAATCGCCGGTTCTTATTGCTGCCAGCGTAGCGAGACGAACACGGCCACTACCCTTAGGTGGCATTCTGCACCACCGCAACCTACAAACAAACAAACAATAATCTCAGACAAGTGAAGCACAAGCAATAAATTAAAGAATTCAACAAGGTATATGCAAGATATGCAAACCCTTCCCCATCCTACATGTGCAAGTGTGTCAATTTCCTTACTTCTCCTAGAACCTAAAACCTGGCTCTGATACCAACTGTAACACCCCAGGACCAACATTACCCTGGGATATTACTTAACCACTCTACAGCTAGCCAATAATTTCATAAGAATATAAAATTTAGCAAGACAACTCTAGGCAAGAAACAATAAGCGGAAGCATAAACCACTAAGGGAATAAAGATAACGATAACAAGTTCAATAATTAAACAACCTCTAGCGATTCGGTCAAGTGTAGTCCACAAATGCATCAATAAATAATTCAACAGATCACTCGTGAATAGCTAGTCAATAGGCTAAATTCCTCTCAACTTTATTACTGAGATGAAACTATGAATTGAGTGCATTATTGTAGTGCCGCTCTACCCATCCCAGAATGCTTAAGAATCACCTGAAAGGGGAAAGAAACAACAAGAATGAGATAAAATCTCGGCAAGTAAGTTGCATAACAGGTTAATCAATTGACAAGCAAGCTACAACACCGGTTATAATATTGCATGACCACAACCACGATCCACTATCTCATTCAATAAACCACATGGACTAGCATGAGTCCTGCCTCATAAGAATTCAACCATTGACAAAAGAATGCAGGTTCTCCATCCACAATGCTTAATGCAAATGCATGCCATGCTCCATCGCACTCTTACCCATCAAGGTAGAGTGTGCATCGTACTCTGACAATGCGATCGATGTCAGACGTGCATCGATCGCGGCCATAAGCGGCGACATCCACAATGCAATGTAATGGTATGTTATGAATGATATGATAATTATACACCACATGTGTGACATCTCATAAGGGCACCAACAAGATTAACTTGTACAACTACTACATAATCATTATGGAAGAAATACATCCATGATCCACATTCGGCACATAAAACAACCCTTTCATGCCTACACACACGATAACCAATGTAAATCATTAAAATAATAAATACTGTCATCATCTCAAATGTAAGTCAACCAACCATGGCATAACACTTCAAAATACGAAAATCATATGGATTGCAAGTAGTAAGAACAACCAATTACTCAGTAGTAACACTGCTACAATTACTTGCCTTCCACGATGTGACGCGTTAGCCGCCAAGCGATACTCCTAAACCCGAGGCTTCACCTCCTAAACAAGTAAAAATAAATTCAATAAGGTCATAATACACCCAGCGCTACTAATCGGCATTCTACAATGCTTACTTGACGACTCAAAACGAGTTTACAAAGATGAAACCGAAAGACAACATTTCCTGCCGTAAACTGATTCTGGACAGCAGCACGGTAAGGACATAACTCAAGATCTGGAAGTCAAAAGGGTAAATCCAATTTCTGTATATTCTTAACTGAATAATCTACAATACTCTAGTTGACACAATAAACCAATTCGGCCAAAATAATAGGCTACCCATTGTCTGAACATTCAGTACAGAAACTGTCTACACAAACGAACAGCAAAACTAAAATGGCCATAACTTTTAACAGGTAACTCCGAATTGATCGTTCTTTATCAATCTGAAAAGGTTATCGAATTACCTACAATAACCTAGAAGGGTGAACTTTCAGATTCTACCAAATTCCCTTTCATATTTTAGGAAATAACCAGACATATTATTCTCGTCAGATTTCTGGCAGCAGATACTAAATCGACCATAACTTTTGACTCAGACCTCGGAATCGAGTGATCTTCGCGGCCACTGAAAGCTAACGAAATAGCCCACATATCTCTAGGAGATGGAAACTTAAAATTCAGACTCTAAATACACGAAAATACTCACGCAAGGTTCTGGACAGAACTGCATCTTCTGCAGCCCAACAATTAACCGACAATTCTAATCAAATTCGCATCTACTAAGGATCAAACAGCGGGGAAAACATCTCGTTACCCTTGTAGAACCACTAGAAATCGCTGAACCAAACCCCACGCAAATCTTCTTCTCCTTCTTCTCCTTCTTCTCCTTCTTCTCCTTCTTTTCTTCCTCTCCTTCTTCCTTCTTGCGCAATGGACAGCACCTTGGATGAGGGGAGGTGCAGGGGGCAGCACCTTGGGAGAGGGGAGGTGCAAGGGGGAAAGAGGATTCGGCCAAAGAGGGGAGGAAGGGGAGTAGGGGCGGCTGCCAAGTGGGAGGAGGAAGGGGAGAGGGGAGGGGCGGCTAGGGTTTGGGGAGGGTGGCCTCCCCCCCTTGGCCGGCCACACTAGATGGGCCAAGGCCCAGCCCCAAAGGTAGCTGGAAAAGCGAGAAAAGCCCCTCTCGACGCTGGATTTGTGAAAACTAAAAAAACCTTCCCCGATTAAATTATTCTCTACCGATTAATTTTAATTAATCCGTTTCTTGACTTCTCACACTTCTGGAATATTACAAGTGTAGTACTGTATAATATATGGTCTATTTTCAGATTTGGCTTAGACATGCAGTCTAGAGATTTTAGAGTTTTACAAGCATATCTTGTCAAACATGGGAATCACAACTGAACTATTGCTATTTCAAACTCTTGGTCCAGTTTATTTAAATCAGTCTTGTATTTGAAATTCAAATTGATCTGGACAAGAGGAAGCTAGTGATGGTGCTTTTGTGCAGATTGGGTTTTGTGGTGGACTTGTCAGGGTTAATTAAGGACCGAACTCGACTATTCAGTTCAAGTCCCCACGTACTTCCACATGCGAGTGTATGGGCGCTGTTTGGTTAAGTAAAATGTTGAGACTATTGAGTTGGAAACAGAGAGTAAGAATATGTGTATTGGCCTTGTATGGCATAGATGCTTTGGTGCAAGAGCTGCGTTTTATGCCATGTGAGCTTTGTATGTCAATATCGATGTTCTTAGGAGGTGAGGGCGTATATGTGCCTCGTCGCATATCGATACCTTAATGGTGCCGATAGCATTCTACTATGGGTGGGAGCCCAATTCGCTTTAAATTGTTTGGATCGGCATTCTCGACACAACATGTGTGCCCTGTGGTTAGTAGGTGGTATAGCCTACACTAGTGGGATGGTTCACACATGGGGTCCAACTCAATAGTGTTGGCTTGTTGAAAAATACCAAATCTTAGTTTCCGGTCGGCATACCAAAGGAAGTATGTCATCATTCGGAGGCATCCAAGGCAACGAGCTAGCTAAGTCATGTGGGTAAAGATGTACACCCGCAGGTATAAAGCTGTTCGAATAGCCGTGTCCACGGTCACGGACGATAACTTGAATTGATGTCACTGTATAGAGGTTTTGATTTTCAAAAATCTGGTTTTGGTTTATTTTCGGTTGGCATGAGGAATCATGCCTTTGTACTTTACATTTAATGTATTTACTTACTGTTTTACTGAATCTTTGATTTATTAAATTGCTTTATCAAAAGTTAGCCTTTGTAGGTTAAGAGGTATCGCTTTATGCAAATTTGAACCTTCATACCTTCCTTTTGTAACCTTATGCATGTAACAACTCTACTCCTTTGATTAGGCTCTAATTACCACTTTCTTTTACTAGTTTGTGTAAGACTTGCTGAGTACCTTTTGTACTCAAGGTGCTACCACCAATTGTTGCAGGTGAGGATGGTTTCCTTTATGAAGTACCCGTTAGAGCCGATCAGGGTGACGCTAACGAGTGACGCTACTTTTCTTTCCTCCACGCAATTGCCTGCGGGTGGATGGGGCCATTGGTGGACATTTTCCGTTTATTTTGCTTCCGCTGTATACTGTTAAAGTGACCAAGTCACTTAATATTGTAGTATTAACAGAATGATGTAACCTTATGTTTAATTATATCAATGTATGACTTGTATGTGTTTGATGCAATGTTGATGAAGGATATATATGCAATGGTCATTGATCCTGGGAACCATTGAGAATCATATATATCCGGGAATCCTGTTTACTGGATTTGTCACTTGTTAAATTTATATCTTTAGCCTGGTATTAATAAAGGGGCAGCACTGTTCCTTCATTAATAATTGTGCTACAGTATGAATTTAATTAGTAACATTTCCAATAACCGGGGGTCCTCACAAGTTGGCCCGGATGGCTTCCACACGGACATCCGTCCCGCCCGGAGTTTTTCTCGAGAAACTCGATTCACCCTCGGTAGTCGAGCCTTCCGAGGACATAGATGTTAGCAAGGAGGTTGCACACCTCGATTCTGCGAACATGGATGCTCCACAGGTCGATGATGGTTGGCGCCATCACGATCACGGTAGAGATTGGATGACATCGATCTACAATTATATTCAGCATGACCTAATTCCAGAAGATGATGTAGAGGTGATCGCATTGCGAAAAGCCAAATCATACACTCTCATTGAACGTACCTTGTATAGCGAGGATCTCACGGAGTGTTGATGAGATGCATATCTCACTCGGATGGCATTAAATTGCTAGCGAAATTCATGGAGGAGTCGTGAAGCACATCATTCCTCTGAACTTTGGTTGGTAAAGCCTTTAGGCAAGGATACTCTTGGCCAATCGCCCTTCATGATGCAAAAGAGCTCGTGACGGCGCGTACAATGTCGGTTTCATAGTCGACAAGTACATCACCGTCTCAAGCTTTGCAAACAATTCCTCTTTCTTGGCCTTTTGCAACCTGGGATTGGACATTCTGGGACCTTTCCCAAGAGCACCCGGGGGCTTTCATTTCCTGTTCGTTATGATTGACACGTTCACTAAATGGATCGAAGCCGAGCCGGTTGTAAAAACTACAACTGAAGCCGCCAAGAGGTTCCTAACAAAAGCTTGATTACGGTTTGGTGTACCCGATCGTATAATCGCGATAGCGGTGCTCGATTTTCAGCGGCAATTTCGTGAATTCTGTGAAGAACTAGGTATCAAGATACATTTCAATTCTGTTGCTCATCCACAGAGCAATGGGGCAGTTGAGCGAGCCAATGGTATCATAATGCAAGGGATCAAACGACAAGTATTCGATCAGTTAATTCAGCGGTCAGGAGCTTGGGTTCAAGAACTTCCTTCTGTATTATGGGCCGTTCGTACCACGACTAGTCGTGCGACCGGTGAAACACCATTCTTTATGGTTTACGGAGCCGAAGCCATGCTTCCTCCAGAGCTTAAAATTGGTTCTGCTCGAACTGATTCCTTTTCCGAAAGTGATCAGTGTGAACGACGACTTGACGACATCAATTTCCTTGAAGAACGACGAAACCAAGCTTTGCTACGATCAACGATCTACCAGCAAGCCATGCGTCGGTACTACAGTCGTAAGGTGCAACCTCGCAGCCTAACTGTAGGTGATTAGTTTCTTAGAAAAATTCAAAACCAAGCAGGTCGCAACAAACTTTCACCTAAGTGGGAAGGTCCTTACACTGTGGTCGAAGTTACCCGGCCAGGATCGGTACGATTAGCTATGACCGATAGGCAAGTTTTGTCTAATTCTTGGAATATTTATCAATTGCGTAAGTTCTATGTTTAATTTCATGTATTTCATTTACATTCTTTTTTCAATAAAGATGCTTTTCCTTAAAAACGATAAGTATAGTTGTTTATGCTTATTATTTGTCGATCCGGTCGTATGCCATTCCCGTTCTTTGGTTGGTGGAGAAGATTCTCATTCTCTCCGATATTCCTTTCGAGAGGATCTCCACTACTCATGGTTCTTGACTTCAATGTCACCGACCACATCTGGTTTTAGACGTGATCATTGCTTCAATGATACACACGCATCGACGGACATTCTTTTCTTAAAGAATCATACGAGTATGAGGAATACCAACTCAGACGGTTTACTTGGTTTTCGTTTCTTTCTTGAATTTGAAGATTGTTATTTTATTTCAACATTCTGTTCTAATCAAGTTTGGGTACTAGTCGGGACGTAAAGCCTCCGGTGAAGTCTCTCCTCTCGCGTGGTCACCTTGCTGGAAGGAGCTTCCTAGTGACGGTCCTTTTCCTACGATCCTCGCTGCCAGTCGGATTTGATCACGAGCACGTTTCGCGACATATTTTAACAAATATTTAGTTCTTGAGATTCGATCCGACCAGATCCAAATATTTTCTAAACAACGGTACTTATCTCTTCTTTTCTTTTTCTTTGCATACATTCTTAATGCATATCTTCTTGTCAGCAAAATCCGGTCTTTGTTATGTCTTCCGACTACAAGTGGTATTTCATAGTACTTCGATAATGGACAAGATCTAGACTAGTCGAAATCGTCAGCTGGTTCCGACCACATGATTTCCTAGTATTTCCTAGATCGTTGTCATAGACATTATCAGCACTCTTACCATGGTCATCGTTATTACTCAATTTCCTGGTCTACTGCTTTCTTTTAGTAACATTCATCTACTAACATAAGCAGGCGGGGGCTAGGAGATATATGAGTATTTAACAACATTGACAAAGCAGGATCTTCTTTGACAAAAGGTAAGTTTTTCATTTTACATAGTCTAAATATTACATCTGTTTACATATTAGGACCTCCAGACTGGTCGCTATGAGATGGAGATCCGACTTCCATTTCTCCTGCAACTTTCTCTCCGAGAGGTTTTACTTCCTCGAAAAGTTTTGTTGCTTTACTTTCAGAGCAGTCGAAGTCCTCTTCTACAGCTTTAAGGTTAACAGAGGGATCGGAAGCCTTTAGTTTTGCTAAAGCAACACTAACTCCAGTTACAATAGCTTCCTTCATTGTCTGGGTATGGTTTTCCCTCATAGTTTTGAGCAGACCTTTGAGATCTTCCAAAAGTTGACCAAAGTAGTCCATCTTTTCCGTTGGATCTCCTAAAGAAGGCAAGCTTGATCCTGATCCCATATCAAAGATCATCTTGTTAAGAGCCTTGATCTTCTCATCAAGGCCAAATACAAGAGCTTCCTTTTGGCCACGCTCAAAATCGAGGGTCTTCTCCGCTCGTTCAAGTGCTACAGTTTTTTCTGCACGAGTAGATAAACAAAATTAATGTACTCTTTACAATTGGAGTTATGGAATACTGGTTAGGTCTCCGACCAGTTACCTTTGATTTTCTTCTCACAAGAGTCGAAAACCTTTTTTTGCCTGGTCATCGCATGCTCGATCGACCGGTCTTTACTCTGATTTTCTTCCCTCAGCTTTATTATTAGGGCTTCCTTGGCCTTGATCTCTTCTTTAATTTTCTCTAAATCTATCAAATATGATAGAAAGAGAAGGATAATCTATAAGGAGAATCAAGATAATAAACCTTAGGAGATCAAAAAGAGAAATGTACTTACTTCTCAGATCGGAGTGTTTTTGCTCCAAAGTTTTTATTCGCTGGGTCAGTCCTCCGATCACAGCATAGTTTTCGACCAAATGCTACAAAAACAAAAATTCCTTTCTTTAGCAAGCTTTCAAAGAAACCGCAAAAGAAAGAGTTGTAAGGATGGTCGTAGAACACTTACCAGAATTGCCATATCATTATATTCGAGAAGATTGTATCGGACCAATCACGGCTTGATAGTCAGATATCTTTCCTCGAGCTTCATCAAGTTCCTTATCCTCGATAAATCGGGAGAAAAAGGGAATTTGTTAACTGAGAAGTATTTCTGGAGGAGGTGGAACTGTTGAGGTCTCGGGGATGACTACCTCCGGAGAAGGAGTAAGGATTACTAAAGGATCTGAGCGGATTTGAAACACTGCTCAGGGGCTTCTTTGCTACTTCATCCTCGGTAGTTTTGCTTTAGGAGTATCACGGTCGTGAGCCTCCACGACCACCTCTACCTAAGGAACTTTTTCTGAGAGGTGCTGCAGTCGGACACACCAGGAACACCGAAGATCTAAAGCGAGAGAGAGAAGGTAAGGAAGATCCAAGGTATGTATAAATCGACCTCTTCATTTTATATATATACCTTGTTGTTTTTTGAATTTACCCTTGTAGCGCATCAGTAAAGTTCGTTATACTGGCCTTCCTCTTCTTGTCAATTGATTTCACGATTCTAAACCGGTAGGGTTGACTAGATCTTGCACATCCACCGATCGGAAATCGAAGCGATATCGCGACCATTTGGTCGAGGTCACGATCGCGGGTCGGTAGATGTAGATTCGTCTACCTCCACAACAATGGCCTCGTGAAACCTTTGGAGGTTCTCGATGACCTTCTTTGGAAGATGCGACGACCGCCTAAATTCATCATCAAAGATAGTTAGGCGATAAACATAATTTATCCAAAATATTATTTGTGTTCGGTTACCTACCTCTAGAAGGCTTACATCCTGTGTGGTCGAAGGGGAGATCGTATCATCAATTGGCTCACATCTTTCAGTGACCTTGTTGATTCTCAACCCAACCGACTACACATCAAAGAGGGTTTATGGTATACCGATCAAAAATAATATGCACGATAACAAGACAGCAGTTGATGTTTTTACCTTAAGTTTCTCAATCCTCTCTTCAGCGGAAACGGCCGCTAAGATCCGAGGAAAACTAGCCTTGTCGCCAGGCTCTCCGGCGCAGATCATCTTGATATGGCTTCTAATCTCATCAGAAGATAGAGCTGTAAAGGTAAGATGAAAGATTTAAGGATACGGAAATAATTAACTGTGATAGGAAAACTGGTCGGAATCGTTAATGGCTTACCATTTTTGGAATCTCTGGTCGTATCATCACGACCAATGTACCAGAGCATCTTATATGCTCGGGCCTTCAAAGGGCTAACCCCGCGCGTGGAAAAATCTTTCACCACATGCCAAGATGTTAGACCTTTGACGCTAAGAAGCTTGATTGCTTCAGCCCATTTCCCTACGTTTCCCTCTTTCTCCGTAGAGGAGCGCCATCTTGGATTCTCGACCACCTTCTTACCAGAATAATAAAGGCTGTCTTTCTTCGTGATCTTCATATAAAACCAACTCTTCTTCCATGACGACCACGAAGATTTGAGTACATAAAAATGTACTCATCGACTTTCCATCATGGAGACGCAAGGTGCACTCTCGAGCGTCCCAATCGCTTTTCCGGACTTTGTCATCTGTAGTAGTACCGAGCAGATCCGGATCTGCTGGAATCCCCAAACGCTTCGCAGAGATAGATAAAAATCTTGAGATTGGCGATGGCATTGGGAGCAGAATCACCAATTCAACTCCATAATACTCCAAAACTTGAGGAAGGAAGGAGTGAATTGGTAGCCGAAATCCGCATTCGATATATGCGAGAAAAACAGGAATTTCTCCATCTTCACTGCTCGGGGAATGTTCCCCAAAAGCGGATCTCCAAGAAATCACATCCTTGCTGGGGAGCATCCCGATCGTCTCCAGATTTTTCAACTTTTTCTCACTTAAGTCGGAAACCGACCAGTTGGTGATTTGGTCCGACATGGTTAGGTTCTTTTTGGGTGAGAAAAGCAAAGGAGGTCGGAGGTAGTTTTTACTCGGAAGATGAGAAAAGAAAGGAGGAAGTGAAAAAACCCTAAGTTTACAAACGGGTTTTATAAGCTTCAGAAACCTAAACCGTAATAAGGAGTTACCCAAAAAAGTCCAACGGACACAGAAACTCTCCAAATCCCAAGGCAAAGTTCTCAACTTTAAAGTGAATACAAACCGCTTCAAATGCCTTTGTATTTAATAAGCGTCATCCCGATATGATTTCATCGGAAGAAAGGTGTTCACACGACCTATTCATTTAAAGTTCAGGGGCTAGCTGACGAGGATTAAAACCTCTATATATTATCTTTAATATATAAAAGACCATACGTCTTCATGGTCGTAACCTTTGAGGTGCACGACCTCACTGGTCGTAGAGATTCCAGAGGTTACATAATGGGTACCCTGGTCGGACGAAGGCCCAAGCCAAGCTTCCGACCAGGAGAACTGCTCGTAGAAGGTAAGAACTGATTCCAAGGTATATTCTCTACCGTATGATGAATGGAACACGTGCATATTCCATACGACGTATCTTATCCAAGACACACCAGTGAACAACCTCCGTGCGGTTATATGTTTCATAGACATATAACCGCCAAACGGTTGATTCTGTATCAACCGTCACTTGACTCCGACCAGACGCAACGCTTCGCATCAGGCGCCTTCTCCGGAAGTAACTGCCACCTCTTCGAGGGCTATTTAAAGATGGAACCTGGGCGGATCAAAAGAGGAGGAGAAGCAAGAGAAGAAAGAAGACAAAAAGCACAAGCCATAGATTCGTGTAATAGTTCTGAGTTAGCAAGAGGGCAAGCAGAGTCCTTAGGATATACCTTGTAAATTCCAGTTCATATTAATAAAAGAGCAGTCCCATTATTCCCTGAGATTTCCCACGTCATTTTCTCCTTTCTATTTTCGTAAGATCGACGTCTTGATCGTCGACAGCACCCTTTCTCTTTGGTCTTTCGCATGTACCAGACATGCAAGGACTGGCAACCTAATCTGGTGTGGGCTAATACTATGTTGGGGGCCAACGGACTTCCAAGGGAGTATGTCCTGGGCTTGGGAGGCACCTTAATGTTTTGCGATTTTGATTTGGCCTTAACGACTTACTCACTTTGCGTCTTCCTATGAGATGAGTCGGGAACCAATAAGGCGACACGCTTTTCTTGTTCCTTTGGCGTCTTCTCCACGGGAACTGATGAGGCGGCCTTCTGAAGCGAAGCTTGAGGTGGAGTCATTGAGGGTCCTATTGGAGAGGCATAGTCGTGTCGAGATCGCGGCACTGCAGGGTCTAGGGCGATGTCCTTCTTGGGCCACTAGATAAAAGTGTGTCAGGCATCCCCCAGTGTTCTGATGTCTTAGTTTGGGTGAATCTCCAGTGGGACAGCCATGAAATTGTCATGTACCATATCCACCTGGACCCTGGCGTAACCCTGCGCCACCTGGGCACCGTCTATGATTACTTATCACAGACGGTTCTATTATGGAACCGTCTGTGATATGCTAGAGAAATCACATGAACCATACAACAACAGGGAGATATTAAGTCCATCATATTTGACATATTAGGATATGAGACAAATAGGTTATACAGGTGCATAATATTACCATTCCACATTACAATGAAGTCCACATGGACAGCAAAATCAGAGATGACAAATCCATAACACATTAACACATGACAATTCCACATTGACATCAAAATAAGAGATTATAAGTCCATAACACATGGCAAGTCCACACTGACAACGAAATAATAACCAAGAATAGAAAACACAAATCATGCCCCATGTTATGGAATAAATTACAATGAAATAAATTCTTAATTAAAATATAGCTAGCTTCCTCACTGGGTTCTTCCTCGAGCTTGATGTCGTCTCCGAAAGGAGGTAACTCGTCAAATTGATTGTACTCTTCCTCATCCACGACATTCTTAACTTCGACAATCCTTCTTTTTCCACGAAGAACTACGTTGTGGTTCTTATTTGCTGGGTCCGTTACATAAAAAACTTGAACAACTTGCTTAGTGAGTACGAATGGTCCGTTCTTGTATCCGACACGTTTGAGCTCCACAGTAGTGACGTCGTACTTGTCGACCTTCACACCCTGCGAAAGTTTAACCCAATGACATCGAAATAGGGAGATCTTGAAAAGTATGTAGTCAAGCTCCCAAATCTCCTCTACGAACCCATAATAGGAGTTCAACCCACGTGGCCCAGCGGTATTGAACTGCTCGTGAAACGCATCTATGCAGACACCGCTATTCTAGACTATGCTTTTTCTATCCTGAGCTATCATATAAAATGTGTACCCATTTATGTTGTATCATTACCATGTCACAGTTGTAAATTGTGGCCCTTTTGCCAACCATAGCAGCGTATCATCACTTGATGACCTCCTAGTGAATCGTACCTTTAACCATTCGTTGAACCGATGGTTGTGCTCTCTCGTGATCCAAACCTTCGATCGGTCTGGATTCTATTGGCGTACCATGTCTTTGTGCTCGTCGATGTACAGGGACACTTGGGTCATGTATTGCAAGACTATGAAATGGGCTTGAGCATACGTGTCCAGATCGGGAGTGATTGCTTTCTTTCCGATGGTCCCGATACCCTCCAATCTCCCCTCATGATGAGATAGTGGCACACCTATCGATTCCACCTAAGCCATGTAGTCGACGTAGAACTCAATGGCCTCTTCGGTTGCATAACCTTCGATGATGCTGCCCTCCGGTCGAGATCGATTCCATACGTAGGACTTGAGAATTCCCATGTACCTCTCGAACGGGTACATATGGCATAGGAACACAAGGCCGCATATCTTTATCTCTTTCGCAAGGTGAACAATGAGATGGACCATGATATCAAAAAATGACAGAGGGAAATACATCTCAAGATGACATAGAGTCGTCACCACCTCGGCCTGCAGAGCATCTAGTCCTTTGGGATCGATGACCTTCTGAGCAATTGAGTTAAAGAAATAACACAACCTTAAGATTACCACTCGGACCTTGTTCGGAAAGATACTCCTAATTGCAATAGGAAGCATTTGTGTCATCAGCACATGACAATCATGAGACTTCATACCAATTAACTTTAAATTTTCCATAGAAACAAGTTTTTTATTGCTGGCGGAGTAACCGGATGGAACTTTCACACCATGCAAGCTCTAGCACAGTTCATTTCTCTCGGCCTTGGTTAGAGTGTTGCAAGATAGGGGAAGGTACGTTCATCCTTTATTGGTCTCTTTCGGTGCTAATTTGGTCCTTATGTTCATATCAACCAAGTCACGCCTTGCGTTAACACCATCCTTTGTTTTAACACTAATGTTCAGTAAGAGACCAATCAAGCTATCACATATATTCTTCTCCACATGCATGACATCGATGCAGTGGCAAACTTCTAAGTGCTCCCAATAAGGCATGCCCCAAAAAATTGACCGCTTCTTCCAGATGTTCTTCTGATGGGTCCTTAATTTACGTCCCTTCCCAAGCACAACATCGATATCCTTAACCATATCATAGACCTCTTTCCCTCTAAAAGCCCTTGGAGCTGAACCATCCTCCTTATTTCTGTCAAATTGTTTCTTCATCTTGCGGTATGGGTGAATCCTGGGAAGGAACCTACGGTGACGTATATAAATAGTTTTACGCGAGTTGTTCAGCCATACACTCTTGGTACCATCTAAGTAGTACGGACAGGCTTTGGCTCCTTTTGTACTGAACCCTGGTAAGTTACCAAGGGCAAAAAAATCATTGATGGTGTAGAACAACATGGCGCGTAAAGTGTAGTTTTCTCGTTTGTACGCATCCCATACTTGTACCCTTTCATTCCATAGTGTCACAAGATCTTCCAGCAATAGTGTTAGTTACACATCAATATCGTTCCTAGGTTGTTTTGACCCTTGGATAAGTAGTGACATCAAAATGTACTTCCATTTCATACACAGCCAAGGAGGAAGGTTGTACATACATAGATTCATGGGCTAGGTGCTATGTTGGCTGCTCATGTTACCGAAAGGATTCATTCCATCTGTACTCAACCCTAACCTTATGTTCCTCAGTTCTGCACCGAACTCTTCGAAGCTCTGATCGAAGTTTCTCCACTGGGCAGAACCAGCAGGATGTCTTAACTTTCCATCTTTCTTATGCTCCTCCGAGTGCCAACGCAGCAATCTTGCCTCCTTTCGATTCACAAATAAAAGCTTCAAACGTGGGATCATAGGCAGATACCACAACATCTTAGCAGGAGGCTCTTGCTTCACCTTGTTGGTATTCTTATGCTTGTATCAGGATGCTTTGCACACAGGACATACATGCATGTCTTCATAATCTTTACGGTACAGGATACAATTGTTCGAACATGCATATATTCTTTCTACTTCCATTCCCAATGGACAAAGAACCTTTTTGGCTTGGTAGGTGGTGCTGGGAAACACGTTTCCCTCTGGAAGGATGCCCACTAAGAGACTTAACAACACCGTGAAACTCTTGTCGGACCAACCATTGCTTGCCTTCAATTTCAGTAGTTCAAACATGGATGACAACCTTGTGTATTCCGGCTTGTAGCCAAGGAACAAAGGTTTCCCCGAGTCCTCCATTAAGCCCTCGAATTTACAAAACTCTCTCTCACTGTAGTTCCCTTCTGCATCACGTAGCATCTGATCAAGTTTGTCATCATGTGACCTATCCTCATCAAAAGCATAGTCCACAAGCGGCATATCGTTGACTTCCTCGACGATGTCGTCATTATTAACTTCATGTATAATCTGCTCTTCACCGTGACCGGTCCAACATGTATACCCTTTTTTGAAACCCCTTCAAATCAAGTGCACTTTGATCTGTGCCAGGTTGTTAAACATCTTCATATTACTGCAATCAATGCACGGACAATACATAAATTTCATCCCCTTCTTCAACATATCCGGCTCGGCGGCTCTTCTAAAAGCAAACACGCCATTAATGTACTCTTCACTCACACGGTTCACACCGTACATCCAGTTTTGGTCCATCTACGCTACACACGTAACAAATTAGTGTTAAATTATATTAATAAACCGCAAGTACTCTTCCTATGGACCAAACATATTAAAATTGATTAGCGATTAACCTAAAGCAGATATAAAGGGTTACAGATCGTTACCCTCGGAGGTCACTACGAAAATCCCAAATATCCTACGAGATCCTCCTCCCTCTTTCTTCCTCCTCTCCTTCTCCCTTCTTCTTCTCTTTAGCTTCCTCCTTTCCTTCTCCTCCCTGCCTTCTTCCTTCCCTTCCTAATCCTCTCTAAGGTGGCGCAATGGGGGGAGGAGGCAGAGGGGTGGCAGCTCAAACGGGAATGGGTAGGGGGGTCTGTCAGGACTAGGTATTTATAATGTTGGCATATCACAAATGGTTCTTATTATGAACCGTCTATGATATGGAACTATCACAAACGGTTTTCAAATAGAACTATCTGTGAATTATCACAGACAGTTCTTAACAAAAACCGTCTATGATGGATGAGATTATCACAGACGGTTCTTATTCAGAACCATCTATGAATTATCACAGACGGTTCTTAAGAAAAACCGTTTGTGATGGATGAGATTATCACAGACGGTTCTTCTTCAGAACTGTTTGTGAATTATCACAGACAATTCTATTCAAAAACCATTTGTGATAGTTCCATATCACAGATGGTTCCTTTGGAACCGTCTGTGATGAGCCATCTTCTATTGCCTGTTTTGTATTAGTGATAGCCAAATCCAATTTATACCATAAATCAGTGCATATCTTGAAAATTTATATATGTAGGTCCCAATGAAAATGAAATTGTTTGAAATAACTCAACAGTTTGGTGGTTGAAAAACAATACAATCCCCAAGCTCAAGTCTCGAAAAGGAACAATGTACCTGTGCAAGGTTACGAAACATGATGTTTAATGTCATGATAAGTATTTTGTTCAAATTAACGATGATTCATGTCACATCAATATAAAATCATCTAAACACAAAATGTTTTTTAATTTCAAGTTTTTGCTAACACAAAAACAATTTTGGTGTCTGCTTCACTTGCCTTTAGTTGAGGTCGTCACCGCGCCACTGCCAACGATCGCTGTGGGACCAAAAAAATGTTGAATAGGTTAACAACCAAACCAGAATATTAAAAAGTATTTCTATCCAGCAATTATAGAAAAAACCACAGCCTAAATGTCTAATCTTGCTAATTAGTCCATTTCACACATTGGGAAATGCGTTTGTACCAACACCCTCAGTCCCTCACAGGTTGATGCCTAATGGCTCTCATTCCCAGTTGTATAAAATTGGCGGCACACACAGCTACAAAATCCAACAAAACTAACAAAACGAAGAGTCATCGTGGAGTACCTTTGGCTATGTCTTGCACAATCGCCATCTTCACACACTTGTAGAACAAGAAAATCTTAAAGCACATCAAGCAAAGGATGGTACATTAGTACTAAAAGAAGAATAAAATCCCACCGCCGCCGCACAAGAGGAAACTGTTAGGTTTCACACACCTGTCGCGGTTGATGCCGGGGAGGTCTACGGCGACAAGCGCCATGCCACCCATGCGGTACATGTGGTCGGCCACTAACTCGGGCCCCTGCACCCTGTGCCTCACCCACCCCACCCTCTTGGTCATCTGCATCATGAATTCATGACACAGACCTCACAACATGAACGGAAGTAGAACACAGAGATTGATGGGGCATAGAAGCAGTCAACACTCACCTTGAGGCGATAGCAGAGGGTGAGGAAGTCGATGGCGGAGGACGTGGAGGGGGCCGGGGCCGCGAAGTCACCACCTGTGGCGGCACGAGCAGGAGACGGGGAGGACGACGATTGTTGGGATACGGGTAGGCTACGCTAGCAATAATACAAAGTTTCTACCACGTAAAACCAGGAAGCCAAGCAAGTAGGCGATCACAGATCGTTACCACCAGACACGCAGTGCAGCGGAAGAAGAGTTGGAACAGCCTGGTCCAACAAAAGAGCGTGTTGATGTAGTAGTTGTCATCGATCATTCACCGCAATTGATTGTCTCCTCCAGCAACAAATCTAGCTCCTCGCCAAGATTATGGATCGTCCTCAAGGGGAACAACGTAGTAGCGTCTCTACGGTATCCACACATCCACGGCAGGAACACCGTACACCGGTGTGCTAGAACCAAATCGCACGGGAAGGCTCTCTCAAGAAGATGGCGGCTAGGGTTTTGGAGGAACAATGCACCTGTGTTCCGCCCCATTCTAAGAGCCTCAAGCATCTTCTTATATAGTGCCCGTGACGGATCCTATCCGAACACGTTTGATGACTTGTATCCATACTGGTTTGTTCCAACCAGTTAAGTGTGTGACCCGTTAGGTTTATGTGTAGTTCGGTTGTGATAGAAACACCTTTTGGATCACGAGTCGTAGCGGTACCTAGCAGGACATAATGATTCTCGAATACACACAATTTATATCAGATGAACCTTAAAGCAATATGATCTATGACCAGGTCCTTATTACTTACGACCAGCTCGTATCTAGTCATGACCAGTCCATATTAAGTTACGATCAGTTCGTAACTACTTATGACCAGTTAGTACTTAACTACGACTAGTTTGCAACTTCTTACAACCAATTGGTGATTATATTCGAGCATATGTTCGACCAGTCTATGACTTGTTCGCATCTCCGTACGACCAGCCTACGACTAGCTCGAAACTATGTTTGAACAGTCTACGACTTGTTCGAATCTCCATACGACCAGTCTATGACTAGCTCGAAACTATGTACGACCAGTTTTTACCAGTCTACAACCAGCTCGCAACTGTGTACGACTAGTCTACGACCAGTTCGTAACTGTGTATGACCAGTTTCAACCAGTCTACGACCAGCTCGTATCTCCATACGACAAGTTCGCATCTGGTCGAACTGAACGACGTGCTCGTGTATTCTCCTTTTGCCTCACAATATCTGGTTGAACTCCAGGTGAGATATTATTTCATCCATAGACTGTTCAATACTTTCTCGATCAAGTGTTGCATAACTTTAGGTGGTCGAACTCTTCGACCATTAGTGGCATGGCCATGCACTTTCTTTATCCGACCACATCGAGGGGCCCAGAGATATCTCTGCTGTTATGTTAGAAGGGGCAAATCCTATATCTGATCGATCACATTCCTCCATATGTTTCATGGCATACCCGGAAGCTACCTTTATAACTACCCGGTTACGGAGTAGCGTTTGACAGCCCCTAAGTGTACTATTAGACATGTAGGAATCCATACTGATCTCAGGTCTAAGGATTATACATCATCATTGCTTAAGACCAACTGATGACACATAGAATCATAACAATCTCAATAATGTCTCAAGATGGGTCATTCCAACACCATGTTCTCTAACATGTGTCCACATTATTGATTCGATATCCCTATATCCATGACCGGTGAAACATGGTCATCAATCAATACATGTGCCAGTCGTAGAGTCACTAGTGTTCCGTCCAGTGACATTCGAATAGGGATACATTTAGAACGACATCATTATAAGTTAAAAGAGCTTCGCCAACAAGTCACATACTCATTAATCTTCATAACTGATAATTCACTCAAGGAACAGAATAACACTTATTCAATAACACATAAACATAGACGTGATATCATCATCTCTATGATTTCCTCTAGGGCATATCTCCAACAATCTCCCACTTGCATTAGAGTCAATCATATAGGTATCTCATACCCATTGCTCTTGTGTGTGCCTCGTGCTAAGGTTGCGGGAGAGGCTTTGTCAATGGATCAACAATATTCATATTTGACTAGTCTAGAAGCGGTTCTGTCAACATACGACTTGTCTAGATCCGGTCGTATCACTATACGGCCAGTTCATACCTGGTCGAACTTAAATCCATGTGCAGTTTGCATATCTGGAACTCTTCCAGCTTATCTGGTCGTATCATTATACGACCAGTCCATACCTGCTCCTTCATTCAAAACACAAACCTTTATTTCGATCTGAATTCATCCTTATCGGTTTGGAAGCTTGCATCGGTGTAACCATTTATGACCAACTCTTCCCCACCTCTATAAACAAGGAATGCATCCTTAGTCCTTCTCAAGTATATAAGGATATTCTTGACTACTATCTAGTGACCTTCACTTGGATCCGACTGATATCTGCTCATAACACTTAGAGCATACGACACATCTGGTTATGTACATACATGATAGATCCAATAGCCAAAGTATATGGAATTCTACTCATTTTGTTTTGCTCATCAGTGGTCGAAGGACACTAACTCTTGCAAAGATTAATGCCATGTGCCATGGGCACCAGTCTGCGACCAGCTCGTATCTCCATACAACTAGTCTGGACTCAGTCGCATCACCATACGAGCCATGGGTACCAGTCTGGATCTAGTCGTATCACTATACGACTAGTTTGGACCTGGTTGTATCGCTATACGACTATGTACATATCTTGTCTTAATCCAATTAGTCTTTTAGATCTATCTCTATAGATTCTTATACCAAAAATATATGCTACATCTACTAAATCTATCATTGATAAACTATTTTTTAATGAAGTTTTAACAAATTCAAGTATAGGAATATTATTTTTGACCAGTAGTATGTCATCCACATACAAGATCAGAAACACAAGCTTGCTCCCACTAACCCTTTTGTGAACACAAGGTTTTTCTTTGTTCTTGATGAAATCAAACCTTTTGACCATTTCATCAAAACGAATGTTCCAACTCTGAGATGCTTGCTTCAATCTATAGATAGACTTCATAAGCTTGCATACCTTTCAAGCTTCCTTTAGATTGACAAAACCCTCAGGATGTGTCATGTACACATCCTCACTTAGGTTTTCATTTAGGAAAGCCATCTTGACATCTATTTACCATATCTCATAATCGAAATATACAACAATTACTACAATGATCCGGATAGACTTGAGCATCGCGACAGGCGAGAAGGTTTCATCATAATCAATACTTTGAATTTGTTTGAAACCCTTTGCGACCAGTCGTGCCTTATGAATGTGAACATTTCCATCCATATCTATCTTTTCTTAAAAATCCATTTGCACTCAATGGTTGTAACGCCATCAGGTGCATCAATCAAGTTCTAACCTTGATTGTTAACCAGTCTACGACCAACTCATATATCCATACGACTAGTCTAGATCTGGTCGTACGACATGAACATATGGTTTTATCTTGGATCTCATGGCTTCAAACCATGACTCAGAGTCCGGGTCCACCATCGCTTCCGCATAAGTTTTAAGCTCATCATTATTCAATAATAAAATGTTATGCCAACCTTATAGGCAATTGATGTGGCCCTTTTGATCTACATGGGGCTGATGCCTCATCTACATGTTCAACAACATTTTGTTCATCCTGTAGAGGTTCAGTAGGAGTTGAAATATTTTCAGATGGTTCTTGAATTTCTTCGAGTTGCACCTTGCTCCCACTGACTTCTTTGGAAAGAAACTCTTTCTCCAAGAATACACTATCTCGGATAACAAACACTTTGTTATTAACCCGATTATAAAAATAATATCCTTTAGTTTTTTTAGAATACCCCACAAAGAAGCACTTATCAGACATGGGTGTAAGCTTGTAGACATCAAATGTTTCTCATATGCCTCACAACCCCATATCCTGAGAAAAGACAATCTAGGACTCTTCCCGGTCTATATCTCATATGGTGTCTTCTCTACATTTTTTGATGGAACCCTATTTAAAATGAAAGCAGTTGTTTCTAGAGTGTATCCCCGGAATTGCAATGGAAGATCATATTAGTTCATCATTGATCGAACCATGTCTCAAATAGCCATAGCCATATCTATTGTTCGATTGAAATCGAAAACCACCTGCAGTCGGAGTTGTAATGTCCCAAAAGCTCGAGAGGTTCGAGAAAGAGTTTGGAGGGACTTCTCAGTGATTAGTAAAAGGATCAAAAGGAAAAAGTTGTTTAGACACCCCATTCCATTGAGGTGTGCAATTTTCGTCCAGTGGCTTGCGGGGTAAATTTCGTGTGGTTAGAGGTTGAATCTGGAGTTTTGGTCTCCTAGAGAGTTGTAGGTTATTGTGTTCACTCAAATCCGATTAACGGTTAGAGAGTTATGATTTTTCTAAGTCTGCTGTTCCACTGCTCTGTCAGTATTTAGTAGAAAACCAATTAAAAGTGATGGTTAAAGTGGAAATCTGAGAACCCCAGTGGAACAATTTCACACTTCTTTAGATGATCACCAAACTCATGGCTCAAATATTCACCTCCACGATCAGATCGTAGATATTTGATTATCTTGCCAAGTTAATTCTGCACTTCATATTGAAATTCTTTGAACTTTTCAAATGATTACTATGATTAAGTGATGTTGAATTTTGGTAATTTGATGATGATTACGACTTATGTCTCATCAAATAGCCATAGCCATATCTATTGAAATAATCGCATATAAAAGTTATGAAATGAGCATTGCATTTGCGTTAAAAACCACCTGAGTCTGGACTCACTCTTGCTTTATTGTTGTTTAGGTACAGAGAGTGCTCATTGTTCCACATACATCCGAATGTATTACAACCAATAGATCACTCGCCCTCTCACTTCTGGTTGTGAAGGGTGCCTTTGATATCTTGCCAAGTAAACAAGATTCACATATTTCAAATGATTCAAAATCAAATGAGTTTACAAGACCATCTCTATGGAGCTTCATCATGCGCTTCTCATTTATATGACATAGACGATAATGCCAAATAAAAGTGGAATTTAAATTATTAAGTTGAAGTCTCTTATCATTTATGTTATTGATAGGCTCATCCTCAAGATTCAAAACATACAATCCATTTACCAATGGAGTATGGCCATAAAGCATATCTTCAAAATAAATTGAACAACAATTGTTCTTTATTCTGAACTCATAACCTTCTGCTCCTAAACAAGAAGCCGAAATAATATTTTTGCTTAAGGCTGGAACATAATAATAATTATTTAGTTCCATAACTAATCCTAAGGGTAAAGCTAATGGTAAAGTGCTAATAGCTAATACAGCAACTCTTGCTCTATTGCCCACACGGAGATCAACATCTCCTCTTGCCAAACTTCTACTTCTTATCGGTCCTTGCATCAAATTGCAAATATGAGCAATCGATCCGATATCAAATACCCAAGAACTGGTCGGAGAAGTGGTGAGATTAATGTGTATAACATTTATACCTGAACTGAAAGTCCTACTTCCCTTGTTCTTTTTCATGTCTGCTAAGTACTTCTTGTTGTTTCTCTATCAATGCCCACAAGAAAACAATGCCTTAGAGGTATTAAGCCACTCTGCCCTTACTTGATCCTGAAACATACCCTTTAGACCCACAATCATATCATAAGCGTCTATGGTCTCATATTGCTTCGGAAGCTTAGAGTTCACGATCGGAAGCATTAGGTAGTGCACATCGACTGCGTCATTGCAATGCTTCTCATAAGCATTCTTTTCAGCTCGAATATCATCAGCAATTGGTTCCCCAGGATAAGGACCCTCTAGAGCATATTCCTTCTTTTCTTGTTTGAGAATAATTCTCAAATTTCGAAACCAGTCAATAAAGTTTGAACCATTCAATTTTTCTTTCTCAAGAACAGATCACAAATTAAAGGTAGATGCAGAAGAAGTATTAGGTGCTAAGATCTACAACAGAAATATATGCAAAGATTCAGCACTATGTTTATGTAAGATCTTCTATTAGACATTCATATTGGTGGTTACGTTCGACCAGTCTACGACCACCTCGTATCTTTATACGACTAGTCTTTTCCTGATCAAACTTAATCATCAACAGTCAATAAAAGATACTCCCACTAAATTCCATATCCCTCTTATGACATTTAGTGATTTAAGACCCTCAATCAGTTAATCTACTAGTGAGCTTGGCATCACTACTAGAAGATTAGTAATATTGGTAAGCAACCCTTTGCTAATCATATCTCTATATGACTCTTGTTGTTGAGCAACATCT
Organism: Ampelocalamus luodianensis; assembly: GCA_036346255.1. Lineage (NCBI taxonomy): Eukaryota > Viridiplantae > Streptophyta > Magnoliopsida > Poales > Poaceae > Ampelocalamus > Ampelocalamus luodianensis. The sequence continues at coordinate 62,852,564 of CM070621.1, read as the reverse complement.
CTATGCTCTGGCACCCAACCCTATGCCCCAAGGTCCATAACCGTTATGATGACCTTGTCAAGTTAAACCAATGCTAAGTGTGTAAGTATCTGGCACAAACCCATCTAGTCAAGGAGAGTTAATGGCACTCTGCTTTGGCAAGATCTACCATTAAAATACGTAACTTTGGATGGTGCAGCAAATTGGGAGGGCATCAATTTAACTTAATATTATGTGAGGGAATTTTACTTGTACCATGTTAAAAGCATTTAATGATAAAACATGATCAAATAGCATGATAGGAACAAATATCCACAAATAATCAAATTAAACTATGAAATAGTATGACCCTTAACATGACGATCTCCATCACCATGCTTCCTGTCCTCCAACCGTCATGCTTGAAGTCTCCGACCGCATGCATCTACTAAGCAATTACTCCTAAGAGCTAGTAATAAATTACATAGGATAATATCAAGCATCATATGTCGGTACGCAGACCGTTATACAATAATATGTAGCGTGAAGGCTATCTCACAACATGACACGTAGGCCATAAAAAATCCATTCATGCATCACATACACAATAGGCCATACCATTCACATCAATCCCTGCAAAAACAAGTTATGCATAGAATCCAATTCTATCGGGCGACATGAACACATACTACTATATAACGCGACCATGACCACGGCGGTCCCGCTAGCCGGTTAGCGTGGGGATTGAAGGGGCAGCGCCCCTCGCTGGTCGAGGGCACGCTATCGGGAAAATTTTCCGAGACATGAATCTTATTCACGCAACCAAGCCTCGGAAATCATCATATTAATCGTATTAACCCTATTCCGAACCAATCTAATCACTGTCTTGATACGACTACACACTGCAGCATACCCTGATGGTGAAATTTCGACCGATGGGAGTATCATGTAAGGCAGGCGTAAACAAGTTGAGTAAATCATGTGGTGCTCTTAACTTATACCTCTTCGCAAACCCATCTACCACCGCCGAAACCCGATCGATCTAATCAACCAGTGCCTAGATCGTTCCATCTATATGAACCAATCTAGGTTATCAGACCAAACCAGTAATAGATCCAATCTACTACTGCCACATATCCAGTATATGCGACCAATCTAGATAAAAAAAAAACGATGCAGGATGGCCCTGATACCACTGTTGGGATACGGGTAGGCTAAGCTAGCAACAATTCAAAATTTCTATCATATAAAACCAGGAAGCCAAGCAAGTAGATAATCTCAGATCGTTGCCACCAGACGCGTAGTGTGGTGGAAGAAGAGTTGGAACAGCCTGGTCCAACAAAAGAGCGCGTCGATGTAGTGGTTGTCGTCAATCGTTCACCGCAGTCGATTGTCTCCTCTAGCAACCAATCTAGTTCCTCGCCAAGATCGTGGATCGTCCTCAAGCGCAACAATGTAGTAGCGCTTTTATAGTATCCACACATCCAGGGCAGGAATGCCGTACACCGGTGTGCTAGCACCAAATCGCACAGGAAGGCTCTCTCAAGAAGATGGCGGCTAGAGTTTTGGAGGAACAACTCATGTGTGTTTCGCCCCCTTCCAATAGCCTCAAGCATCTCCTTATATAGTGCCAGTGACGGATCCTATCCGAACACGTTTTGTCACAGCCCCAAATATTAAAATGGATTATAAAGAATCTCACTAACCTGCATTATCAAATTCAATTCATTTCATAATATTTTGCACTTGGAAAATCTCATTTCATATAAACATACACTTCAAATTTCGGTTTTCTTTTAGCATCTGTAATAAAAAGTTGTGATCATCATCTGGAATCAATTTATTTAAATACTACATTAATTCTCATGAATAAATATAATTTTTCCAAAATTTTTGGGACTAGTTTGAACCTAATTAAAATTCAAACAACATTCATAGACATACAACATGTTTGAATTTAAATGTCACAAATTTTAATATGAATAGTGGGGTTTCATAATTTTTATGGGAACTATATCTTCCCAGGAACCCCCACAAATTATTTCATGATTTTATGAAATTTATTTCTATTTATGAAGCACCAGTCAAAGTAGAGTAGCTATTTTAAACCTCAGTCAAACCACCTGCTGTTCCTCGGGCCTGAACCACACCCGGGCTCGAGTCCGACCCAGGTGAACCGGCTCAACCCAACCTCCTAAACGCACCATCACATGCAGCCGTCGGATCAAGGTTCAACGGTGCAGATCTCGCCATCCTGTTGACCCGTCCGAATGCCCCCACCAATATCATCCGCCCGATCCTGATCTAACGGGCTAAAATCAGCCACGTAGCGCCGACTTACCCCCGCACCTTAAGTCGCTGCCATCGCAGGCCCGCTTGTCAGCATCGCCTTCAACCTCCCGTTGGCGCCCTCGCAGACACTCCTCGCCACGCGGTCGTCTCGCCCTGATCCCTGTCACTTCACCGCGCCCGTTGGCCTGTCCCCGCATTTCTCCTCTGCACACCGCACCCACCCCCAACGTCCCCCTGACTTTATCACCCCTTGAAGCACTCCATTCTCCCTCACTTCTCCTCGGTTGAAAGAGGAGAGGGAAGCTCGTACCAGCTCCTCGCTTAAGTAAGTCTCCACCGGGTGGTGCCTTTCTCTTTCTTGTTCGATGCCGAATCCATTTTAGCTTATGTGAGCTTCTCTCGTGCTTTGTAGCTCCCGGTCCATCATCGTGCTCTCTGGAGCTCTAGAGCACGCACCCGGAGGGCCTCACCTTGTCATCCTCAACTCCGGTGAGCTCCTCTCTATCTCTCTCGCGTCACGTTGTGTCATAGGATCTAACTAAGTTTTCCCCTCAATCAATTTGGTCATTACATCACAGGACTGTGAGGATTTGAAGAAAGCTCATTTTCGGGCAGTGAGGAGTCTTTTCGTTTCCCACTTAGGTCCGGTAAGCTATTGTCAAATTCCTCGCTTCTGTAGCTTCCTCCGATGATCTTTAAGTCATCTTGATCATTCTTTTCTCTGGGTTTTGCTCAGGGAATCCTCTCCTCGTGAAACCGAGTTGCCGCCACCTTCTTCTCCGGCGCCGTCACTACTCCAGCCATCTCCAAGCTTCCCCAAGCTTCTCACAGCTCCAGGTGACCTCCCCAAACCTTTAGGTAGCATAAGCAACCACCAGGTTGTCGAGAAGCTTCGGTCGAGCTACTTGCACTTTTGCCGTTTGAACCGCCGCTTAACTCGGCTAGCGCCGTTCGGGCGGCTCATCGTCGGGACTACTCCCGTTAGGAGCGCCTTGCTATTCTACATCTGCCCATGCCCTTGGTTAGCGCCGCCGTGGCCGGAATCGCCGGCAAACCGCCGGTGAAGCGCACGGGGACGAGATCCCGTTGTCGTACGCCGACAACACTGTAGCTAATGATTAGGAATAAATGATAATCATTAGCATTTAATCCCTATCTTAGCAACGCTAATGTCTCACTTGCATGCGGGCTCCACACACAGAAAACGAGGACTTTGAGTTTAAAACCTCAGTGGCTGACATGTGGGACCAGCAGCGCAAGTGCCGTGCACCGTGCGCTTGTGCGCGTGGACCCTGCCGCTGACAGTGGGACCCACATGTCAGCGCTCAAATTAAAAAGTCTGAGTTAAAAAGAAAGTGCGCTATTCACTGGGCCCGCAGGTCAGTGACTGCGGCTAGCGCGGCGCTCGGTAAGGAAAGTATTAGCCGATTAAGAAATTCTGAAAATGAATTATTGACACACTGGAAATTAGTATTAATTTCTAAAATGCATAACTATTTCATATTAACTCCAAATCACATGAAACCACTTCTGGAAATTTTCACTTTTAGTAAACTTTATTTTAAAATTAGTTTCAAACCTGTCTCTGTAGCAGAAAGTATTGACTGGAGATTAATCCATTAAAGCTATTATTTTTACAATAAGAAAGGGACTGATAACTTCAAAAATGCATAAGTAATTATTGGAAACTCCAAAAACAGTGAGACCACTTTTGATAATTTTCATTTTTGGTGAACTTAATTCTAAAAATGGTCTCCATATTACCTCTGTCACAGAAACTATTTTGGGAGAATATAATCTTTAACTCCATTTTCTTTATACTATAAAAGGCTGATAACTTTGAAAATACATAACTAAATCATAAGAACTCCAAATGGGACAAACTCAACTATTGTGAATTTGTATTAATATTACCTATTTACCTATGTAATCCTCTACCCCACCATCATTCTACAAATTTTGGCCAAATAATTAAATTGCATAACTTAGGGTTAATGAAACCTGAAATTCAAAATAACATAACTTCCAATTCATAACTCCAAATGGAATAATTCTTTTACCTAAATTCATCTAAAATCATGACCTAACTACTGTAGAAAAATCATGCGTTTTTGAGCATTTTGGTTTTTGAGTTGTTTTCTTGGTATTTATTTGATGTTATAATTATATAGATCCCGAGCATATTGATATCAATACTTACGCTACTGAGAGCGAGCAGCTACTGTACTAGCAAGGCAAGCATCATTTGAACTTTCTTTTGCATCATATTTGATCCCAGTTTTGGTTAAGTTAGTGCAATGATAATTGCTTGCATGCTATTTTGATTATGTCAATATTTTTGTGATGTGTAGTTTAGTTATGTCCTATGCTTGAGGTTAATCTTGAATTATGCCAACTCCTATATGCTTAAGATAGGATGTGTGAATTATGGGTTATAGAATTGCTTAGACATGCAAGTCTAGACACGGTAGTTCGATCGTCGGGAATAACCCGGCGGTTTTGGGACAAACACAACTCTCATTTTATGATTTATACGTCAGATCTTTCTAGCTGTTCTATGAGTTAAATTTTGTCATTTTTAAATGAGCTTTTGGTCTGGACAAGTGTTGGTTAGTGATGGTGCTTTGTGCACGAGCTTTGGGTAAGTGGAAGGACTTGTCCGGACAATTAAGGACCGAACTTGGGTACCTGCTGTTCAAGCAACACTCGTGCTGCCACACGCGGGTTGGGAGCCGTATGGTTAAGTAGGGGGAAGGTTTTATTGTGCTGAGTTCCACGGTGGTGAAATTGTAAGGGCATAGGACCGTGAAATCCTATGTCCCTTTTGGGGCCGATAGGGCATGGGGGCCATAACATCTTATGTTCCTAGGAGCCCTGGGTTGAGGGACTTAGCCAATGGAATCGTCTTGCTAAAAACGACCATATCTTGATTTACCCGGCCGGCATACCATAGGAAGTGTGCTATATTCGGAGGCATCTGGAGGCTAACGGGCTAATCAAGTCGTGTGGGTAAAGTAGTACACCCCTGTAGGGTATAAATCTATTCGAATAACCGTGTCCACGGTTATGGACGACCGCTTGAAATTTGTGGCTGCTTATTGTTAGACTTTTAATTAAAATTGTGGTTGAACTTGGTATTCGTCATGAACGGGTTGTTCATGTGTTTAATACATCAAAGTGGGCTGCCACTTTGGTCTTTGTATGATTCAATTGTTTATTACTGAAATGCTTTACTACATGCTTTACTTCTACTTCAAATCTGATTTTAAACTGGGCACATGAAAACTAGTATGTGTAGGATGTTATTTGTTGCGTCTCTTTCGCAAAACTAAACCAATATGAGCCATCCTTCGAATGACCCTTATGCATAAATAATTTTATTTGTGTAAGACTTATAGTACACTTGTACTCACCGGATGTTTGCTGGCTTTTTCAGGTGAGGAAGATTATGAGTATGACGATCTCGCTAGTGTTGACTTGGGTGACACTAACGAGTAGTGTGCTATCATTTAACCCCCAGTCAGTTGCCGATGGGTGATGGGCATACCACTGCTGGTCTTTCACTTTATTTATTTACTTCATTTGCTACTTGATACTTTACTTTGAATTTGGCGGTCGGCCGTATGTAATAAGTCAGTAGACTTTGACTATTATGCAAGATGTCTTTTATCTCTTGTTGTATGCGTTGTATGGATATAACCAACGTTGGATGAGGGTATGAGTATATTGGTCGTTGATCTTGGGAGCCAATATATGTCATACTCGTTGTTGATGAATTCCCGTTTAACTCACTAAGTGTAGTGCTTGAATCGAAGGAGAATCGACAATCATGTAGCGCCGCAAAGGAGCAGCGCATGATCGTTGAGGCTCTAGTATTCGGCTAAGCCTCTCACTTGGATAGAGTTAAATTGGAATTCATTTACCGGAGACCCGTAATTATGTCCCTAAGACCTTGTCTAATCTCGGTCTTATGGAGATAATTACTGGGGTCCCCACACGTTTGATGAATCATATTCGTACTAGTTTGTTCCAACCCGTTAAGTGTGTGACCCGTTAGGTTTATGTGTAGTTTGGTTGTGACACAGAAACACCTTTCTGATCACGAGTCGTAGCGGTACCTAGCAAGACATAACGATTCCCGGATACACACAATTTATATCAGACGAACCTTAAAGCAATATGATTTATGACCAGGTCCTTATCACTTACGACCAGCTCGTATCTAGTCACGACCAGTCCATATTAACTTACGACCAGTTCGTAACTCCTTATGACCAGTTACTAGTGATTATGTTCGAGCATATGTTCGACTAGTCTACAACTTGTTCGCATCTTCATACGACCAGTCCATGAGTAGCTTGAAACTATGTTTAACCAGTCAATGACTTGTTCGCATCTCTATACGACCAGTCTATGACTAGCTCAAAACTATGTACGATCAGCTTCGACCAGTCTACAACCAGCTCGCAACTGTGTACGACCAGTCTACGACTAGCTCATGTCTCCACACGACCAGCTCGTAACTGTGTATGACCAGTTTTGACCAGTCTACGACTAGCTCGTATCTCTATACGACCAGTTCGCATCTGGTCGAACTGAACAACCTACTCGTGTATTCTCCCTTTGCCTTACAATATCTGGTTGAACTCCAGGTGAGATATTATGTCATCCATGGACTGTTCAATACTTTCTCGATCAAGTGTTAGATAACTTCAGGTGGTCGAACTCTTCAACCATTAGTGACATGGCTATGCACTTTTTTTATCCGACCACATCAAGGGGCCCAGAGATATCTCTCCTGTTATGTTAGGAGGGGCAAATCCCATATCCGATCAGTCGTATTCTTTCGCATGTTTCATGGCATATCCGAAAGCTATCTTTATAATTACCCAGTTACGAAGTAGCGTTTGACAGCCCCTAAGTGTACTATTAGACATGTAGGAATCCATGTTGATCTCAGTTCTAAGGATTATACATCATCATTGCTTGATACCAACTGATGACACATAGAATCATAACAATCTCAACAGTGTCTCAAGGTGGGTCAATCCAACACTATGTTCTCTAACATGTGTTCACATTATTGATTTGATATCCCTATATCCATGACCGGTGAAACATGGTCATCAATCAATACATGTGCTGGTCGCAGAGTCACTAATGTTTCGTCTAGTGACATTTGAGCAGGGATACATTTAGAACGACATCATCATAAGTTAAAAGAGCTTCACCAACAAGTCACATGCTCATTAATCTTCATAACTGATGATTCATTTAAGGAATAGAATAACACTTATCAATAACACATAAATATAGACGTCTTATCACCATCTCCATGATTGCCTCTAGGACATATCTCCAACAAGGATGATGTGGGGACCCCGGAGTTATCTCCATAAGACCGAGACTAATCAAGGTCTTAGGGACATAACTCTAGATCTCCAGAGAATGGATTCCAACTTAACTCCATCTAAATGAGAGACTTAACTCAAACTAGAGCCCCGACGATCATGCGCGCCGCTCCTCTGCGAGCACTACATGATTGTCGGTTCTCCAACAAGTCAAGCGCTACACTTAGTGAGTTAAATAGGAAGCCATGAACAGCGAATATGACTTATATTGGCTCCCAAGATCAGCGACCAATATAAGCATACTCTCATCCAACGTTGATCACATCCATACAACATCCATACATAAATAGTTCAAAAGACATACAACATAGTTCCAATTTTACATCTAATACAAGTGGCTGACCGGCCAAATTTAAAGGAAAGTGTTAAGTAGCAGTGGAAATACGGAAATAAACCAAAAGACCAGCAGTGGTATGCCACACAACCCATCGGCAACCAACTGGGAGTTAGATGATAGCAACTATTCATCGGTGTCGCCTAAATCGACACCGACAAGCTCGTCGATCTCAGTATCGTCCTCACCTGTAAAAAGCCAGCAAACATCTGGCTGAGTACAAAGAGTACTCGCAAGTCTTACACAAATAAAAATAGTTATGCATAAGGTCATTCAAAGGAAGGGCTCATATTGGCTTAGTTTTGCGAAGACGACGCATTACTGAACAACCTACACATACTAGTTTTTCAAGTGCCATTTCAAAATCAGATTTGAAGTAGAAGTAAAGCATGTGAATAAGTAATGAATTCAATAACAAATGAATCATACCAACAACAAAGTGGCGGTCCACTTTGATACAACAATAAGCATGAACCACAATTTTAAATTTCAAGTCGTACCTTAAGCAGCCACAAATTTCAAGCGGTCGTCCATAACCGTGGACACGGCTATTCGAATAGATTATACCCTGCAGGGGTGTACTACTTTACCCACACGACTTGATTAGCCCGTAAGCCTCCAGATGCCTCCGAATATAGCATACTTCCTAAGGTATGCCGGCCGGGTAAATCAAGATACGGTCGTTTTTAGCAAGAAGATCCCATTGAGCTAAGTCCCTCAACCCATGGCTCCTAGGAAACACAAGACGTTAACGCCTCCATCCTATATATCCTAGGAAACACAAGACGTTAATGCCCCCATCCTATCGGCCCAAAAGGAACACGGGATTTCACGGTCCCATGCCCTTACAATTTCACCACCGTGGGACTCAACACAATAAAACCTTCCCCCTACTTAACCATACGGCACCCATATACCGCGCGTGATAGCACGAGTTTTGCTTGAATCGCAACAACCCAAAGTTCGGTCCTTAATTGTCCAGACAAGTCCAACCACATACCCAATCTCGTGCACGAAGACACCATCACTAACCAACACTTGTCCAGACCAAAAGCTCATTTAAAAATGACAAAATTTCACTTATAAAACAGATACGAAGATCTGAAACAAAAGTATATAATGAGAGTTGTGTTTAACCCATAATTGGCGGGCTATTCCCGACAATCGAGCTACCGGTTCTAGACTTGCATGGCTAAGCAAACTCGAACAACATTACTTCACTCATCCTACCATAGCATTTCAGTAATGGAATAATTCATGGATAGCCTCAATGACAAGATAATAGGATGTGTCTAACCATTCATAACAAAAATAGCGACAATATAAGACTGTCATGCAAGCAATTATCATTGCATCTACCCTAGCAAAATTGGGATCAAATATGATGCAAAAGAAAGTTCAAAGGATGCTTGCCTTGCTGGAAAAGTAATTGCTCACTCTCGGTCGCGAGAGTCGATATCAATAGGCTCGAATCTATATAAATGCAATACCAAATAAACATCGAGAAATACCTCAAAATTCAAAATGCTCAAAAATGCATGATTTTTCTACAGTAGCTAAGTCATGATTTAAGGTGGTTTTTGGTGAAAGAATTATTTCATTTTGATTTAGTATGTGAAAGTTACGGTGATTCGATTTTTATATTTCAATACGCCTTTATTCTGTAATTTAATTATGAGGCTAAAATTTGTAGAGCAGTGGTGAGTAAATGGATTACCTGGATAATTAGGCAATATTATTACAAGTTCAAAACAGTTGAGTTTGCTCCAATTGAAGTTTTCATGATTTAGTTATTGATTTCTAAAGTTACCAAAGATTAATAATGTAAAAATAATGACTTTTAGGATTATTTTCCTCAAACTATAGTTTCTGTGATAGAGGTGAGTTTGAAACTATTCTTATACTTAAGGTTATTTGAAATAGAAATTATCAAAACTGATTTCACTGTTTTGGAGTTTCCAAGAATTACTTATGAATTTTGAAGTTATCATCTTTTCTATTGTACAAATAATAGTGCCAAAGGCTCAATTTTCAAAATAATGCTCTCATTACAGAGACAAGGTTGAAACCAATTTTTAATATAAAGTTCATCAAATAAGTAATTTATCAGAAGTGGTTTCACTCATTTTGGAGTTAAAATGAATTAGTTATGCATTTTCAAAGTTATACATATTTTCAGCTTGCAAATAAATGGATTTCGGATTTTATATGTCGTTTAAATTTTTTTCTCAACGAGCGCACCGCGAGCCAAAATCACTGACCAGCGGGCCCGGTGAACAGCGTACTTTCTAATTTAACTCAGATTTAAATTTAGCTCTGACGTGTGGGACCCGCTGTTAGTGAGACGGTCCAGTGGACTAGGTCCACGCGCCCACGGGCACGGTGCGCGGGGTTTAAGGGCTAGGCCCACATGTCAGCTACTGCGGCTTTAAACTCAAGCCCCCGTTTTCTGTGCGTGGGACCCGCGTGTAAGTGAAACATTAGGATGGCTAAGACAGAGATTAATTGCTAATGATTACCAATTATCCCTAATCAATGCTACAGCGCCTGTCGGCGTACGGCAACGGGCTTTTGCCCCGTGCGCTTCACCAGCGGCTTGCCGGCGCTGTGCGCCACGGCGACGCCAGACAAGGGCATGCATAGGTGCAAAATAGCAAGACGGTTCTAATGAGGGTAGCCTCAACGACGGAGCCGGCCTGCATCGGCGGCTAGCCGGAGTTGAGCGGCGACGCTCAAAGCGGCAAGAAGACAAAACAGTGAAGCTCCGCAGCGTCAATCCAAAGAGTGCCCAAGGTGCTAGGGACTAATAGTGAGTTACCTGAGTTGAGAAGAGTGCTCGGGAAGCTCGGTTAGTTTGGAGTTTGGTGGCACGAGAAGAAAATGGCGATGACACGGTTCGACAAAGAGATGAAGATCTGAGAAAAAAATGAAGCAAAGTGAATGCTTGGGTTAGCTCAAGGAGCTCAAGAGCAAGCCATAGGAGCAAGGAATTGGACAATGGCTTACCGGATCAAGGTGGGAGGCGAAAAGTTGCTTCACGGTCGGAAATGGTGCAAACTTCGATTCAACCAGATCCTACCGTGCATTACCAAAATTAGCTTAGGGGTTTCTCTCAGTGGACTAAAGCATGAGAGGTGACGCGCAAAGTTGAGGATAATACCTCCGGGACACGAAGATGGCACGAAAGTGTCCTCGGGTGCATGCTCTGGACGTGAACTAGAGCTCGAAGATGAACTGAGACCTACAAGGCAAAGTAGGAGCTGGGCTTAGCAAAAATTGAAACGGCATTGAAGGTAGAGCACAGGGTAAACACCCGGTGGAAGCTTACTCGTGCAGAGAGCGAGAACAAACTTCCCTCTCCTCGGTCAAACAGAGGAGAAGTGAGGAATTTGCTAGGGTTCGGGTGCTAGTTAAAGATGGCCGACGGACGGAACGGAGGCGGCGTGACATGCCGAGGCTCCAGGATAGGTCAAACTGGGCGGTGCGGTCACGGCGTTGACGGGGCAGCGCAGAGCTCCTTCGGCGCGTGGCGCTGAGCTCGCCGCGCCGCCGAGATTGAAGACGCCCCTGACATGCGGGACCCACCGCGTCAGTGACTCACAGCGGCGCGCGCGAACGCGAGTTGAACGATTTGATCAGAACCGTTGGATCACGAATGGACGGATGGGATCAATGTGTGCAATCGGACCGGTCGAAGGGGTAGGCGATCTGAGCCGTTGATCTGAGATCCAAGGGTTGCATGTCGCGGTGCAGTTAGGCGGTTGGGCTGAGTCCATTCGCCGAGTCGGCTCGAGCCCGAGGAACAAAGGCGCCATCCGGTTTGGGTCCAAGTTTGGTGAGATTTTAATTGTTTTCCTACTTTGACTAGGGACTTAAAAATAGAAATAAAATTCCTAAAATCATGAAATAAATCATGGGGGTTCCTGGTATAACCTAGTGTCCATAAAAATTATTGAACCCTACTATTCATGATATAATTTGTTATATATAATTTCAAACTTAAACTAGATCTTTTATTAGTGTTTGAATTTTCTTAGGGTTCAAAACAGTCCCAAAAATTTGGGAAAAATTATATTAATTCATGATAATTAATTTAGTATTTGAATAAATTATTTCCAGAGATACTTCAGTAGCATTTATTTTAGTTTTATGATTGGAGTTCAATTTAAAGTGGATGTTTCATAAGCATTTTGAGATTTTCCAAGTGCAATATTAAAATAAAAAGTTTCAAAACATGATGCATGATAATGAAATGCATAATAACCCTCTTTATTAATTTGGGGATGTGACAAACCTCCCCCCCTTACAAAAGATCTCGACCCCGAGATCGATAGGGTGGAAGTAGGATAGAACAGTTCTAAAAGAAGACAAAGCATCTGTTGTCTTGATTTCCTTCAAAGATAGTGCCAAGATATCTTTGTAGGGTTACAAGGAATGGCTATTACAGTTTTCCCTCCCCATTGCTTTGTTTTAAACTTTCCTTTCTTGATTCGAAAACATTTTAAGTAGAAGGATAAAGATCAGGATAGCTAGCTCGTAGTTGATCTTCACGCTCCCAAGTTGCTTCATCTTCAGTATGGTTGCTCCATTGAACCTTGACGAATTTGATGTTGTGATTTCGCGTCTTGCGCTCCTTTTCTTCAAGAATGCAAATCGGGTGCTCCCGATAGGAAAGATCGGGTTGCAAGTCAAGTTTTTCCAGTTCAGTGGCTTCGGTAGGGATGCGAAGGCACTTCTTCAGTTGTGAAACATGGAAGACATCATGTACATCCACAAGTGATGGTGGCAACTCTATTTGATAAGCCACCGGTCCCAACTTTGCTAGAACTCGGAAAGGTCCGATGTAGCGAGGTGCCAATTTGTCTTTGACTTGGAAACGATGTGTTCCTTTCATTGGAGAAACCTTAAGATAGACATGACCATCCACCTCAAAGCTCAACTCACGACGACGACGGTCGGCATAGGACTTCTGACGGGATTGAGCCGTCCGAAGTCGTTCGCGGATGACACGAACTTGTTCTTCTGCATCCTCTACCAAGGTTGGACCATAAAATGGCCTCTCCCCGGCTTCGGACCAGTTCAAGGGTGTCCGACAAGCTCTCCCATACAATGCTTCGAATGGTGACATTTGAATGCTTGATTGGAAGCTATTGTTGTAGGAGAACTCCGCAAATGGTAAACATTTCTCCCAGTTCTTGCTATAGGACAGCACACATGCTCGGAGAAGATCTTCCAAGATCTGGTTCACCCTTTCAGTCTGCCCATCTGTTTGTGGGTGGTAAGCGGAACTGAAAGATAGATTGGTCCCCATTGCTTTATGTAAGCACTTCCAGAAGTAAGATGTGAACTGAGGACCTCTATCTGAAATGATGACCTTAGGTACACCATGGAGACAAACAATTCTGGAGATATAAAGCTCAGCTAACTTATCCCCATGGTAGGTGGTCTTGACAGGAATGAAATGGGTAACCTTCGTCAGATGATCAACAATCACCCATATAGAATCAGACCCCGCTTGAGTTTTTGGAAGGCCGGTGATAAAATCCATGCCAACTTCTTCCCATTTCCACTTGGGAATGGGCAGTTGTTGTAGAGTGCCTGCCGGTTTCAAATGCTCGGCCTTAACTCTTTGGCATACATCACACTCGGCAACAAATTGAGCGATGTGTTGTTTCATCTGCCCACCATAGTCGCTTCTAAGATCTTGGTACATCTTGGTGCTACTGGTGGATAGAAAACTTGGAGTCATGGGCCTCCTTGAGAATTATTTCTCTCAAGGCGTGATCGCAAGGCACCACCAACCGGTTTCCAAACCATAAGGTGCCTTGTGCATCTTCTTTAAAGCACTTGGCCTTGCCTTGCTTTACTTCTTCCCGGATTTGAGCTACCTCTTCATCAGTCTTCTGGGCTTCTCTAATCTGGTCCTCAAGTGTAAAATTCACACTAAGGGCAGCAAGGGAACCTTCCTCAATTATCTCCAGGTGCAGACGTTGCATTGCAGCACACAAGCCCGCTGAAATGGGGATTACCGATAAACAGTTGCACTGCGACTTTCTGCTGAGGGCATCAGCAACCACATTGGCTTTTCCTGGATGATAATGGAGTCCAAAATCATAATCTTTGATCAACTCAAGCCATCCCCTTTGCCTCAAGTTCAGATCAGCTTGGGTGAAGATATATTTAAGACTCTTGTGGTCGGTGTAGATTTCGCAACGATTGCCGATGAGGTAATGCCGCCAAATCTTGAGAGCATGAACAATTGCTGCGAGCTCCAAATCATGAGTAGGATAATTCAACTCATGTGGTCTCAATTGTCTTGATGCATAAGCTACCACTCGGCCCTCTTGCATAAGAACACAACCGAGCCCATGGTGAGACGCATCGCAGTAAATGTCAAAGCTCTTGTGAATGTCGGGCAAGATGAGTACTGGAGCTTTGGTCAAGCATTCCTTTAGGATCTGAAAACTCTCCTCACATTCAGGCGACCATTCGAACTTCTTTTCTTTCTTCAGAAGTTGAGTCATTGGCCTTGCAATTTTGGAGAAGTTCTGGATGAATCTGCGGTAGTAACCCGCAAGTCCAAGAAAACTGCGAATATCAGTAATGTTTCTGGGTTGTCTCCAATCAAGGACATCTTGCACTTTGCTAGGATCAACAGCAATACCGCCCTTGGATAGGACATGTCCCAAGAAACTAACTTCATGAAGCCAGAACTCGCATTTGCTAAATTTGGCATAAAGTCGATGTTGTGAAGCTTCTCCAACACAAGCCTCAAGTGTTGTTCGTGTTCTTCATCAGACCTTGAGTAGATAAGGATGTCATCAATGAATACAACAACAAACTTATCCAAATACTCCATGAACACTGAATTCATAAGATTCATGAAGTATGCCGGTGCATTCGTTAGACCAAAAGACATGACAGTGTACTCATACAACCCGTAACGAGTAGAGAATGCTGTCTTCGGAATGTCTTCGGTTCGAACTTTAATTTGATGATAGCCCAAGCGCAAATCAACCTTGGAGAATACTTAGGCTCCACTCAATTGATCAAATAAATCATCAATCCGAGGAAGCGGATATTTGTTCTTGATAGTGACTTCGTTTAACGGACGGTAGTCAACACACATCCGCAAACTCTTGTCCTTCTTTTTGACAAAGATAGCGGGCAACCCCAAGGTGAGGAGCTCGCCTAATAAACCCTTGTCTTGAAGTTCTTGGAGTTGCTTCTTCAATTCTTCCAATTCATTAGGAGGCATCCGTATGGCCGTTTGAGATCGGCGAGTACGGGCACAAGCTCGATGATTGAACTTGACTTCTCGATCAGGAGGCATGCCTGGGAGTTCTTCGGGGAATACATCTGGATATTCACACACCACATGCACTTTCTCAAGTTCAAGAGAGGTACAAGCTTCCAAGGCATAGAGATGAGAACTGCCCACAGAAGGTGCAAAAACGACTTGATTGCAGTCTTCACTAGTGTGTAAATAGACCGCTGAGCACAATCGATCTTTCCTGGTTTTTGGACAGCCAATCCATCCCCAAGATTACATCAATACCCGCTGATTTTAGCATAATTAAGTTTGCCAAGAAGTTGACAATTTGAATTTCCACTTTTACGTCCCGGCAGACTTGATCGGTTTGGAAGACCGATCCCGGCGACTGGATTTGATAAGGTGGCTGAAGTTTATGTATTTCAAAATGATTAAGTGCAGCATATTCTTCTCTAATGAATGAATGAGATGCTCCGGAATCAAATAAAACTGATGCTGGACAAGAATTAACAAGAAGTGTACCCAAACGACGCCCGAGCGTCGCTCGCCTCCTCAGCGGTGACGTGGTTCACTCGGCCACGTGCAGGGACCTGAGGAGGGGTAGATGCTGCCCTGGGAGGTGGTGTAGGTCGTGCCACAGCTGGTGGTGTAGGAGCACGATAAACCTGCGGCATTCCCCGCTGCTTGGCGAGGCAAGAAGAAGCATAGTGGCCCTGGCGACCACAATGAAAGCAGGTGACATTAGGCTTGAATGTACCACTGTTTTGGGAGTTCTTACTCCCACTATGCCGCTGCCCTGTAGGTGGAGAAGGTCGTGCAGGCGCCACAGGAAGCCTCGATGGCACTGGAGCCTGAGGACGAGGTGCCTGAGGCGGTCCGGTGCGCTGTCGAGGGAACCGCCACTAGCCAAAATCGAGCGGCCTTCTTTCTCTTCCCGACTCTCCACAGCCACACTCTTGTGCTCCACTACAATGGCCTTGTTCACCATGTGCTGGAAGTTCAAGTCATGTACTGCTAAAGCCACCGCATCTCTCGCCAAACCGCCCATGAACCCGCGCCGCGCGCGGCATCTGTGGAGACGTCATCCGGGGCATAGCGGGCCAAGGAGTTGAACTCTTGAAGGTACTCCGTGACTGTCTTCCTTCCTTGCTTCAAAGCAAGAAACTTCTGCTGCTTGATGGACATAACCCCATCAGAATATAGGCCTCCCGAAGCCGCACGAAACTCGTTCCATGATGGAACGTCTCGTCAAAGTTGCATGGCGGAAAAATTATCCCACCACGCACTAGCGGCGCCTTCCAGCTGATAGCTGGCAAAAAGAACTCTCTCAATGCCCGTGCACTGAGCAATGGTTAGTTTCTTCTCCACATCTCTCAGCCAATCTTCAGCCTCCATAGGGTCTCCAGTACCCGCAAAGGTGGGAGGATTTGTTCGCTGAAACTCAGCGAGACCCCCACGCTGCCTCTGATGTCCTCCTCCCCCTGCTGCCGCAGGAGCAGGAGAAGTGTTGCGAGCTATAGCCTCCAGGATCCTGGTCTGATCCATCCTGTTCCTCTCGATCTGAGCCAAGACTTCCGCCATAGTAGGTGGCGGAGGAAGCACTTCCTCAGAGGAACTGTCCGCATGGACGGTTTGCCGAGAGGGCTCACCCTCTCCTCGCGGCGTAAAGTTCTACTACAAAGCAGCAGAACGAGTGCCCCGGGTGGGGATCCCCATCGCACCGAGCTCTAGCACGAGTGTTGGGGCCTCGACATCCCGGGAGTGACAAGGAATGTTAAAAGAGGCCAAGATTGAGGAAAAGTGCGAATAATAAAACTTTGGACAGAAGCACAAAGTTCTTAATTAAGCATGCATAATGATATAAAATGCACCAAAACATAACACCAAAAGGGCGTACAAAGGCACTAAGGCCAGTACAAGATTCATAACATTCATAAGGTCCGGGGGCTAAAAGCAACCACTGGAAATATAGTTCTTGCGGGAGAAACATTAAGGGTTCAATTATTACTAGCCTATTACAGGAAACCAAAGATACATGCTTGCCCAAAAGCTTACGCCTACAACATCCTAAATGTTGTTCCGGTCAAAGTTTACCTGAAACTCGCCCGTAAGATGTGCCTCGGGGATCCGTATCACCGGGTCTCCAAAATTAGAAGACGCAACGGGAGCCTTGCTCTATCACATGGCCTCCAGCGAGGTTCCATCCTACGAGTACGAGCAAAACCAATCGACATGCGAACTGGCGCTCGCCCCATAGTTGGGTACATGCCCCGCACTTCCGGAAGACGGTACATCGGTGGCGCCAAGCATATGGGGAAATCTCATTCGTGCCATAAACCACATGGCGGTCAATAATCCCCATGTTACACATGAGTTGTAGGTGCTCTTGGGCCACCACGAGACGTTGACGTGTCTCGCATAACTCATACACACGCAACCGATGGATTTGATCCATGATATGAACCAATCTTGCCAATCGCCTAACCCGGGATCTTCCCAAATCGTATCCGGCAAAGGTGTCCACCCGTGCCACGCCGCACATAGGAAAATGGTAGTAAGGCGGTTGAGACAACTCCGTCAAATCATAACGAGATGGCTCATAGCCACACGGGCCACTTCTGTAGAGCCATGGCCTCCGGTGCCACGTGCTCGAAACAATATGGGATACTCCCGTGACTCGTCTGGCGATGATGTTGATCACGGCCAAGTATTCCTCCATGCCTGGCCCCCCTGTCGCGGCGATAGATGGCGTAAGATGGCTGATAAGTGAAGTTCGCCCTCCACATCATTTCCCAGAGAAGCGCCGGGTATCCATCCACGTTCTCAGCTTGAGTTTCTTTGACCAGGTATTGGCGACTCATCTAAAAGCAAGAACAATAAGGTAAGATTTCTTTAAAAATAGAAATAGGGTAAGAAAATATACTAGGATGGATGAGGAATAAAAGATATTCCTAACTTAAACTTTCTGGAATTAATTTGATAATTTCAAAAATAATTTGACTCAAGAAGGCTTACTAACTCTAACGCCAGTGCTAACTCTAACCTACAGTCAGTATGGCTCTGATACCAACGCTGTGGGGACCCCGGAGTTATCTCCATAAGACCGAGACTAATCAAGGTCTTAGGGACATAACTCTAGATCTCCAGAGAATGGATTCCAACTTAACTCTATCTAAATGAGAGACTTAACTCAAACTAGAGCCCCAACGATCATGCGCGCCGCTCCTCTGCGAGCACTACATGATTGTCGGTTCTCCAACAAGTCAAGCGCTACACTTAGTGAGTTAAATAGGAAGCCATGAACAGCGAATATGACTTATATTGGCTCCCAAGATCAGCGACCAATATAAGCATACTCTCATCCAACGTTGATCACATCCATACAACATCCATACATAAATAGTTCAAAAGACATACAACATAGTTCCAATTTTACATCTAATACAAGTGGCCAACCGGCCAAATTTAAAGGAAAGTGTTAAGTAGCAGCGGAAATACGGAAATAAACCAAAAGACCAGCAGTGGTATGCCACACAACCCATCGGCAACCTGTAACATCCCAATTTTGGGCTTGTGTTTCAAATGTAAGAAAATGAGTAGAAATTAAAACTTTTTCTTACATCATGTGTTTCCTGTTTGTATTGGACAAGTATTGTACAAGACTTATGGAAATGCAAAGTCACAAGTCTTTTGATCCAAATCTTGTTCCTTCAAAAACAATCTTGTCAAACCTTTTGATCATCCTCTGGAGATATTTTTCCTAAGTTCTTGGGATGGTATGTGACCCCTCTGAAAAATTTCACAATTTTTTTTTTTAGAAATTGTTTGAATATTTTAGAGGGCAGTCAAACCTGTTTGACTCTCAGTCAAACCTAAAACCAGTACCTTGTAGAATTTTTGGAGAAAAATACAATGCATAAAAACCTCTGCAAATTTTACACAAGGTCAATGTCTCAGTCAGCAAGCTCCTGTAAAATTTCAGAATTTTGGAGTTATTTTGCTACCCCAAATAAATCCTCAAAAGTATCAGCATATTTAAAACATAAAACCTGGTTCACTGTTCCTTGGGTTCGAGTCGGGCTCGAGTCCGAGCCACTTGACTCGGTCGAACCACCTACCGCACCGAGCCGCATTTTAAAAGCGTGCGCGCGATATCAGCCGTTGATTCAAATCGCCGCCCACGCTCGTGTGAGCATTCGGACCTCGGTTGCATTAACCAATTGGGACCGTTGGATCTCAATCCAACCGCCCGCATTTCCGTAAGCAATCGGACCGTCCGTGGGCTCTTTTAAATCGCAGCCGCCCATCTAAAATCCAACGGTCGTGGTTGCTTTCTCTGTTCTTCTTCCTCCTCTGTCCCACCGAAGCGCAGCAGCGACAATGGCGTAAAGAGAGAGAGCGGGCGGCTTTGATGTGTCACCTCAAGTTTGCTTTCGTCAACGCTCTCTCGGGGCATTTAATGCACACCAGCTTTCTCCTCCATTGTCACCGTGCTCACTTGCTCCCATCATTTCTTGGTCCATGACCGTAGCATGAACCGAGCCCACCATGGACTCGGGTTCTTGCTCAAACCCTAATCCTTTCCCTATATTGCCCCTTAGCTCCTCCCGGTGTTCCTTTACACCACACCTAGCTCCTCTCGTGTTTGAGCTCAAAACTATCTCAAACCTTCAATCCACCATTGTTGACCCGAGGGCTCCAATGGCGCCTTGGTGTCCAAAGTGGTTCATCTTCAACCTTTCTTGCACCCTTTTGAACTCCTCAACCTCCTTTATATTTCCCTAACTTGATTTTGGGTTGCATTCGCAGAATCACTCAATTTTAAGTTTGGAGATCTTCGGTTGGTTTCACCCCTTTCTTCTCCAAACTCAGGTAAGTGGTTCTTTTGCAATTATTTGCTTTTGGAGCCTCTTTGAGCTATAATGAAGTCGTGGTGATGATTTGGTTCCACTCATTTTGCTCGTAACCTCATCTTCCACTTCATCTTCTTCGCTCCGGTGGACTTCATCGTGTTCAAGTCTTCCCGCCATCTTTGGAGCTCCTCTGCTAAGGTAGCTTCTATATAGTCCCTAGAAGTCATGGCACTCGCTTCCTTGGACCGCGGCGGAGCATCTTGCTATTTTCGTGTTTTGCCGTGTCGGCCTCCTTCTTTGTTTTCGGCTCGCGGCTGCCTGCACTTCCACCGCGGCGAGGTCATCATCATGGGTCCGCAACACTATTGCGAACCCATTTTGATAGTTTGTGGCGCCGCCGCACCGAGTCGCCGCGACAAGCCGTGAAAGCCACTCGGGTTTTGTCGGTTGAGAAGCTCCCATTTTCGCCGATTATTAGAGCACGCGAATTGCCTAATCATTGTTAATCACCGGATGTCATTAATGTGTCTTAATCGCCTAATGTCTCACCGCTTGTGGGCCCAAACCCCGTAATCATCACCGTGTTAACCAATTGCTTTGGACATCATTAATGCTAATGATTGTCATTAAATCCTGCTTTAGCATTATCGTGTCTCGAGATTGTCTTTTGGGTCACCGACGTGTGGCCCGTGAGGCCTTAAACCTCGCCTCGGGGTCATTAGGCCTAATTCTCGAGTTCATTAAATGTTAATCATTGTTAGCATTTAATTGGTCCTAAACGCCCCTTGTGCCATCGCCAGTGGGCCCTCGTCCCTAAATCACCATTGTTCAAAATCATTAGGGCATCATTGATTGCTAATCATCATTAATCATTGGTCATTAGTAATTAATTAGCCGCCTAAAACCTCCTTTAAGTCACGCCAGTGGTCATGTGCGCGTGTGCGTGTGTTAAATCTCGCATGTGTGACTCTCGCCATCGACATGCGCCCCACGTGTCAAGACTCGATTGCACTTCGATCTTGGACCACCGCCCATTTTGCGATCCGCGCCTAGATTTTGTATGTGTTCGACCCTCCGTTCCCCTCATCATTCTTGGCCGCCCATCACTTGATCTCGCGCCCCGATCGTGCGTGCAATCGGACCTTCCGACCGAGGCGTGATCGAGCCGTTCATCCTTAGATCTGCGGTCGTAGATCGCCGAGGCAACCGCACCGTCCGGCTGCATCCTTCCTCGTGAGCCGCTGGATCTTGATCCAACGGTGGGCTCGTTATGAATCGCGGCGCGTGGCGCCGTTCTCTCCGCGTGTGGCTCGCTGGATATTGCATCAACGCCCACGAGCGCCCACGCTGCTTATTTTCGGTTGGGTTGGTTTTTATTTCGTAAGTATTTATTTATCAACCAAAATTGTATCAAAACTTTAGAAATTCATAACTAATTCAAGATAAATCCTTTTACATGAAACCAATCGCAATAAATTTGTATTTCACTAAAGTTTAATATAAAAATGCTTTTAGCTATGCTTCAGTAGTAGAAAATTTGTAATCTTTAATAGCTTGTTTTCTCGCTATTTTTGTATATTCCGTAATTGTATTAAAACTTGGAAAATGCATATCTTTTCTCAGATATCTGCTAATTGAATGATTTTAACTTTGATAAATTTGTTATTAACTAAACTTTAATCTAAAAATGGTGGTAGGCCTAAATCAAGACTAAAAATATGTTAATAGATTTAACCTTATTAGTAGCAATTAAAAATTCATTTAATGATGTAATAGACACCAGTAAATCCTCAGAAATCCTAAAAATAGAAATTTGATGTTAGAAATCCTCTGTTATCATACTATAATGTGAAATGGGTTTTGGACATGTTTATATTTCGAAACCGCATTATGCTAGTTTTGCATCCTAGAAAATCATAACTAAATCATTTTAACTCCAATTAAGATGAAACCACTTGTATTAGCCTTAAAATGTAAGTAGCAACCTATCATAAAATTTTCAAGTCCAGAAAACCTCTAGAAAATATTTTTGCTACAAGTACCTTATTATGGCCTAAAATGGGTTTTAGGTAATATCTTTGCACCACAAATCCAAATTAGGTTTTTCCAGTTTCTATGTCTAGGTATATTCGTATTCTACCTTATGTATAAATTTAGTCGCATTTGGATAATTTTTGCTTGCTCGCTTGTTTAAGTGTGGCTCGCCTTATTGGTTGTTCTTGGTTCTTTTGCCTTTCGCTAGGGTTCGACATTTCATGTAACCCCGAGAACGACCCTCCACAATAGTTTGAGCAAATGCAAGAAGGCAAGCAGTTTGATCATGTTAATCCCAGATTTTAAGTATTTATGTTGATTACAACTTCTATGTATGCATTGCTACTTTGTGTTAATAGTTGGCCTAGTAGATGCATTTCCTTAGCAAATGATTATCCTCTACTACCATGAGCCTAGGTTACTTGCTGTGATTTAGAGTTCATGGATGGGCTCTTGTCACTTAGTAGTTGCGAATTAATTGCTTAGCCATGCTTAGTTTCCTAGAGAACGGCGGTTATCGACTTGTCGATAACCTTGATCACATAAAACATATTATGGATTATGATTTCCACCTTGTGCCATGTCTACTTATGAAAACTAAAACTGAAAACAAAATGATTTAGACTTGAGCACAATGGTATGATGGTGCGATTTTTGGGTGTGACTGGAATGGTGCCCGGGTCAACAAGGACCGAACATCTTGTTACACTAAACCAAGCATTTTAGCGTGCTAACCACATTAGAGGGTATGGGACATCTCTTGACTTAGTACTTTGGCGTGTATTGGCTCCAGTCGCAGGAGTCGCAGGAGGGATGGTGTTGGGAGCATTGTAGTGTCCGAAAGACTTCACCCGTGATGGGATTTGTTGTCTTCGCTTGCAATGTAAGCATATGGGTTTCTATCCATATGAGCGGCTCGTAGTTAATACACAAGATTGGAAATGTCTCGTAGGACTTAGCCGTGCTGGTATTCCTTCGGTAGTGTGCTTTGTGGCTTGAAGGCGGTCCAAGTGTGGGTACATTGGTACACCCCGCAGGTTAAAACTATTCGAATAGCCTCGCCCTAGGTTATGGACACGCTTGGCAAGGTCTTTCAAGAGTTAGACTACAACCTTTTAAATTAAAACTTGATGGGTGGTACGAATCGGGATTCGTGCTATGTTGTGGTGGCTATTGGGATAGTCGCCTGTGTGGTTACTTGTATGTATCTTTACTTATCTTGTTACTTTGATAACAAAACAGATTTGCAAACTTGCTTTTAAAATGTATTACATTATTGCAAATAAATTGGCTTCATGCAAAATGAGACATACAACCTCCACCTAAATAAGCTTGCATGTAGTTTATGAATAGGTCTGCTATTCCACACGTCAGTCTTGCGGGTACAAAGACAATCTTTGTACTCAGTTGCTACGCTTAATTGTTTTGTTGCAGAGGAAGAAGGTGAGCTCGAGGGCCTCACTTTTGTGAGTGTGTTGTGGTAGCTATGGGCGACTAGCTTGGCGGCTCGATCGATTGCCTTGTGGGTGTATGGCTAACCTGGCCGACTTTTGTTCTAGCCATCTTATGGCGCTTTTGCTTCCATTGTCATTCTTGTATATTGTTCTATTTGGTGGTCGGCTCTCTTTTGTAATAACTTTACTTTATGTATGTCGTTGTTGAACTTAGTGATGTATGTGTATGGAATTGATGTGTAATTTTGTGATAATGTGCATATGCTGCACTGGAAGCATATGTCCATCGAGGCTTAGAATGTTTAATTAGTAATGCAGAACCATTTGGAGGTTAAGTGTTACTAGTTAAATATTCCGGTCCTCACAAAGTTGGTATCGAGCCATCTCGACCGTGAGAAACCCCTAGCTTGGTCGCTCTAGAATATTTTGAAAACTTACTTTCAAAAGGTTTGTAAAACTTAAGTAAGTTCTCTAATTTTACTCTTACTGCCTTAGCTTGCTCATCTCACCTTACTCTCACTTAAGTTTTGAA
The DNA here is from genome assembly GCA_036346255.1 of Ampelocalamus luodianensis. Lineage (NCBI taxonomy): Eukaryota > Viridiplantae > Streptophyta > Magnoliopsida > Poales > Poaceae > Ampelocalamus > Ampelocalamus luodianensis. Next base: position 62,828,423 of record CM070621.1, on the reverse strand, counting down.
AAAGTTGTTTCTCTCTTCGTTTCAAAAATTAGCCTCTATCGATTAACTTGGTTTTGGGAGAAACATGAGAGCTTGGCGAAAGGAATTTGGACAGCTAGCTAGTGGTTAGTAATTAAGGTAGGAAATGAGAGGTAAATTCAACTAAAACTTGTGGGAATGAAAGGGTAATAAGTGATATGAGATTAGCTAATGCCTATACTCTATTAGGTGGTTATACCTTGATTTTTGGACTGTTTTGAGCTAGAATTTAGTTCTGAAAATTTTGGGTTTTCTCACACGATTACTCGTTCTTCCATACGGGTTAGTCGTTTTTGAAGTCGATTTGGTGATTTTTGGTCCTGTGCTCTTGGTGGTTATTCTGAGCTCTTTTATTGAGTTTGGATTTCTTTGCTTTCTTTTATCTCGGCTTGTAGCTAACTCATCTTAGTGAATCGGGATGGTGGTGGGACACGAGCGCTGGAATCACCGTAGTTCCGATGAGGAGCTTCCCCTCCTCCGACCATGGCGGAAGTCCTCATGCGATCGAACGCAATCGTTCGGAGGACCGTAGGGTGTTGGAGGTTATCGCGAGAACACCTCCACTCCCTTTGGTGCCTCGATCCGAAGTGGTCACCGTCTCGTGGGGACTAGCGGAGTTCCTTCGCACGCAGCCTCCCACCTTCTCCCGGCCCGAGGATCCTTGGGACGCAGACGATCGCGCGCTCGTTGAGCGGAAGCTCGACGTTACTCGATGCCGGAGTGGGCGTGCGCACTTTCGCCGCATCCCATCACCGGAGGGTGCGGCACTCTCATGGTGGGAGAATTTCCTGCGCCATGCGAGCACCTGGAACCGTCTCGTGGGAACACGTGGTCTCGTGGGAGGAGTTCGGTCGAGTACCTCCATGAGTTCAACCATTTGGCGAGGTACGTCGCCGAGGTGGCCACCGATGAGGCCAAGCAGAGAAGTTCATGGAGGGTTTGTCTCGAGGAGCTTCAGACAAGCTCTCTATTGTGGACTTCCCGACTTCCGCACCTTGGTGGACAAGGCCATCATCGCCGAACACAAGGCGAGCGCGTCGAGTCCAGCGCAAGTGGAGGCCCAATGTCCCTCAGAATATCCCCATTTCAACTTGTGGTGTAAGTGTAAGAAAATGAGTAGAAATTAAAACTTTTTCTTACATCATGTATTTCTATGTACTAAACAATTATTGTACAAGAGTATGGGAATACAAAGTCACAAGTCTTTGGATCCAAATCTTGATCCTCCAAAAACAATCTTGTCCAGATCTTGTGATCCTTCTCGGAAATATTTTCCTAAGTTCTTGGGATGGTTGGTGACCCTCTGAAAAATTTCTACAATTTTTAGAAATTGTTCGAATATTTTTATGGTCACTAAACTTGTTTGACTTGTAGTCAAACCCTAGCTCAAAGCATTGTATAATTCTCGGAGAAAAGTGCTCAAGATAAAAACCTCTGAAAATTTTATACAAGATCCATCTCAAGGTTAGCAAGCCATCACAAAATTTCATAAAATTTGGAGCTAGTTCTATCTCTTGAGACCCTTCAAAATCTCAATTCAAATTAAAACTCTAAACTGGTCCGAGTCAAACTTAGACTCAAACCTGTGTCCGACTTTCAGTCTTGGTCGCACCGAGCCACTTGCCGTGTCTGCCTTGGCCAAAGTTGGGCGCAGGGGTGCAGTGCGCTGGATTTCAAATCCAACGATCAAGGACCTCCTCGGGTCTTTGTAAAAGACCTCCCACCCGCACGACCTCCTCCTGCTCTATTTGCAAAGACAACCCTCGAGGACCTCCCTAGGACCTCCTTTGCACCTTTGCAAAGACCACCCCGGCGACCTCCTCACCCTCCACGACCACCCCTAGCACTTGGGTGATCGTGGGTCGCCCATCTTGAGATCTCGTGGCTCGCACTCTCCCTAAGTGTTAGGACCTCTAACACATAATTCTAAACTGAGCCCTTAGATTTCAATCCAACGACTCACGACCTCCTAGTGGGAGCTCAGGCCGATTTTAGCCGTTGAGCTCTTTGACCGGTCCTCCCGGTCCTCTCACCGTCTGGGTGGCCTGGCATTATCAATTTTGTGCATGGCAAGAGAGCAAAGGCCTTGTCAACTCTAAGGTCGACAACGGCTATGTGCTGCCAACATTAAATGTCCGCAAGACCTTTTGCTCAAAAGTCACCCCGACAACCTACTCCCATCACCTCATGTGTACTATAGCTCTGCACCCATAAGCTTGGCCCCGTTCATTTTGGCGCCCGGCTATATATGGATCCTGCTTCTCCCTTAAGCTTTTGGATCCATTCTGCACCCTATTTTCTTCTCTCGCTCTTGAGCTCAAGTCACCCAAAGCCTCGCCACCATTGCTCGACCTTGAAGATCTCCGCACCCTTGAGCTCCAAAGTGGTTCAATATTGCAATTTTGGCTATCCTCTTGTTCTCTTGGTCACCTCAAGCCTCCCTAACTTGTTTTTGTTTAAACCTTCACAGAGGTTGACAAATTGGGAGCTTCTTGTCACAGGCCGTGAGTGGTCGCTCTTCTTCGCCTCCCGCGAGCACCCTCACACGGAGCTCTTGCGCCACCTCTAGCTTCCTTCATTCCTCGGTAAGTGCCTCAAGATCGAAATCCCTATTCTTTAGACCTCTTTAGGTGTTCGTGTTGGCCGACTGCCTCCACAAGTTATCTCGCCAGCCGCCAGAGGAGCCGCTCTAGGGGTAGCTTTTGGCATCTTTAGGTCCTCCTCCTATTTGGGACTCATCCGTGTTCTTGGTTCCCGCCGACGAGGTCCACATCGCCGCGGCAAGTCGCTGAACTCGCCGGGTTTTGCCATTCGCAAATCCTGTTTTGTCATGTTCTTCGACCACATTAATGCTCAAATCATTGCTCATCATTGGTGCATTAATTGTGTCCTAATTTGTGCGTGGAGTCACCGACGTGTGGGCCGTGGGTTTAGAACTAAAGTCCGAAATCTTTTAGTGCTCCCGATTGATTCATTTATTGTCAATCATTAGATGCTTTTAATTTGTCTTAGCTGCCACCTTTGTCGTTGTCCCGAGGTCCCGCGCTTTAAATCCACTCTTGATCTCCTGACTAATCTTGGCCGCTCACGACCTCTCCAAGATTAGATATGGGCCTTAGGTTCTTTCCGCAAAACCTCAGTGTCTAGGACCTCCTTGAGTTGATCCTAGCCGCCTAGGACCACCTTGGTTAAATCCTAGCCGCTAGGACCACTTGCGCAAAAAGACCTCCTCGAGGTCATTTTTGTAAAACCACCTTCTGGCCTCCACCGAGGTCCTCTTTGCAAAAGACCTCCCTTGGTCATTATGCAAAGACCACCTCAGACCACCTCGGGTCGTCTTTGTAAAGCCACCGTGGCCTTTACAAAGAAAACCCCGCCAGACCTCTTAGGCTCGATCTCAGCTGCTCACGACCTCCCTGATTAGATCTGAGCGTTAGATCTCTTTTTGTCAAATCCTTAGTGCTCGGATTTCCCTCCGCCGATCCGACCGCTCAAGACCTCCTAGGTCTAACTCAACCGCCCGCATCTCCTCCGATTAAAACCCTATCGCTAGGACCTCCCGAGAAGATCTTGGCCATCCAAGACCTCCTCCGTGAGATCTTAGCCGCCCGCACTTCTCCTCCGTAGGTTTACCCTTAGACCTCCCTAGTGCTCGGGACCGCCAGATCTTGATCTCGACGGCCACGCACTCGTTAGCGCGAGGACCTCCTTTGCGCGCGTCAGGCGTGCACCGGTCGTGAGCCATTGATTCAAGATCTACCGCTAGACCTCCTCGCCAGATCTTGCCGCCTAGGACCTCCTCGTTAGATTCGCACCATCAAGTCTAGATCTAACGGCTAAGACCTCCCTAGGCGCGATGAGGTCTTTGCGCCTGTGTGCTCGTAGGGTTTTAGCATCCGAGATCGTGAGCCGTGCGATCTTTGATCAACGCACCCACGACCTCCCGCTTTTGTTAGTTTTCCATTTAGTCCCAAGCTTTTATTTGCACATATTAATTGTTTTAAACTTCAAAATTTCATATCTTTTCTCTCAGAGTCTAAATTTAACAAACTAAAGTTCTATAAATGCATCTCATAAAGTACTTTAGCTTAGTATAGGTTTTGCAGAGTCTTTAATACTAAAATTAATCGTGTCTTAGATTTAAAACTTAGAAAATCATAACTCTTCCAATATAACTCCAAATGACCTGAAATTTTATATGGGTTACCACTATACCAGTGGGTAGCTACCATAAAATTTCAGCTTCAAAATCTTTCTAGAAAATATTTTTGCTACAGTGCTAATTATGGCCGAAATTAGGTTTTTAGAGAATATCTTTGCACCACAAATCCAAATTAAGTTTTTCCAGCTTTCTATGTCTAGGTATGTTCGTATTTTACCTTGTGTATAAATTTCGTCACATTTGGATAATTTTGCTTGCTCTTTGTTTAAGTGTTGCTCGCCTTATTGGTTGTTTTCGCTCTTCGCTTAGGATTCGATATTTGCGGTAACTCCGAGAACGACCCTCCGCAACAAGTTGAGCAACAAAGCAAGGTGCAAGCGCTTGATCATTTCCATTAATCCCATTACTTTTAAAGTCTAATATTTTGTTTAACTTCTATGTATGCATTGCTATTTTGTTGATTAAATTGATTAGTTAATCCTCTAGTTGCATAACTCGTAGGTAAATAATTATCCTCTACTACCGAGCCTAGGTTATTTGTCGTGGTTAGAGTCCGATGGATGAACTCTTATCACTTAGTAGATTACGAATGAATATTGCTTAGCCATGCCTAGTTATTTGTAGTATTGGGCCATCATCGACTTAGTCGGTGATCTTGATCACACAAATGCTATTATTATTCCATTATGTCCAACCTTGTGTTTTACCAACTTACAAATCAAAAACTCAAAACAAAAATTATATCTTGACTTGGGCACAATGGTATGTTGGTGTGATCTTTGGGTGTGATTGAATGGTGCCTAAGTCCCCAAGGACCGAAAGTTACTTGTGTCACTAAGCCAGCGCTTATGCGTGCTAACCACACGAGGGGATATGGGACCTCTTGACTAAGTACTTTGGGAGGTGCTACTATGAGCTGGCGGTGGGTGTGTGCGTGTGTGTTTGTGGTGTGCGAGGGGAGCATTAGTGTCCTGTTAGGTCTGCCTAATGTATCCTTCTCCCGTGGGTTGCGGCTCTTAATTAGCATCGCCCATTGGAAAGCGCTTGTAGACTTAGCGTGCCTCGCATACCAAAGGAAGTATGCTAACCGTGGCTGGTGGAAAGGCGGTCTATCGTGTGGGTACATTGGTACACCCCCGCAGGTTAAAACTATTCGAATAGCCTCGCCCCAGGTTATGGACATGCTTGTAAGGTCGTGCAAGAACTAGACTACAACCTTTTAAAACTTAAACTTGACATGGTTGGTATGAAGGGTACTTCATGCTATTGTTGTGGTGACTATGGGTTAGTCACTTCTAGGTTGGTGTTGTTCTCATCTATGTTATTATTGTCTCTCTTTATTTGAACAATAAAAGTTAATTGCAAACTTGCTTTGAATCTATTACTTATTGTAAATGAAAACTTGCTTTATGTGAAAATAAGTCCAAAGCCTCATCCACTTAAATAAAGCTTGCATGTAGTTAATTATAGTTCGTTATCTCACACGTCAGCTTTATAGTACAAAAACAAGTTTTGTACTCATCCGCTTGCTTAATATTAATTGTTGCAGAGGAAGAAGGTGAGCCCCAAGGGCCTCACTTTTGTGAGTCAGGTTGCTTGCGCTGCTTGGGACGATTAGCTTTATGTCCGGTTGGTTGCCTTCAGGTAAAGGCACACCGATTGGCTTTTTGTTTATCGCCATCTTATGGCCATTTTGCTTCCACTGGTATTTGCTTATCTTTATGAATTTTGGCCACCGGCCTCTCTTTGTAATAACTCTTTATATTATCTATGTCTTTCGTTATTGCTTTTGCTTCTGCTCTATGTGTATGAATGGAATTGATGCATGATTTTGTAGGGGTGTGTATACTGCATTTGGAAGTATACATATCTCGAGGCTTGGTTTATTTGATTTGTACCGTTAGGACCAAGTGGATGGTTAAACAAAGATGTTTCTAATAAACCGGGTCCTCACAAAGTTGGTATCGAGCCATTCCGACCGTGGTAACCCAAGCTTGATCGTTTTTAGGATATTTTGAAAACCTTAATTTCAAAGTATCAAATGGTTTATGAAAGCTAAGTAAGTTCTCGATTTTATTCCTTACCTATCTTAGCTTTCTATCTCATCTTACTCTAATTTGAGTTTTAAAAGTATTTTCCCTTTCCTTCTCTCAAAAGATAGTCATTATCGATTAATTGGGTTTTGGGACCAATGAGCTTGGCAAATTGAAATGTTAGCCGCCTCACAAGGTTTTGAAGCTCCGGTTGAAGATTTCAATTAGGAGGCTTGGATGCAAATCTGACAGCGATCATTCAGTTCCTGACAGCAAGCTCAAAGGTTCTAAATAGGGTAGAAAATGAGAGGATAATCAACTAAAACTTGTGGGAATAAGAGGTAAGATGTGATACTAGTTAGCTAAGTACCTAACGCTAATTTTGTCGCCTTAACCTTGATCTTTAGTAGTGTTAGACTTGTCGAGTGTGCTGAAATTTTTATCTTCTCACCCTATTACTGCTCATTCGATACGGGTTAATGGCATTGAGAAGTTGAGCTTGTTTTGGAGTTTCCTTGTTGATTTGGAGCTTCTTTGGAAACATTTAAAGTTTGTATGCTTGCTGTTTTGGCTTTTGTTAGGTGATATCTCATTCCCTAGTCGTTAACTTTTCGCTTTCATCAACTTCCTGCTTCAAAGTGTGTTGCTAACCAAAGTTATTAGTAACACCCTTGTTTTCTAAACCTTTTCAAGGCATTTAAAATAAAATAGAACCATTTGGTTTTGATGAGAGTTCAAAACTTAACCTAAGTTTCCAAAGAGTCCTAAATGACTAAAACAAACTTCAAATGCATCAAATTTGGAATTTCTTTGTGTTGAGGGTTCTGAACTACCTGTGCCTCCCTTCTGCTTTGTCTTCTCTAGAACTCTCTTCGATGCCCTTTCTCCGGAATACCCATACCGCCAACTAGGTATTACCACCACGCTGTATTACCTTCGATCAATTCGTGGTCACACCGCTCATGAGAGAAACAAACTCTTAAGAACATAGGTTCTGGGAATCCTTACCGCCATGTAACACCGGTGCTACCGGAGGTGTGATGGTACCGAGTCCCGCAAACTCGCAAAGACCAGCTTGAACCTCTTTATACCATATGAGACCTCCTTGATCTAATCCGAGCCATCTGCACTCTTGTTGAATCAATCTTGACCATCAAAGACTACGACATGGGGATTCATTACCATCCGAGCAAGACTAATGTTGTCACGGCAATTAGTCGAGAGGTGTTTTGCAATGCATTGTTGCTCCAGAACCGCAGCCTACCCTCCTTGAAGACTTTATTGTCTCAACTCGTGTGGTTGAGCACGGTCTATTGCCGCTTGGTTGTGCAACCAACCCGTGCATCGATCAAGTTTGCTCAGCAATCGGATGTCGGAGGAACCAAATCAAGCAAAATGTTAAGATCGAACAACCAACTTCGCTTAAGTCGAGATCGATTTCGCGCACCAACCGCATGTATACACGCGGATCGTTGTCGCCACAACTTAAGTTTACTCGTGGCCTAAATGGCCATAGTCCATCTAAGAAGTCGGTCATGAGGGATGACTCAGATAGCTAGTTATCGTCGAAGTTCTCGCTCGTTAGTGGAGTAACCGCACAAATTGCTCCACCAACCGAGAATGGCCTTGGTTCCTTTAAAAGCTAGTTGCGGAGGGATGACTCGCATAGCTAGTTAGCAAGTCGAGATCCCGTTGTTGGCGGAATTGACTAGACAAATCGCTCCACCACCTAACAACGCCCCGCACCACCACCCTTGGAACCAAGAAGAACCTCTCACCGCTAATCCTTATTTTATCCGACTTGTAAGTTTCTCGTGTCAACTAAAGTGGCACATTGTCTACTGTGTCGTAACCAAGATTCGCACTGGCCACCTTGCGAGCTCTATATCGCCAGGATCGTGAGCTTGCATGGGCATCAAGACGATCATTTCGATCGTGGATCCATCTTCACTTCCCGCTCGCATAGCTTGCAAGAGGCTATGGGAATCGCTTTTTTCAATTTCTCAAAGATTTCACCCCAAATGTGATGGTCGACCGAGAGGGTCAACCAAGTTTTGGAGGACATGTCGCGAGCTTGTGTCCTTTCCTATGGGAAGCATTGGGAGAAGTGCTTGCCATTCACGAAGTTTTCTTATAACAAATCTTCCAAGCCGCTCGTGATGGCACCATTTGAGGCCTTATACGAAAAGTGTAGAACCTCGTTGAACCGGTCCGAGACCAGTAAAGACCTTTGTTTGGCCCGACTGGACACGAGGCCGAGAGTCAAGTCCACTCATTCGTGATCGCTGCGCACACTCTCAATCCTGCAAAAGAGCTGCGCGGACCGCCGCCGTGAGTTGAGCTTTGAGCCCAATGACTTCGCTTATCTCAAGGTTTCTCCTCCAAAGGTCACCAGCGCTTTGGTGTCAAGGAGTTAGCTCCTCGATATGTTGGCCCTCACCGTATTATCGAAGAAAGGAGTCGCGCGTTTACAAGTTGGAGTTGCACGCACTTATGGAGTACATGATGTGTTCCATGTGTCCCAACTAAAGAAGTGCCTCCGTGTTCCAACAGAGGAAGCTCTGGAAACCCTTGATGTCCGTGAGGATTTGACCTATCGCGAGCACCCTGCTCGCATACTCGAGGAAGCCGAGCTAAGAACAAGGAACAAGACCATCAAGTTCCTTAAAGTTCAATGGTCAAACCATTCCGAGGATGAGGCTACTTGGGAGCGAGAAGATCGCCTCCGCAAGTGCACTACCCCTCTTTCTTTTTCCGAGTGAGACAAATCTCTGGACGAGATTTTTGTAAGGGGGAGGTTTGTAACATCCCCAATTTCAACTTGTGGTGTAAGTGTAAGAAAATGAGTAGAAATTAAAACTTTTTCTTACATCATGTATTTCTCGTGTACTAAACAATTATTGTACAAGAGTATGGGAATACAAAGTCACAAGTCTTTGGATCCAAATCTTGATCCTCCAAAACAATCTTGTCCAACTTTGTGATCCTTCTCGGAAATATTTTCCTAAGTTCTGGATGGTTGGCAGACCCCTCCTGAAAAATTTCACAATTTTAGAAATTGTTCGAATATTTTAAGGGTCACCAAACTTGTTTGACTTGTAGTCAAACCCTAGCTCAAAGCATTGTATAATTCTCTCGAGAAAAGTGCTCAAGATAAAACCTCTCAAAATTTTATACAAGATCCATCTCAAGGTTAGCAAGCCATCACAAAATTTCATAAAATTTGGAGCTAGTTCTATCTCTTGAGACCCCTTCAAAATCTCAATTCAAATTAAAACTCTAAACTCGGTCCGAGTCAAACTTAGACTCAAACCTGTGTCCGACTTTCGTGTCTTGGTCGCACCGAGCCACTTGCCGTGGTCGGGCTTGGCCAGTTGGGCGCAGTGGTCCGTGCGTTGGATTTCAAATCCAACGATCAAGGACCTCCTCGGTCTTTGTAAAAGACCTCCCACCCGCATCGACCTCCTCCCCTGTTCTATTTGCAAAGACAACCTCGAGGACCTCCTAGGACCTCCTTTGCACCTTTTGCAAAGACCACCCGGGCACCTCCTCGCCTCCACGACCACCCCTAGCACTTGGGTGATCGTGGGTCGCCCATCTTGAGATCCGTGGCTCGACTCTCCCTAAGTGTTAGGACCTCTAACACATAATTCTAAATCGAGCCCTTAGATTTCAATTCAAATACCACGACCTCCCTAGTGGGAGCTCAGGCCGATTTTAGCCGTTGAGCTCTTTGACCGGTCCTCCCCGGTCCTCTCACCGTCGGGTGGGCCTGGCATTATCAATTTTGTGCATGGCGAGAGAGCAAAGTGCCTTGTCAACTCTAAGGTCGACAACGGCTATGTGCCGCCAACATTAAATGTCCGCAGCACCTTTGCTCAAAAGTCACCCCGACAACCTACTCCCATCACCTCATGTGTACTATAGCCTGCACCCATAAGCTTGGCCCTGGTTCATTTTGGCGCCACTATATATGGATCCCTGGCTTCTCCTTGCTTCTTTGGATCCATTCTTGCACCCCTATTTTCTTTCTCGCTCTTGAGCTCAAGTCACCCAAAGCCTCGCCACCATTGCTCGACCTTGAAGATCTCCACACCCTTGAGCTCCAAAGTGGTTCAATATTGCAATTTTGGCTATCCTCTTGTTCTCTTGGTCACCTCAAGCCTCCCTAACTTGTTTTGTTTAAACCTTCACAGAGGTTGACAAATTGGGAGCTTGTGTTGGTGGCCGAGTGGTCGCCTTCTTCGCCTCCCATGAGCACCCCGCCACCGGAGCTCTTGCGCCACCTCTAGCTTCCTTCATTCCCCGGTAAGTGCCTCAGATCGAAATCCCTATTCTTTTAGACCTCTTTAGGTGTTCGTGTTGGCCGTCTCGGGCCAAGTTATCTCGCCAGCCGCTGTAGGAGCCGTTCTAGGGGTAGCTTTGGCATCTTTAGGTCCTCCTCCTATTTGGGACTCATCCGTGTTCTTGGTTCCCGCCGACGAGGTCCACATCACGCGGCAAGTCAGCTGAACTCGCTCGGGTTTTGGCCGCAAATCCCGCTTTTTGTCATGTTCTTGACCACATTAATGCTCAAATCATTGCTCATCATGGTGCATTAATTGTGTCCTAATTTGTGCCGTGGAGTCACCGACGTGTGGGCCGTGGGTTTAGAACTAAAGTCCGAAATCTTTTAGTGCTCCTGATTGATTCATTTATTGTCAATCATTAGATGCTTTTAATTTGTCTTAGCCGCCACCTTGTCGTTGTCCGGAGGTCCCGCGCCTTTAAATCCACTCTGACCTCCTCCTGACTAATCTTGGCCGCTCACGACCTCTCCAAGATTAGATATGGGCCTTAGGTTCTTTCCGCAAAACCTCGTGTCTAGGACCTCCCTGAGTTGATCCTAGCCGCCTAGGACCACCTTGGTTAAATCCTAGCCGCTAGGACCACTCTTGCGCAAAAGACCTCCTCGAGGTCATTTTTGTAAAAACCACCTTCGGGCCTCCACCGAGGTCCTCTTTGCAAAAGACCTCCCTTGGTCATTATGCAAAGACCACCTCAGACACCCTGGGTCGTTTTGTAAAGCCACCCGTGGCCTTTACAAAGAAAACCCCGCCAGACCTCTTAGGCTCGATCTCAGCTGCTCACGACCTTCCCTGATTAGATCTCGAGCGTTAGATCTCTTTTTGTCAAATCCTTAGTGCTCGACCTTCCTCCGCTACGATCCGGGACTGCTCAAGACCTCCTAGGTCTAATCTCGAACCGCCCGCATCTCCTCCGACAAAACCCTATCGCTTAGGACCTCCCGAGAAGATCTTGGCCATCCAAGACCTCCTCCGTGAGATCTTAGCCGCCCGCACTTCCCTCCGTAGGTTTACCCTTAGACCTCCCCTAGTGCTCGGGACCGCCAGATCTTGATCCGACGGTCCACGCACTCGCAAGGCGCGAGGACCTCCTTTGCGTGCGCCAGTGCGTGCACCGGTCGTAGCCATTGGATTCAAGATCTACGCTTAGACCTCCTCGCTAGATCTTGCTGCCTAGGACCTCCTCGTTAGATCTGCACCATCAAGTCTAGATCTAACGGCTAAGACCTCCCTAGGCGCCGATGAGGTCTTTGCGCCCTGTGTGCTCGTATGGTTTTAGCATCCGAGATCGTGAGCCGTAAGGATCTTTGATCAACGCACCCACGACCTCCCCGCTTTTGTTAGTTTTCCAGATTTAGTCCCAAGCTTTTATTTGCACATATTAATTGTTTTAAACTTCAAAATTTCATATCTTTTTCTCAGAGTCTAAATTTAACAAACTAAAGTTCTATAAATGCATCTGTTAAAGTACTTTAGCTTAGTATAGGTTTTGCAAGAGTCTTTAATACTAAAATTAATCGTGTCTTAGATTTAAAACTTAGAAAATCATAACTCTTCCAATATAACTCCAAATGACCTGAAATTTTATATGGGTTACCACTATACCAGTGGGTAGCTACCATAAAAATTTCAGCTTCAAAATCTTTCTAGAAAATATTTTTACACAGTGCTAATTATGGCCGAAATTAGGTTTTTAGAGAATATCTTTTGCACCACAAATCCAAATTAAGTTTTTCCAGTTTCTATGTCTAGGTATGTTCGTATTTACCTTGTGTATAAATTTCGTCACATTTGGATAATTTTTGCTTGCTCTTTTGTTTAAGTGTTGCTCGCCTTATTGGTTGTTTTCGCTTCTTTCGCTTAGGATTCATATTTGCGTGAACCCCGAGAACGACTCCTCCGCAACAAGTTGAGCAACAGCAAGGTGCAAGGCTTGATCATTTCCCATTAATCCCATTACTTTTAAAGTCTAATATTTTGTTTAACTTCTATGTATGCATTGCTATTTTGTTGATTAAATTGATTAGTTAATCCTCTAGTTGCATAACCCGTAGGTAAATAATTATCCTCTACTACCGAGCCTAGGTTATTTGTCGTGGTTAGAGTTCGATGGATGAACTCTTATCACTTAGTAGATTACTTAATGAATATTGCTTAGCCATGCCTAGCTATCGGTAGTATTGGGCCATCATCGACTTAGTCGTGATCTTGATCACACAAATGCTATTATTATTCCATTATGTCCAACCTTGTGTTTTACCAACTTACAAATCAAAACTCAAAACAAAAATTATATCTTGACTTGGGCACAATGGTATGTTGGTGTGATCTTTGGTGTGATTGAATGGTGCCTAAGTCCCCAAGGACCGAAGTTACTTGTGTCACTAAGCCAAGCGCTTATTGCGTACTAACCACGACGGGGGATATGGGACCTCTTGACTAAGTACTTTGGGAGGTGCTAATTATGAGCTGGTCGGTGGTGTGTGTGTGTGTGTTTGTGGTGTGCAGGGGAGCATTAGTGTCCTGTTAGGCTGCCTAATGTATCCTTCTCCCGTGGGTTATGCTCTTAATTAGCATCGCCCATTGGAAAGCGTCTTGTAGACTTAGCCGTGCCTGCATACCAAAGGAAGTATGCTAACCGTGGTGGTGGAAAGGCGGTCATCGTGGTGGGTACATTGGTACACCCTCACAGGTTAAAACTATTCGAATAGCCTCGCCCCAGGTTATGGACATGCTTGGTAAGGTCGTGCAAGAACTAGACTACAACCTTTTAAAAACTTAAACTTGACATGGTTGGTATGAAGGGGTACTTCATGTTATTGTTGTGGTGACTATGGGTTAGTCACTTCTAGGTTGGTGTTGTTCTCATCTATGTTATTATTGTCTCTCTTTATTTGAACAATAAAAGTTAATTGCAAACTTGCTTTGAATCTATTACCTTATTGTAAATGAAAACTTGCTTTATGTGAAAATAAGTCCAAAGCCTCATCCACTTAAATAAAGCTTGCATGTAGTTAATTATAGTTCTGTTATCTCACACGTCAGTCTTGCGAGTACAAAACAAGTTTTGTACTCATCCGCTTTGCTTAATATTAATTGTTGCAGAGGAAGAAGGTGAGCCCAAGGGCCTCACTTTTGTGAGTCAGGTTGCGGCGCTGCTTGGGACGATTAGCTTGGCGGTCCGGTTGGTTGCCTTGTGGGTAAAGGCACACCGATTGGCTTTTGTTTATCGCCATCTTATGGCCATTTTGCTTCCATTGTATTTGCTTATCTTTATGAATTTTGGCCACGGCCTCTTTTGTAATAACTCTCTTTATATTATCTATGTCTTTCGCTTATTGCTTTTGCTTCGCTCTATGTGTATGAATGGAATTGATGCATGATTTTGTAGCGGTGTGTATCGTGCATTTGGAAGTATACATATCTCGAGGCTTGGTTTATTTGATTTGTACCGTTAGGACCAAGTGGATGGTTAAACAAGACAAGTTTAATAAACTGGGTCCTCACAGCCCCGAGTTGGCTCGCACCGGTGGCCGTTCTTTGGCTTCACCACCGACGAGGCCTTCAAAGACCAGCTCCACGTCCTCCGCAGCCGTGACTCGACCACGTGGCGCTGCGACCAGCCAGCAGGTGTTCCCGCAACCCCGCGCCGACGTCACCGCTTCATCGCCACAACAAGGGTCACTACGCGAGTAGTTGTCCTAAGAAGATCGAGCGCCCTCGTCCTAATGGAGGACGCGGCAAGGGAGTGGTCACCCACCACCTAAGACCCCGGGCTTGGGAGCGGCCGAGTCAACCACATCTCGGTGAGGAGGCACAGAGGCGCCCGACGTGGTGTTGGGTACGCTCCTTGTTAATTTGCATCCTCGCTACGCTTTATTTGACTCGGGCCTCGCATTCTTTTATTTCGAGGTCGTTTGTTGTTGATTGTGGACTTCATTGTGTTCCTTTGAGGGTTCCATCGCTCATTCGCTCTCCGGTTCGGAAATGAGAGCGACCAAGTATGCTTGGGTGTTCCTATCCACATCGGGAGTGGGATTCTTGGCGAATCTTATCCTACTCGACTCGGCGCGCTTGGATGTGATTCTTGGCATGGATTGGTTGTCCCAACACTTGGGGCAAATCGATTGTGCTGTGAAGATTGTCTACCTCACCATCCTTCAGTGAACAGGTTGGGTTTTCGCCACGCCATTGAGAGCCCCATCTTTATGTCCTTGAAGCAAAGCCAAAGATTGGAGATTCACGACGTCCCCACTGTGTGTGACTTCGCGGATGTCTTTCCAAGACTTGCCCGGATGCCTCTGCTCGAGATCCGGAGTTTGTGATCGAGTTGCAGCCCGTGCATCGCCCTATTTCTAAGAGGCCGACGCATGCCTCCTAATGAGTTGGAGGAGCTGAAGAAGCAACTGGGTGAGCTGCAAGAGAAGGGTTTTATCCGTCCTAGCTCATCCCCTTGGGGTTGTCCAGTTATCTTTGTGAAGAAGGACAAGACCTTGCGCATGTGTGTTGATTACCGTCCGCTTAATGAGGTGACGGTAAAGAACAAGTATCCTTTGCCCCGTATTGATGATCTTTTCGATCAGTTGACCGGAGCACGAGTCTTCTCCAAGATTGACTTGAGACTGGGCTATCATCAAGTCAGGATCAGGGCCGAGGATATTCCTAAGACGGCCTTTGCTACTCGTTATGGCCTTTACGAGTACAATCGCCATCTTTTGGTTTGACTAATGCTCCTGCTTTATTCATGAACCTAATGAACTCAGTATTCATGGAGTATTTGGATAGGTTTGTGGTAGTATTCATCGATGATATCCTTATCTACTCCAAGAGTGAAGAAGAGCATGCTGAGCATCTTCAGCTTGTGTTGGGCAAGTCGCGCAACACCACCGTGTATGCCAAATTCAAAGAAGTGTGAGTTCGTTGAAGGAAGTGGCATTCTTGGGCCATGTTCTTTCAGCAGGAGGTGTGGCTGTGGATCCTAGCAAGGTCAGTGATGTGCTATCTTGGGGTCAGCCCAAGTCAGTCGCCGATGTGCGGAGTTTTCTGGGTTTGGCTGGCTACTATCGCCGTTTTATCGAGAATTTCTCCAAGATTGCGAAGCCTATGACCGAATTGCTCAAGAAAGACAAGAAGTTTGTGTGGTCCATCGCTTGTGATGTGAGTTTTCAAGAACTCAAGAATCGGTTGACCTCGGCCCAGTGCTTGTTCTCCCGATATTCACCGAGTTTTGATATCTATTGTGATGCTTCTCGTCGTGGTCTTGGTTGTGTTCTTATGCGGGAGGGCAAGGTTGTGGCCTATGCATCGCGGCGATTGAGGCCTCATGAACTCAACTATCCTACTCATGACTTGGAGTTGGTCGGTGATCCATGCACTCAAGATTTGGCGGCATTATCTAATTGGTAACCGTTGCAGAGGTGTATTCGACCACAAGAGCTTGAAGTATTTGTTCACCCAACGGATCTGAACCTCAGCAAAGAAGATGGTTGGAATTGATCAAGGACTATGACATGGGCATTCAAGATCATCCGGCAAGGCCAATGTTGTGGCGGATGCACTCGGTCGGAAGGTGTATTGCAACATGTTGATGCTCCAAGAGCAGCAGACCTACCCTCATTTCGTAATTCCATTGCCTCAATTTGGGTTTGATCGAGCACGGTTCTCTTGCTACATTGGTTGTGCAACCAACCTTGGTGGACCAAATCAAGGCGGCACAGAGAGATGTTGGTGTGAGCCAAATCAAGCGTAACATCAAGCATGGATAGCCAAGTGCTTTTCGGAGGACGAGCATGGCGTTGTGTGGTTTGGGGGCGTCTTGTGGTTCCTAAGGTCATGGAATTGCGGAATTTGATTCTCCGCAAGCCCATGATTCTCCTTTGTCTATTCACCCCGGGCTACCAAAATGTATCGGGATCTTCGCCGAGATTCGTGGACCCGAATGAAGCGCGAGATTGCCGTGTTCGTTGTCGAAAGTGCGACGTGTCTTTGTCGTGGTGAAGGCCGAGCATCGCCCAAACAGTCTTCTTCACCTTTGCCGCGAATGGAAGTGGGATTCCGCTGGCATGGACTTCATCACCGGTTTGCCCCGCTCGTCCAAAGGGAATGATGCTATTTGGGTCGTGATCGACAGGTTGACTAAAGTGGCACATTTCCTTCCTGTCAAGACTAAGCTTCGTGTGGGACCTTTGGCCGAACTTTATGTCTCGAGGATTGTGAGTCTTCACGGTGTGCCGAAGGCGATTATTTCTGATCGTGGTGCACTTTTCACCTCGCGGTTTTGGCATAGTCTGCAAGAGGCTATGGGGACCCGCCTTCATTTCAGTACAGCCTTTCATCCTCAGACTGATGGCCAGACGGAGCGAGTCAACCAAGTGTTGGAAGATATGCTCCGTGCTTGTGTTCTTTCCTATGGGAAGAAGTGGGAGAAGTGCCTACCATTTGCGGAGTTCTCCTACAACAACAGCTTTCAGGCCAGTCTTGGCATGGCACCATTTGAGGCTTTGTATGGGAGGAGATGCAGAACCCCATTGAACTGGTCAGAGACTGGTGAGCGGCGCGCCCGATTCGATCAATGAGGCCGAAAGTCAAGTTCGCTTGATCCGCGAGCATCTGCGCGCACGCCCACCCGGACAAAGAGCTATGCGGATCGTCGTCGCCGTGAGTTGAGCTTTGAGCCCAATGACTTTGTGTATCTCAAAGTCTCACCCTTGAAGGGCCATCGCGTTTTGGCATCAAGGGCAAGTTGGCCCTCGATATGTTGGGCCTTACTGTATCGTCGAGAGAGTTGGAGCGATTGCATACTGATTGGAGCTACCACTGCACTTGAGGGTGTGCATGATGTGTTCCATGTTTCACACCAAGAAGTGCCTCCGTGTCCCAAGCGAGGAAACTCGTTGGAAACTCTCGATGTGCGGGAGAATTTGACCTACCGCGAGCGCCCTGCTCGCATTCTTGAGGAATCGAACGGAGAACAAGGAACCGTGTCATCAAGTTCCTTAAGGTTCAGTGGTCAAACCATTCGAAGATGAGGCAACTTGGGAGCGAGAAGATCGCCTTCGTGCAGATTTTCCTTCTTTCTTCTTCGAGTAAACGGAATCTCGGGTCGAGATTCTTGTAAGGGGGGGGAGAGTTGTAACATCCCAATTTTGGGCTTGTGTTTCAAATGTAAGAAAATGAGTAGAAATTAATTTTTTTTCTTACATCATGTGTTTCCTGTTTGTATTGGACAAGTATTGTACAAGACTTATGGAAATGCAAAGTCACAAGTCTTTTGATCCAAATCTTGTTCCTTCAAAAACAATCTTGTCAAACCTTTTGATCATCCTCTGGAGATATTTTTCCTAAGTTCTTGGGATGGTATGTGACCCCTCTGAAAAATTTCACAAATTTTTTTTTTTGAAATTGTTTGAATATTTTAGAGGGCAGTCAAACCTGTTTGACTCTCAGTCAAACCTAAAACCAGTACCTTGTAGAATTTTTGGAGAAAAATACAATGCATAAAAACCTCTGCAAATTTTACACAAGGTCAATGTCTCAGTCAGCAAGCTCCTGTAAAAATTTCAGAATTTTTGGAGTTATTTTGCTACCCCAAATAAATCCTCAAAAGTATCAGCATATTTAAAACCTAAAACCTGGTTCACTGTTCCTTGGGTTCGAGTCGGGCTCGAGTCCGAGCCACTTGACTCGGTCGAACCACCTAGCTGCACCGAGCCGCATTTTAAAACGTGCATGCGATATCAGCCGTTGGATTCAAATCGCTCGGCCCACGTTCGTGTGAGCATTCGGACCCTCCGGTTGCATTAACCAATTGGGACCGTTGGATCTCAATCCAACCGCCCGCATTTCCGTAAGCAATCGGACCGTCGGCGGGTTCTTTTAAATCGCAGCCGTCCATCTAAAATCCAACGGTCGTGGTTGCTTTCTGTTCTTCTTCCTCCTCGCCCCATGAAGCGCGCGGCGACAATGGCGTAAAAGAGAGAGCGCGGGTGGCTTTGATGTGTCACCTCAAGTTTGCTTTCGTCAACGTCTCTCTGCGGGGCATTTAATGCGCACCAGGCTTTCTCCTCCATTGTCACCGTGCTCACTTGCTCCCATCATTTCTTGGTCCATGACCGTAGCATGAACCGAGCCCACCATGGACTCGGGTTCTTGCTCGAAACCCTAATCCTTTCCCTATATATTGCCCCTTAGCTCCTCCTGGTGTTCCTTTACACCACACCTAGCTCCTCTCTGTGTTTGAGCTCAAAACTATCTCAAACCTTCAATCCACCATTGTTGACCCGAGGGCTCCAATGGCGGCCTTGGTGTCCAGTGGTTCATCTTCAACCTTTCTTGCACCCTTTTGAACTCCTCAACCTCCTTTATATTTCCCTAACTTGATTTTGGTTGCATTCGCAGGAATCACTCAATTTTAAGTTTGGAGATCTTCGGTTTGTTTCACCCCCTTTCTTCTCCAAACTGTAAGTGGTTCTTTTGCAATTATTTGCTTTTGGAGCCTCTTTGAGCTATAATGAAGCTGTGGTGATGATTTGGTTCCACTCATTTTGCTCGTAACCTCATCTTCCACTTCATCTTCTTCGGCTCGGTGGACTTCATCGTGTTCAAGTCTTCCCGCCATCTTTGGAGCTCCTCTCGGTTAAGGTAGCTTCTATATAGTCCCTAGAAGTCATGACACTCGCTCCTTGGACCGCAATGAGCATCTTGCTATTTTCGTGTTTTGCCGTGTCGGCCTCCTTCTTTGTTTTCCACCGCGCGGCTGCCTGCACCTCCACCGCCGGCGAGGTCATCATCATGGTAGTGCAACACTATTGCGAACCCATTTTGATAGTTTTAGGCGCGCCGCGACCGAGTCGCCGCGACAAGCCGTGAAAGCCACTCGGTTTTGTCGCTGAGAAGCTCCCATTTTCGCCGATTATTAGAGCACGAATTGCCTAATCATTGTTAATCACCGGATGTCATTAATGTGTCTTAATCGCCTAATGTCTCATCGACTTGTGGGCCCAAACCCCGTAATCATCACCGGCGTTAACTAATTGCTTTCGGACATCATTAATGCTAATGATTGTCATTAAATCCTGCTTTAGCATTATCGTGTCGAGATTGTCTTTGGGTCACCGACGTGTGGGCCCGTAGGCCTTAAACCTCGATCTGGGTCATTAGGCCTAATTCTCGAGTTCATTAAATGTTAATCATTGTTAGCATTTAATTGGTCCTAAATCGCCCCTTGTGCCATCGCCAGTGGGCCCTCTGTCCCCAAATCACCACTGTTCAAAATCATTAGGGCACATTGATTGCTAATCATCATTAATCATTGGTCATTAGTAATTAATTAGCTGCCCTAAAACCTCCTTTAAGTCATCGCCGGGTGGGTCGCGGCGCCGTGGCACGTGTGTTAAATCTCGCATGTGTGACTCTCACCATCGACATGCGCCCCACGTGTCAAGACTCGATTGCACTTCGATCTTGGACCACCGTCCATTTTGCGACCGCGGCCTAGATTTTGTATGCGTTCGACCCTCCGTTCCCCTCATCATTCTTGGCCGCCCATCACTTGATCTGCGGCCCCGATCGCGTGCGTGCAATCGGACCTTCCGATCGAGGCGTGATCGGAACCGTTCATCCTTAGATCTGCGGTCGTAGATCGCCGAGGCAACCGCACCGCCCGTTGCATCCTTTCTCGTGAGCCGTTGGATCTTGATCCAACGGTGGGCTCTCGTTATGAATCGCGCGCGCGCTGTTCTCCGCGCGTGTGGCTCGTTGGATATTGCATCAACGGCCCACGAGCGCCCACGCGCTTATTTTCGGTTGGGTTGGTTTTTATTTCGTAAGTATTTATTTATCAACCGAAAATTGTATCAAAACTTTAGAAATTCATAACTAATTCAAGATAAATCCTTTTACATGAAACCAATCGCAATAAATTTGTATTTCACTAAAGTTTAATATAAAAATGCTTTTAGCTATGCTTCGTAGTAGAAAATTTTGTAATCTTTAATAGCTTGTTTTCTCGCTATTTTTGTATATTCCAATTGTATTAAAACTTGGAAAATGCATATCTTTTTTCACGTATATCTGCTAATTGAATGATTTTAACTTTGATAAATTTGTTATTAACTAAACTTTAATCTAAAAATGGTGGTAGGCCTAAATCATTTTGAGAAAAATATGTTAATAGATTTAACCTTATTAGTAGCAATTAAAAATTCATTTAATGATGTAATAGACACCAGAATTCCTGTAAATCCTAAAAATAGAAATTTGATGTTAGGAAATCCTCTGTTATCATACTATAATGTGAAATGGGTTTTGCACATGTTTATATTTCTCGAAAGTGCATTATGCTAGTTTTGCATCCTAGAAAATCATAACTAAATCATTTTAACTCCAATTAAGATGAAACCACTTGTATTAGCCTTAAAATGTCAGTAGCAACCTATCATAAAATTTTCAAGTCCAGAAAACCTCTAGAAAATATTTTTGCTACAGACCTTATTATGGCCGAAAATGGGTTTTAGGTAATATCTTTTGCACCACAAATCCAAATTAGGTTTTTCCAGTTTCTATGTCTAGGTATATTCGTATTCTACCTTATGTATAAATTTCTGTCGCATTTGGATAATTTTTGCTTGCTCGTTTGTTTAATCGTGGCTCGTCTTATTGGTTGTTCTTGGTTCTTTTGCCTTTCGCTTAGGGTTCGACATTTGTGGTAACCCGAGAACGACCCTCCACAACAGTTTGAGCAACGACAAGAAGGCAAGCAGTTTGATCATGTTAATCCCAAGTATTTTAAGTATTTATGTTGATTACAACTTCTATGTATGCATTGCTACTTTGTGTTAATAGTTGGCCTAGTAGATGCATTTCCTTAGCAAATGATTATCCTCTACTACCATGAGCCTAGGTTACTTCTTGTGATTTAGAGTTCATGGATGGGCTCTGTCACTTAGTAGTTGCGAATTAATTGCTTAGCCATGCTTAGTTTCCGGTAGAAACGAGCGGTTATCGACTTGTCGATAACCTTGATCACATAAAACTTATTATGGATTATGATTTCCACCTTGTGCCATGTCTACTTATGAAAACTAAAACTGAAAACAAAATGATTTAGACTTGGGCACAATGGTATGATGGTGTGATTTTTGGGTGTGACTGGAATGGTGCCCGGGTCAACAAGGACCGAACATCTTGTTACACTAAACCAAACATTTTAGCGTGCTAACCACATTAGAGGGTATGGGACCTCTCTTGACTTAGTACTTTGGCGTGTATTGGCTCCGAGTCGCAGGGAGTCGCAGGAGGGATGGTGTTGGGAGCATTGTAGTGTGAAAGACTTCACCCGTGATGGGATTTGTTGTCTTCGGCTTGCAATGTAAGCATATGGGTTTCTATCCATATGAGCGGCTCGTAGTTAATACACAAGATTGGAAATGTCTCGAGGACTTAGCAGTGCGGCATACCTTCTGGTAGTGTGCTTTGTGGCTTGAAGGCGGTGCAAGTGTAGGTACATTGGTACACCCTGCGGGTTAAAACTATTCGAATAGCCTCGCCCTAGGTTATGGACACGCTTGGCAAGGTCTTTCAAGAGTTAGACTACAACCTTTTAAATTAAAACTTGATGGGTGGTACGAATCGGGATTCGTGCTATGTTGTGGTGGCTATTGGGATAGTCGCCTGTGTGGTTACTTGTATGTATCTTTACTTCATCTGTTACTTTGATAACAAAACAGATTTGCAAACTTGCTTTTAAAATATATTACATTATTGCAAATAAAGTTGGCTTCATGCAAAATGAGACATACAACCTCCACCTAAATAAGCTTGCATGTAGTTTATGAATAGGTCTGCTATTCCACACGTCAGTCTTGCGGGTACAAAGACAATCTTTGTACTCAGTTGCTACGCTTAATTGTTTTGTTGCAGAGGAAGAAGGTGAGCCTGAGGGGCCTCACTTTTGTGAGCTGTGTTGTGGTAGCTATGGGCGACTAGCTTGGCGGCCCGGTCGGTTGCCTTGTGGGTGTATGGCTAACCGGTCGACTTTTGTTCTAGCCATCTTATGGCGCTTTTGCTTCCGCTGTCATTCTTGTATATTGTTCTATTTGGCTGGTCGGCTCTCTTTTGTAAGAACTTTACTTTATGTATGTCGTTGTTGAACTTAGTGATGTATGTGTATGGAATTGATGTGTAATTTTGTGATAATGTGCATATGCTGCAATTCTGGGAAGCATATGTCCATCGAGGCTTAGAATGTTTAATTAGTAATGCCAGAACCATTTGGAGGTTAAGTGTTACTAGTTAAATATTCCGGGTCCTCACACAACCAACTGGGAGTTAGATGATAGCAACTATTCATCGGTGTCGCCTAAATCGACACCGACAAGCTCGTCGATCTCAGTATCGTCCTCACCTGTAAAAAGCCAGCAAACATCTGGCTGAGTACAAAGAGTACTCGCAAGTCTTACACAAATAAAAATAGTTATGCATAAGGTCATTCAAAGGAAGGGCTCATATTGGCTTAGTTTTGCGAAGACGACGCATTACTGAACAACCTACACATACTAGTTTTTCAAGTGCCATTTCAAAATCAGATTTGAAGTAGAAGTAAAGCATGTGAATAAGTAATGAATTCAATAACAAATGAATCATACCAACAACAAAGTGGCGGTCCACTTTGATACAACAATAAGCATGAACATCCCATTCATGACGATACCAAGTTATAACCACAATTTTAAATTTCAAGTCTAACCTTAAGCAGCCACAAATTTCAAGCGGTCGTCCATAACTGTGGACACGGCTATTCGAATAGATTATACCCTGCAGGGGTGTACTACTTTACCCTCACGACTTGATTAGCCCGTAAGCCTCCAGATGCCTCCGAATATAGCATACTTCCTAAGGTATGCCTACTGTAAATCAAGATACGGTCGTTTTAGCAAGAAGATCCCATTGAGCTAAGTCCTCAACCCATGGCTCCTAGGAAACACAAGACGTTAACGCTCCATCCTATATATCCTAGGAAACACAAGACGTTAACGCCCCATCCTATCGGCCCAAAAGGAACACGGGATTTCACGGTCCCATGCCCTTACAATTTCACCACCGTGGGACTCAACACAATAAAACCTTCCCCTACTTAACCATACGGCACCCATATACGCGGCGTGATAGCACGAGTTTTGCTTGAATCGCAACAACCCAAAGTTCGGTCCTTAATTGTCCGGACAAGTCCAACCACATACCCAATCTCGTACGAAGACACCATCACTAACCAACACTTGTCCAGACCAAAGCTCATTTAAAAATGACAAAATTTCACTTATAAAACAGATACGAAGATCTGAAACAAAAGTATATAATGAGAGTTGTGTTTAACCCATAATTGGCGGGCTATTCCGACAATCGAAGCTACCGGTTCTAGACTTGCATGGCTAAGCAAACTCGAACAACATTACTTCACTCATCCTACCATAGCATTTCAGTAATGGAATAATTCATGGATAGCCTCAATGACAAGATAATAGGATGTGTCTAACCATTCATAACAAAAATAGCGACAATATAAGATCATCATGCAAGCAATTATCATTGCATCTACCCTAGCAAAATTGGGATCAAATATGATGCAAAAGAAAGTTCAAAGGATGCTTGCCTTGCTGGAAAAGTAATTGCTCACTCTCGATCACAGAGGAGTCGATATCAATAGGCTCGAATCTATATAAATGCAATACCGAATAAACATCGAAATACCTCAAAATTCAAAATGCTCAAAATGCATGATTTTTCTACAGTAGCTAAGTCATGATTTAAGGTGGTTTTTGGTGAAAGAATTATTTCATTTTGATTTAGTATGTGAAAGTTACGGTGATTCGATTTTTATATTTCAATACGCCTTTATTCGGGTAATTTAATTATGAGGCGAAAATTTGTAGAGCAGTGGTGAGTAAATGGATTACCTGGATAATTAGGCAATATTATTACAAGTTCAAAACAGTTGAGTTTGCTCCAATTGAAGTTTTCATGATTTAGTTATTGATTTCTAAAGTTACCAGCATTAATAATGTAAAAATAATGACTTTTAGGATTATTTTCCTCAAACTATAGTTTCTGTGATAGAGGTGAGTTTGAAACTATTCTTATACTTAAGGTTATTTGAAATAGAAATTATCAAAACTGATTTCACTGTTTTTGGAGTTTCCAAGAATTACTTA
This sequence comes from Ampelocalamus luodianensis, assembly GCA_036346255.1. NCBI lineage: Eukaryota > Viridiplantae > Streptophyta > Magnoliopsida > Poales > Poaceae > Ampelocalamus > Ampelocalamus luodianensis. The sequence goes on along the minus strand of CM070621.1, from coordinate 62,803,657 downwards.
TGAATTTTTGAAGTTATCAGCCTTTTTCTATTGTACAAATAATAGTGCCAAAGGCTCAATTTTCAAAATAATGCTCTCTGTTACAGAGACAAGGTTGAAACCAATTTTTAATATAAAGTTCATCAAATAAGTAATTTATCAGAAGTGGTTTCACTCATTTTGGAGTTAAAATGAATTAGTTATGCATTTTCAAAGTTATACATATTTTTCAGCTTGCAAATAAATGGATTTCGGATTTTATATGTCGTTTAAATTTTTTTCTCACCGAGCGCACCGCGAGCCAAAATCACTGACCAGCGGGCCCGGTGAACAGCGTACTTTCTAATTTAACTCAGATTTAAATTTAGCTCTGACGTGTGGGACCCGGTGTCAGTGAGACGATCCAGTGGACTAGGTCCATGCGCCACCGCACGTGAGTGCGCGGGTTTAAGGGCTAGACCACATGTCGCCTCGCGCTTTAAACTCAAGCCCCCGTTTTCTGTGCGTGGGACCCGCGTGTAAGTGAAACATTAGGATGGCTAAGACAGAGATTAATTGCTAATGATTACCAATTATCCTAATCAATGCGCTGGCGCTTTGTCGGCGACGGCAACGAGCTTTTGCCCGTCGCGCTTCACGGCGGCTTGCTGCGGCATGCGCCACGGCGACGCCAGACAAGGGCATGCATAGGTGCAAAATAGCAAGACGGTTCTAATGAGGGTAGCCTCAACGACGGAGCCGGCCTGCATCGGCGGCTAGCCGGAGTTGAGCGGCGACGCTCAAAGCGGCAAGAAGACAAAAACAAAGTGAAGCTCCGCAGCGTCAATCCAGCAGGTGCCCAAGGTGCTAGGGACTAATAGTGAGTTACCTGAGTTGAGAAGAGTGCTCGGGAAGCTCGAAGCTAGCTGGAGTTTGGTCGGCGCCGGAGAAGAAAATGGCGATGACACGGTTCGACAAAGAGATGAAGATCTGAGAAAAAAATGAAGCAAAGTGAATGCTTGGGTTAGCTCAAGGAGCTCAAGAGCAAGCCATAGGAGCAAGGAATTGGACAATGGCTTACCGGATCAAGGTGGGAGGCGAAAAGTTGCTTCACGGTCGGAAATGGTGCAAACTTCGATTCAACCAGATCCTGCCGTGCATTACCAAAATTAGCTTAGGGGTTTCTCTCAGTGGACTAAAGCATGAGAGGTGACGCGCAAAGTTGAGGATAATACCTCCGGGACACGAAGATGGCACGAAAGTGTCCTCGGGTGCGTGCTCTGGACGTGAACTAGAGCTCGAAGATGAACCGAGACCTACAAGGCAAAGTAGGAGCTGGGCTTAGCAAAAATTGAAACGGCATTGAAGGTAGAGCACAGGGTAAACACCCGGTGGAAGCTTACCCGTGCAGAGAGCGAGAACAAACTTCCCTCTCCTCGGTCAAACAGAGGAGAAGTGAGGAATTTGCTAGGGTTCGGGTGCTAGTTAAAGATGGCCGACGGACGGAATGGAGGCGGCGTGACATGCCGAGGCTCCAGGATAGGTCAAACTGGGCGGTGTGGTCACGGCGTTGACGGGGCGGCGCGCAGCTCCTTCGGCGCGTGGCGCTGAGCTCGCCGCGCTGCCGAGGTTGAAGACGCCCCGACATGCGGGACCCACCGCATCGGTGACTCACAGCGCTGCGCGAACGCGAGTTGAACGATTTGATCGAACCGTTGGATCACGAATGGGCGGATGGGATCGGTGTGTGCAATCGGACGGTCGAAGGGTAGGCGATCCGAGCCGTTGATCCGAGATCAAGGGTTGCATGTCGCGGTGCGATTAGGCGGTTGGGTGAGTCCATTCGCCGAGTCGGCTCGAGCCCAGGAACGATGGCGCCGATCGGTTTGGGTCCAAGTTTGGTGAGATTTTAATTGTTTTCCTACTTTGACCAGGGACTTAAAAATAGAAATAAAATTCCTAAAATCATGAAATAAATCATGGGGGTTCCTGGGATAACCTAGTGTCCATAAAAATTATTGAACCCTACTGTTCATTATATAATTTGTTATATATAATTTCAAACTTAAACTAGATCTTTTATTAGTGTTTGAATTTTCTTAGGGTTCAAAACAGTCCCAAAAATTTGGGAAAAATTATATTAATTCATGATAATTAATGTAGTATTTGAATAAATTATTTCCAGAGATACTTTAGTAGCATTTATTTTAGTTTTATGATTGGAGTTCAATTTAAAGTGGATGTTTCATAAGCATTTTGAGATTTTCCAAGTGCAATATTAAAATAAAAAGTTTCAAAACATGATGCATGATAATGAAATGCATAATAAACCTCTTTATTAATTTGGGGATGTGACAGATGACATGGCGGCGATGGCGAGGCGGAGTGAGAGGTGGTGCACTGGGCTAGTGCGGTCGGAGAAGAGGGGGATTTGGTGGACGTGGCCGCGGTGGCGAGGGTGGTGGCGCAGAGGGGGGAAAGGGCTAGGCTCCTACCCATCGCTGGGGCAAGTATTAGGTAAGGTGGGGTGAGGAGCGTGGTTCGGCGGCGATGCAGTGAAGGACCGGCGGGGGTGCACATGGGGCCAGAGGTGGCGCACTAGAGGCCTGACGCCGAATTCGCCCAGTCGCGAGAGAGAGGAGATGAGAACACGAAGGGAAAACGCTCAACGGGGGGTCTCACGTTAGGATGGGGAGGGGTAGTTCGATGGTATTTGCGGGTAATAACTATAAATTTTAAGGGATAATTTCGTTTCTGCAAGGTTGGATTCCCACGAAAATTTGCGAGAATGTTGCTTCTCCTTACTAGTTCATTTTCGAGACAGCTCATCGGGAGAAGCAGAATATGGTGATTTTGAGATGCTATGTGTTTGGTATTGCTCCACGAGATCCAAACGAGAAACTAGGAGTAGAAGTTGTACCAAACAGAGCCTAAGCTACCCCTAATTCTAAAAAGGAGTCGTCGATGCGTTTGGCTCAACTCCTACTACTCCAGTTGAGAATGAATGAGCAGGAGGTCTATCAATCAGGGCCTAAATTCCCTGCCCATCGACAGAGATGGGTCGAGATTTCGGCCCATCCAAATAAAACCTTACATAAGTACAGTTTCCTCTGCTTTTATCACAACGTAAATTGTAATGGGCCTTTCTGTTCTGTTCCATGTCCAGACCGTAGCCCCGTAGAATCCCAAAACCATGAAATTATGTGCCCTCCTACCCGTCCACCCACGACGGCCGCCATCTCACCCAGGTACGCCTCAACTTCTCTCAATCCACGCGCCTGCCGCTTACCCGATACGATATGCCCTTCCCCCTTCGATTGCATCCACACCCCTAAAGCCCTAAACCCTCCTCCATTTGCAGATTACGCCAGCCTCTCCGCTCCCTTCGCGATGGCGGGCTCCAAGGAGAGGGACACGGCGGCGGCCAACCTCCCCGATGACCTTATCGTGGACGTCCTCCGCCGCCTCCCCTTCAAGTCGCTGTGCCGCATGAAGTGCGTCTCCAGGTGGTGCCGCGACCTCATCTCGCACCCCGACCACCGCAAGAAGCTGCCCCAGACCCTGTCCGGCTTCTTCTACACCAGCTCCGGCTGCCAGCGCTTCACCGGTATTCCGGGGAATGGCCCGCCTCTGTTCGACCTGGTTTCCCCCTTCTTGCCCAGGGACGTCGACCCCGTGGACTCCTGCAACGGCCTTCTCCTCTACCACCGCCGGAACGCCTCTCCCCAAGACGAGCTTCACTACGTGGTGTGCAATCCTGCTACCAAGAAATGGGTTGCCGTGCCGGGCTCCGGCTGTGGCAGCAAGGTGCGTGCCGCCTATTTGGGTTTCGACCCGGCCGTCTCCTCCCATTTCCATGTCTTTGAGTTGGTGCCTGCCATAAACGGATACAAACCTGAGAGGTCTGTGGTGGTAATCTACTCATCCAAGAATGGGGAATGGGTTCACAGGGAAATTAAGGGAAGTTGTCGGCTATCTTACAGGCTGATGGGCGTATTTTTGAACGGTTTACTGCATTTTGTGATTTTTGGCACCGTACAATATGTGATTATGGCTCTTGACACTGATGGGAGGACACAGAAGATCATCCCTACACCATCCATGAAAGGTTTGGGTTTCGTCGGTCAATCTCAGGGGCGCTTGTATTTCGTGACTGACAGATGTTATGACCGCAAACTGGCGATTTGGGTTTTCGAGGACCATGGTGTAGACCGTACTGGAGAATGGATCTTGAAGCATAACATCAGCACTTTGTGGCTATTTGGTCGGAAAGGTTGGAGGTTTCAGCAGGACTACGACGTGATCGCAATCCATCCAGACTGTAGATTGGTTTTCTTTGTTTCAGGAAGGGACCATACATTGATGTCATATGACATGGATCGTGCAGAAGTGCATGTTATCTGCAATCTTGGGCACGACTGTGCGAACCCATTTCTTCCATATGTTCCCTTCTTCTCAGAGTTATTAGCAGATCAGCGTTGAAAGTGCTGCTCCAACATATGTTACCTTCAAAAGATCTTGATGCCTTTACAAGAGTCAGGGTCTTCAAAAAGATGAAATCAACCTTGAAAGTGTGGAGCAGCAAGTTGGGTAAGTCTAATGGAATTCTGTGATGCACAATGTTCGTGCGTGGATCTATTGCTTGTGTCTTCTTGAGTAATGTCTGATTAATCATGCCGAAAGAGAGAACATTGTGTTATTATTATTTATTTATTTATTTCAGAACATTGTGTTATTTAGTTATTTGTTTATCTACAGAGGCTAGTTGATTAGTTCTTTATCTGAGTGAACTTGATAACTCTTTTGCTTCTGTACTTTTGTTTGTTGAACCTGTTGGCTGCATATTTTATTCAAGATATTACAGTTGTTCTGTGAATGATTCATGGTGGTGATATTCACATGCCTTTTCTTATTTAAGCTTTTGTGAATGCTTTGTCTGTGCCACCACTTATATGCATTCAAGTTAGATAATTTCACAGACCTCTTTTTTTTTTTTTTTTTGCGATGGCGGGTCAGCATCTTATTTAGTTATTGGGTTCTTTTTGTTACATGGCCGTACTAGGGAATTGCTAGTTTTTTTCTGAATTTTATGACTTGTTAAGTTATGTTTCCCAGTAGATAATGCAAAGATAATTTCCTATAAAGAACTGATGCACTTCGTTTATCAAAAAGCTGTTTTTTTTTCTTCTCTTGGACTTGTTAAGAATATGTCAAAAATTCAAAACTGTTTTCATCACCTTGGTCAAGAAAACTATGACCGTTCTTAGCAACGCCGTGAAGTCATCGTACAGGACCTTTCCCTTAGCAGCATGGAGCAAGTGGACTCATCTATGGCAGTTAGCGATGTACTCCTTGTGTTTCTTTGTTCAAAATGTTTGTCCATCGAAGAAATCAAGAGTGTAGTTATTACAATGTTTCCTCACTCAACCCCTACTTCAATATTTTAGAAGAGGTTAAGTGGTTGTAGTATGTCATTTAATAGATGTATGTGTGGTCATTTTTCATCTTAGATTTAATGCTTCCTTAGTCTATAGTGTGGTGGGTTGTGGACAAATATTGTGAAACAAGGGAGTAAAAGAATTCTTTCCCCGACGTGCATTGGCTTTTAGATAGAAGTATTTCGTATTTGTATTTGCGTCTCCAAGTTTTATCCAGGTTAGCTTTGATCGCTGTTTCCATCGCCTTTTTTCGATAACCACCAGACTCGGGATTTTTTTTACTTTTCAGTTTTCTCCTTAGGTCTTTCTCACCGATGTGGACGCGCTTGGGTTGCAATACCAAGCGTTGCAATACCATATCTCGACCATTCAGAAACTGTGGGCAATGGTCTGCGATTGACGAAGACAGCGGGTGTTCCTGCTCATTGCCATTCTGTATTGCAGAAAGTCCAGTCCCTAACAAGCGTTGGATTCTCCTACTCATTGCTCCATGTGAAGCACCTCCATTTAGGGATGCAAGGGGCGGGCCACTTCGCTAAGCCGCGAGTCCGCCCCGCAAAATGAGCCCACTAAAATCGGTCCGCTAACCTGCCAGCCGAAAAAAGAGACATGCGGTCCGGCCCGCATTGCCCGCGTTACCCACGGCCCCGCGCTCGCATGCTTCTCCTTGCCCCTCAGGCTCTCACTCCTCCCAATCCCACACCGCCGCCGCCAACTTCGCCCACCATGGTGGTCACCACCCACGCCTTCTCCCTCTCCTTCCTCCTTTCCCACCCCCACTTCGCCATCTCCCGCCCCGCCCCCGGCACGCCGCCCACCGTGTGCGCCACGCCACCGACGCCTCCGCCGCCGCGCCCCGACACACCGCCACCAAGCACCGGCGTGCGGCAGATGAGAACATCCGCAAGGAGGCCGCGCGGCACCACACCCCGAACCACAACTTATCCACTTGGTATGAGCCGTTCCCGCCCACCCCCAACAACGACCCCAATGAGTGCTACTCCCTGGACGAGATCGTCTACCGCTCCAGCTCGGGTGGCCTCCTCGACGTGCACCACGACATGGACGCGCTCGCGCGCTTCCTGGGATCCTACTGGCGCGACCTCTTTGACTCCCGCGTCGGCCGCACCACCTGGCCCTACGGCTCCAGTGTCTGGTCTAAGAAGGAGTTTCGACTTCGACCACATCGTCTCCCTCTTCGAGGGCAACTCCAACCTCTTCTGGGCCGAGCGCCTTGGCCGCGACCACCTCGGCGGGATGAACGACCTCTGGGTCAAGCACTGGGGCATCTCCCACACCAGATCCTTCAAGGACCTCGGCATGACCGTGCTCGTCAGCCAGGTCAACTGCCTCCGCCGTGCTCCGCTCTCGCGTCCCATCGCCGATGTCGGGTGCGCATCCACGGGGGATACCTCCGCCGCTCTCTCCGCCTACTACTCCGCTTTCTATCTGAAGTACTGCGAGCATCAACATCTTGGAGGTAGGATGGTTAGCATGTAGAAGTTTTGTAATCTGAGATGAGATTCTAGTACTAAGCAAAAGCTGGCTGTATCATGTATCTAGTACTTAGCATAAGCTAGCTGGCTGGTGTTTTGCGGGCTCTATGCGGGCAGCTGCGAATGCCACATAAGGTATCGTGGGTTGCATTTGCAAGCTAGCAGCAGCCGCAAAAAGCTCAGCAGCTAGAGTGGGTGGGTGCGGGCCGCCCCACTTGCACCACTACCTCCATTCGAGGTGGATTTCACATAATTCGTAGGTATTCAAAGTGAACCGAAAAGAAGCTATCAACCTTCTGTTTAGGTTTTGGTTCTTCTTCCCGCCTCGTCAGTTAGGTTGAAGTTACGTAGAACTAACCATGGCCCTGGGATCCGACTTCGTAAGCTCTGGAGCTCCTGGAGAAAAGCCGACTTGTCCCTATCAAGATGTGTGCCGTACACTGCGGTGACGTGCCAGATGTGCCCGTCTTGCTCGCATTCCACTTTGGCCGTGATGGACCTCTCTAGAAATTGCAGTTGGTGATACTAACTCGATGATCATCCCATAGTAGAAGAACCCCTCTCTAGCGCCTGTTGCGGCTAGTACTGACATTCCTGTCAGTCTACCTCCTGTTTATTTTACTCAGGAGCTGCGGCATTTTGTTAGAGAACTTCGATTTCCTGAATAGCCAGGGTCGTCTGTCTATGGTCTCTAATCTGAGTGTAGGCAAAGTGTAGACTAGGGTTTTCGCTACCGGTTACAAAAAAATTTCGGAGGCAAGTGATACGCCTAAAGACATGTTAAACAACTAAAACATCTTAATGCACATGTTAGAATTTTTTTAAAATTTGCCCCCTGACGCCGTCTTAAGTGCGAAAATGGCCCCCCGTGCCTTGAAAATTATAAATTTGATCCCCTCTTGAGAGCGGAATGACCGAAGAATGACACGTGTCACTTTTCGCGCTTGGGAGGCACGGAACCTTAGTGCTAGGTGCGGAAGCCGAGCGGACGTAGCAGCCGATGGCCGGGTAGCTTCCGCGCCACCCGAGCACAGTACATGGTGGGACCGGTCCCATTCCGCTGAGCCAGAGTGCAGGAAGAAGTAAAAAAAAATTCAATGTCACTTTCAAGCAACGGAACATGAATAAAAAAAACCAATAAAAAAACATTGCTTTCAAGTTGCTGGGACCGTGAATAAAAAAGAAACAAAAAAAATCATCATGTCACTTTCAACCAACAGAAAACGTGAATAAAAAACAATCTAAAGGTCTTCCCGCGCTCCGACTCAACGGAAAGCCGCCGACCTCCTTCCGTGCTTGGGTGGCGCGAGGCGCCACCTGCGTCTTTCGCGCGCATCTCGGCTCCGCACGGCCCGCTTCGCGCTAACACAAAGATTCCGCGCCTCCCGAGCACGAAAAGTGACACGTGTCGGCCTTCGGTCATTCCGCGCTCAAATGGGGTCAAATTTAGAATTTTCGGGGCATAGAGGCCATTTTTGCGCTTGACATGCCGTTAGGGGGTCAAATAAAAAAAAATCCACATGTTAGGCCGCCACGATGACCAGTTGGCCATCCGTCAGCTGACTGCTGCTTCGGCAGCATCCCCTTCTGCCAGATCCAAGCTCGAAGGGCTCTTCGTGTTGCTGGAGTAAGCCTAGCTTGCATGCCAACACCATCGGTGCCTTCCTAACTGTAGACATGGAAGACATCTTGTAATATCCCGGTAGTGTGTTGCACTAGAAGTCAGAAGGGAGAATCGGTTCGGGAGATTATTAAGCGGAATGTCGGGAGGGACCAATTGGAAAGATTTGAGTCTTTGCGATTGTAGAGGGGGAAAGAGCAATTTGCGGCAACACAGGCTAGAGCCCATGGCCCAAGAGGGCCCAAGGGGTGGCCGCCATAGCCTAAGGGGCGCCACTCCCCCTTCCCAAACCCTAGCCGACCCCTCCTTTCCCCTTTCCTCCCCCACTCCCCAACCGGCCTCCACCTCCCCTCTCCACCTCCCCACCACCTCCATTGCTGCTGGCCAAGGAGGAGAAGGAGCTCCATTGCAGCTGGCCAAGGAGGAAGAAGAAGGAGAAAAGAAGAGAAGGAGGAAGAAGAAGAGGGAGAAGAGAAGGAAGAGAGGAGAAGGAGGATCGTCTTCGGTGCTGATCTTCGTCGTTCAGCACGTCGTCAAGGGTAACGAGATGTTCTTGTAGGGTAATTAGTCTTGGAAGAGATTTTGGGTTAGTCTTTGGTTAGATGGCATTCGGCCTGCTGTTTTGCAGTTTCGTCCAGTGGCTTGCGGGGTAAATTTCATGAGGTTAGAAGATGAATCTGGAGTTTTGGTCTCCTATAGAGTTGTAGGTTGTGGTCTTAGCTTTCATTGGCCGCCAAGTTCACCCAAATCCGATTAATGGTTAGTGAGTTATGATTTTTCTAAGATTGCTGTTCCGCTGCTCTGTCAGCAATTAGGCAGTTTGTAGAAAACCGATTAAAAGTGATGGTTAAAGTGGAAATCTGAGAACCCCAGTATAACGAAAGTTGTAGATAATCCTTCCATATTTCAGGAAAACTAAAGATCATGGAATTCGGACGAACGTAGAGAAAGTTATGTTAATTTCTTTATTGCTGTCCAGAGACCCGACGCGAGAATTGATACTCTGTTGTTTAGTTTGGTAGGGCTAGTAAAGGGCCGAATCAGAGAACCTCACCAACTAGGTTTAGAAGGGGAATTCAATAACCTTTTCAAATTGTCCAAGATCACTCCATTTGGATTTATGTGCATTTAGTTATGATTTTTCGAAGGGGGCTGTTCTCTGGTAAAGAAATCTGACAGCCAGCATTAGAGATGGGGATTGCGTTTAGTGGACGATGTACTCATTTTGTGTTTATGGTTTTGTTATTAGACCTTTATGGTAGCCTTAGCTTGTCTCAATTTTATGTCCAGGTGTGGGTTTGGCTCCGGGAGCAGTACCTTATCCTCGACATCCACCTTCGCACGGTTGAGGCAAGTGCATTGTTGTTAAATGGGTGTGATTGATTGGCTATGTTTGTGTGCTATTTGATATATGGATGCATAGCAAGATGGCTTACTTGATGAATGTTTAAGTATGGTGATGGCTCAAATTATGCTTATGCTTACTATGGTTCAATGTTGTCGTCTTTTGGTAAACTTGATAATGAATGAGAGATGAACATTTGCATATTGAGATCATATTGAGGCTTGGTCACGTGGTGACCAAGCATGTTTCCCTTTGAGAACCCCGTCATGAATGTTACGGGCCCGAGATCCCCTCACTCGTGGAGTGTGGGCTTGAGGTCTCCGTTACTTGCGGAGTAACGGGCAATTGGTCCCTGTGCGTGCGCGCACAGGCATGGGTGTCACAGCCACAACAATTAAAATGGATTATTATGTATTTCATTAGCATGCATTATTAAATTCAAATCTTTCCATAATTTATTGCACTTGGAAAATCTGTTAAAAACATGAACCTACCCTTCAAATTTGAACTTTAATTCAAATCAGTGATAAAAAGTTGTGATCATCATCTGGAATCAAATTATTTAAAAACTAAATTAATTATCACGAATTAATATAATTTTTCCCAAATTTTTTGGACTAGTTTGAACCTAATTAAAATTCAAACTAAATTAACATGTTTGAATTTTAATATCACAAACTATATTATGAACAGTAGGGTTTTATAATTTTTATGGGAACTATATACTCCCAGGAACCCCCACAAATTATTTCATGATTTTATGAAATTTATTTCTATTTATAAAGCACCAGTCAAACTAGAATCAAAAGAAATTCAATGAGTCAAACCCTAGTACTGTTCAACCGACCCGAACCAGACCCTGACTCAAACTCTAGTCCGACCCGGGGCGAGCGGACTCGGCTAAATCAACTAGCGTTCCCTTTAGATCCTGGCCGTCCGTTTTCAATCAAAAGGCCCGAGTCACACCGCACCCCCGTCACTCCTGAGTCGCTGACATGGTGGGCCCGCCTTGTCAGACCTCTCTTCAACCTCACGCAGGAGCTGTGCTCCACGCGGCTGGGCTTTTCTGCGGCAACCGTTGGGGAGATTCTTACTCCGTGAATCCACCGCCTCCATCCACCACTCCGGTGTGTTCCTCGTCTAACACCGCCTCTGCTCCGTTATCTCCCCATGCATAAGACCTCTCCGAACCCTAGAATGCACTCACTCTTCCTCTCGATGGCTGAGGAAGGGGAAGCTAGTGCGAGCTCCACCCTCTGGTAAGCTTCCACCACATGGTATCCCTCGACTCCATGTTCGACCCCCTCTCCATTTTTGCTAAGCTCCGCTCTTGTTCTTTCTTGTAGCCTCGGGTTCACCTTCGTGCCTCGGTACATTCCAGAGCGCTCTCAAGACATCCTCGTGCCATTTCTCACTTCCAGGAGGTATTATCCTCCAACCACCGCGTCACCTTGTATGCTTTAGCTCACTGATTAAAACCCCTCACCTTGTTTCAGCAATGCACGACAGGCTTAGTGCAATTTGAAGATTTGATCTTTTCGGCCATAGCACGAACCCTTCATCTCCTACCTTGTTCCGGTAAGCTCCTCTTTGATTCCTTGCTCCTAGAGTATCCTCTGTGGATCTTTGAGCTATACCTAGCTCTAAGTTACCTCCTTTTGGCTTCAGGCATCCTCTCCACGTGAAGCCGTGTCGTCGCCTTCGTCTTCTCCGGCACCGACAAGCCTCCAGCCGACTTCCAGCTTCCTCAAGCCCTCTCCTAGCTTAAGGTAGCTCCTAGTTAGTCTCTAGGATCTCAGGCGCTTGCTTGTTTGTCGCTGCGGAGCTTCTTTAGCTGCATGCACTTTTGCCGTATGACTCGCCGCCGCTCAACTCCGGCTAGCCGCCGGTACAGGCTGGCTCAGCCGTATAGACCACTTCCATTAGGAGCGCAGCACTATTGTGCACCTAAGCATACTCTTGGTTCACGCTGCCGTGGCCGGAATCGCCGGCAAGCCGTTGGTGGAACGCGCGGGATGAAATCCCGTTGTCGTACGCCGACCGTCACTGTAGCATGTCATTAGCTGTTAAACTCCAATCATTTGCATTTAAGTGTTGTCTTAAGCGGCGCTGATGAGTCTATTACATGCGGGCCCCACCCACAGAAAACAACACGTTTAGTAAAACGTTGGAGCCACTGACGTGTGGGCCCAAAATTTAAACACGTGCGATGTATTAGCGCCCTTCCTTACACTTGGATCGTTGTGGACCGTCCGATGCGATATCGACGGTCCAGATTGGTGGCTTTTCGGAATTTCCGATTACGCTACGATCATGGGCCGTCAGATGCGAAAGGAACGGCCTGGATTTGTGAGACATTCGGACCGTCCTATTGCATCTCGAATATGGACCGTTGGATCTTGATCCAACGGCTCGCAACCATCGCCCTATGCGCACACGCGCGCGCTATGATGGGCGGCGAGCGGGCCCGCTGGTCAGTGACCGCGGCTAGCGTTGCACTCGGTGAGAAAAGTAGCTAATGTTTGTAAATTCCGAAAAGACCTTTTCTTACACACTTGAAAATATGTATAACTTTGAAGATACATAACTATTTCATATTAACTCCAAATCACATGAAACCACTTCTGGAAATTTATATTCTTAATGGACTTTATATTAAAATTAGCTTCAAACTTGTCTCTGTAGCAGAGAGTATTAATTGGAGATTAATCCATTACAACCATTATTTGTACAATAGAAAAATGACTGATAACTTCAAAAATGCAAAAGTAATTCTTGGAACCTCCAAAAACAGTGAGACCACTTTTGATAATTTTCATTTTTAGTGAAATTAATTCTAAAAATGGTCTCCATGTTACCTCTGTCACAGAAACTATTTTGGGAGAATATACTCCTTAACTCCATTATTCTTATACTATAAAAGGCTGATAACTTTGAAAATCAATAACTAAATCATAAAAACTCCAAAAAGGACAAACTCATTTGTTTTTAACTTATAATAATATTGCCTAATTATCTATGTGATCCATGTACTCGCCACTGTTCTACAAAATTTCACCTCATAATTAAATTACATTATGACGGCTTATTGAAATCTGAAATTCAAACCATTATAACTTTCACATGCTAAATCAAAATGAAATAATTCTTTCACCAAAAATCCTTTAAAATCATGACCTAACTACTGTAGAAAAATCATGCATTTTTGAGCATTTTGGTTTTTGAGTTGTTTTCTCGGTATTTATTTGATGTTATAATTATATAGATCCCGAGCATATTGACATCGACACTTACGCTACTGAGAGCGAGCAGCTACTGTACCAGCAAGGCAAGCATCATTTGAACTTTCTTTTGCATCATATTTGATCCCAGTTTTGGTTAAGTTAGTGCAATGATAATTGCTTGCATGCTATTTTGATTATGTAAATATTTTTGTGATGTGTAGTTTAGATATGTCCTATGCTTGAGGTTAATCTTGAATTATGCCAACTCCTATATGCTTAAGATAGGATGTGTGAATTATGGGTTATGGAATTGCTTAGCCATGCAAGTCTAGATACGGTAGTTCGATCGTCGGGAATAACCCGGCGGTTTTGGGATACACACAACTCTTACTTTATGTTTTTACTTCAGATCTTTGTAACTGTTTTATGAGTAAAATTTTGTCATTTTTAAATGAGATTTGGTTCGGACAAGTGTTGGTTAGTGATGGTGCTTTGTGCACGAGCATTGGGTAAGTGGAAGGACTTGTCCGGACAATTGAGGACCGAACTTTGGTAACGTCGTTAATACAAGTACACTCGTGCTGCCACACGCGGGTTGGGAGCCGTATGGTTAAGTAGGGGAGGGTTTTATTGTGTTAAGTCCTTGGTGGTGTAAGGGGCATAGCGACCGTGAAATCCTATGTTCTTTGAGGAGCCGATGTAATCCTTTATAGTGTGCAAGGGAGCACCAATTCTTTTGTTTTGATTGCATCGGTATTTCCAATATAACTTGTGAGCCCCCTAGCAAGTGCTATCAGACGCTTGTACTAGGCAAGGAACCATCTCACAAGGGGGACTTAGCCCAATAGGGCTTTCTTGCTGAAAATGACTATATCTTGATTTACCCGGCCGGCATACCATAGGAAGTATGCTATTTTCGGAGGCATCTGGAGGCTTACGGGCTAATCAAGTCGTGTGGGTAAAGTAGTACACCCCTGCAGGGTATCAATCTATTCGAATAGCCGTGTCCACGGTTATGGACAACCGCTTGAGTTCGGGAGTTACTATTGTTAGACTTTCAATTAAAATTGTGGTTAAACTCGGGATTCGTCATGAACGGGTTGTTCATGTGTTTAGTAAATCAAAGTGGGCTGCCACTTTGGTCTTTGTATGATTGAATTGTTTATTACTGAAATGTTTTACTACATGTTTTACTTCTACTTCAAATCTGATTTTAAATGGGCACATGAAAAACTAGTATGTGTAGGATGTTAATTGTCGCATCTTTTTCGCAAAACTAAACCAATATGAGCCATCCTTTGAATGACCCTTATGCATAACTATTTTTTTTTGTGTAAGACTTGCGAGTACACTTGTACTCAGCCAGATGCTTGCTGGCCTTTTCAGGTGAGGAAGGTTATGATTATGACGATCTCGCTAGTGTTGACTTGGGTGACACTAATGAGTAGTGTGCTGCCATTTAACCCCCAGTCGGTTGCCGATGGGTGATGGGCATACCACTGCTGGTCTTTTGCTTTATCGATTTAATTCTGCTGCTACTTGATACTCTACTTTAAATTTGGCCGGTCGGCCGTTTGTAATAAGTTGTAGACCTTAACTATTATGCAGTATGTCTTTTATCTCTTGTTGTATGCGTTGTATGGATGTAATCAACGTTGGATGAGAGTATGAGTATATTGGTCGTTGATCTTGGGAGCCAAAATATATCATACTCGTTGTTGATGAATTCCCATTCGACTCACCAAGGGTAGTGCTTCGAATCGAGGGAGAATCGACAATCATGTAGCGCTCGCAAGGGAGCAGCGCGCATGATCGTTGAGGCTCCAGTATTCGGCTAAGCCTCCCACTTGGATAGAGTTAAATTGGAATTCATTTACCGGAGACCCGTAATTATGTCCCTAAGACCTTGTCTAATCTCGGTCTTATGGAGATAATTACCGGGGTCCCCACAATGGGTATGCGGTGGCGGTCGCATACTCTGCATTACCGGTGTAATGCACACAGAAAGTTAAAGAAAAAGGTTCCTTGAGCATTGCATTTGCATATGAGATGTTCTAATGTTGATCTCCTTTATATGTATGTTGATGTTATAGTTCCTTTATGTACTTGCTGAGTCTGTGGACTCACTCTTGCTTTTATTGTTGTTTTAGGTACCCGAGCCAAGAATGACATGCATGGGGGGAAGTAGACTGCTAGTCACACACATACCACATGAACTAAATAAAGTTGAATGATCTTCAGAACGGGATTGATTTTAGATTATTATGTTTTGTCTTATGCAATGGATTAAATGTAATAATGATGAGTAGTGGATCTTTATATCTCTCTAGTTATGTTGGATTCTTAGCATGTCTTTGATTATCTTTTGATGTCTTTGGATGAAAGTTTTAGTTAATATTTGATTAATCTGTGTGTTGGAACCTTCGTGTAATTACCTTTACAAGGGAGGTTCTGCCGAAATTTTATTAAGATTGTCTAGTCTAGAGTTATTAGAGGTTGTTTAGTAGCATTCCAGGTTCATGTCGAACTGGGGTGTTACAGTTGGTATCAGAGCGGGCTGTAGGTCCGTGGTATTTGAAAAGTTAAATTTGACACACTATGCACAAGTAGGTGGGAATGGCTTAATGCATTGCATTATGCTACTATTGAGTTTTTGATTTCTCTTGTGTGATAGCGACTAGTTAGACTATACTTGTGGTCCTAGTTGTTGTAAGTGCTTATTGTTTGATTGTTTCTTTGTGATGCTTAGATATGGCAAGGGTGGAGGCCGAGGTCGTGGTCGTGGCGGCGGGAGGCGGCGAGGCCAGCATCGCCCGCCGAGTTGAGAGTCCGTAGTTGGAGAAGCTAGCCTGCGAGTCGAGAGGAAGAGGTTGCTTGATGTACAGAGAACCAGGCCCCACCAGTGCGCTGTTGTCGCTCTGTGGTGGCCTCGCGGCACTGCGGTGTATGCCATGGGATTACATCAATGGAACGCTTTGAGGTGGACACCTTCGACGGTCGAGCACGCTGTCGACGCAGACTAATTGGCGCAACACATGGAGAGGCGCCGAGCTCGGGGATGACTTGAAATGAGGCTCGGTTCGTGGCTTTCCAATTGAAGGGGCGGCGGATATCGGTGGGAAGGAGTCACGATGGCGGACAGCGACTCATGGACCGATTACAGGAACATTTTGTTGAGCATTTCGGGAAGAGGTTTTATCCGGCTTCATATGTGGAGCGAATGGAAGTCTCTTTGCGAGAACTTCAAGCGAGGTAAGATGGCGGTGTGAGTATGAAGCGGGTTTTAACAACTGGTTCGTTTTGTTCATTGTGGCCACAAATGATGAAGAAAAAGCCAAGAGGTTTCGCGGGGGCTCGAGCAAGAGTTCGGCGGTATTGGGAGCATTGGAGTTGCGGGATTTCAGTTCTCTGGTCGAACAAGCCGGGGCATGGGCGGAGATGCGGCTTGGTGAGGAACCGCCGGGAGCGGAAGGCGTTGTGGTTTACGAGGTGCGGTGGCGGCGAAGAGGGGTTTTAGCGGTGGGGTGGGACCTTCGAGGCCCACTTCCAAGAGGTTCAAAGGGCGCGAAATCATTCAAGACCAAGCCAGGGGCACAGTCTTCTTCCACCTCGCGAGCGTCGGCATCTGCACCTATGTTACGTCCGGTCCCGGGGCAGGGCATGAAGTGCTTCAAGTGCGGCAGCGAGCATAGAGCTTCAGAGTGCGGTTGGTTCTGGTCTTGCCGCCATTGTGGTTAGGAGGGCCATAAGGCATTGGTTTGTCGGCGGAATCCGCCGGTATCATCAAGTGGGAAACTGTTCGATGTCGGTGCAGCGCCGAGCTTCTTCTCGAGGGTCGGTTCGGATGTTAGCGGCTACTCCTACTCCTACTTGGGCACCGCCTCGGCCTTACCTTCTCGCACTGGAGGAGCCCCACCACGTGGTACTTTGGCGCCCCTCCCATGGCCCCATTTCCGATAGTGGCGCCTTGGCACCTCGGCGGTTCCGTACCACCGTACAGGTGTCGGAGCCCCTACCGCCCAGCAGGCGCTCTCTATGCTATGCCGACGGCAGAGTCGGTGAGTCGTCTGATGTGGTGGCAGTGCGCTCTTAGTGGATTGATAGAGGCACTTGTTCTATTTGATTCGGGGCTACCTTTTCTTTTGTATCACTAGATTTTGTTAGTAAGGCGAAATTGAGTTTGCGACCAATAGCTCGATCGATTCTAGTTAATTCTCACGGGGAATTCTCTCTAGCTCTGATTTGTCTGGTTGTGTGATTTCGTTAGATGGAGAAGAATTCATTGCTAATCGATGGTTATGAAGATGGAGCCGTTTGATGTTATCTTGGGGATGGGTGGTTGCATAATTACCGTCTTTGTCATTTCTTGTTTTGGAAGACAATAACCCGCAAGCTCCGTGCAGGCGGGAGATAGTATTCAATGTAGCGCTCCATCTCACTCACTTTTGTGATGGCTAGCCTTTTTCTGGTGGCCGTCTGGCGAAGAATGGGTTTGTTTTGTCTCTAGTGGAGAAGCCGAGTTAAATGCATGAGTGAGAAGATATTTGGTCGTTCGGAGTTCTGGATGTTTTCAGTGAGCTACGAGGATGCCACCACCTCGTCCGTAGAGTTCGAATTGATTTGGTACGGCGCCCGACTGTCTCTATGACCCTTACCGGTTGGCCGTCCGTTCGGGAGGAACGAAAGAAGCAAGCGGATGATTTAAAAGCAAAGGATCTTATTCGTCCCAGTGTGTCTCCATGGGAGCTCTGTTCTTTTACCAAGAAGAAGGATGGTAGTTGGCGCATGTGTATTGATTATCGTGCTCTTAACGGCTAACCATCAAGAATAAATATCCTCTGCCTCACATAGAAGATTTATTTGATCAGTTGAGAGGGGCCAAGGTGTTCTCAAAGATTGACCTTCAATCAGGTTATAATCAAATCCCTGTTCGAAAGGAGGATATTGAGAAGACGGCATTCTCCACAAGGTATGGGCATTTTGAATTTAAAGTTATGTCTTTTGGACTAACGAACGCCCCTGCTATTTTCATGGAGACTATGAACAGGATGTTGCATGAGTACCTGGATGATTTTGTGGTTGTCTTTATTGATGATATTTTGATATATTCAAAGACTGAAGCTGAACATGGGAAACACCTGAGGCTTGTGTTGGAGACGCTAAGGGAGCATAAGTTTTATGCCAAACTGAAAAAGTGCGAGTTTTGGATGTCTGAAGTGGGGTTTCTGGGGCATGTCATCAATGATAAGGGAATCACAGTTGATCCAAGTAAGATTCCAAGTAAGATTTCTACAGTGGTAGAATGGAAGACGCCAACCAATGTCAAAGAAGTGAGAAGCTTCCTCGGCATGGTAGGATACTATCGGCGTTTTGTGCAGGATTTCTCCATTGTTGCCAAACCTTTATCCAGACTCACACAGAAGGATGTGAAGTTTAGGTGGGACGATGGTGTGGCGTAGCTTCCAAACCCTTAAGGAAAAGTTGGTGACCGCCCTGTCCTTACACTTCCCGAGCACGGGAGGCGATTTACGGTGTACTACGATGCGTCTCGGATTGGGTTGGGTTGTGTCCTTATGCGGGAAGGAAAGGTGATAGCTTATGCGTCGAGCGGTGAAGAAGCATGAGCAATTACCCAACTCATGATTTAGAGTTGGCGGTGTAGTGTTTGCCACAAGCTTTGGAGACACTATCGTATGGTGAGGTTGTGATGTTTATACTGATCACAAGAGTCTTAAGTATATTTTCACTGAAAGATTTGAATTTAAAGCGCAGTGGTGGAGGCGATTAAAGATTATGACCTATCTATTGGTACCATCACGGCAAGGCAAGCGTAGTGGTGATGCTCTGAGTGCAAGCGGCGCTGCAACATTGGATTATCTCCTTGCTGACTTTGACCGTATGGGTATATCATTTTGCTATGCGGGGACTACACGTGTTGAAACACGGTGATCTTGAGTCGGCCATTCCAGGCGGTGCGGGAAGCACAGGATGATCGATTTTGCGAGAGGGTCGAAAGCGTTTGGACATGGGCAAAGTCGGGATTTCAGTTTGGATGGAGTGCAGGTGTTGCGATTTAAAGGCCGCCTTTGTGTGCCACAAAAGGCGGAAGTCAAAGTGAAATTCGAGGAGGCTCATCGTACTCGTACACGGTACATCCAGCGAGACAAAGATGTCCGCGACACAGCAGACTTTTGGTGGAAAAGGATGAAGGTAGACATTGCCAACTATGTAGCCTCTGTGGAGTTTGTCGACAAGTGAAGGCGAGCACAAGCGTCCTCTGAGATTATTGCAGCCATTAGAGGTCCCCAATGGCCTTGGGATGATATCTCTATGGACTTCGTTGTTCGTTACCTCGTTCACCGCGAGGTAAGGATGCGGTTTGGGTTATAGTGGATCGATTCAGCAAATCCGCACATTTTATTCCCATCCGCATGACCAATTCGGCTAGTGACCTGGCTCCTATCTATGTACGGGAAATTGTAAGATTGCATGGAGTACCAAAGACCATCATTTCTGACAGGGACGCCAAGTTCGTATCCAAGTTCTGGGAGAGTTTGCAGAGTGCAATGGGCACACAACTCCGTCTAAGTACAGCTTTCCATCCTCAAACAGATGGGCAGTCAGAGCGCACTATTCAGACCTTGGAGGACATGTTGCGGTCCTGTATCCTGTCCTGGAAGGGTAGTTGGGAGGATCAATTGCCATTAGCTGAGTTTGCGTACAACAACAGCTATCATTCAAGCATAAAAGCCGCTCCGTTCGAGGTTTTGTACGGGCGTAAGTGCAGGTCACCCCTTTGCTGGGAAGCTGTGGGTGAGAAGGCAGTTTTGGGCCCAGATTGGGTACAAAAGACTGTAGAACGAGTGGCTCTGGTGAGACAGAACCTATTAGCAGCTCAGAGCAGACAGAAAAGTTATGCAGACGTGAGGAGAAGAGACTTGGAATTTGAAGTGGGGGATCAGGTGCTCTTGAGAGTGTCCCCCACTAAAGGTGTGGTGAGGTTGGTACGGAGGAAGCTTAGCACAAGGTACATAGGACCATTCACGATCTTGGCTCGAATCGGGAAGGCGGCTTATCGTTTAGACACGCGAGTCTATGCGTGGAGTGCACAATGTTTTCATGTGTCCATGTTGAGGAAGTACTTGAGGACCGGAACATCTTATTGCATTAGAACCCTAACAATTGAGCGGGATCGTCCTTTGAGTCCAAACCCGGTGCAGTGGAAAGATCGAAAAAGAGTTGAGGAACAAAACCCTGAAGTATGTTAAGGAGCTTTGGTCGCAGCAGACTGAAAGGGAGGCCACTTGGGAACTGGAGTCTCGCATGCGCGAGCTTTATCCAGACTTGTTCACATCAGGTGTGTTCTTTTGTTGCTTAGTTTCCAGTTTCGGTTTTAACTCGTGAAGTGGGCGTTTAGATTCGGGGTCGAATCCTATTAAGGGGGGTAGAATGTAATATCCCAGTAGTGTGTTGCACTAGAAGTCAGAAGGGAGAATCGGTTCGGGAGATTATTAAGCGGATTGTCGGGAGGGACCAATTGGAAAGATTTGATCTTTGCGATTGTAGAGGGGGAAAGAGCAATTTTGCGGCAACCTGGGCTAGAGCCCATGGCCCAAGAGGGGCCCAAGGGGGTGGCCGGCCATAGCATAAGGGGGGGGCGCCACTCCCCCTTCCCAAACCCTAGCCGACCCCCTCCCCTTCCCCCCTTTCCTCCCCCACTCCCCAACCGGCCGCCACCTCCCCTCTCCACCTCCCCACCACCTCCATTGCTGCTGGCCAAGGAGGAGAAGGAGCTCCATTGCAGCCGGCCAAGGAGGAAGAAGAAGGAGAAAAGAAGAGAAGGAGGAAGAAGAAGAGGGAGAAGAGAAGGAAGAGAGGAGAAGGAGGATCGTCTTCGTTGCTGATCTTCGTCGTTCAGCACGTCGTCAAGGGTAACGAGATGTTCTTGTAGGGTAATTAGTCTTGGAAGAGATTTTGGGTTAGTCTTTGGTTAGATGGCATTCGGCCTGCTGTTTTGCAGTTTCGTCCAGTGGCTTGCGGGGTAAATTTCATGTGGTTAGAAGATGAATCTGGAGTTTTGGTCTCCTAGAGAGTTGTAGGTTGTGGTCTTAGCTTTCAGTGGCCGCCAAGTTCACCAAAATCCGATTAATGGTTAGTGAGTTATGATTTTTCTAAGATTGCTGTTCCGCTGCGCTGTCAGCAATTAGGCAGTTTGTAGAAAACCGATTAAAAGTGATGGTTAAAGTGGAAATCTGAGAACCCCAGTATAACGAAAGTTGTAGATAATCCTTCCATCTTTCAGGAAAACTAAAGATCATGGAATTCGGATGAACGTAGAGAAAGTTATGTTAATTTCTTTATTGCTGTCCAGAGACCCGATGCGAGAATTGATACTCTGTTGTTTAGTTTGGTAGGGCTAGTAAAGGGCCGAATCAGAGAACCTCACCAACTAGGTTTAGAAGGGGAATTCAATAACCTTTTCAGATTGTCCAAGATCACTCCATTTGGATTTCTGTGCATTTAGTTATGATTTTTCGAAGGGGGCTGTTCTCTGGTAAAGAAATCTGACAGCTAGCATTAGAGATGGGGATTGCGTTTAGTGGACGATGTACTCATTTCGTGTTTATGGTTTTGTTATTAGACCTTTATGGTAGCCTTAGCTTGTCTCAATTGTATGTCCAGGTGTGGGTTTGGCTCCGGGAGCAGTACCTTATCCTCGACATCCACCTTCGCACGGTTGAGGCAAGTGCATTGTTGTTAAATGGGTGTGATTGATTGGCTATGTTTGTGTGCTATTTGATATATGGATGCATAGCAAGATGGCTTACTTGATGAATGTTTAAGTATGGTGATGGCTCAAATTATGCTTATGCTTACTATGGTTCAATGTTGTCGTCTTTTGGTAAACTTGATAATGAATGAGAGATGAACATTTGCATATTGAGAGCATATTGAGGCTTGGTCACGCGGTGACCAAGCATGTTTCCCTTTGAGAACCTCGTCATGAATGTGACGGGCCCGAGATCCCCTCACTCGTGGAGTGTGGGCTTGAGGTCTCCGTTACTTGCGGAGTAACGGGCAATTGGTCCCTGTGCGTGCGCAAGACAAGCATGGGTATCTGTGGCGGTGCGCATACTCTGCATTACCGGTGTAATGCACACAGAAAGTTAAAGATAAAGGTTCCTTGAGCATTGCATTTGCATATGAGATGTTCTAATGTTGATCTCCTTTATATGTATGTTGATGTTATAGTTCCTTTATGTACTTGCTGAGTCTGTGGACTCACTCTTGCTTTTATTGTTATTTTAGGTACCCGAGCCAAGAATGACATGCATGGGGGGAAGTAGACTGCTAGTCACACACATACCACATGAACTAAATAAAGTTGAATGATCTTCAGAACGGGATTGATTTTAGATTATTATGTTTTGTCTTATGCAATGGATTAAATGTAATAATGATGAGTAGTGGATCTTTATATCTCTCTAGTTATGTTGGATTCTTAGCACGTCTTTGATTATCTTTTGATGTCTTTGGATGAAAGTTTTAGTTAATATTTGATTAATCTGTGTGTTGGAACCTTCGTGTAATTACCTTTACAAGGGAGGTTCTGCCGAAATTTTATTAAGATTGTCTAGTCTAGAGTTATTAGAGGTTGTTTAGTAGCATTCCAGGTTCATGTCGAACTGGGGTGTTACACATCTTCCTGGCCAAGTGCGCCCTACGTCTTGATGCATATTTCATTCCCCCAATTACTCTACGAGAAGAGGAACACCGTGGCCCATCTTGATAGAATTAAACAGATCTTATATGCGATGATTGCAACACACAGTCAATATGTGAATAAGAAAACATACCATTGTTTGTAGTAGATTTGATCTGAAGCAGTAAACAAACTATTGATATGTCTATCTAGGTTTTGGTCTTTCCCACCAAGAGGTAAGTCACAAATTTTAACTACATATGGGGATAAATGGTATGACATGAGTTACCCTCATTAGAGAACATGACCCTTATTTATAGCCTTTAGCATTAGAATTCTATCCTATCCCATAATTAGAGATAGATTCTAAACAGGTCTCTACACAGATTTAAATCTAAATCCATATTATCTTTAATAGATACTCATGCTCTTAATAATATTATTTGATCACTTTATATATTTGAGACAACCAAAATAGATAGCTAATATGTATTAAACTCATGTAGGTCCACATAATAGAAAAAAATTAATCCAACAATCTCCCACTTGGACAAATGAATAAATACATATCAAAAACTTTATGAGCTTCAAAATTGCTATCTATGTCATGAGCATCTTTGAAAAAATCCGGTCCATCAATTATATCAATATACGATAAAAATGGTCTTCGTCACTTTAAAGCATAACTAAATCCATCAATGGTTACATATATCAACATAAAAGAACAACATGGATCAAATATGATGTGTAACATGAAAATTACATGAGATGTAATTATAACATGCCTATTTCTAATTGGTCCAACTTTATACCTTATGAGATCAAAACATCTTCTCAGAACCAAATGAAATGATATGAATTCAGAGTAAAAGAACATAAACTTTATTTCTCTAGAGAGTGTAACTGAAGGTCTTTATACTAAACTGTTATTGTCACATGAGCATAAGGAAAAATTATAAACTCCTACTAGAACTGAATTCCGCTGGTGAAACTACACCCATATGAGCAACATGCTCATAGAACAAGTTAGGTGTTATCCCTTTAGTGAACGGATCAACAATCATGGAGTTTGTACCTATATTCTCAATGGACAATTTACCACTATGAATTCTTTCTTTCACAACTAAGAACTTGATGTCTGTATACTTAGACTTTGATGAGCTCCTGTTATTATTAGAATACATAACTGCAGACTTATTATCACAATACAACTTTAGTGGTCTGTCGACCTGATCCAAAATTTGCAGCCTTGTGACAATGTTTTGCAACCATATCCCATGATTTGAAGCAACATACTTAGCTGCCATTGTGGACGAGGCAACGAGTGACTGCTTAGCGCTTTTCCAAGAAACCGCACCTCCACCAAGTAGATAGATATAACCTGAAGTGGATTTGCGAGAATCTTAGCAACCAACAAAATCGAAATCAGAATACCCAATGATCTCCAACTGATCCGATTTCCTATATGTGAGCATTAAATCATTCATCTTTTGCAAATACTGTGACACCCATTTTGCTACGACCCAATGATCCAATCCTGTATTGCTTAAATACCTGCTTATCATTCCAACAATATATGTTATATCTAGTCTAGTGCAAACTTGAGTATACATCAAGCTCCCTATCAAAGATGAATAGGGGATGTTCTGCATTTTCTTAGCCTCAAAATCATTCTTAGGACATTGGCTAAGACTGAATTTTTTTCACTTTTGGCCATAGGGGTTGTGAGGACCCCGGTTTATTCGGCTTGTACTGTTTAACCATCCAATTGGTCCTAACAGTACAATTCAAATAAACCAAGCCTCGAGATATGTATACTTCAGAAATGCAGTATACACACCAGCTACAAAATCATGCATCAATTCCATTCATACACATAGAGCGAAGCAAAAGCAACAAGCGCAAGACATAGATAATATAAAGAGAGTTATTACAAAAGAGAGGCCGGCCAAAACTCATAAAGATAAGTAAATACACAGTGAAGCAAAATGGCCATAAGATAGCGATAAACAAAAGCCAATCGGTGTGCCTTTACCCACAAGGCAACCAACCGGACCGCCAAGCTAATCGTCCCAAGCAGCGCATAACTTGACTCACAAAAGTGAAGCCCTTGGGGCTCACCTTCTTCCTCTGCAACAATTAATATTAAGCAAAGCGGATGAGTACAAAACTTGTTTTTGTACTCGCAAGATGACGTGTGAGATAACGAACTATAATTAACTACATGCAAGCTTTATTTAAGTGGATGAGGCTTTGGACTTATTTTGACATAAAGCAAGTTTTCATTTACAATAAGGTAATAGATTCAAAGCAAGTTTGCAATTAACTTTTATTGTTCAAATAAAGAGAGACAATAATAACATAGATAGAGAACAACACCAACCTAGAAGTGACTAACCCATAGTCACCACAACAATAGCATGAAGTACCCCTTCATACCACCCATGTCAAGTTTAAGTTTTTAAAAGGTTGTAGTCTAGTTCTTGCGGGAAATAACCAAGCGTGTCCATAACCTAGGACGAGGCTATTCGAATAGTTTTAACCCTGCAGGGGTGTACCAATGTACCCACACGATAGACCGCCTTTCCACCACCACGGTTAGCATACTTCCTTTGGTATGCGAGCACGGCTAAGTCTACAAGGCGCTTTCCAATGGGCGATGCTAATTAAGAGCGCAACCCACGGGAGAAGGATACATTAGACAGCCTAACCAGGACAGACTAATGCTCCTCGCACACCCCAACACACACACGCACACACCCACCGACCAGCTCATAATTAACACCTCCCAAAGTACTTAGTCAAGAGAGGTCCCATATCCCCCCTCGTGTGGTTAGCACGCAATAATTGCTTGGATCAATGGCACAAGTAACTCGGTCCTTAGGGACTTAGGCACCATTCCAATCACACCCAAAAGATCACACCAACATACCATTGTGCCCAAGTCAAGATATAATTTTTGTTTTCAGTTTTTGATTTGCAAAATGGTAAAACACAAGGGTTGGACATAATGGAATAATAATAGCATTTGTGTGATCAAGATCACCGACTAAGTCGATGATCGCCCAATACTACCGATATCTAGGCATGGCTAAGCAATGTGTATTCGTAATCTACTAAGTGACAAGAGCTCATCCAACGAACTCTAATCACAGCAAATAACCTAGGCTCAGGTAGTAGAGGATAACCATTTACCTACAGATTATGCAACTAGAGGTCTAACTAATCAATTTAACAACAAAATAGCAATGCATACATAGAAGTTAAACAAAATATTAGACTTTAAAAGTAATGGGATCAAATGAAATGATCAAACTGCTTGCACGCTTTGTTGCTCAATTTGTTGCGGAGGGTCGTTCTGGGGTTACATGCAAATATCGAATCCTAAGCGAAAGAGCGAAAACAACCAATAAGACGAGCAACACTTAAACAAAAGAGCAAGCAAAAATTATCCAATTGCGACGAAATTTATACACAAGGCAAAATAGGAATATACCTAGGCATAGGAACTGGAAAAACCTAATTTGGATTTGTGGTGCAAAAGATATTCTCTAAAAACCTATTTTCGGCCATAATTAGCACTGTAGCAAAAACATTTTCTAGAAAGATTTTGAAGCTGAAATTTTTATGGTAGCTACCTACTGGTATAGTGGTAACCCATATAAAATTTCAGGTCATTTGGAGTTATATTGGAAGAGTTATGATTTTTCTAAGTTTTAAATCTAAGACACGATTAATTTTAGTATTAAAGACTACTGCAAAACCTATACTAAGCTAAAGTACTTTAACAGATGCATTTATAGAACTTTAGTTTGTTAAATTTGGAGCTACAGAGAAAAAGATATGAAATTTTGAAGTTTAAACCAATTAATATGTGCAATTAAAAGCTCTCGGGACTAAATCTGGAAAACCAACAAAAACTGGGGAGGTCGTGGGCTGTTGATCAAAGATCGCACGGCTCACGAGCTCTGATGCTAAAACCCGCACGAGCACACAGGCGCAAAGACCTCATCGCGCCAAGGAGGTCTTAGCCGTTAGATCTAGACTTGATGGTGCGAATCTAACGAGGAGGTCCTAGGCGGCAAGATCTAGCGAGGAGGTCTAAGCGTAGATCTTGAATCAATGGCTACGACCGGTGCACGCCTGGCGCCACGCAAAGGAGGTCCTCGCGCCTAGCAGAGGTCGTGACCGTCGAGATCAAGATCTGGCGGTCCCGAGCACTAGGGGAGGTCTAAAGGTCAACGATTGATCGAGCGAGATCTTGCGGCTCGAGATCTCCCATAGGAGGTCTGGGCGGTTGAGATCTACAGAGAGGTCTAGCCGTTAGATCTAAATCTAACGGTCCGAGTGGCAGGGAGGTCCTAGACGGTCATGATCTCCAGTGGGAGGTCTGAGCAGCTAAGATGAGCGAGGAGGTCCTATGAGACAGTGTTTAATAGAGAGAGGTCGGGACGGTTCCGGATCTTCCGTGGGGAGGTCTGAGCGGCCCAGTTTAGCGCGGGAGGTCTTGCGGTCTTCTTCACAAAGGACCGAGGTGGTCTTTTGCAAAGAGGACCTCAAGGAGTAGTTTTGAAGGTTTTCTTTACAAAAGACCGGGGTGGTCTTTTGCAAAGAGGACCTCAAGGAGGTCTTTAGGGGTGGCTTTTACAAAAGACCGCGAGGAGGTGTTTGCAAAGAGGACCTCGGGAAGGTCTTTTGCGGAAACACAAGGTGGTCTTATACGGCTAAGATTTGCAGGGGTGGTCACGGGCGGCTAGGATCACCACCAAGGGAGGTCGAGAGACTTAGGATTTTGCGGAAAAGATCCTAAGGCCCGGATCTAAACTTGGAGAGGTCGGGGGCGGTTAAGGTTGGCGAGGAGGTCCAGAGTGGATTTAATGGCGCGGACCTCCGGACAACGACAAAGGTGGCGGTTAAGACAAATTAAATGCTCTAGATGATTGACAATAAATGAAACTAAAGGGACACTTAATGACTTACGGACTTTAATACTAAGGCCCGGCCATACGTTAGTGACTCCACGGCACAAATTAGGACACAAATAATGCACCAATGATAAGCAATGATTTGAGCATTAAAGTGGTCCTAAAAGATGACGAAACGGAAGGTTTTGAAGCGGCAAAACCCAGCGTGCGTAGCGGCTTGCGGCGACGCGGATCTCATCGGCGGAAACCAAAGGCACGGATGAGTCCCAAATAGGAGGAGAACCTAAAGGTGCCAAGCAGCTAGGGCTAAAGCGCACCCTACCGCGGCTGGCGGAGATGACCGAAGGAGGCTAAATACTGCAAGGCGAAAAGCTACCGAGGTTCAAAACGACCGGGCTTCAACACTAAGGTACTTACCGGGAGCGAAGGAGGCCCAAGAATGGTCGCAGAGCTCCGGTGACGGTGGAGGTCGCGGAGGTGAAGAAGAAGCTCCGACCACGAACAACAGCTCCTACTTTGTCAACCTGCGTGAAGGTTTAAACAAAGCAAATTAGGGAGATTTGGAGGTGACCAAGAGAACAAAAGACAGCCAACAAGCGCAATATTGAACCACTTTGGAGCTCGGAGGTCGCGGAGAGCTCCAAAGTTCAACAATGGTGGCGAGGCTTTGGGTGTTTTGAGCACAAGAGAGAGAAAGGAGCTAGGGTTGAAAAGGAGTGTCTAAAGAAACTTAGATAGCAAGCTTGGGCTTCAAATATAGCTGGTGGGAAAAATGGCAAAGGCAGTGGTGCTGAGCCAAAGTACACATGACATGATGGGAGTAGGTTGTCAGGGAGACTTTTGAGCAAAAGGTGCTGCCAGACATTTAATGTTGGCAGCACATAGCCGTTTGTCAGCCTTAGAATTGACAAGGCACTGCTCTCTACTGCCATGCACAAAAATTGATAATGCCGGGCCCACCCGACGGTGAGAGAAATAGGAAGACTGGTCAAATGAACTCAACGGCTAAATCATGGTGAGCTCCACCGGGGAGGTCGTGAGTGTTGGATTGAAATCAAGGGCCCAGTTTTGGGCTAAGTATTAGAGGTCCTAACACTTAGGGAGGTCAGAGCCACGGATCTCAAGATGGACGGCTCAAGATCACCCAAGCGCTAGGGGTGGTCGTGGAGGTCAGGAAGTCGCCCAGGTGGTCTTTGCAAAGGTGCAAAGGAGGTCACTGGGAGGCCCTCGAGGGTTGTCTTTGTAAAAGAATCGAGGAGGTCGTGCGGATGGGAGGTCCTTTACAAAGACCGAGGAGGTCTTTGAGCGTTGGATCTAAAATCAACGGCCGGACCACTGTGCACAAATGCCCGAGCCCGACACGGCTCAAGCGGCTCGGTGCGACTAAGACTGGAGGTGCGAGTCCAAGTCGACTCGGACGAGTTTAGAGTTTTAATTTGAATTGAGATTTTGAAGGGTCTTAAGAGATAGAACTAGCTCCAAATTTTATGAAATTTTGACATGGCTTGCTAACCTTGAGATGGACTGGTATAAAATTTCCAGAGGTTTTTATCTGAGCACTTTTCTCCGAAATTATACAATGCTTGAGCTAGGGTTCGACTACAAGTCAAACAAGTTTGGTGACCCTTAAAATATTCGAACAATTTCTAAAAATTGTGAAATTTTTGAGAGGGTCACCAACCATCCAAGAACTTAGGAAAAATATTTCCGAAAAGGATCACAAGATTGGACAAGATTGTTTTGGAGGATCAAGATTTGGATCAACAGACTTGTGACTTTGTATTTCCATACTCTTGTACAATAATTGTTTAGTACACACAGGAAATACATGATGTAAGAAAAAGTTTTAATTTCTACTCATTTTCTTACACTTACAACACAAGTTGAAATTGGGGATGTTACAAACCTCCCCCCCTTACAAAAATCTCGTCCCGAGATTTGTCTCACTCGGAAAAGAAAGAGGGGTAGTCTGCACGGAGACGATCTTCTCGTTCCCATGTAGCTTCTTGCAAGCTATGCGAGCAAGGAAGTGAAGATGGAACCACGATCGAGATGATCGTCTTGGCACCATGCAAGCTCATGATCTGGCGATATAGAGCTCCGCTAGGTGGCCGGTATGAACCTTGGTTCGATTTGGTAGGAAGCGTGCCACATTAGTCGACACGAGGAAACTTACAGTCGGATATAACAAGGATCGGCAGTTGAGAGATTCTTCTTGGTTCCAAGGGTGGTGGTGCGGGGCCGTTGTTAGGTGGTGGAGCGATTTGTGCAGTTAGTTCCACTAACAGCGGAATCTCGACTGCTAACCGGCTATACTGAGTCATCCCTCCATGACTAGCTATCTTAGAGTGACTATGGTCTTTCTTAGTTGGTGAAGCAAATTGTGCAGTTACTTCACTAACCAACAAGACCACGGTCGGTTAACTAGCTATCTGAGTCATCCCTCGGAGCTAGTTGATTAGAGGAGCGGCCCTTTGGGGTCGCTGGGATTTGAGGCAAAAAGCGGTATGCGATGCTCTAGGATAAAAAGGAAGGAAGAGTACCGCTTAGTCAAACAAATGGCGACATCCCGGAAGGTATATTGGGGTTTGAGATAGATTAGCAAGACCTTTGAAACTAGGGAATACTGAGCACGGATAAAAGAGTGAAACAAATTCCACAAAAGCGACAAAAGATGGGGATAAAGGGAATGAAATGCTCTGGAATTGAATACAATAGTATTAGGGTAAGGGCTAAGAAGTGTACCTTACGGCGTCGGGTACCTCTGAGCTTTCCCAACAGAGATAGGATTGACTTGAGCACAGGCGACCCTCCGATCCACGATGTTTCGCGGTGCATGCGATCGAATCACGGCCGCGAAAAGAATCGAGGGTTCTTGCAAGCTCCTTAGGACAATTAAAGCATAATGACCACAGGTTTGCAGCGGAAACAAGTGACTTGGCTAGGTTACGGAGGCCGCTCTGGCGACTCGCAGTGCCCAAAATCGAGACACGACCTTGGAGGACAAGGGGTGGCTGCACTCTCTTTAGGACAATTTAGCGCATAGTGACCCTTGTTGTTGCAAAGAAACAAGTGACATCGACTATCTGGCGGCGCTTGCGGCGATCCTTTAGCTTTCTCTTTCTAGCCCGGCAACAACGGGATCTTCGACCACAATCGAAAGTCGGGAAGGTATAAAGCGGTAATTTGTCCGCGGCTCCGTGACAAATCATCCGGGAACCGTTGGTTTGGAGGCATTGGCGGTTGCTATGCTTACAGACGACAAGAAGAAGCGATCGTTGAAGTTTTAACGACTTGGAGATTACCTTGTTCAAACTACACTCTTTGGGATAGTGATTGTTTCCTCGCGAGAGAAACAAGTGATTGACGATCGGACGGTTCGAGCAAGTGGTCTTCGTCACAGTTTGGGCAGGCTGTAGTACACTCATTGCTGTAGTGTCCTTCCTCACCACAGCGCCGGCAGACCTTGACCTTCCCCAGATTGCAACCTTCGGCGGCGTGGCTCTCTTCACCACAGCCTAAACAAAAGGGAGGTAACCGCCGGTCCTCGGGGCAACGTGACCAAACTCCGTCACTACTGGTCTGTCCCGACATCCTGCTACGAAGAGATGGGTTAGCAACGCAACCCGGAAACTAGAAGATGAAAGGTGCGAAAGAAAAGCCAAGGACTAGGGAGTTCGGCAGAAAGTTGGAGTGGGGATAGATTCTAAGATGGACAAGGATTAAACCCGAAAGCTCAAGGCAAAGAAACAATAACTCATTAGGAGATGAACTCAAAAGGCCCAAAAACAACCACAAAATCAGCACAAGGTTTCAACCACAAGAGTAACTTCCCGGTACGACTAACTCGTATGAAAAGAACGAGCAATCGGTTTAGGATTGCAAATTTCAGCACACCACTTAAGTCTTATCATAACTAAATAACGGGGTAAAATCACTAATAAGGGGTGTTAGATACTTAGCCAACTAATATCACATCTTACCCTTTTATGCCCACAAGTTTTAGTTGATTAACCTCTCATTTTCTACCCTATTTAGAACCTTGAGCCTGCTGTCCGGAAATTGAATGATCGCTGTCCAGATTTTGCATCCAAGCCTCCTAATTGAAATCTTCCACTTGGAGCTTCAAAACCTTGTAGAGGGCAGCTAACATTTCAATTTGCCAAGCTCATTGGTCCCAAAACCCAGTGTCGATAATGACTATCTTTTGAGAGAAGGAAAGGGAAAACACTTTTAAAACTCAAATTAGATCAAGATGAGATAGAAAGCTAAGATAGGTAAGGAGTAAAACCCGAGAACTTACTTAAGCTTTCATAAATCATTTGATACTTTGAAAATAAAGTTTTCAAAATATCCTAGGGAGGATCAAGCTTGGGTTACTACGGTCGGAATGGCTCTGATACCAACTTTGTGAGGACCCCGGTTTATTCGGCTTGTACTGTTTAACCATCCAATTGGTCCTAACAGTACAATTCAAATAAACCAAGCCTCGAGATATGTATACTTCCAGAAATGCGATTATACACACCCGCTACAAAATCATGCATCAATTCCATTCATACACATAGAGCGAAGCAAAAGCAACAAGCGCAAGACATAGATAATATAAAGAGAGTTATTACAAAGAGAGGCCGAGGCCAAAACTCATAAAGATAAGTAAATACACAGCGGAAGCAAATGGCCATAAGATAGCGATAAACAAAAGCCAATCGGTGTGCCTTTACCCACAAGGCAACCAACCGGACCGCCAAGCTAATCGTCCCAAGCAGCGCATAACCTGACTCACAAAAGTGAAGCCCTTGGGGCTCACCTTCTTCCTCTGCAACAATTAATATTAAGCAAGCGGATGAGTACAAAACTTGTTTTTGTACTCGCAAGACTGACGTGTGAGATAACAGAACTATAATTAACTACATGCAAGCTTTATTTAAGTGGATGAGGCTTTGGACTTATTTTGACATAAAGCAAGTTTTCATTTACAATAAGGTAATAGATTCAAAGCAAGTTTGCAATTAACTTTTATTGTTCAAATAAAGAGAGACAATAATAACATAGATAGAGAACAACACCAACCTAGAAGTGACTAACCCATAGTCACCACAACAATAGCATGAAGTACCCTTCATACCACCCATGTCAAGTTTAAGTTTTTAAAAGGTTGTAGTCTAGTTCTTGCGGAAATAACCAAGCGTGTCCATAACCTAGGGCGAGGCTATTCGAATAGTTTTAACCTGCAGGGTGTACCAATGTACCCACACGATAGACCGCCTTTCCACCAGCCACGGTTAGCATACTTCCTTTGGTATGCGAGCACGGCTAAGTCTACAAGGCGCTTTCCAATGGGCGATGCTAATTAAGAGCCGCAACCACGGGAGAAGGATACATTAGGCAGACCTAATAGGACAGCTAATGCTCCTCGCACACCCCAAACACACACACGCACACACCCCAGACCAGCTCATAATTAACACCTCCCAAAGTACTTAGTCAGAGAGGTCCCATATCCCCTCGTGTGGTTAGCACGCAATAATTGCTTGGATCAATGGCACAAGTAACTCGGTCCTTAGGGACTTAGGCACCATTCCAATCACACCCAAAAGATCACACCAACATACCATTGTGCCCAAGCCAAGATATAATTTTTGTTTTCAGTTTTTGATTTGCAAAATGGTAAAACACAAGGGTTGGACATAATGGAATAATAATAGCATTTGTGTGATCAAGATCACCGACTAAGTCGATGATCGCCCAATACTACCGATATCTAGGCATGGCTAAGCAATGTGTATTCGTAATCTACTAAGTGACAAGAGCTCATCCAACGAACTCTAATCACGACAAATAACCTAGGCTCGGTAGTAGAGGATAACCATTTACCTCAGATTATGCAACTAGAGGTCTAACTAATCAATTTAACAACAAAATAGCAATGCATACATAGAAGTTAAACAAAATATTAGACTTTAAAAGTAATGGGATCAAATGGGAAATGATCAAACTGCTTGCACGCTTCTTTGTTGCTCAATTTGTTGCGGAGGGTCGTTCTCGGGTTACTGCAAATATCGAATCCTAAGCGAAAGAGCGAAAACAACCAATAAGACGAGCAACACTTAAACAAAAGAGCAAGCAAAAATTATCCAATTGCGATGAAATTTATACACAAGGCAAAATAGGAATATACCTAGGCATAGGAACTGGAAAAACCTAATTTGGATTTGTGGTGCAAAAGATATTCTCTAAAAACCTATTTTCGGCCATAATTAGCACTGTAGCAAAAACATTTTCTAGAAAGATTTTGAAGCTGAAATTTTTATGGTAGCTACCTACTGGTATAGTGGTAACCCATATAAAATTTCAGGTCATTTGGAGTTATATTGGAAGAGTTATGATTTTCTAAGTTTTAAATCTAAGACACGATTAATTTTAGTATTAAAGACTCTTGCAAAACCTATACTAAGCTAAAGTACTTTATGAGATGCATTTATAGAACTTTAGTTTGTTAAATTTAGACTACAGAGAAAAGATATGAAATTTTGAAGTTTAAACCAATTAATATGTGCAATTAAAAGCTCTGGGACTAAATGGAAAACCAACAAAAGCGGGAGGTCGTGGGCTGTTGATCAAAGATCGCACGGCTCACGAGCTCGATGCTAAAACCCATACGAGCACACAGGCGCAAAGACCTCATCGCGCCAAGGGAGGTCTTAGCCGTTAGATCTAGACTTGATGGTGCGAATCTAACGAGGAGGTCCTAGGCGACAAGATCTAGCGAGAGGTCTAAGCCGTAGATCTTGAATCCAATGGCTACGACCGGTGCATACGCAGCGCGCGCAAAGGAGGTCCTCGCGCCTGCAGAGGTCGTGACCGTCGGATCAAGATCTGGCGGTCCGAGCACTAGGGAGGTCTAAAGGTCAACGATTGATCGAGCGAGATCTTAACGGCTCGGATCTCCCATAGGAGGTCTGGGCGGTTGAGATCTACAGGAGGTCTAGCCGTTAGATCTAAATCTAACGGTCCCGAGTGGCGAGGAGGTCCTAGGCGGTCACGATCTCGGTGGGAGGTCTGAGCGGCTAAGATGAGCGAGGAGGTCCTATGAGACAGTGTTTAATAGAGAGAGGTGCGGGACGGTTCGGATCTTGGTGGGAGGTCTGAGCGGCCCGATTTAAGCGAGGAGGTCTTGCGGTCTTCTTCACAAAGGACCGAGGTGGTCTTTTGCAAAGAGGACCTCAAGGAGTAGTTTTGAAGGTTTTCTTTACAAAAGACCGGGGTGGTCTTTTGCAAAGAGGACCTCAAGGAGGTCTTTAGGGTGGCTTTTACAAAAGACCGCAGGGAGGTGTTTGCAAAGAGGACCTCGGGAAGGTCTTTGCGGAAACACAAGGTGGTCTTATACGGCTAAGATTTGAGGGGTGGTCTGGGCGGCTAGGATCACCACCAAGGGAGGTCCAGAGACTTAGGATTTTGCGGAAAGATCCTAAGGCCCAGATCTAAACATGGAGAGGTCGGGGCGGTTAAGGTTAGCCGAGGAGGTCCAAGAGTGGATTTAATGGCGCAGGACCTCGGACAACGACAAAAGGTGGCGGTTAAGACAAATTAAATGCTCTAGATGATTGACAATAAATGAAACTAAAGGACACTTAATGACTTACGGACTTTAATACTAAGGCCACGGCCCGCACGTTAGTGACTCCACGGCACAAATTAGGACACAAATAATGCACCAATGATAAGCAATGATTTGAGCATTAAAGTGGTCCTAAAAGATGACAAAACGGAAGGTTTTGAAGCTGGCAAAACCCAGCGTGCTTAGCGGCTTGCCGCGTGCGGATCTCATCGGCGGAAACCAAAGGCACGGATGAGTCCCAAATAGGAGGAGAACCTAAAGGTGCCAACAGCTAGGGCTAGCGCACCCTACAGGTGGCTAGCCAGGAGATGACCGAAGGAGGCTAAATCTGACAAGGCGAAAAGCTCACCGAGGTTCAAAACGCCGGGCTTCAACACTAAGGTACTTACCGAGGAACGAAGGAGGCCCAAGAATGGTCGCAGGAGCTCGGTGGCGGTGGAGGTCGCGGAGGTGAAGAAGACAGCTCGGCCACGAACAACGAGCTCCTACTTTGTCAACCTCGTGAAGGTTTAAACAAAGCAAATTAGGAGATTTGGAGGTGACCAAGAGAACAAAAGACAGCCAACAAGCGCAATATTGAACCACTTTGGGCTCGGAGGTCGTGGGAGAGCTCCAAAGGTCAAGCAATGGTGGAGAGGCTTTGGGTGTTTTGAGCACAAGAGCGAGAGAAAGGAGCTAGGGTTGAAAAGGAGTGTCTAAAGAAACTTAGATAGCAAGCTTGGGCTTCAAATATAGCTGGTGGGAAAAATGGCAAAGGCAGTAGGTGCAGAGCCAAAGTACACATGACATGATGGGAGTAGGTTGTCGGGAGACTTTTGAGCAAAGGTCTTGCGGACATTTAATGTTGGCAGCACATAGCCGTTTGTCAGCCTTAGAATTGACAAGGCACTGCTCTCTACTGCCATGCACAAAAATTGATAATGCCCAGGCCCACCCGACAGTGAGAGAAATAGGGAAGACTGGTCAAATGAACTCAACGGCTAAATCAGCGCTGAGCTCCACCAGGGAGGTCGTGAGCTGTTGGATTGAAATCCAAGGGCCCAGATTTTGGGCTAAGTATTAGAGGTCCTAACACTTAGGGGAGGTGCGAGCCACAGATCTCAAGATGGGCGGCTCAAGATCACCCAGCGCTAGGGGTGGTCGTGGAGGTCGAGGAGGTCGCCGAGGTGGTCTTTGCAAAGGTGCAAAGGAGGTCTGGGGAGGCCCTCGAGGTTGTCTTTGTAAAAGAATCGAGGAGGTCGTGCGGATGGGAGGTCCTTTACAAAGACCGAGGAGGTCTTTGAGCGTTGGATCTAAATCCAACAGCCCGGACCACTGTGCACAAATGCCCGAGCCGACACGGCTCAAGCGGCTCGGTGCGACTAAGACTGGAGGTCGAGTCCAAGTCGACTCGGACCGAGTTTAGAGTTTTAATTTGAATTGAGATTTTGAAGGGGTCTTAAGAGATAGAACTAGCTCCAAATTTTATGAAATTTTGTGAGTGGCTTGCTAACCTTGAGATGGACACGGTATAAAATTTCCAGAGGTTTTATCTGAGCACTTTTCTCCAGAAATTATACAATGCTTGAGCTAGGGTTCGACTACAAGTCAAACAAGTTTGTTGACCCTTAAAATATTCGAACAATTTCTAAAAATTGTGAAATTTTTCAGAGGGTCACCAACCATCCCAAGAACTTAGGAAAAATATTTCCCGAAAAGGATCACAAGATTGGACAAGATTGTTTTTGGAGGATCAAGATTTGGATCAACAGACTTGTGACTTTGTATTTCCATACTCTTGTACAATAATTGTTTAGTACACACAGGAAATACATGATGTAAGAAAAAGTTTTAATTTCTACTCATTTTCTTACACTTACAACACAAGTTGAAATTGGGGATGTTACAGGGGTATCTAAAGGTTTACAGTTCTGTATGCCAAATATTTGCAATACCTTATCGATATAGTTCTTTTATGATAATCCAAGTATGCCTTGAGAACGATCTTGGTATATTTGAATTCCTAATACAAAAGAAGCATCATCAGGATCCTTCATCTTGAAATTTTTAGCGAGAAATCTCATGGTTCCATGCAACAGCCTATATCGTTACAAGCAAGCAATATGTCATCAACATATAGAACCAAAAATATGAACTTACTCCTACTAAATTATGAGACACAATCTTCAATTGTATTTACCTCAAAACCAAAAGAGGTAATAACCTCATGAAATTTGTGGTACCATTGCCGGGAAGCATTTGGTCTAGTGGATCTCCTTAATTAATGGCACTGGTTCTTGATGTTAATGAATTTGTTCTTCTGTAATAACATCATTTTGTGGAGGAAACTCATGGACATTATTTTAATTTGCATTTTCCTCAATAATACTAGGTAAAATAACCTGATCCCATCATTATTAGGAATAACGAAGGAAAGAGAAATTAAATCCCTTCAGAAACTTCTTCAAAATTAAGGTCCCTAACCATATATCTTCCTTCAAACTCAACATCCTCAAAGAACCAAGCATTTCCCATTTCCAAAAATGTCTTAGTAGTGGGATCATAGAATTTGTAACCCCTAAATCTTTTAGAATAACCAACAAAATAGCTACTAACAGTTCTTGAGTCCAATTTTCTTTCATTAGGCTTGTACGGCCTTGCCTCAGATGGACATCCCCATGTACGTACATGCCTGATGCTAGGCTTCTTGCCTATCCATTGTTCG
Organism: Ampelocalamus luodianensis; assembly: GCA_036346255.1. Lineage (NCBI taxonomy): Eukaryota > Viridiplantae > Streptophyta > Magnoliopsida > Poales > Poaceae > Ampelocalamus > Ampelocalamus luodianensis. The sequence goes on along the minus strand of CM070621.1, from coordinate 62,765,622 downwards.
TACAGGGTTTTGTTAGTCGCTTTAGTTGATACTATGTTGAGTAAATAAGCTAAAATTTTCAATACTTCTCCTTAGAGAGACTCTGGTAAAGTAGAATAACTAATCATACTTCTCACCATATCTTTAAGAGTCATGTTTCGCCTCTCAACAATACCGTTCATGCTAGGAGATCCTAGCATGGTATACTGAGGGACGATCCCGCATTCCTCTAAGAATTTAGCAAAAGGTCATGGATGTTATTCACTTGATTCATCATTTCTGCCATAGTATTCTCCACCATGGTCAGATCAAACGACCTTAATTCTTTTGCCAAGCTGGTTTTCCACCTTAGCCTTAAATTTTTTAACACATCCAAGGACTATGACTTCTCATGAATAAGATAAATATTACCATATCGCGAGAAGTCATCTATGAACATGATAAAATACCTTTGGACATTCTAAGAAGCCATAGGGAATGGACCGTAGATATCCGTATGTATAAGTTCTAAGACATCTAAAGCTCTATTAGCAGTTAACTTCTTTATGTTTGTATGTTTCCCCTTAATACAATTAACACAAATATCGAAATATGTGAAATCCAGGGGATCTAAAATTTCTTCTAACACAATCCTCTTAATTCTCTGCATGAAGATATGACCTAAATCACTTATGCCACAAGGAACTTGATTCTCATTTGTAAATTTCCTCTTAATACCATGAGAAACCGTATGCAGGACTTCATTAAATGAGGCAATAGTATCAAGCAAATACATGTTGTCATGCCAAATTAAAGAACCTGTACCAACTTTATTGTAATTCTAAAAAAGACTAAATAAACCATTTTCGAAAGAACAATTATAACTTGATTTGTCCAATATAGAAATAAAAACCAAATTCTGCCTAAAAGATGGTACAATATAAGCCTCTTTCAAATTCAGATAGTATCCTGTCTTTAACAACAACCTAAATGTGCCTATAGCCTCAACTTCCACCTTCTTGCCATCGCCCACATAGGTGAATCTTTCAGCATCACTTGGCTTTTGGCAGTTCAGGCAACCCTGCATTGACACACTAAAGTTGGATGTTGCATCGAAGTCTAACTACCAAGTGTGTTCAGGTACAGAAGTTAAGTTTGTTCAAGTACAGAAGTTAAGTTAACTTCAAAGCTAACCATAGCAAGAATTATACCTTTCTTAGCATGCCAAGTATGATACTCAATACAATCCTTGTTTACGTAACCATCCTTCTTACAAAAGAAACAAGTCAATTTAGGCCCTTGTTTCTTCTTTATAGATGGCACACTTGCAGCTTCTTTGCTTTTCCTCTTGTTATTTTTAACTTTAGAGGTCATAGCCAAATGAGCACTTTCTATTCTATCTTGTTTCCATCTATCCTCTTCTTGCACACAAAAAGAGATAAGCTCATTAATAGATTATTTGTCCTTCTTACAGTTATAGCTCACCTTGAACTGATTAAAGTGTGCAGAAAGAAATATCTAAATTAAATGCACGAGCAAATCCTCAGATAACTCTAACTTGGGTGCCTTTAATTTTGAAACAAGATGAAATATTTTCATAATGTACTCCCTTATGTTTCCTTTACCTTTATACTTCATTGAGATAAATTTTGCCAAAAGCGTACTTATTTCAACCTTTTTATTTTTTGCAAACCTTTGCTTAAGACTGTCTAGAAAACCCTTAGCTGTAATGGCCTGTTCTGATACCAATTGATAGAATTAAACAAATCTCATACGTAGTGTTGCAACACACAATCAATATGTGAACAAGAAAACATACCAAATGATAATGCTATTGTTCGTAGTAGATTTGATCTGAAATAGTAGACAAATTATTGATCTGTCTACCTAGATTTTGGTCTTTCCCACCAAGAGGTAAGTTACAAGTTCCAACTAGAGATGGGGATAAGTGGTATGATATGAATTACCCTGATGAGAAGATCTGACCCTTATTTATAGCTTTAGTATTAGAATCCTATCACGTCTCATAATTAGAGATAGATTCTAAATAGGTCTCTACATAGATTTAAATCCAAGTCCATATTATCTTTAATAGATACTTAGCTTTTAATAATATTATTTGATCACTTTATATATTTAAGTCAACCAAAGTAGATAGCTAATATGTATTAAACTCATATAGATTCACGTAATAGGAAATTAATCTAACAAATCTCACCGACGACCTCCTCACTGAGGTCCTCTACCGCCTCCTGCCAAGTCCTTGTGCCGCTTCAAGTGTGTTTCCTGACATTGACATCACCTCATCTCCGACCCTACCTGCCGCAGGAAGCTTCCCTCAGCTTCTTCTATAGCTGCTTCCGCAACCAGAATTGCTTGGTATCATCTCGCCATTTCACTGGTGTGTTGATCAGTGGCAGGTAGCTGACTCTTTTTTTATCTTTCTTGCCGAGCAAGAGCATCTCCGTTGGAATTATGGGCAATATTTAAATTTCAAATATTAACGGGAGGCATATATCGCAAAATACTAGTGATGCAATACTCAGTACTATCAGCACACCACACATACTTAAAAATATGATAAAGAACAGAAAGTCGATCAGTCGCACGAACAACTTACAGTAAGTCTAATGAAGAAACAGAAGCAGTATAGTGCCATGGAAGTAATCGACGTTGAAGAAGAAATGAGCGGTCAACATAGAAAAGAGGAAGATGAAAGGAGGAGGAATTCGGGGTACTCTCTTAGATGTCTCTAGGTCCTTTTATGGACAACAATCCCTATTGTTAACTACTGCAATTAAATCAATTTAAAAGGCAATTAAACGTAACTAATCAATCATTAATCCTATCTAGTTGATTGATCTTGTTTTAATTAGCTTGATACAAAACAAGAAAGACATGGTGAATAGGTGCACTAACTCATCACATTCAAATGCGGATACACGCACACATGCGTACATATGTGTGAGTTTTATTTATAGTCCCTCTCGTGTCATCTATCATATAATTTCAAGGGATGGCAGACTCCACCTTTTATATTACTCCTTTCCCACTTGCACAACTAGTGTGGGACCTACCCTAAAAAGAATGTAGTGTGGGACCTAACCATACCATGCTTTGCAATTTTTCATATTGAATTAATGGGCCAAAACTCATGGGCCTTAATCAGTTGCAACATCTTCCTCATAGACTGCTTCAAAGAATTTCTCCTCTGTCATTGCTAGAAGGTACATTTATCAATTGATTTCGATTATGTTGTGTGCAATCCCACTACCGAGGAGTGGGTCAATGTACGTGGCTCTCCACACTCTGCAATATGGATACTGATGCTCCCCATTCTACATTTATTGTTTAATCTCTGCAACACTTGCATTATATAAGTTTTGAGTGCTGCATTATATAAATTTTGAGCTTGGGTGCAGACTTGCTGAAACACTCCAGCACTATCCAAATAGCATCCTTCTCTCATGGAAACGAGGTAACGCAACCACAAAATCTATTGAGATATCATCCCAAGACCACTAAGAAACCTCCAAAGGTTGGAACAGTCCTGCGAGACGCTTATGCTCGGCTTTCACTTCCTGACAAATTCCACAAGAGGCCACATACTTAGTGATATCCACCTTCATTCTCTTCCACCAGAAGCTCTATTTTAGATCCTGATACATCTTGGTCTCACTAGGACGAACGGTGTACGGTATATGATGAGTCTCAAGATATCATCCTTAACTTGCCCCTTCTAGGACATACAAAGGTGGTCTTTAAACCGCAATACACCAGACTCGTCAAGACTGAAATCCCCATTTTTGCCTTCATCAAGATGCTTCCTTACTTGTTGCAATAGGCGATCACTATATTGTGCTTCCTGCATATGTTCTGGAATTGTTGACTCAAGAATCAACTACGTCTCGGTCTGTGTTGTACCAGCAAAGCAATAAGAGATTCTCATTCTATCAAAATTAGCAATGAGACAATCTAGAGTAGAGGGAGTCATCTTGCGACCAGGAGCATCAACAACCACATTTACCTTGCCTGGATGGTATTGGATGGCAAGATCATAATCTTTGATCAATGCCACCTACCTTCTTTGCCTCATATTCAGTTCTTTCTGCGTGAAGATGTACTTAAGGTTCTTATGATTAGTGAAAATATTACAAGACTCCCCCGTACAGATAGTGCCTCCAAATCATAAGAGCAAAGACAACAGCGGCCAACTCTAATTCATGAGTGGGGTAATTCTGCTCATATTTCTTAAAATATCTTTATGTATAAGAACACAACCAAGACCCACTCAAGAAGCATCTAAATAAATTGTGTAGCGCTTTCCACGCTTAGGGAGGGTGAAAATAGGGGAAGTTGCTAACTTCTCCTTCAAAGTGCAGAAACTTCGCTCATAGTCATCAGTCCACTAGAACTTCACACCTTTCTGCATGAGCTGAAACATTGACTTGGCAATGATGGAGAAAACTTTCACGAAATGCCGGTAATATTTAGCTAAGCCTAGAAAACTCCTCATTTCCTTGACATCAGATGGTCTCTTCCAGTCCACCACTGTAAAAACATTGTCGGGATCAACAACAATACCAAGAGAGTTAATCACATGACCCAGAAAATCCTACTTCTGAAATCCAGAACTCACAGTTCTTTAACTTTGGCATAAAACTTGTACTCTCTTAGAGTTTCTAGCACAAGCCTCAAATGTTGTTCATGATCCCCTTTAAATTGGAATAGATGAGAATATCATCAATGAACACCACCACAAAGTCATTCAGGTACTTGTGCAACAAGTTATTCACTGTCTCTATGAAAATGGTAGTGGCATTCGTTAGTCCAAAAGACATAATTTTGTACTGATACACATATCTAGTGGACAAAAGCAGTATTCTCAATATCCTGTTACCGCACATGAATTTGATTATACCCAAATTGAAGATCAATCTTGGAGAACACCTGGGTTGCATTCAACTGATAAAATAAGTCCTCAATGCGGGGCAAAGGATATTTATTTTTTATTGTCATCAGGTTGAGAGCACGGTAATCAACACACATGTGCCAACTGGCATCTTTCTTTTCTGTGAACAACACAAGAGCTCCCCAAGGTGACACACTACGCCAGATAAAATCTTTGAACAATAAATTATCCAATTGCTTCTTCAATTCCTCCTAGAAAGGATGTGCGAAATGATACAGAGACAAGGAGATAGGTCGAGTATTGTGGACAAGATCAATGTGGAATTCCACGTTCCACTATGGAGGCATTCTTGGAAGCTCGGCAGGAAACACATCAGGATAGTTATGCACTACTAGGATCTCCTTGAGATGCAAAGCTACATTCGCCTTTTCTGCAAGAGCCATGAGTAATCCAGTCTTTACCACTCGTCAGCCAGGGAAGAAACTAGCCAACACAAATAGAGAATGCAGAGGCGCACTACCCTGAAAGATGATCTCCTATCTGGACAGAGCCTACAAGGTAACAGTCTTCTACAAGCAAGAAATCACGGCTTGATAACAATGCAACTAGTCCATATAGGGATGGTAATCGGGTGCAGCGGGCGTGGGTAGCACTCATCCATACCCATGCTCACCAGCCCAAAACACCCCCACAGGCATGCCCACAATGGGCGACAGGCAGAGAACTTCACCCATGTCCATCGCCCATGGGTACCCATCGTCCACGGGCATGACCATGTGCCTGCCACACGCCCACGTGGTCGGAGCCAAAGCAAGGAGTGCAACGTTAGCGTCGGCTCTATCGCAGGAAGAGGGCACCATCACTGGTCTACCGCGCCAGATCTGAGGTGGCCTTCCACTTTACCGACGACCTGGACCTCAGCGTCGGTGTGAGGAGGGGGGCTACAGCTAGACGTGAGGATGGGGGTGGTGTGACCAGGGGAAAGGACGAGGGCAGTGGCTGGGCAGGAGGATGGGGGCGGCGGTTGGGCATGAGGAGGGGTGGTAGCCAGGCAGATGGGGTGGGAGGTGGTCGGGCAGGAGAACTGGCACGAGAGGAGGGAGGAGGTCGCTGGTGAGCAATGGGCGACGATGAGTGTGGAGGTGGATGTGGGAGAGGCGGAGGAGGCGAGGAGAGAGAGAGAGATGTGGGAAGGGAGGCGAGTAGCGGCAACTGCTCGAGTGTTTCACCTATGGGCATACCTGTCAGTAGGATATAGCGGGTAATCGGGCAGAATGGGCACGGGTGGAGCTCCCCCATACCCATGCTTGTTTGCCCATCGGGTAGAGTTTGCCCCTATGAACATTCCCACGCGTAATAAAGGAAGAACGCACCCACCTCTATTAGGGTCTTTGCCACGAGTAATCGAGCAAGATTGCAATCCCTAAGTCCATGCCAAGGATAACATCAAAATGCTCTAACTGGATAACCATCAGATTAGCGGTGAAGTCCTAATCAACTATAGAAACCATGCAACCAACATAAACTGTGGAACTAGTAATGATACCCCTGGCAAACTCCCAGGAGAGGTGACAAGAATAGACTGTGAAATCCACTGCATACTCAAATTTTCCCTTGTAGCAAACTCTAGCAATAAGAATGAGTAGGTAGCTCTAGAATAAAAAAGAACAAGGGTATCATGGGAATCCACAAGTAATGTACCTGTCACCAAGTCAAGATGGTTTACAGATGTAGTGGTAGGCATGGTGTAGACTCCAAGTGGCGCCATAGCATCGGAAGGTGGTGCCACGGTAGCTGAAGCCCCGACACTCAGCTGAGATAGTGCAGAAACAACTGGAGGTGTGGAAATCTGAAGTAGAGCAGTTAGTGCAGGCTACCAATAGTCGGTAGAGGAAACTATGGTACAGTAGCAGCTGCCATCATATGGACACAACCCCCAGTAGAAGCAACTAAAGCAGAGGCAGGTACTGGCTCCCGCTTGAGCATGCTAGTGGGATTCTACCAACAAACCCGCTCCATGTGACTTGACCGGCCACAGTGACAACACTCTCCCACCCAAGAGCACTCGGTCGCGTGGTGTCCACCTCCACACTTGAAGCACATCATACCCTACCCAGGGGACAGGGCGATTAGATGGACTCACTAAGGAACAACAAGGCGCTGAAGAAGAAAACAACCTCGGTTGCTTTGACTTGGAGAATAGTGGAGGGCGATGACCCCCTCGAACTTCTTAGGAGAGGGCCACTGAAAAGACCCATGCCCTCGCTGAAGCTCCTCTTCTAATCACCACCAGACCAACAAAACTACCCGAACTCTAAAGCCCTTAGTGAGTTGCATCTCCAACTCTATACCCCTAGACTCCTCAACACCAAAGCTGAAGTCATGGAGTGGTGTGGCTCCTAGAACATGCTGGAACTTAGGATTGAGGCCCCCAATGGAACCTCTTAGCCTTCAAGAGATCATCATTTGCCACAAATGGTACGGAGCGGACCAAGTTGTTAAACTCCGCCTCATACTCAGCCACAATATTCTTTCCCTGAACAAAAGTGGACAAGGTAACCTCCATCTTCTCATTGAAATAATCTGGGTAGAACTTCGCCCTGAACTAGTCGACTAAGATCTCCCAAGTGACTGGACCCTTAGCAGTGGTCCTAGATGAAAGAACCCAAACCCACCAGATGTCTGCTTGACCCTTCAGCTCAAAGGCCACAGAGAAACTGCTAGTGTGAGGTCAACTCCAGAGCTCCAAACTGCCTCTCCATGCAACGTAGCTAGTCCACCGCATGGACCGGCATGCCAGATCCATCGAACGAATCCAATTAACCTCAATGCCATCCACTCGCAAAGACTCATCTACACCTCAAGTGCAGCTGGAGGAACAACAGGGGTAGCAACAGATGTCACGGCAGCGAGAGCAACCGACACCTGCTGACGAAGCACACAGATCTCTCCATAGCTATTAACGTACCACAAACAACATAGATGCAATAATCTCAACGACATCATCTTCATATCATTAATAATCAATGCAACATAACGGAAATGTGAATGCAATGCTTAACCAATTCCCATCCTACTGTGCACCAGTGTGTTAAATTTTAAGTTAATTAACCATCCTAAATTAAGTTGTAGAAATTAATTAACCTATAACAAGTTTTAGTTAATTTAACCAATCCTAGAGCAAATTTTCATAGATTAAATTAACCCAAGTTATCAAACTATTCACTAAGGACCTAAAACCCACTCTGATACAGACTTTAACACCTCAACCCAACACTGAGCCTAGAATGTCACATAAATAATTCTCAATAATAATTTAAACCATATTTACAATAATTCAAGCAAGCAACACACAGAATAAAACCCCATAACGGGTCACCTATCAATCATAACAATATAATTGTGTAAAGGAATAACTTTCACAACTTGGGACCACGCGCCCAAGAACACTCTGGTCACACATGCCTGAGAATGCTCAGGTCACTTCTGCCCCAGAAAATTCTGGTACCATGCACCCGTTTACATTGGTTAGCAATAACTAATATAATCAAACCATCTCAAATAAACCAAGGTTCCAATCATTAAGCTAATGATAACCAAGTCCACTAATCAACTCTAAATGAAAGTACCACATCTCTAGATTTAGTGAAAGCAATGAACTAAAGATGTATGTGTAATTGATTGTATGTGATAGTCCATCCCATGCATGCCACCTTCAATGGTCACCTAAAAATAACAACAAGGCAAGAGTGAGTCTAAAACTTAGTAAGTACATAATAGAACAATAAACAAACAATCTATCAATCAAGAAAGATAATATCATCATTATTCATGTGTTCAGGTAATTTCTTTCCATTAATGCAATGCATCTCTACTTTACATGCTCATTTGATCATCTCATCGCTCATACTGATATAGCATGAGTGAACAACCACGACAGTGTTCACCCTTTCAATAACTCGTCCTACAAGGAACCGAGGATCCCTCCACTCACGTGGAGTTCTACCACCATGGTAGATATCATATGACCACCGGAACTAGTTTTCATCATTCATGACATGATTGTGCATATCATGCAAGAATGCAATTTGTTCCATTATCCATTAACATGTTCCATTATCATTATATTATCATCATTACCATGTCATGTCATCGTCAATTTCCAAGGCATTTAAATAAGCATAAATAAATATCATGGCAATATAATTGTAAAGACAAATGGTAAATAAATCGATATCTATCATTCTACCATGCACTTGCCTTTTAGCTACAAAAGCCGAAATGATACAAAAGTGGCAGCGAACTAGAAACAACGCTCCCTAGACAAAACTAATAATCCACCTCAAAAACATGTAACAACAGTACATAAATATCAAACAACTCAACACCGCTTCTATGCGCAAACCTGGCACAATTAACCATTCTGCACCAAACAACCCACCCGTTGTCTCGGTGATCAAACATTCATAACTTACACTCTGGGAATCCAAACATAGGGAACTCTATATCTACTAGAATGTACACAAAATTTTCTACACTTTCCTAGTTATCCGAATTCTCTAATTATGTTATCTAAATCCATGTTCTTAACCCCGAAGATCAAACTGGAACATTACAGAACCACATACTTTAAATTTCTTAACTAAATCGCAAACCCTACCACTTTTGGAATCTATGGAGAATTATATAACTAAACCTCGTTATGACCATAATTTAATTTGATCATCTATTGTATGAAATAAAGCAATCTACATGACTGTTGTTAACAACGATTGAATTATGGACAACAACGCTCCATAAGCCAAAACTTTTAAACCACTTAACCAAATCTAATGATCATGCACTCTATGTAAATCTTAGATAATAACCTACAACTTTCCTAACATAGCAATGTCATGAAATAGGATGTAGATATCCCAAAACTCCCTTGCAAGGTTCTATAGCATAACTAACTGAAACAGGGCATCACCAATCTACCGATTCCCTTGATCAATCTACTATAAGCTTTGATTAAACATCAATATAAAACTGTGGCAGGAATTTCCATATTATTACCACTCAAAATTGGACAACAATCAGGGTTGGATCCCGAAACCCTAGTTCTTGCTCTTCTCTTCCTTCTTCTTCTTCTTCTTCTTCTTCTTCTTCTTCCTTCTTGCCTTCTCCTTCCTGATCTTGTTGCCTTCCCCTTGCTAGCCTTCCTGGGCTTCTCCCTTGACAGTAGCAACACCACGGTAGCAGCTCCGGCTGGTGACAGTTGCGATAGGGGTGGTGCGGCACCAAGGGCGGTTGAGGGTGGCAGTGGCAGCTAGGCTGCAGTAGCTAGGCGGTAGGGCGTTGGCTGAGGTTAGCGGCAACAGCTGGACGCACGCGACAGTGTGTGTAGTAAGGGCAACAGCGGCTGGGCGCGCTAGGGTATGAGGGTGGAGGGCAGAACTAGGGTAGGAGGGTGGAGGACGGAACTAGGGTAGGAGGGCAGAGGACGGAACTAGGGTAGGAGGGCAGAGGAGATGGTATGGCAGAGTTAGGGCTAGGGTTCGGCCACCTGTGCCCTCACTTTTATTGGTAGCCCCCTCCCCCTTGCCGAGTCCAAGATGGACTCAGTTTGGGCTTGGGTCTGCAGCCCACTGCTGCCCCTTTTCCTCTTTTCTTTTTCCTTTTGTTTTCCTCTCTAATTTCCTTTCTATTTCTTTTAATTAAATGGGGTATTATAGTAATTGATTACAATGTGACCTGTATCTGTATCCAGTAATAATCTTATGCTCATTTGGATCCATGTAATGTACGTATTCCATCTGAATTTTGATATACCTAGTGATACTAGATTACCAATCGCATCATGACTACTGAATTACCCAATCTTGTTACACCTCTATGCGTTCAAATTGGGTTGGTTAGTGATGTTGCCCAAAATTGGTCTGTTGGTGTGTGCTTTAACACTTGGTGGCTTCTCTTGCAGGTAGTAGTAAGTGCAGTAAGGTACTGCCATTGAAAGAGTTCTTTCTTCTTTACTTTTGTCGTAGTTGACGAATACAGTGGAGCTTCCTTAACCTGATGTTTCAAGCCATAGATACCGAACTAATGCTTTAATTACAAAATACAGACTTTCCTGATAAGTTTTTTTTGCTAGTTTATATGCATTGTATTTGTAGTTTCTATTCATCAGGTGATAAAGATAATAACATGTAGACTTGTCGTTCTAGTATGAAGTCTTTTGGCTGGTGAGGACATTTATCTCACGGCTAGAAAGGTAGTATATGTTTTAAGTAATTTGTAGAGTACCTCAAATCCTTCTGGTTTCCTGATTGTTTTTATTCTGTGAATACTTCCAGAGTATTTGGCTACTTTCTTGGTGTATCGACTTAAATGTTGCATTATTGCTATCTGGGAACTAAGAACGACAATCAGGAGGAGTGATGATTGATATTTTTCTATTCAAAATCCTTCTATCTAGTTGTAGATTTGTTCTATAGTGAACTGTAAATTCTTGTACTATTTTTCATGGACTTCTTGAAGCTTTTCTTATCTACATTACACGCCATTATCTACAGGGTATTTAACTATTTATTCCCCGAGCAATAGAAGTCCGGGACCGGATGGCTTTAACAACAAATTCTACAAAAAAATTCATACATACTCTGAAACCTGACCTACTACAGTTATTTAAGGATTCTTGGACAACCAATCTTGATATCACAGGTGTTAACATATCATATATCACATTGATACCAAAAATAGAGACGTCAACAGACATTAAAGACTTCAGGCCAATCTCGCTCTTGCATAGTATACGAAAACTGATTAGCTAAGTTTTGGCCTTAAGATTGAAACCGAAAGTCTTTGAACTCATTGACCAGATGCAATCAGGATTTATTTCCAAAAGGTCAATAGCAGTAAACTTCATACTAGCATCTGAATTGGTTCAGTGTGCACTAAAGAGAAAAAAAACCAATGATAATTCTCAAACTGGACTTCCACAAAGCGTTTGACATGATCAATTGGGAATGCCTTCTATACATCCTTCAATATAGAGGCTTTGATAGCATATGGATCGAATGGATACACAACATCCTATCAATGAGAAAAGCACACATACTCATAAACGGTGCAGTAGGTGAACAGATTCAATATAATTAGTGCAGTAGGCCCCTCTCTATGTATCTCTTCATCCTAGTAGTTGATGTTCTACAAAAATTAGTGCAGTAGGCTAGGAATAGTGGCACAATTTCACATCCACTGGACATACAGGGGTATCTGACAATCCTACAGTACACATATGACACTCTCATTTTACTGATAGGTATAGTTCAACAAGTGACAGTATTAAAGGAACTACTAGACACATTCACTTGTTTCGCAGGTTTGAGGATCAATTATCACAAGAGCACACTCATACCAATACAGATGTCAAATGAAGATGCAAATACGACAGCTACCACCTTACAATGTCCCATTAGCTCTGTACCATGTCGCTATCTAGGCCTTCCACTTGCCACGAACAGGATTCCCCACAGTCTACTGCAACCGATCATTAACAAAGTGGATAGGAGGCTGGCTGGATGGATCCCAGGCCTTCTGTCCTCGGGGGAAGAGTGACAATGATAAACACTATGCTATCTACTATACCAACATACTACATGAGCCACCTCAAGTGGCCAGACCATAGCATTGACGCTATTGACAAAATCCGAAGAGCTTTTCTTTGGCGTGGAAACAGAGAACTGCATGGAGGTTACTACCGTGTTGCCTAGATCACTGTCACTCTACCAAAAGATAAGGGGGCTAGGAATCAAAAACCTCAGACTTCATAACCAAGCATTTCTTATGAAATTTGTGGCAAAAATATTGTCTAATCATACTAATCCTTGCTTCCAATGGATAAGAATGTGTTATATTCAGAATGACATACTGACACAACCTCGCCAAAGAGACATAACAATTTGGAGAACAATATTAGCACTAGTTCAAGTAACGGTATAAATGACAAAAGTGATCATTGGCAATGGAGTAAACACCATGTTCTGCAAAGATAACTGGACGACATTGGGACGATTTCAAGTAAGACTACCAATCCTGTTCACTTTCGTGACTCATCAAAACTGCATAATCCGTTCACAGCGTAGATATAACAATTGGGTCATATCACTACAGCCAGTTCTTGCATAACAAACCGCTTCAGAATACTAAGTCCTGCATGATTTCCTATCTACCCAATTACTACAATCTGATACTTTGGATCAGAGGGTATCCATACCAACCATGACTTCCCCAACTACATCAACATTTTACAGAACCTTGGCATTTCATGGCATAAAATGGCTAGCGATGGACTACACTTGGAATGGATCAATACCACACAACTACAGAATCTTCCTATGGCTAGCTTTCAGAGGACGTTTAAACACCTGAGATAACATGTCAAAAAAACATTGGACACATGACCCACATTGCGATAACTACCCTACCATAGAAATGATTGATCACATTATTTTGCATTGCAAATCTGCAAACAATCTTTGGAGAAAAATAGGACTCACAATAGAAGCAAACTCATCTCAAAACATGCTCCAATTTTTGGAAAAGACAATGATAGGGGTTGAAGACTCCCGCAAAATATGGCCATTATGTTTTGCATCCTGCACTCATACATTGTGGATTATGAGAAATAACTGAATATTTCAACATTCCGTATTAATTCGATAGTAGTACATTGGCAAATTCAGAGCTTAATCAATCTTTGGACTCACCGATCAAAACCAGACTATCAAGCTTGTCTTTGGCAGTGGAGCCAACTCTTGTTGCAACTCAACACGCTTGTGTTTTCTTTCTTTCTCCTTTCTTTTCGTTCTTCTTCTTTTTGCAGTATTACTTTTCTTTTTTCCTTCCTTTCTTATTGGTTTTTCTCTTTTCTTATTGGTTTTTCTCTTTTCTCTTACTTCTTCTTTTATTATTATTTTTTCTCTTGTAACTCTTGTTTGACAACCATTGGAATATAATGGTCATAAGGTAGAGATCTCTCTACCTTCTTACATAAAAATTATATGGCAATGGCTCTATGTGTGTTTATACATCACTACTACAGAAAAGGTCTTCACAAATGGTTTAAAAACGTCATCACAGACGGTTTCGTGAGCTGTCTGAGTCTATGAGTCAGTGATGACATGAGTCATCATAGACGATTCTTCAAACCGTCTGTGATGTACACTATCACAGATGGTTATTAACTCAGAACCGTCTGTGATAGTCTACTGTCACAGACGATTTGTCTACTATCACAGACGGTAAACCGTTTGTGATATCTGATGCATCCCATACGGTTTGTAGATTAAACCGTCTGTGAGAGATGATGCATCACAAACGGTTTGTAGATTAAACCGTCTATGAGAGATGATGCATCACAAACGGTATGTCCTAAGGAACCGTCTGTGATATTCTTTTCAGAAACAAGCACATCCAATTCGCATTCATTTCAGAAACAAGATAGCACATCCAATTCGTATTTATTTCAGAAACAAGCTATCACATCCAATTCACATTCATTTCAGAAACAAGCACATCCAATTCACAAATCAATTAACTAAAATAACCATTCATGTACATTTACAGACATGTATGGTTAAGTTCAATATCTTATCCCAATCAAGTTCAATCTACATTGTGGAACTTCCCATTTGGATTTATAACCTCACGGTTCAAGAATGCCGCAAAGTGTCTTCGAATTTTTATGAGCTAGCTTTGTTCCAACGCAGTTTCCGCGATGGTCGCAACCTGTCGCTACGAAGATTAAATTGGTGCATATATAAATTGATAAGTATAAAATAATTATTGCAAGATTGCCAAACCTAAGGATCATTGGTTATCGCAGAACCGATGAGTAGTTCCATGTTATGGCAAACATAGAATCCACAGAGGTTGCACGCCGGCGGCTGCTGGTGGCACTACAAAAATAGAATTGGTTGGCTTGAGAGGCATTACTATGAAGTGTTATATAGGATTAATGTGTACTAGGAATAACGGGAAATTTAGATCGTGTCGTGGGGTCCCTCCCTTGCATATCCCTCCTTTTGGATAGTATGTCTTGAACGACCTACGTGATTCCAAAAACTTAGCCTTAACCATTGCAAAGGAAGGAAAGACTGTACAATAGAGTTATCTATGAAGGAAATGTGTTTACCTGTTGATTAATTCTTGGATAACTGTGAAGTTGTGTGTGGCCCTCTTTAGGGAATCTACGTATATTATCAAGTTCCGTTTTGGTAGAATCCAGTGGTGTTTCTTATAAAGTGCAAATCAACAAGTATAGCTACTAGTGCAACACTTACTCCTGGTTGTAGGGCAAAAGTATGAATTTCTTGTTGCGGTGAGTCAGCAATGAGTCCACCATGTAATCCTTGACGAATTGTGCATTCTCCTTGATGGTTTGCTCGCAGACCATGTGTGGGTCGAGGAAACCTACCGGTGAATGCCTTACTTCGGCTTCAGAAATCATGTATCATATATATATATATATATATATATATATATATATATACAAAAGCAAGGAGTTATATATAACATTTATCGGTATTACATGAACATTGACCGTGATTGTACACACTTACAGTGTCCAGCATCGCATAAGTGAGACATCGAAGGAGTCGAGGTTGAAGAGATTGAACAAGTCATCGAACATCACCATGAAGACACAGTCTAGAGCCTCGTGGTTAAAATGATCCTTCTTGAACTTGACGGTGACACCCGAGCGTCGTTGTTCATCCGTCTTGTTGGCCTGTTCCATGTACCATGTGTGCAATCTCGTGCAAGCCAATCCTATGGTAGGGTTGTCTAACCTCTCAACCAACGGCTCGCCTAGTACGAATTTTCGGGCCAATGGCAAGAATGGTATATCAGAACAGGAGTCGACCGTCTTCGATTTGCCCTTGCTACCTCGCTTTGTATAGGTCGACTTCATAAGAGTCGACCGAGCATGAGGTGGAGATGCACCTGATGCACCGAACCCTGACCGCTTCGGTGTAGTCAGTTCTGGTACAGATACTTCCTATGAAGTTGGCACCGGTGCAGGTAGCTCTAGGCAGATGTCTCTCTTGGGCCACTGGATGAATGCTCCAATGGCTTACCCTAAAGTCACAACCTCGTCGTTTGGGGGCTTCTCCAGCTGGACGACCTCGAAATTGGCATAAACACCATCCATATTCACTTTTGCGAAACCCGGCGCTATATTTATATCGTGCAGCAAGGCCTCGACACCGGATGGATACGCCTGGCCCCAAGCAGCATCCAAGGCAATGGAGCCACATCTCACTTGGAGCTTGCACTTCGTAGCCCCCTACATAACGATACAAAATTAGCTACTCCAACAGGCCTATCAATGGATCGAGCATTCCAGGGATAATAATTATTACCAGGATGTCATCAACAGGAAATCTGTTATCGATTTCTAAGTTATGGTTGGATGCGCAGCTACTCGGACGTTTTGGGCGGGCTAGCTAGCACAGTAGCGGCGGGGGCTTCCAACTGATTTGTGAGGGATGCACGAATCCCCTCTCGTATGACATCCCGCATCTCTTCTCTATGGGATGCACGAATCTCCTCTCATATCTCTGCTTCGCGCTCGGATTTGGCTCTCTTCCTACTCTGGTACGTCTCAGAGTCCTTTGAGAATCCTTTGTTCCAATCAACATAAAGACCAATGCCTCTCATGCGACCCGAATGCTCTTTGTTTCCTAGGGCTGCGGAGAGTATATCTCTCTCCTTGTCTACCTGGAATGAGCCTTGGGAAGATTGTGCAGTACTCAGCTCTTCCTACAAGAGCCCGACATGTTATTTCACTTCCTATGAAGTTATCGAGTAATTACAAACTAGGTAGTTTGATATCTTACCATGCGCCGTAACACTTCCACATTTTCGGGGTTTGGAAAGGAGACGACCCCTGAAGACGAGGTAGATAACCTCGCCCTTAGCCACTATTGGGAACGCTCATCAGTGATGCTGGCAAATGGCGGGGAAGCGTCCAACTGGCGTGCACGCTCGTTCTGATCCGTCCATTGCGCGATTTTACCCGCATACCCAGCGGTGTTGAGTCTGTGGGGGTGTGTGTTTTTTGCCTGGAGGGCCCTGTGCGCCTCACTTTCAATCCTAAAATCATTTGTCTTCTTCTTCGCCACAAAGTCTTCCCAGTATTCCTCCACGAACGGATACTTCTGAAAGGGCGTCAAATCCTTCTCCATGTAATCCTTGATAAGCGTGCTCTTTAAGTTCCTCCACGCTTTGCACGTCGCTAGCAATGCGTATCGTTGCACGGAGGCCTTGTGTTCTTTTGGTATCTCGAACGATTTAAAAATTTTCTTGAGCAGCACAGCTTTGTGATTGTTAACTTTGGTGTAGTCCTTCCATGAATCATAGGTGATCTTGACCCGTTTGCATGTAACTACTCCGACCGTTGTTCGGAATGCAGACGCTGCTCGGGGAGGACTCAGAGGAGCCCCAGACACATGGACTCTCGTGATGGTAAATCGGCCCTCTTGCCTTTTCGATATTCCTCTTTCCTTGCGCTTGGATTTTCCAGAGGATAGCACATCAGACGCATGAGGCGACGATGACGAAGAATGAGCGGATGACATCTTCACGAGAAATAGAGGTTCTGTCACAAATCAATATATTATCATAAGATTCTCAAGCCCACTACACCACATTTCAATATGAACATATCAAATGCAAAGGGGTAATACAATTGAAATACTGTGATACTCACGAAGCAGATGATAATCAAAGCCAAGCAATCAGAGCAATGTGTGAGGAGAGGACGAGTAGGGAGCACCAGAGCAGTAGGGCGGTGTTGAAGGGGAGGAGGGGCGCCGAGTTCGGGAAGCGGCGGCTCATGCTCGGGGAGGAGGCGGTGGGCTCGGGGGAGGAGGCACGCCGGGCTCAAGGAGGAGGCGACGGGCTTGGGGGAGGAGGCACGCCAGGCTCAAGGAGGAGGCGAATGGGCTCGGGGGAGGAGGGATGTTAGAGAAACTTAATTGTTTGAGTGGGGGGGCGCGAAAAACCCTAGAGTCTGAATATAAATAGGGTTGGACATCACAGACGGTTCCAATAAATAACCGTCTGTGATATCTGTATCACAGACGGGTTGTATATGGATCTGTCTATGATATCTGCCTTATCACAGACGGGTTGTATATGGAACTGTCTGTAATATCTGCATTATCACAGACGGTTTGTAGATAGAACCGTTTGTGATATCTACCTTACCACAGACGGTTTGTAAAAGGAACCATCTGTGATATATGCCTTATCACATACTGGTTGTAGATGAACCCATATGTGATGTCTGATGTATCACATACGGTTTGTATATGGAACCATCTATGATATATAATCACAAACGGTTTGTTCTAAGGAACCGTCTGTGATATTCTTTTGTATTGCTAAATCCATTTCTGTTTATTGGCTAGCCTCAGGAAATGCTAATCATGCCCTCTGAAACAAGCAGAAATACAACAAGTACATGTATACATCGAATTCACATTCATTTCAGAAACAAGCACATCCATTTCACAAATTCAGATATGACACATTCTCATATACATAAATGCAAATTCACATATAACACATTCTCATATATATAAATACAAATTCATATATGACACATTCTCATATACATAAATGCAAATTCAGAACATATGACACATAAACATTTCATTCATCATTCCACTTGTTTATCTCCTTTAAAAATTAGCCTTTCATGATGATCAACGCGTATGTAGCTAGTTTCATCACGTCGTTCTTCCTCGACCCTTATGCCGTTTTCGAAAGGAGGCAACTTGATACGGGGGAGGCCCGATCTTCTCAGTGAGGAACCGTGGATAGTTGATGCGAAGTAGACGATGTCGCTAGCTGAACACTCGCGCCAATGCACGAACCCTCAACTCTTCGGAATACGCCCAAAACACACCGTGTAGTTGTTCGTCGCGAGACCACGAACGATGAACGCCAAGTCCCTAATTCCCAATGGAACGATGGCTTGACCCTGGATTGCAGAACAAAACAATGGATCGCCTAATTCTCTCTCAAAGTCCTCGCATGAACTCTGGAGTCGAAAGAGCAAGCAATAGCTATGTTTCAATCTTATGCATAAACTGGTCTGATGGATACAAAGGAGGGGCAAGGGTACTTAAGGCGCCCTCCACGACTCACGCACGGCCTAGGGCCGGCTACACTCGACGAATCAAACTCTAATTCGGCTAAGATCCAAAAAAAACACACAAAAAGGAAAACCTAACTTAAATCCGTCACATTGTTTCGGTCATAGCGGCGCGACCATACATATTCTGAAGTTGGGGCCATATCCATTGTGTGGGCCTTGGAATAAGCTTTCAAACAAGTCCAAGAACACCCCAATCGGACTCCGTATGCAAAAGTTATGACCTTTTTATTACAGCCCTGTTGGGCTGTCCCGAACCGAATCCGAATTGAATTCTGAGTTGATTCCGAGATGAATTTCGGTTGGGCTTGTGGAGGATCAGAATTGGGCTTGAATTCTTGGGCTTTTCTCCTCTTGGTTGACCCACGTGAGCTTCTCCTCCATTGCTTTGGCTCCGGCCTCCCTCTCCTCCCTCTCGGTTCCAAAGGCTTCACAATGTTCAAACCTGAGAATGTACAAAACATTTGCATGAGGTAGTACCCAATTCTCATCAATGAAAATAGAAGATTCATTAAGAAACAAAAGCACCTATTGATTTAGAAGTTTAGCTCTTGCTCTAGTCAGTGGACCAACATGCATACGCACTTGTATTATTTGTAGCTTCACTTATGGCGTCCATCTCAGTATGTGCGTGACCACCAATAGTGAAAGATGTATCAGTGTTAGGGATGCCCTCATCATCCTCCTCTTGAAAAGGCGTCATCCTCGACGCTGGATCGTCACCACCAAAGAAAGGTGATAAATCAGCGACATTGAACGTAGAGCTCACACCATAGTCATCGCCGGAAAGCTCTATCTTGTAGGCATTGTCGTTGATCTTCGCAAGCACCTTGAAAGGTCCATCACCTCGCGGCAGCAATTTGGACTTGCGATGTTCTGGAAAACGATCCTTGGGATAGTGTACCCAAACCAAATCACCTGGTTGAAAAATCATCTTCTTCCTCTTCTTGTTCGCCTTCTCAGCATAGGACTTGACCTTGCGCTCTATCTCTTCTTTTGTTTTTAGATGCAATTTCTTCACATATTCAGCTCGCTTGGACGCCTCCATATGAACACGGTGCTGACTTGGAAGTGGCAGCAAATCAAGCGGCGTAAAGGGTTTGAAGCCATACACCACCCACTCGCCCGATTATAAGCGAATTCCACGTGCGGCAAACAATCCTCCCACTCGCGCAGGTTCTTCTTGATCATAGTCCGGAGTAGCATCGAAAGTGTGCGGTTCACCACCTCTGTTTGACCATCAGTTTGGGGATGACAAGTTGTGCTGAATAACAACTTCGTCCCCAATTTACCCCAAAGCGTCTTCTAGAAGTAGCTCATGAACTTCACGTCGTGATCTGACACAATAGTGCGTGGCACGCCATGTAGCCTCACAATCTCCCTGAAAAACAAGTTAGCAATATGCGACGCATCGTCGCTCTTGTGGCACGGAATAAAGTGTGCCATCTTCGAAAAACGATCCACAACGACAAAAATAGAATCGCTCCCCCTCTTAGTCCTAGGCAGTCCTAAAACAAAATCCATACTAATATCCTCCCATGGTGCATTGGGAACAGGTAGAGGGGTATACAAACCGTGTGGATTCAACTTCGATTTCGCTTTGTGGCAAGTAATACATCGCTGCACATACCTCTCCACATCTCGCCTCATCTTAGACCAATAAAAGTGATCGCTCAGCATAGACAACGTCTTCTCACATCCAAAATGTCCCATCAATCCACCTGCATGTGATTCCTGCAGTAATAACAAACGCACGGAGGATTCTGGATTGCATAATTTGTTAGTGCGAAACAAAAACCCATCATGGATGTGAAATTTATCCCAGCCTTTTCCCTCTTTGCAATGTGCGTAAGGAACGGAAAAATCATGGTCATGAGCATATAAATCATGCAAACTCTCTAAACCAGGAACTTGCACTCCTAATTGAGTTAAAAGCACACTTTTCCTAGAAAGAGCATCAGCTACCACATTTTCCTTTCCCTTCTTGTATTTCACAATGTAAGGAAATGACTCAATGAATTCGACCCATTTGGCA
Organism: Ampelocalamus luodianensis; assembly: GCA_036346255.1. Classification (NCBI taxonomy): domain Eukaryota; kingdom Viridiplantae; phylum Streptophyta; class Magnoliopsida; order Poales; family Poaceae; genus Ampelocalamus; species Ampelocalamus luodianensis. The sequence continues at coordinate 62,744,514 of CM070621.1, read as the reverse complement.
TGTCTACGGTTCAGATTTGCTTGGCCTTTTAAATACTTCAATGCTTCATGCTCAGAATGAATAATAAACTCTTTAGGCCATAAATAGTGTTGCCAAGTTTCTAACGCACGCACTAACGCATAAAGCTTTTTGTCATAAACCGGATAATTCAATTGAGCACCATTCAGTTTCTCACTAAAATAAGCTACCGGTCTACCCTCTTGCATTAAAACACCGCCAATACCCAATCCACTAGCATCACACTGAATTTCAAAAAATTTAGTGAAATCAAGTAAAACAAGCAACGGTGCTTCAGTCAAGCGTTTCTTAAGTTCAGCAAAAGCATTGTCTTGCGCTACCCACACAAATTCAACACCCTTTTTAGTAAGTTCATTCAAAGGGGCAGCGACGGTGCTAAAATCCTTCACAAAGCGCCGATAAAAACCAGCGAGACCATGAAAGCTCCTAATCTGACTTACATTCACAGGAGTTGGCCAATTTTTAATCGCTTCAATTTTAGACTCATCTACTTCAACTCCCTGTGCAGAAACAACATAGCCCAAAAAGATGACACGATCTTTGCAAAAAGTGCACTTCTCAAAGTTCCCAAATAACCTAGCCTCACGCAAAACTTGCAGAACTTGTCTAGATGGTCTATGTGTTCAGATTCAGTGCGACTATAAATCAGAATATCATCAAAGTACACAACCACAAATTTAGCAATCAAATGCCTTAAAACATGATTCATTAAGCGCATGAAAGTACTAGGTGCATTAGTTAAACCAAAAGGCATGACTAACCACTCATACAACCCAAAATTTGTTTTAAATGTTGTTTTCCACTCATCCCCTTCATGCATCCTAATTTGATGGTAACCACTGCGCAAATCTATCTTAGAGAAAATAACAGCACCACTCAATTCGTCTAGCATATCATCTAAGCGAGGTATAGGATGACGATATCGAATTGTGATATTATTAATCGCTCGACAATCTACGCACATACGCCATGAACCATCTTTCTTAGGAACTAAAATAACAGGAACAGCACAAGGGCTTAAGCTTTCACGTACATACCATTTGGAGAGAAGCTCTTGTACTTGTTTCTGAATTTTCTTTGTTTCCTCAGGATTGGTGCGGTACGGTGGTCGGTTCGGCAGCGACACTCCTGGAATCAAGTCGATCTTATGTTCTATCCTACGGATTGGTGGTAGCACAGCTGGTACCTCGGCTGGAAAGACGTCGCTGAAGTCCTGCAAAACATAAGCAACACCACTAGGAAGAGAAGACAAGTCGTTAGTCGAAAGCAAGACGTCTTTGTACAATAGTACAAAGTGCACCAAATTGGGATCTTCGCTGAATTCTCTCATCTCTGATTTGGTGGCTAACATCACTAAATTCTTCTCTCGCTCTTTTGTAGTCTCAATGTGTATCTCAATTTTCTGCATTGAAGAATTCACAATCTGTTGCGGTGTAAGCGGCTTCAAGATGATATCCATATTGTTCCATCGAAATGTGTAGCGATTTGTACGCCCATCGTGAGCATGAACGGTCATATTGCCATGGCCGTCCCAAGAGCAAGTGACACACCATCATAGGCACTACATCGCGATCCACAGTGTCGGTGTACTTCCCAATAGAAAACGTCACACGCACCATATAGTTCACCTTCACTTCCTCTTTGTCGCTCAACCATTGCACATGATAAGGGCGTGGATGCGGCAAGTACTTCAAACCCAACTTATGACACATATCCCTTCGGCCAAATTGTGACAACTCCCACCATCAATAATCACTTTGCACACCTTACCCTTATCAAGTTTTGCCCAAGTCTGAAATAAATTGCACCATTTGCTCGAGTGACGGTGATGGCATCACACTAAGCACCTTGGGTGTGCAAACAATAGAATCTTGCTCGGTGTTAGGGAACTCGGGATCGCACTCACATTGCTCTATGTCATCGGTGTGCAAGACTGGTTGTGCATCAGGCGACTCATCATCACTAGCTGAAACATAACCACCATCTTCGGTGATAAGCATAGTTCTGACATTTGGGCAGTCCCTCTGAAAATGGCCAACACCCTTGCACTTGTGGCAAATGATGTCACATGAGCGTCATGTTGACCCCATAGGCGCAGTCGCACTAGCGGCGGGCGCCGCGGTCGACGCACCGTGATGGTGTACTCTCGACTTCTTACTTGCGGAACTACGCATTGCCGAATTGCCCACGGAGGAGTGCTCTGTTTGGTGGCTATTGTTATATGGCTGTCGGTGGTGAAGAACGTGAACGAGCGGCGAATCGTGCGTCTTCAATCACTTGTCGCTCGGCCCGCGTGCTTGGTGCAGCAACTCAATCATATCATTATAGGGATGGTGATTGACAATGCGCTGACAAGCATGATTCATTCCACTAGAAATCTCGCCATGGTGCATTCTTCATTCTCGCGGACATCCGCATGTATCATGATAGTCTCCATGTCCTTATGATATTCATCAATTGATCTCATACCTTGTCACGACTCATCAACTTCTCAAATAGTGAGCGCTTGTAGTGGCGAGGTACAAAGCGTGCCCGCAAATCGCTGCTTCATCTGCTCCCGGTGATGTCGGCAACTCATGACGCTCCATGCGCTTACGGATGAACTGCTCCCATCAATGTGTGGCATAATCATCCAAGCCATTGGACGCAAGCAACAGCTTCTAATCATTGGAATAGTTGTTCATCCGAAACAACTTATCAACTTTCAGCTCCCAAGTGAGGTATTGTTCGACATCTCTACCACCTGAAAATATAGGGAGAGTAAATTTGGGCTTAGCGACAAAATCCTCGGTGTCGTCGTGTCGAGGACGCTGCACATTGTTGCGGTGGTGGCGATGTCGGTCATCGTCATCGACGGGGAAATCATAATCCCATTGCTCGACCTCATCAACCCAGCTACGAGGTGCACGATGCACACCTCCTCCGTGGACACCCTGGCCGCCGTTTCCTCGGCCACGCCCATGTGCTTGAGGGCGTGCCGCGGCTGCCATCCCGACGTTTGGCGGCACTGCCATGTGCCGTGCCTACCGCTGGCGTCACTCCTCATCCACACGAATAGCACGCTCCTCCTCGGTCTCATTGTGCAAAACGGCCGGGGGGCCGTGCATAGTTGTGTCATCAGCTTGCGCGCCCCACGCGGTGTGTTGTGCGAACATGGCGCGTAGCTCGGGAGATTATTGTTGATGGTAAATGCGTAATTGTGTGACCTCCTCCCGAGTGTTGATCCGATCGAACTTCCCGAGCTCATCGCGCACGCCATTGTCACCATCATGAAGTTGTTTTTGTAGCATCTCGCGCAACCGAGTGTACTCTGTCCACGTAACCGGTGCCTCGGATTAGGTGGATCCTCCTCGTGACCGTTCCAAAGTGAATCAAGGACGGTAAATCGACAGTTGTGACAGCGAACGACCTTAACCCGGTAATGTATGAGCGTAACCAAGAGCAAGGGAGTACACAAACGGGTGTAGGTGGAGATTGGACGGTATGTGTATATCCTATGCAATCGATATTCAAGGTATTGTAAAGCTAAGTAATGATCCAAGCTAGAGTATTTTGCCTATGTCTTGATCCAAAAGGTTTAAGCGAAAGTGTATGAACGCACACGCAAAGATAAATGAGACTTGATGCAAACAAAGGAATGAGCTCAAACGGAAATAGAGATAAAACAAGCTCGTTTTGCACCATGTACAAGGATAGACGCTAGCCAATTGCAACAAAATATACTAGGGCACAAGATTGCTCAAAGAAAATTGAAAAACACAAATGAAACTATGACCGATCTTGTAGCAGCCCAAATTAGGCGCGGATCAACTCGGAAAAGGATGCCGTCTTCACGGGAAACCTTAGAATCACTTGTAGAGGTTCTGTGTCAATTTTGAGCGAATTCTGAGAAACTTGAATTTTTCTCGGTTTGCAGGCCCGTTTTGAGGCCCTAAACGACCTTTTTTGGGGTCGAAGTTGTTGCGCGTGTGCCCGATGGCTTACGCGGATCTAAAATCCCAGATTGTCCGGATAGTTCTTTTTTGGCTCTATTTTCCCGTTTCCTTTCCAACGGATCAAGAAACGCTCCAATCGGAGGTCACATGCAAAAGTTAGCTTTTTTAATTTTTTTTTTATGTCGCGGCTCTTTCTATATGCGGCTGCCTTTTGCTCTTCTGTTCTCTCTTTTTTCAAAGGTCGAATGTATTTTGTGCTACTCTCGTGTTTGCATAATGTCCACAATTCAGCAAAGTGTAAACAAAGTTCAAAGAGCAGCCCAAAGCAATATCAATAGCTAGTCTCAAGATGAAAGGATGTATAAAAGATACCAAATGTGGTTCAGCCGGTGATGATGTCGTGGCCGAAACACAAGATGGAGCAATTGGACTTGGATTGTGTTTGAGCTAGAGGTTGATACGGACGCTAGTCCCACCAAGGAGTTCGAATAAGGAAACAACACCGTTTCGGATTACAGTTTTTGGGTGCTAATTGAGGGAGTTCAATCAGCAATTTTCGACAAAGATTAAGCTACGCAATGGAAACACAAGGATCAGCACTAAAACAAAACTCTAATGGATGAAAACTTAACTAAACGCACAAGAAATAACAGATTAAACTATGGTTTTGGTATTGCAATTTTTGGTTTATTGGACGATAGGAAAGAAAACGAATATAACTACGGGTAAAGAAGTTCTCACTGAGTAAACCTAGAATATGATACCACATGATACGGGGGAGGCCCGATGGAACATCCCAATTTTCTGAGCTTAAAAATCTTTTAAATAGTTAGTAGGGAGAAAATTCACCATTTGAATTTTATTTGATTTTAACTCAAAAGCTTAATATTGGACTTTACAATCAAAAACATTTAATGTGAATAATCCCAAGTGCAACAATAGCCAAAACTATTTTATTTGGGTTCTATGTGCTCAGATATATTTTCTAGATTTTTCTAGAATTTTTCTGAGTTCATTTGCTATTTTCTATTGCCCTTTTGAATTTCTGGTATTTTCTAAATTAGAAAGACTATTAATAATCTCAAAAATCCTTTCGGGCCCAATTTCCAAAACCCCGGCCCAGTCCTGTCGCGGCCCAGCCCAATCCCCGCCGTAGCCCGCCTCCGCCTCTCTATCCCCGCACGCGAACCCTAGACCCACCCGTCAGCCTCACCCGTGTCACTTCGCACGCGCCCGCGCTGAGCCGCTCCCGCTACCTGGTGGACCCCACTCGCCACGTCAGCGTCGTGTTCGCTCGGGACTTCTCTTCGTGTCCGAGCCGGACTCCGCAGCGCCGCCGCCTTCCTCGCGGACTCTCCCTCCTCCGTGGCTATTTAAGGCCCGCGCCCGCGTCAGAATCTCCGCACCGCCTCTCTTCTCCAAAACCCTAGGGCTGCCTCTCGGTTTGCGCCGCCATCGGGGAGAATCGAGCCCTTCAACCTCGGCGCCGCCGCAACCTTCTCCGCCATCTCGCACCACCGTCGGTGAGCCCCAGCCTTCCGCGTCACCAAATTCGAGGTCGCCGTGGTGTGTTCGACCCGGTGCGCGCTAGATCTTCGCCGGAGGAGCCCCGCATCGCCTCGTCGCCGTTCAACCGCACCGCTCCGCCGCCAACTGTGGGCGCCGCCGCAGTTTTGGTCACCGCCGGGAGCCACCAGCCGTGTCACCAGGTTCGCGAGAGTGCGAGGAGTCCGGTGCTACCCTGCATTGCCGCCGCCGTGGCCGGAGTCACCGTTGTCGTACACGGCCGGCAAAACTCGCCGGCAAGCCACCGTGTCCCGCCAGCTCGGCTGCCACGTCGGCCTCTTTGCTCGCGTGTCGCCGAGTCACCAGCCCCGTCAGCAGCCCGCGTGCCACCTCTGCCAAACCCTAGACCCAAGCCCGTGTAGATCTGTTCCACCATAAGCCGAGCCACTGACTCGTGGGCCCCACGTGTCAGTGTACTGTTCCATGGACTCGTACACCCGTAGACCATGAACCATCTTCGTGGACCTGGTCCATGGACCGAGGGTCCCACTGTCAGCCTCTTAACCTTTTCTCAGGATTTGTTTTATTTCCGAAAAACCCCTGCTGACGTCAGCATGCGTCATATTCCGGAATTTCCAATAGGAAAATAATTCGGGAAAATCTAGAAAATCCAAATTAGGGTTTCTTTTTAGATTTAAACTTCAAGAGCTCATAACTTTTGCATCCTAACTCCGATTGAGCCCATTCAAATTTCTAAATTTGTCTAAATTCAAGCTCTATTTATCTGAGATTTTTATTTAATTTTTGGAGCTTGTTTTGCCTCTGTTATTTATTTGTTTTGTTTGATTTTGTTTAGGTTGCGAGTAGACGTCGATTCGTCGGGAAATTTTGTGGAAGAAGGAGCACCCCAAGATCAAGACCAGTACATAGACCTTTTCCAAGGCAAGTCATACCTTTGATCATCTTGAACCCAGTTTTCAAATTACTTTGTGTTAAATTATTGCATTCTACTTTAATTATTTATTTAAATGCTTTGGGTATAGTTATTATCCAAATTGTTATCACACCTTGGCCTTGTATGTCATATTTCCTTGTCACCCTAGATTGGTTATTAGTTGGTAATATTTTAGCACCAACGTGGGTTGGTTAGATGCGAGTACAGTTGCTTAGCCATGCTATGAGTCTCACATCATATGTAAGTTGCAAATATTAATTATGACTAAGTGACTATGGAACTTCGTGTAAAACTGTGTGCTATGTGTTATTACTTCGTGATGGCATGTGTTGCACTAAAACCAACTGGGTGGTAAAGGATTTAGACTGAGGCAAGTGGTGGAGACTATGTGACATGGTGGTCTATGTGATGGGAATGATAATCTTTGTGACTTAGTTAGAAAATGGAAGTCTTGCCTTGGTCAATTAAGGACTTAACTTTGTGCGCCATTGAACTGAGCCTTACTGTACGACCACATGCCTGGTATGGGACGGGCCTAACTTAGTAAGTTATGGATTCTCGGCATTGATGTTCGGTGGATAGGTTAGGTGTGTGACAGGTGGAGGTGTGACTACTTGGTGGTTGCATCGGGACGATTCGTCTTCCACGTCCAACGGTGTGTGTTATACCAATTCTATGTGAGCTGGTATAGCGGTTTGTAAGCACACTGAGAATGTCAATGTTTGAGATGAAGTTTCCGAACTGTTTTGTTACGATTGGTGCTTGCTACACTAGTTGTATCTTGTGGGTAAAGTGTACAACCTCTGAAGAGTGTTTAATCAATCTATTCGAATAGCCGCGTCCGCGGTCATGGACATGCTCGGGGATTTCACACGAGGGGTAGTTTTCATAAAATGTTGGGATGGGAGCTGTGTGACCTCAATCATATGGCTGTGTGAAAGAATTTGATTAGGCTATGTGTCTTTGTGGAAACAACTGTTAAATTAATATTGTTTATTTGTTTTGAATTATGTTTTCAATCTATTATTCGTATTCAATTGCAAATATTGCTTTTATGTAAAAGAACCATAGAAGCCTTTTTCTTTGGAATAACCCTGCATCTATACATTGCATTCTGTGGTATGATTTGCGAGTACGGTTGTGTACTCACGCTTGTTGTAAAACTTGCGCCCAAACCTACAGAAGAGGAGGAGTCTACGCCTGCTTTCGAGGAGGAGTTCGCTAAAGGTTGATCGTTCGTTAAGGTCTGGATCCCAGTCGGTTGCTTGTGGTGAATTGGTGGGATCTACGCTGGAGTTTTCCGTTCCGCTGCTGCTTTATTTACTGTTAGCCCTGCGTGGCTTAATAAGTGTAAACTCGACCATAAGGTCAAAACCCTTATTTGTTATTCAAACTAATTGTTTACTTTATTTATTGCTTGTGTGGATCGATATTTACCTATGTTAACCCTGTGTGCACTAGCGTGATCTGGACTAGTGCAAGATATACAGAGGGTTCCGAATCGCACTCGGGTCCCGGCAGAGGTGGTATCGAGCCGGAGTTGGTATGAGGTCTTGACCTTAGTTAGATTGGCCGTCTTTAGAGTGTCCAAATTATTTTCTAAAAGAAAAATTAACTTGCAAAGTTAATTGATTGCTTAACTCTTCTCATGTCTCTCTCGCCTCAACTTTTGCTATAATCTCTTCTCTCCCCGCTGTTTTAAAGTTGCTCTTACCCGTTAAATGTCTTGACAGATGCCTCGTCTTCAGAGCTATGGTGAGCGCACTTGAGGGTACGCTGCCGAGCTTTGGAAGCTGTTGCAGGTTCTTGGAGGTTTTGATCGTCCACTGTACGTCGGCAATAACTGGATTGTGAATGGACAGAACTGTGGAGTTATTTGTCGCTGACGATCTACGCCGGGAGGAACGACAAGGCGAGCCAACCTTCGCAGTCTCGTGAGGAAGATCACTTGGTGGAAGGTATCCGAGAGTCGCCGTGCTTGGCCATGCCGTATACGCAACATCTACGCACGGAGCTTCAGGACACCGTCTTCCGTTACCACCCCAGAGCTGCAGCTGTGGACTTGCCAACACGCTACCCGTCCACAGAAGGAGAGAGCAACGCTACAGTGGTGCACCTCGCCCAGTTCATGGCCGCCTAGGAGGAAGCCTTGGAGAGAACCATCACGGAGCTGGATCATGTCTATGAAGCCTTGCAGAGAGCTGAAGAGAAGGTCGCCACTCTGCAAGAGATCCTCTATGACCAAGTCCCAGAAGAAAATGAAGACCCCGAGGAGGATTCTGAAGAAGATCCAGAGGAAGGCCCAGTCGAGCCAGAGGATGATGTAGAGCCAGAGGAGCCAGCTGAGCCAGTTGCACCGGGAACGCCCGTTCCTGCTGCACCAGTTCTAGGGCATCAGAATCAGTTTGCCAAGATGCCGGCTCACTTCCGAGTCTACAGCCGTCAGGAGCGTCGCCGCGGTTGTGGAGGCTTTCTCGAGTAGTTGGTCTTAGTTCCAGTTTTCACGCTTAGCCAGTTTCAGTTTAGTGAGTCGCCCTTTAGGCGGTAGTTTTGTGTTCTTAGGTCGTTGTTTCTTTTTGTGTGCGAGTATGAGCTGCAAAGGCCCTTAGGCATTTGTTGCAGCCATGCTAAGACCCTAAGTAATAAAGGTATTTCATTGGAGTTTCTTGAGCTGTGTTTTGTTGGGTTTAACCTGCCCCCTGCTTAGTTCTCAACTTATCTTGTGCTTGCTACCTTATCTAACCCATGGAGCTTCGCCAGATGGTTCAAACTCGTCGATCTTTGCTAGTGGTTCCGGTACTCAAAGACCGAGAAGCAATGAGCAACCACCGCGAGGAGCGATTCGCCACAAGCACCTCCAATTGACTTGCAAAACTTTGGAGCTTTCATGGCAACTGCACTCGGTGATGAATACCATGATGACTCAGATGCAAGCTATGAACAACAGGTGTAATACCCCGAATATCAATTTGAGAGAATATATTATTCGGGAAGAGAAATTTATTGAATTTTCAAGTGCAATATAGTTTAGAGAGGATTTCTCTTAACAGAAAGTATCCATCGTTGATTATGTAATATCTGTTTAACATTAGAGAATTAATTGAAATAAGAAAGGTATTTAACAGGAATTAAAAAGAGAAATCAGTTTTTTAGAGGAGATTTAATCTTGGGCTTTCGGCCCACGTTGTTTGGCCCAAGTGGGAAGTTGGTTTAAGAAGGGGCCAACCAAACCCTAGGTCTTTTTTACTGTAGCACACAGCTACAGTACCCACCGCCCCTGTAGCAACCCTCCTCCCTTTGCTGCCACGATCTCCATGTCGCCCTTTGTCTTTGCTCCCCGCTCTGGTCTTGGGAGGAAGAAGAAGGGAGAGAAAGGAGGAGAAGAAGGGGATCTTCTTCTTGGATTCAACCAGCGTTTCCCCAAGGTTCTACAAGGGTAACGAGAGGCGTTCTTTGCTGTCTAAGTTGTATTAGATGCGAATTCGATTGGTTTGATTGGATTGAATTGCTGCCGCTACAAATTCAATTCTGTCCAGTTTATTGCGCGGCTTGTTTCGTGTGTTTAGAGGCAGAATTAGGGATTTTGATCTCCTAGAGTTATTTAGATAATGTTCTTAGCTTTTGGTGGCTGCGAAGATCACTCGATTCCGAGGTCTGAGTCAAAAGTTATGATCATTTTATTATCTGCTGCCAGAAATCTGACGAGAATAATCTGTCTAGTTATTTCTTAAATTATGAAAGGGAATTTGGTAGAATCTGAAAGTTCACCCAACTAGGTTATTGTATGTAATTCGATAACCTTTTCATATTGATAAAGAACGATCAATTTGGAGTTACCTATTAAAAGTTATGGTCATTTTAGTTTTGCTGTTCGATTGTGTAGGCAGTTTCTGTACTGAAAGTTCAGACAATGGTTAGCCTAATATTATGGCCGAATTGGTTTATCGTGTCAACTAGAGTATTGTAGATTATTCAGTTAAGAATCTACAGAAATTGGGTTTACCTCATTTTGACTTCCAGTTCATGAGTTATGTCATTTACCGTGCTGCTGTCCAGAATCAGTATATGGCAGGAAAGCGTTGTTTTCGGTTTCAGCTTTGTAAACTCGTTTTGAGTCGTCAATAAGCGTTGTAGAATGCCGATTAGTAGCGCTGAGTATATTATGTCTTAATTGAAATTATTTTACCTGTTTAGGAGGTGAAGCCTCAGGTTTAGGAGTATCGACTTTGCCGCTAACGCGTCGCATCGTGGAAGGCAAGTAAATGTAGCGGTTGTGCTACGGTTTAACCCGTTTTTCTTACTATTTGCACTATGCATGATTGACGTAATGTTAAATGATATGCCATGGTTACATGTTTTCCAAGTAAAAATATGGTAGCAAGATATTAATCAATTGCTATGTTTGGATGAGTTTGGGTAGTATCGTGGTAATTCGCTTAATGAGCCAAATGCGGAATATGAAAATAAACTCAAGGTGGACATGTTGTTAATTCCTTGTGGTTATTTTCATGATGATCATGTGGTGGTCTATGTGATAGAGTTCCATCTATATCGATTGATTTTGATATTGCTGAATCAGGTGTGGGTTATGTGGTAATGGTCTTATGACACGATGGTATTGTGCTTAATGAGACACATCTGGATTATGAGAAATTATTCATGATGAGTATGTTGTTGACCTTCGTGGTTAAATTCTTGTGGTTTATGATTATCATATCATTCATGACATATCATGACATTTGCATTGTGGATGTCGCCGCTTATAGCCGCGATCCGTGCAGTACAACATCGCATTGCAGTAAGACGATGCATACCTTTACCTTGTTGGGTAAAGGTGCAGTGGAGCATAGCATACATATGCATTAGATTGTGGAAAGATCATTTGCATACTTGTGCAAGATATTGAGGTGAAGTTATTTTTTTGCAAACAAACGCAACTTCACAGTTGCAATGTGGAAATTGACTCATGAGAGTCTCTTGTGGTATGAGTAATGTGGTTGTGGTTGTGGAATGGGTTCACCCCTTGTGGTATGGTAGAGGTTGTGGTTGTGGCATGAGATTCTTCTCTCTTGTGGTAATTGTGGATAGCAGTTGTGGATGCGAGAAATAGTAAAGTTATGAGGTAAAACACGCTAATACTTTATTGTCATTGGTAGTGGTAGTGGTGATTAACATGGAGCAGTTGATCAAGATTCAATTGTTAATATTTTACTATCATTGGTAGTAAATATGGTTGAGGCTATAATTGTGATCATTATGGGGATTGGATATTGATGCTTAATATCTTTGTAGTTTAATTGGCTGGTAAATGAATGTGGATTCACATTATGGGTGTGGATATTTGGATACTTTAATGATGTTGTATGTTTGTTTGTAGTCTGAATAGCCGGTTAAACAGTTTGCTTGCTGAGATTTTTATCTCACCCTTGTTTTCTTTCCCCCCTACAGGTGATTGTTGAGCATTCATGGGATGGGTAGAGCGGCACCACAATAATGCACATGGTTCATCAACTCATGTTGTAATAAAGTCGATGAAATTCTAGCCAAATGCTTAACTATTTGTGGAGGATTATGTTATTTAACAAGGATGGACTTGTGAACCATTCTTTGATTAATCTGCTAGAGGTTGTTTAATTATTGAACTTGTTACCGTTATCTTTATTCCCTTAGATGTTTATGCTTCCGCTTAATGCTTTTGTCTAGAGATGTTGCGAATTAATTTATCTTGAAATTATTGGCTAGTGTAGAGTGGTTTAGTAGCATTCCAGGTAATGTGGGTCCGGGTGTTACAGTTGGTATCGAGCGGGCTTTAGGTCCGTGGTAATTAAAAATATTAAATTGACACACTTTGGTGCACTGAGGATGGGATGGGTCAAGCATTGCATTCATGCTTTGACATGTTATATTGATTATTCATGCTATGAGATAATCTTGTATGTTTATGTGTTGTTTCTATGATGCTATGAGTGAGGATAGTCAATGATAAGAGGTAGGTTTTGCGTCGTTGCCTTGGGCATTGCCAGCTTATACCCGCTCGTGGTGCGAGGATATTGATCTGATTACCTCGGGTAACTTAGTTGCGAATGTCATGGGTAAGTTTCTTAAAAAAAGTGTTATCCTCCTTGAATTGATGTTGGCGATTCTTGGCCTATTGCGATTAATGATTTTCTCTCGGGTTATTTGTTTATTGCGGTTGTTGGGTGTCAATAGGCCTCCAATTGTTCTTGAGGCCAAGTATTGTTTCTTTTCGATTGATGGTTGTTTGACCGCTCGTGAGCAGTGCTTTTGGAGAGACTAGTATTTTCCGTGTTGTTCCATCTTTCTTGCTGGAAAACATGACTCTTGTATTTCGTTTGATTTTTTTGAGAGAGAATCAAAGCTTTATGTGGGAAGTTCATTAACTTGTGGAAGCATTGACTCTATGCATTTCTTCCGAGTTATTTCGACTTTTGAAGTTTGATTTCTCTCTAGAAGGAGTGTTGAAACCCTTTGTGATGTTTTGTTGTGTTTAAGTAGTAGGTGGAAATTATGTAAATAATTGATAGATTGTGAATTATCAAGTTGAAAAGTTAGTGTGGTACATCATTAAGTTCTACTAACATCTTTAGAAGTGAAGTCGATTAATATGATGTTGTCTGTTGTAGTTTGTTGAAGATCGTGGCTAAGAAATTTAGCGATACATGTGTAGAACTCATGCATTTATCAAGGAATATGAAAAACAATTGTTTTGATTATTGTAGTTGTTTAATTTTCCCAACTTGTTGGATATATTGGATTGATTGATCTTAAGTAATTAATCGACCATTCGGGATGGTCAAGTAAGGAGGTGTTGGAATATTGCCTTAATAAGATTAACCTTTATATGTCCTCTCTTTACATACTTGATGAGCATGTACAATCTGTTAAATTTATGTAACTTTTACCATGCTAAATTGTTGAAATATGTATAAAGAAATGGATACAGTGATGTATTGACTTGTGGAATCTTGTCTCATAAAGTGGTATTATTGATGTTTAAAGTTACTTTATTTTTTTAATATCTTAACATAAGGTGGAGTATCGAATCATGCTCTTTATTGTCTTTGGGATTGCAAAATTAGAGATAGGATCATTAATGCTATCTTGATGAAAAATTAATAGTCAATTATTGACAGCAATGGCTAGAGTGTAATTACCTTTTGCTAAACTAGAGTTGAGCATCAGTACGAGATAAATGTATGGAATCTAATAAGAGATTCATACTAGCATGTTTTGTGAAGTTGTTATGTTCTAATATCATCTTGTTAAAGAGTTTGTTTTAATATGATGGCTTATGCACTAGGTTTAACTAGATCAAGTAGTTGGAATCTTATTTGCATAATAAGAGCATGATGAAGTGATTTATGATGTTCCTTTTGGAAAAGTATGAAGGAGTGGGATGATATATTGATTTTTTTTGCAAAGAATGTTTTATCTTGTTGTGAATACAATCGATAGCATGTAGTTGTGATTATTGTGTTGGATGTTTTAAAAATAAAATAAAGGAATTTGTTAATTCCATAATACTAATTGCATTGAAGGGTGTGAGATTTACTGTTGGAATCTTTTGTACCTTATGACTTGTGTGATAGCCGAGGTTGCTTTGAGTAAAGCGACATGTTGAATGATCTTTTGGTTTTTATCCGAATCTCGTGTTGTGGTCTTCAAGCATCCTTTGTTGGAAATGGCGGGATGTTTTAATCAAAGAAAATTGCTTCTTATTGAAAGGAAAAGTTGTACTAGAAGTATTTGAGGTACATTGATCTTATCTTGTGTTTTCCAACCTCATTGCTATTTTTTTCTTTTGGTCTTTTGGCTCATTGTGATGATGACCATTTTCAGTATCTTGGAATTTATTTCTTCTTACCTCTTCTTCTAAGAACATGGTAATTGTTGTGGGTTGCGAAGCCTTTGTTGGTCGTGGTTTTGGGTTAGAGTATGATTTATGGGCCAGAGAGTCTATCTACAATGGTGTAGATGATGTACTCAATTGAGCTAATTGTTGAGGTGGCCAACTTGAGATAAATGAGTTGGTGTGTTGGGTAATGATTTGAAAATCCTTGGTTCAAGGAAGTTAAATTATTAAAAGAAATGAATTGGGAAATTATTGTTATGTCAAGTAGTGCGATGCTCTCTTGATTCTTGTTTTCTTTGTGTGTTTTTGGCGAGACCATTTGCAAATTGAGTTGACGTATGTTAGCGTAGTCTTTTCCAGTTAGGAAAAGAAATTGATTGTTTTGGTTTGTCGAGTGATTTTTTTTTCACTCTTAGCTTATGTGGTGTGGTTCTCCAATTGTCTACTTGACGAGTAGAAATATTTTGTGGTGAATCCTTTGATTTGGATCGTGGTCCTTTGAAGGAAAGCTGGTTGCTAGTGTGATGCTTGAGAGTTCTTTACTCTTCTGTTGCTGGGTTCTGTTTGCAAAAGATACCGTTGTGCTTCTAGTAGAATGATGTGAGTGGAATTTGTGATCAAATTCTTGACAATGGGTATAGTGTGTTATCCTGAGTTTATTTAATAAGAGAAAAGTGTTTTAAGAAAGAGGATGGTTTGAGAAGGTGGTCTTAATAGTTATTGCGGGAAATTTTGCCAAAATGGCAGGACCTGTTGGCTGCTCAGGGCCGACAAAAGAATTAAGCGGATGTTGGGCACGAGAATTGGAGTTTGCGGTGGGAAGCCTTGTGCTCCTTTGGGTGTCTCCAACCAAGGGTATTGTTCATTTTGGTACCACCGGGAAGCTTAGCCCGCGGTACATCGGTACTTTTCCAGTGGTTGCTCGGGTGGGTAGTTTGGCTTATCGTTTGGAGTTGCCAAACTCTTTGAGTGGTGTGCACAATGTTTTCCATGTGTCTATGCTGAGGAAATACTTATGGATCCGAACACAAGCTTGACTGGAACAGTCACGTGGGAGCAGATCTCACTGTGGAGCGTCGGCCAGTTCGTATCTTGGATACGTCAGAGCGGGTCTTGAGGAATAAGACCATCAAGTATGTGAAGGTCCTTTGGACGAATCAGTCGGAGAGAGAGGCTACGTGGGAGCTGGAGGATCTTTTGCGAAAGAAGTACCCCGAGCTCTTCGAGGCTGGTGAGTACACCTAGTTTGGGTTGCTGTTTGCTTGTTGTTCTTTTCTTTGTGGTCTGTAGAGTTGGATTCGAGGGCGAATCCTTTTAAGGTGGGTAGAATGTAATACCCCGAATATCAATTTGAGAGAATATATTATTCGGGGAAGAGAAATTTATTGAATTTTCAAGTGCAATATAGTTTAGAGAGGGATTTCTCTTAACAGGAAAGTATCCATCAGTGATTATGTAATATCCTGTTTAACATTAGAGAATAAATTGAAATGAGAAAGGTATTTAACAGGAATTAAAAAGAGAAATCAGTTTTTTAGAGGAGATTTAATCTTGGGCTTTTGGCCCACGTTGTTTGGCCCAAGTGGGAAGTTGGTTTAAGAAGGGGCCAACCAAACCCTAGGTATTTTTTACTGTAGCACGCAGCTACAGCACCCGCCACCCTGTAGCAACCCTCCTCCCTTTGCTGCCACGCTCCATGTCGCCCTTTGCTGCTCCTTGCTACTGGTCTTGGGAGGAAGAAGAAGGGAGAGAAAGGAGGAGAAGAAGGGATCTTCTTCTTGATTCAACCAGCGTTTCCCAAGGTTCTACAAGGGTAACGAGAGGCGTTCTTTGCTGTCTAAGTTGTATTAGATGCGAATTCGATTAGTTTGATTGGATTGAATTGCTGCCGCTACAAATTCAATTCTGTCCAGTTTCTTGCGCGGCTTGTTTCGTGTGTTTAGAGGCAGAATTAGGGATTTTGATCTCCTAGAGTTATTTAGATAATGTTCTTAGCTTTTGGTGGCCACGAAGATCACTCGATTCCGAGGTCTGAGTCAAAAGTTATGATCATTTTATTATCTGCTGCCAGAAATCTGACGAGAATAATCTCTCTGGTTATTTCTTAAATTATGAAAGGGAATTTGGTAGAATCTGAAAGTTCACCCAACTAGGTTATTGTATGTAATTCGATAACCTTTTCAGATTGATAAAGAACGATCAATTTGGAGTTACCTATTAAAAGTTATGGTCATTTTAGTTTTGCTGTTCGATTGTGTAGGCAGTTTCTGTACTGAAAGTTCAGACAATGGTTAGCCTAATATTATGGCCGAATTGGTTTATCGTGTCAACTAGAGTATTGTAGATTATTCAGTTAAGAATCTACAGAAATTGGGTTTACCTCATTTTGACTTCCAGTTCATGAGTTATGTCATTTACCGTGCTGCTGTCCAGAATCAGTATATGGCAGGAAACGTTGTTTTCGGTTTCAGCTTTGTAAACTCGTTTTGAGTCGTCAAGTAAGCGTTGTAGAATGCCGATTAGTAGCGCTGAGTATATTATGTCTTAATTGAAATTATTTTACCTGTTTAGGAGGTGAAGCCTCAGGTTTAGGAGTATCGCTTTGCCGCTAACGCGCCGCATCGTGGAAGGCAAGTAAATGTAGCGGTTGTGCTACGGTTTAACCCGTTTTTCTTACTATTTGCACTATGCATGATTGACGTAATGTTAAATGATATGCCATGGTTACATGTTTTCCAAGTAAAAATGTGGTAGCAAGATATTAATCAATTGCTATGTTTGGATGAGTTTGGGTAGTATCGTGGTAATTCGCTTAATGAGCCAAATGCGGAATATGAAAATAAACTCAAGGTGGACATGTTGTTAATTCCTTGTGGTTATTTTCATGATGATCATGTGGTGGTCTATGTGATAGAGTTCCATCTATATCGATTGATTTTGATCTTGGTGAATCAGGTGTGGGTTATGTGGTAATGGTCTTATGACACGATGGTATTGTGCTTAATGAGACACATCTGGATTATGAGAAATTATTCATGATGAGTATGTTGTTGACCTTCGTGGTTAAATTCTTGTGGTTTATGATTATCATATCATTTATGACATATCATGACATTTGCATTGTGGATGTCGCCGCTTATAGCCGCGATCAGTCGGTACAACATCGTGCATTGCAGAGAGACGATGCATACCTTTACCTTGTTGGGTAAAGGTGCAGTGGAGCATAGCATACATATGCATTACATTGTGGAAAGATCATTTGCATACTTGTGCAAGATATTGAGGTGAAGTTATTTTTGCAAACAAACGCAACTTCACAGTTGTAATGTGGAAATTGACTCATGAGAGTCTCTTGTGGTATGAGTAATGTGGTTGTGGTTGTGGAATGGGGTTCACCCTTGTGGTATGGTAGAGGTTGTGGTTGTGGCATGAGATTCTTCTCTCTTGTGGTAATTGTGGATAGCAGATTGTGGATGCGAGAAATAGTAAAGTTATGAGGTAAAACACGCTAATACTTTATTGTCATTGGTAGTGGTAGTGGTGATTAACATGGAGCAGTTGATCAAGATTCAATTGTTAATATTTTACTATCATTGGTAGTAAATATGGTTGAGGCTATAATTGTGATCATTATGGGGATTGGATATTGATGCTTAATATCTTTGTAGTTTAATTATCTGGTAAATGAATATGGATTCACATTATGGGTGTGGATATTTGGATACTTTAATGATGTTGTATGTTTGTTTGTAGTCCGAATAGCCGGTTAAGCAGTTTGCTTGCTTTGAGATTTTTATCTCACCCTTGTTTTCTTTCCCCATACAGTGATTGTTGAGCATTCATGGGATGGGTAGAGCGGCACCATAATAATGCACATGGTTCATCAACTCATGTTGTAATAAAGTCGATGAAATTCTAGCCAAATGCTTAACTATTTGTGGAGGATTATGTTATTTAACAAGGATGGACTTGTGAACCATTCTTTGATTAATCTGCTAGAGGTTGTTTAATTATTGAACTTGTTACCGTTATCTTTATTCCCTTAGATGTTTATGCTTCCGCTTAATGCTTTTTGTCTAGAGATGTTGCCGAATTAATTTATCTTGAAATTATTGGCTAGCTGTAGAGTGGTTTAGTAGCATTCCAGGGTAATATGGGTCCTCGGGTGTTATAGTTGGTATCGAGCGGGCTTTAGGTCCGTGGTAATTAAAAATATTAAATTGACACCTTTGGTGCATGTAGGATGGGATGGGTCAAGCATTGCATTCATGCTTTGACATGTTATATTGATTATTCATGCTATGAGATAATCTTGTATGTTTATGTGTTGTTTCTATGATTGCTATGAGTGAGGATAGTCAATGATAAGAGGTAGGTTTTATGGTCGTTGCCTTGGGCATTGCTAGCTTATACCCGCTCGTGGTGCGGGATATTGATGCGATTACCTCGGGTAACTTAGTTGCGGATGTCATGGGTAAGTTTCTTAAAAAAAGTGTTATCCTCCTTGAATTGATGTTGGCGATTCTTGGCCTATTGCGATTAATGATTTTCTCTCGGGTTAGTTGTTTATTGCGCTTGTTGGGTGTCAATAGGCCTCCAATTGTTCTTGAGGCCAAGTATTGTTTCTTTCTCGATTGATGAGTTGTTTGACCGCTCGTGAGCAAGTGCTTTGGAGAGACTAGTATTTTCCGTGTTGTTCCATCTTTCTTCTTGGAAAACATGACTCTTGTATTTCGCTTGATTTTTTTGAGAGAGAATCAAAGCTTTATGTGGAAGTTCATTAACTTGTGGAAGCATTGACTCTATGCATTTCTTCTGAGTTATTTCGACTTTTGAAGTTTGATTTCTCTCTAGAAGGGAGTGTTGAAACCCCTTTGTGATGTTTTGTTGTGTTTAAGTAGTAGGTGGAAATTATGTAAATAATTGATAGATTGTGAATTATCAAGTTGAAAAGTTAGTGTGGTACATCATTAAGTTCTACTAACATCTTTAGAAGTGAAGTCGATTAATATGATGTTGTCTGTTGTAGTTTGTTGAAGATCGTGGCTAAGAAATTTAGCGATACATGTGTAGAACTCATGCATTTATCAAGGAATATGAAAAACAATTGTTTTGATTATTGTAGTTGTTTAATTTTCCCAACTTGTTGGATATATTGGATTGATTGATCTTAAGTAATTAATCGACCATTCGGGATGGTCAAGTAAGGAGGTGTTGGAATATTGCCTTAATAAGATTAACCTTTTATATGTCCTCTCTTTACATACTTGATGAGCATGTACAATCATTAAATTTATGTAACTTTTACCATGCTAAATTGTTGAAATATGTATAAAGAAATGGATACAGTGATGTATTGACTTGTGGAATCTTGTCTCATAAAGTGGTATTATTGATGTTTAAAGTTATTTTATTTTTTTAATATCTTAACATAAGGTGGAGTATCGAATCAGTGCTCTTTATTGTCTTTGGGATTGCAAAATTAGAGATAGGATCATTAATGCTATCTTGATGAAAAATTAATAGTCAATTATTGACAAAGAATGGCTAGAGTGTAATTACCTTTTGCTAAACTAGAGTTGAGCATCAAGATGCGAGATAAATGTATGGAATCTAATAAGAGATTCATACTAGCATGTTTTGTGAAGTTGTTATGTTCTAATATCATCTTGTTAAAGAGTTTGTTTTAATATGATGGCTTATGCACTAGGTTTAACTAGATCAAGTAGTTGGAATCTTATTTGGATAATAAGAGCATGATGAAGTGATTTATGATGTTCCTTTTGGAAAAGTATGAAGGAGTGGGATGATATGTTGATTTTTTTTTGCAAAGAATGTTTTATCTTGTTGTGAATACAATCGATAGCATGTAGTTGTGATTATTGTGTTGGATGTTTTAAAAAAATAAAATAAAGGAATTTGTTAATTCCATAATACTAATTGCATTGAAGGGTGTGAGATTTACGGTTGGAATCTTTTTGTACCTTATAACTTGTGTGATAGCCGAGGTTGCTTTGAGTAAAGCGACATGTTGAATGATCTTTTTGGTTTTTATCTGAATCTCGTGTTGTGGTCTTCAAGCATCCTTTGTTGGAAATGGCGGGATGTTTTAATCAAAGAAAATTGCTTCTTATTGAAAGGAAAAGTTGTACTAGAAGTATTTGAGGTACAGTTGATCTTATCTTGTGTTTTCCAACCTCATTGCTATTTTTTTTTTCTTTTGGTCTTTTGGCTCTTGTGATGATGACCATTTTACGTATCTTGGAATTTATTTCTTCTTACCTCTTCTTCTAAGAACATGGTAATTGTTGTGGGTTGCGAAGCCTTTTGTTGGTCGTGGTTTTGGGTTAGAGTATGATTTGCGGGGCCAGTAGAGTCTATCTACAATGGTGTAGATGATGTACTCAATTGAGCTAATTGTTGAGGTGGCCAACTTGAGATAAATGAGTTGGTGTGTTGGGTAATGATTTGAAAATCCTTGGTTCAAGGAAGTTAAATTATTAAAAGAAATGAATTGGGAAATTATTGTTATGTCAAGTAGTGCGATGCTCTCTTGATTCTTGTTTTTTCTTTGTGTGTTTTTGGCAGAGACCATTTGCAAATTGAGTTGACGTATGTTGGGCGTAGTCTTTTCCAGTTAGGAAAAGAAATTGATTGTTTTGGTCTGTCGAGTGATTTTTTTCACTCTTAGCTTATGTGGTGTGGTTCTCCAATTGTCTACTTGACGAGTAGAAATATTTTGTGGTGAATCCTTTGATTTGGATCGTGGTCCTTTGAAGGAAAGCTGGTTGCTAGTGTGATGCTTGAGAGTTCTTTACTCTTACATTTCTTGGGTTCTGTTTGCAAAAGATACCGTTGTGCTTCTAGTAGAATGATGTGAGTGGAATTTGTGATCAAATTCTTGACAATGGGTATAGTGTGTTATCTGAGTTTATTTAATAAGAGAAAAGTGTTTTAAGAAAGAGGATGGGTTGAGAAGGTGGTCTTAATAGTTATTGAGGGAAATTTTGCCAAAATGGCAGGACCTGTTGGCTGCTCAAGGCCGACAAAAGAATTATGCGGATGTTCGGCGCCGAGAATTGGAGTTTGCGGTGGGAAGCCTTGTGCTCCTTTGGGTGTCTCAACCAAGGGTATTGTTCATTTGGTACCACCGAAGCTTAGCCCGCGGTACATCGGTACATTTTTCGGTGGTTGCTCGGGTGGGTAGTTTGGCTTATCGTTTGGAGTTGCCAAACTCTTTGAGTGGTGTGCACAATGTTTTCCATGTGTCTATCTTTGAGAAATACTTGGGATCGAACACAAGCTTGACACAGAGCAGTCACAGTGGAGCAGATCTCACCGTGGAGCGTCGGCGATTCGTATCTTGGATACGTCGAGCGGGTCTTGAGGAATAAGACCATCAAGTATGTGAAGGTCCTTTGGACGAATCGATCGAGAGAGAGAGGCTACGTGGGAGTGGAGGATCTTTTGCGAAAGAAGTACCCGAGCTCTTCGAGGTGGTGAGTACACCTAGTTTGGGTTCTTTGTTTGCTTGTTGTTCTTTTCTTTGTGGTTCAGAGAGTTGGATTCGAGGCGAATCCTTTTAAGGTGGTAGAATGTAATACCCGAATATCAATTTGGGAGAATATATTATTCGGGAAGAGAAATTTATTGAATTTTCAAGTGCAATATAGTTTAGAGAGGATTTCTCTTAACAGAAAGTATCCATCGGTGATTATGTAATATCTGTTTAACATTAGAGAATTAATTGAAATGAGAAAGGTATTTAACAGGAATTAAAAAGAGAAATCAGTTTTTTAGAGGAGATTTAATCTTGGGCTTTTGGCCCACGTTGTTTGGCCAAAGTGGGAAGTTGGTTTAAGAAGGGGCCAACCAAACCCTAGGTCTTTTTTACTGTATGCCACTCACCAGATGGAGGGCACAACCGCTGAATGGTAGGAGAACTTCTGTGCCGCCCATGAGACGCCACAGGATATCACCTGGGAGGAATTTTCTGCAGCATTTCGCCAGTATCACGTACCAGAAGGCATTATCGATCTGAAGAAGGATGAGTTTCGCGCTCTCAAGCAAGGAGCTATGTCGGTGTCTGACTATCTCAACAAGTTTTCTCAGCTAGCTCGCTACGCAGCAGAAGATGTAGCCACGGACAAGGCTCGCCAAAGTCGCTTTTTGAGGGGACTAAACACTAGACTACAAGTCAGTTTGATCGCCCATACTTTTCCTGATTTCCAAGAGCTGGTCAACAAAGCCTTTGTTTTGGTGGACAAACGCAAGGAACTGGAGGATAACCGTAAACGCCGGATGGCTCAGCAAGGGAACCATCAATCACAGCAGAGAGCAAGAACAGTACCAGCACAGTTCAACAGGTTTCCACCCCATTTTTTTTAGAGCACCTACACTAACTTCAGCACCCCGCCCAGCTGCTCAGAATTTCCGCAACCCTGCACCCGTCAACCCCAATCCAGGAAGCAACCAGCAGAACGCACCAAAGGTCTGTTACGCCTGTCGTCAGCCAGGATATTTTGCCAACCAGTGTCCGCAAAGGGGAACAATCACTCCAGTACGCTTCAACCTTGGAGCTACGCCGTCCAAGACACCAGCGCCAAGCATCAATCAAGGAGCTTCACAAGTCGCTGGTCAAGCTGGAGGAGCACCACAGTCCGTGATCAGAGGCCGTGTCAACCACGTCACACTGGAAGGAGCCCAGGAATCACCGGACGTCGTACTGGGTAAGTTTCGTTAACTCGATACGCATCGCTTTGTTTGATTCTGGAGCTTCACATTCATTTGTTTCTGGAATGTTTGCAACCAAGAATAAATTGGAAGTTATGCAACTTAAGCATACTCTAGTAGTCCAGTCGCCTGGAGCAGAGCTAAGTACTAGAGTGGGATATTTAGGAGCTAAGTTACTCATAGCTGGAGTTGAGTTTCTAGCCAACCTAATTGTTCTAGACACCCAGACCTTATATGTCATTCTTGGCATGGATTGGTTATCTAAGCACAAAGTCAGTGCTAGATTGTGGCGAAGAAAAGAATGTAATGATCGACGCCAAAGGAAACAAGGCGAGTTTCTAGCCACCTCGATTCGTGATGGACATTTGCTAGTAAATAGTTTGAAGACCCTTTCCTGGAAGAAGTACCGAGTGGTCGATGAATATCGGATGTGTTTCAGAGGAGTTACGGGAATGCCACCGGATCGTGACATTGAGTTTGTCATCGACCTAGTGCCAGGGACAGCACCAATTTCAAAGAGACCTTATCGGATGTCAACCGATGAATTGGTAGAGATGAAGAAGCAGATAGAATAACTTCTTGAGAAAGGTTTCGTGAGACCTAGTTCGTCGCCATGGGGAGCGCCAGTTTTGTTTGTCAAAAAGAAAGATGGAAGTATGAGGATGTGTATTGATTACCATTCTCTCAACGAAGTTACTATCAAGAACAAATACCCAGTACCCCGGATAGATGATCTGTTTGATCACATGAAAGGAGCCGGAGTGTTTTCAATGATCGACCTGCGATCAGGTTACCACCAGCTAAAGATTTGTCCTAAGGATATACCGAAGACCGCTTTCTCAACGCGGTATGGACATTATGAGTTCTTAGTCATGTCCTTTGGTCTGACTAATGCCCCTACCTACTTCATGAACATGATGAATAAAGTATTCATGGAATATTTGGACAAGTTTGTAGTCATGTTCATTGATGATATTCTAGTGTACTCCAAATCGGAGGAAGAACATCTGAACATTTAAGGATAGTATTGGAAAAACTCCGCGAGCATCAGTTATATGCCAAGTTCAGTAAGTGTGATTTTTGGAAGAAGGAAGTGGATTTCCTTGGTCATGTGATGACAGCCGAGGGAGTAGCAGTTGACCCCGGTAAAAGTTAAAGCAGTGCTACATTGGGAGCAGCCCAAGACCGTGACTCAGATTCGCAGTTTCTTGGGAATGGCAGGTTATTACCGCCGTTTCATCGAAGGATTCTCATCGATTGCTAAGCCTCTTACGCAATTGTTGAAGAAGGAGAAAAAGTTCACTTGGACTCCAGCCTGTGAGGAAAGTTTTCAAGAGTTGAAGAAGCGTTTGACTTCAGCCCCAGTGTTGATTCTGCCAGATATTCGAAAGGATTTCGATATCTACTGTGATGCTTCGCGTCAAGGATTAGGATGCGTCCTGATGCAAGAAGGAAGATATGTCGCCTATGCGTCAAGGCAATTGAGACCTCACGAGGAGAATTACCCTACTCATAATCTGGAATTAGCTGCCGTAGTGCATGTTTTAAAGATTTGGCGTCACTACCTCATCGGTAATCGTTGTGAAGTCTATACGGATCATAAGAGTCTAAAGTATATCTTCACCCAGTCAGATTTGAACATGAGACAGAGAAGATGGTTAGAATTGATCAAGGATTATAATCTTGGAATCCATTACCATCCCGAAAAAGCCAACGTAGTTGCAGATGCTCTAAGTCATAAGAGTTACTGCAATGCTTTGGAAGTAAAGGGAAGTTGCCCAGAACTTCATGAAGAATTTCAGAAGCTAAAGCTGGAAGTTGTGTCCGAAGGATTTGTAGCCAATTTGGAAGTACAGTCTACCCTGGAGAAGTAGATTCGTGAAGCACAACCAAAGGATCCTGTGTTGTCAGACATCAAGGTCAAAATGACAGAGGGGAAATTCAAAGATTTCACCAAGGATGATCAAGACATACTCTGGATTAATGGTCGATCTGTGTACCGATATCGATGGTCTCGAGCGATTAATCTTAAAGGAAGCCCATGACTCAAAGTATTCGATACACCCTGGAAGTACCAAGATGTACCAGGATGTTAAGACTAAATTTTGGTGGCCAAATTTGAAACGAGAAGTCGCAGAGTTCGTTGCCTTGTGCGACACCTGTCAGAAAGTAAAGGCAGAACACCAGAGACCAGCAGGTTTGCTGCAACCATTGAAGATTCCAGAATGGAAGTGGGAAGAGATCGGTATGGATTTCATCACCGGTTTACCCAAGACCCAATCGGGTTACGATTCGATCTGGGTAATAGTCGATCGTTTGACCAAAGTCGCCCATTTCCTGCCGGTCAAAACCACGTACTCAGGAGATCGCCTTGCGGAGTTGTACATGGCCAGAATTGTCAGTTTGCACGGTGTGCCCAAGAAGATAGTGTCAGATCGAGGATCCCAGTTCACCTCTCGTTTTTGGCAGAGCTTGCATGAAGCATTGGGTACCCATCTGAATTTCAGTACCGCGTATCATCCACAAATAGATGGACAGACTGAAAGATTTAATCAGATATTGGAGGATATGCTGAGAGCTTGTGCTCTAGCTAATGCTACCAGATGGGAAAAAAGTTTACCATATGCAGAATTTTCGTACAACAACAGTTATCAAGCCAGTCTATAAATGTCACCATTTGAAGCTTTGTATGGCCATGCCTGCAGAACCCCGTTGAATTGGTCGAAAGCAATTGAACGATCGGTTTCGGTCCGACATTATTCGTAGCGAGCGAAGAACAAGTGGCCATGATCGAGAAAGATTAAAGATAGCTCACCCGAGCGTAAGAGCTATGCGGATAATCGTCGTCGTGGTCTCGACTTTGAACCCGAGGATTTCGTTTATCTTCGACTGACCCCGCTCAGAGGTGTCAAAAGGTTTCATGCCAAAGGGAAGCTTACCCCTAGGTATGTTGGTCCGCTCAAGATTTTGGAACGCCGTGGAGAAGTTGCTTATCGCTTGGAGCTGCGCGATGCGTTAGCGTGAGTACATGATGTCTTTCATGTCTCGCAGTTAAAGAAGTGTCTTCGTGTGCCAGAAGAGCAAGCCCCGTTGGAATCAATTGATTTGAAGGAGGATCTTACCTACAAGGAGCAGCCAGTTAAGATTTTGGATGTCGCAGAGCGCCTCACCAGAAGCAAGACTATTCGTTTTTGCAAGGTCCAATAGAGCAACCACTCAGAAGGAGAAGCAACGTAGGAACGTGAAGAAGAGTTGAAAGCCGAGTTCCCTAGCCTTTTCTCTAGCTAGCCTGAATCTCGGGGTCGAGATTCCTTTAAGGGGGGAGGTTTGTAACATCCCAATTTTCTGAGCTTAAAAATCTTTTAAATAGTTAGTAGGGAGAAAATTCACCATTTGAATTTTATTTGATTTTAACTCAAAAGCTTAATATTGGACTTTACAATCAAAAATATTTAATATGAATAATCCCAAGTGGAACAATAGCCAAAACTATTTTATTTGGGTTCTATGTGCTCAGATATATTTTCTAGATTTTTCTAGAATTTTTCTGAGTTCATTTGCTATTTTCTATTGCCCTTTTGAATTTCTGGTATTTTCTAAATTAGAAAAACTATTAATAATCTCAGAAATCCTTTCGGGCCGATTTTCCAAAACCCCGGCCCAGTCCTGTCGCGGCCCAGCCCAATCCCCGCCGTAGCCTGCCTCCGCCTCTCTCTCCCCGCACGAGAACCCTGGACCCACCTCGGCACCTCGCCCGCGCCGCCGCGCGCCCACGCCGAGCCGCTCCGCCGCTCGGTGGACCCACTCGCCACGCCGTCGTCTTCGCTCAGAACTTCTCTTCGTGTCCGAGCCGGACTCCGCAGCGCCGCCGCCTTCCTCGCGGACTCTCCCTCCTCCGTGGCTATTTAAGGCCCGCGCCCACGTCAGAATCTCCGCACCGCCTCTCTCCTCCAAAACCCTAGGGCTGCCTCTCGGTTTGCGCCGCCATCGGGGAGAATCGAGCCCTTCAACCTCGGCGCCGCCGCAACCTTCTCCGCCATATCGCACCGCCGTCGGTGAGCCCCAGCCTTCCACGTCACCAGATTCGAGGTCGCCGTGGTGTGTTCGACCCGGTGCGCACGAGATCTTCGCCAGAGGAGCCCCGCATCGCCTCGTCGCTGTTCAACCGCACCGCTTCGCCGCCAACCGTGGGCGCCGCCGCAGTTTTGGTCACCGCCGGGAGCCACCAGCCGTGTCACCAAGTTCGCGAGAGTGCGAGGTGTCCGGTGCTACCCTCCGTTGCCACCGCCGTGGCCGGAGTCACCGTTGTCGTACACGGCCGGCAAAACTCGCCGGCAAGCCACCGTGTCCCACCAGCTCGGCTGCCATGTCGGCCTCTTTGCTCGCGTGTCGCCGAGTCACCAGCCCCATCAGCAGCCCGCGTGCCACCTCTGCCAAACCCTAGACCCAAGCCCGTGTAGATCTGTTCCACCATAAGCCGAGCCACTGACTCGTGGGCCCCATGTGTCAGTGTACTGTTCCATGGACTCGTACACCCGTAGACCATGAACCATCTTCGTGGACCTGGTCCATGGACCGAGGGTCCCACTATCAGCCTCTTAACCTTTTCTCAGGATTTGTTTTATTTCCGAAAAACCCCTGCTAACGTCAGCATGCGTCATATTCCGGAATTTCCAATAGGAAAATAATTCGGGAAAATCTAGAAAATCCAAATTAGGGTTTCTTTTTAGATTTAAACTTCAAGAGCTCATAACTTTTGCATCCTAACTCCGATTGAGCCCATTCAAATTTCTAAATTTGTCTAAATTCAAGCTCTATTTATCTGAGATTTTTATTTAATTTTTGGAGCTAGTTTTGCCTCTGTTATTTATTTGTTTTGTTTGTTTTTGTTTCGGTTACGAGTAGACGTCGATTCGTCGGGAAATTTTGTGGAAGAAGGAGCACCCCAAGATCAAGACCAGTACATAGACCTTTTCCAAGGCAAGTCATACCTTTGATCATGTTGAACCCAGTTTTCAAATTACTTTGTGTTAAATTATTGCATTCTACTTTAATTATTTATTTAAATGCTTTGGGTATAGTTATTATCCAAATTGTTATCACACCTTGGCCTTATATGTCATATTTCCTTGTCACCCTAGATTGGTTATTAGTTGGTAATATTTTAGCACCAACGTGGGTTGGTTAGATGCGAGTACAGTTGCTTAACCATGCTACGAGTCTCACATCATATGTAAGTTGCAAATATTAATTATGACTAAGTGACTATGGAACTTCGTGTAAAACTATGTGCTATGTGTTATTACTTCGTGATGGCATGTGTTGCACTAAAACCAACTGGGTGGTAAAGGATTTAGACTGAGGCAAGTGGTGGAGACTGTGTGACATGGTGGTCTATGTGATGGGAATGATAATCTTTCTGACTTAGTTAGAAAATGGAAGTCTTGCCTTGGTCAATTAAGGACTTAACTTTGTGCGCCATTGAACTAAGCCTTACTGTACGACCACATGCCTGGTATGGGACGGGCCTAACTTAGTAAGTTATGGATTCTCGCATTGATGTTCGGTGGATAGGTTAGGTCGTGTGACAGGGTGGAGGTGTGACTACTTGGTGGTTGCATCGCGGGACGATTCGTCTTCCCTGTCCAGCGGTGCGTGTTATACCAATTCTATGTGAGCTGGTATAGCGGTTTGTAAGCACACTGGGAATGTCAATGTTTGAGATGAAGTTTCCGAACTATTTTGTTATGATTGGTGCTTGCTACACTAGTTGTATCTTGTGGGTAAAGTGTACAACCTCTGCAGAGTGTTTAATCAATCTATTCGAATAGCCGCGTCCGCGGTCATGGACATGCTCGGGGATTTCACACGAGGGGTAGTTTTCATAAAATGTTGGGATGGGAGCTGTGTGACCTCAATCATATGGTTGTGTGAAAGAATTTGATTAGGCTATGTGTCTTTGTGGAAACAACTGTTAAATTAATATTGTCTATTTGTTTTGAATTATGTTTTCAATCTATTATTCGTATTCAATTGCAAATGTTGCTTTTATGCAAAAGAACCACATAAGCCTTTTTCTTTGGAATAAGCCTGCATCTATACATTGCATTCTGTGGTATGATTTGCGAGTACGGTTGTGTACTCACGCTTGTTGTAAAACTTGCGCCCAAACCTACAGAAGAGGAGGAGTCTACGCCTGCTTTCGAGGAGGAGTTCGCGGAAGGTTGATCGTTCGTTAAGGTCTGGATCTCAGTCGGTTGCCTGTGGTGAATTGGTGGGATCTACGCTGGAGTTTTCCGTTCCGCTGCTGCTTTATTTACTGTTAGCCCTGCGTGGCTTAATAAGTGTAATCTCGACCATAAGGTCAAAACCCTTATTTGTTATTCAAACTAATTGTTTACTTTATTTATCGCTTGTGTGGATCGATATTTACCTATGTTAACCATGTGTGCACTAGCGTGATCCTGGACTAGTGCAGTATACACAGAGGGTTCCAGAATCGTAATTCTGGGTCCCGACACCCGATCTTCTCAGTGAGGAACCGTGGATGGTTGATGCGAAGTAGACGATGTCGCTAGTTGAACACTCGCGCCAATGCACGAACCCTCAACTCTTCGGAATACGCCCAAAACACACCGGGTAGTTGTTCGTCGCGAGACCACGAACGCATTTAACGCCAAGTCCCAATTCCCAATGGAATGACGGCTTGACCCTGGATTGCAGAACAAAACAATGGATCGCCTAATTCTCTCTCAAAGTCCTCGCATGAACTCTGGAGTCGAAAGAACAAGCAATAGCTATGTTTCAATCTTATGCATAAACTGGTCCGATGGATACAAAGGAGGGGCAAGGGTACTTAAGGCGCCCTCCACGACTCACGCACGGCCTAGGGCTGGCTACACACTCCGAATCAAACTCTAATTCGGCTAAGACACAAAAAACACACAAAAAGGAAAACCTAACTTAAATCCGTCACATTGTTTCGGTCATAGCGGTGTGACCGTACGTCTTATGAAGTTGGGGCCATACCCATTGTGTGGGCCTTAGAATAAGCTTTCAAACAAGTCCAAGAACACCCCGATCGGACTCCGTATGCAAAAGTTATGGCCTTTTTATTACAGCCCTGTTGGGCTGTCCCGAACCGAATCCGAATTGAATTCTGAGTTGATTCCGAGATGAATTTCGGTTGGGCTTGTGGAGGATCAGAATTGGGCTTGAATTCTTGGGCCTTTCTCCTCTTGGTTGACCCACGTGAGCTTCTCCTCCATTGCTTTGGCTCCGGCCTCCCTCTCCTCCCTCTCGGTTCCAAAGGCTTCACAATGTTCAAACCTGAGAATGTACAAAACATTTGCATGAGGTAGTACCCAATTCTCATCAATGAAAATAGAAGATTCATTAAGAAAGAAAAGCACCTGTTGATTTAGAAGTTTAGCTCTTGCTCTAGTCAGTGGACCAACATGCACTTCTGCACTTGTATTATTTGTAGCTTCACTTATGGCGTCCATCTCAGTATGTGCGTGACCACCAATAGAGAAAGATGTATCAGTGTTAGGGATGCCCTCATCACAACTCGTCAAATTGATTGTATTCTTCCTCGTCCACTACATTTTCTCAACTCCGACAATCCTCCTTTTTCCATGAAGAACTATGTGGCGCTTCTTATTTGCCTGGTCGGTTACATAGAAAACTTGAACAACTTGGTTAGCGAGTACGAATGGTTTATCTTTGTATCCGACACGTTCGAGGTCCACGGTAGTGACGCCGTACCTATCGACCTTCACCTACGAGAGATGGACCCAACGACACCGATACAGCAGGATCTTGAAAAGCATGTAGTGGAGCTCCCAAATCTCCTCTATGAACCCATAGTAGGAGCTCCTCAACCCATCCGTACTAAATGAATCTATACGGACACCGCTGTTCTGGTTAGTGCTCTTTATATCCTGAGCCTGCTTATAGAATGTGTATCCATTTATGTCGTATCCTTGCCATGTCACAACTGTAAATGTTGTTCCTTTTGCCAACCATGTCAGCATATCACTTGACGAGCTCCTAGCGAGTCGCTCCTTCAACCATTGGTTGAACCGACTGTTGTGCTGTCTCGTGATCCAAACATCCGACTGCTCTGGATTCTGTTGTCGAAGCATGTCCTTATACTAGTCGATATACGGGGACACTTCAGTCATGTGTTGCAAGACCGTGAAATGGGCTTGAGCATACGCTCTCATCTCTGGAGTGATTGTTTTCCTTCCAATGGTCTCGATACCCTCGAGCCTCCCCTCATGGTGAGATCGAGGCACACCTATTGGTTCGACTTGAGTCATGTAATCGACGCTGAACTCAGTGACCTCTTCGGTTGCATAACCTTCGACAATGCTTCCCTCCGACTGAGATCGAATCCGTACATAGGACTTGTGAATTCCCATGAACCTCTCGAATGGGTACATGCTACGTAGGAACATGGGCCCACACATCTTTATCTCCCTCACAATGTGAACAATGAGATGGACCATGATATCGAAAAACGACGTAGGGAAATAGATCCCAAGATGACATAGAGTCATCACCACCTCGTCCTGCAGAGCATCTAGTCCTTCGGGATCGATGACCTTCTGAGCTATTGTGTTAAAGAAATAACACAGCCTCATGATTGTCTCTCGGCAACAGGGAGCATCTGTGTCATCAGCACATGACAATCATGAGACTTCATGCCAATTAACTTCAAATCTTCCATCGAAACAAGTTTCTTTATGTTGGCAAAGTAACCGGATGGAACTTTCACACCATGCAAGCACTGGCATAGTTCAGTTCTCTCGGCCTTGGATAGAGTGTAACATGCAAGGGGAAGGTACATTCGTCCTTTATCGGTCTTTGTCGGTGCTAACTCAGGTCTGATGTCCATATCAACCAAGTCAAGTCGTGCATTGACACCATCCTTTGTTTTGTCACGAATGTTCAATAAGAGACCAATCAAGCTGTCACATACATTCTTCTCTACGTGCATAACGTCGATGGAGTGGCGAACTTCTAGGTGCTCCCAATAAGGTAAGTCCCAAAATTTTGATCTCTTCTTCCAGATGTTCTTCTCACAAGTCCTCGATTTACGTCCCTTTTCGAGCACAACATCTAAATCCTTAACCATATCATAGACCTCTTTTCCGCTTAAATGCCTTGGAGCTGAACTGTCCTCCTTATATCCATCGAATTGTTTCTTCATCCCGCGGTATAGGTGAGCACTCCGGAGGAACCTACGGTGATGCATGTACACAGTTTTGCGAGTTCTTCAACCACACACTCTCCGTATCATCTAAGTAGTGAGTACATGCTTTGGCCCCTTTTGTACTCTGGCCTGACAGGTTAGCAAGGGTGGGATAATCATTTATGGTGCAGGACAAAAAGGAGTGTACGGTGTAGTACTCTCGTTTGTACGCATGCCATACCTGTACCCCATCGATCCACAGTATTTTTAGATCTTCAATCAATGGTGCTAGGTACACATCAATATCATTCCCAGGTTGCTTTGGCCCTGGATAAGTATCGACAGCAAAATATACTTCCACTTCATACACAACCAAGGAGGAAGGTTGTACATACAGATAGTCACAGGCCAAGTGCTATGTCGGCTGCTCATGTTACCGAAAGGATTCATTCCATCTGTACTCAATCCAAACCTTATATTCCTCGGTTTCGCATCGAAGTCTGCAAACCTCCTATCGATGTTTCTCCACTAGGTGGAATCAGCAGGGTGTCTTAGCTTTCCATCCTGCTTACGCTCCTCCGAGTGCCAACGTAGTAGTTTTGCCTCCTTTGGGTTCGCACAAAACCGCTTCAAACGGGGAATTACAGGAAGATACCACGCCACCTTAGTAGGAGGTCCTTTCTTCACCTCGATTCCCTCACCGTCATCTGATTGATTCTTACGCTTGTATCGGAATGCGTTGCACACCGGACATACATGCATGTTTGCGTACTCTTTACGGTAGATGATACAGTCGTTTAGATATGCATGTATTTTTTTCTACTTCCATTCCCAATGGACAAAGAACATTCTTGGCTCTCTAGGAGGTTTTGGGCAACTCGTTTCCATCTGAAAGTATGTCCACTAAGAGACTAACAGCGCCGTGAAACTTTTGTCGGACCAACGATTGCTTGCCTTCAATTTCAGCAGTTCAAGCACGGATGACAACCTTGTGTATTTCGGCTTGCAGCCTGGGAACAAAGGCTTCTCTGAGTCCTCCATCAAGCCCTCGAATTTACCAAACTCTCTCTCACTATAGTTCACTTCTGTATCACGAAGCATCTGATCCAGATTGTCATCGTGCAGCCTATCCGAATCGGAACCATAATCGACAACATCCGGCGGTATATCGTTGACTTCATCGGCGATGTCGTTATTACTACCTTCTTGTATAATCTGCTCTTCACCATGACTGGTCCAACATGTATACCCCTTTTTGAAACCCCTTCGAATCAAATGTGATTGGATCTGCGCTTGGTTGTCAAACATCTTCAGATTCTTGCAGTCAATGTATGGACAGTACATATATTCCGCCCCCTTATTCAACATATCCCTCTCGGCAGCTCTTGTAAAAGCACACACGCCATTAATGTACTCTTCACTCACACAGTTCTTAGTGTACATCCAGCTTCGGTCCATCACACGGTTCGTGTTGAAAACCCTGAAAATAAATAAAGGGGTGACCATGAGCTTCACTAGCGATTTCAATGTAAACGCCCGAAACTACTCAAATTAAAGGATGCTTATGCTCCAATAGCTCACATCGATCACGACGAAGGTGTCAATGAAGTCATTTTTTGTGATGTCATGTAATACAGACGATTTTGGTCAACCGTATATGATGAGGCGTTCATTACGTGCCTTTTTGTAGTAGTGCATGCTTGTATGTCAAATGCATCTTGTTGGGCCTGTTGCTGCTGCCCGCAATCCCAAGTAGTTGTGTCAAAGTGGATTCAAAGTTTCAAATGAATCTGCCCCAATGTTTTTATTACTGTGTGCCTTATGTATGTAAAATTATGATTGCGCCGAAAGACCACAAATTTAAGGAGTTGTTTACACTATTATATGAAACTTTCGTTGTACCAACCTCATTAGTTTCTTTCTCTTTTTCCTAAGACCCCTAGAGAATCCTTGCAAAACATTTGTCTAGAGAGAAAATTTAAAAATTTAACATTAATTACATATTAATTTTTATTATCATTAATTAACTAAACTACACACTTGTAATACTGATTTATTCTAAGAAAGAAAGTATTCAAAAGAGATATTAGACATAATAAAAAGGGGGTTTCTGTAGTTCTTCGGCAACCTAGGCCTCGGGCCTTGGCCTAGGAGGCCATGAGGGGCCAGCCACCAATAAAAGGAGGGTGAAAACCCTAGCTTGCATTGTAGCATGCCTCTGCTACAGTAGCACCGCCACTTCTACAGTTGTAAAATCGAGGAGGCCGACTAGAGGGGGTGAATAGGCGGTTTTAATTTTTTTTTGAATAAAACCTTTTCTAATGCGGAACCTTATAACAAATTGGTTTTGCACAATTAAAACCTAAATCAACTAGTTTGTACTAAGTGCACCAACAACAAGTTAGTTTGTACTAAGTGCACCAGCAACAAGTTAGTTTGTACTAAGTGCACCAACAACAACTCTATTGATAATGAAAGCATTCATACAAAGATAAGTAAGCAATTTAATTCTAGGAATGTAAATTACAATAGAGTAAAGCACAAGAATGCAAACCATAATGACACGATGATGTTTTACCGTGGTGTTCGGTGACTTGCCAGTCTCCCCTAATCCACGTTGAGGTAAACCCAAACCAATTGGACCGGCTTCACAAATTAAGCCAACACCTCCGAGGTAAGTCCAACCACTTAGATCGGTTCCAAGCCGAACCAACACCTCGCTCTACTTTGGTTGCTCTTCCTCCACTCTAGAGATGGCGAGCACCAAACCACTCACAACCGTCGGACTTTCTCACAAGCTTCTTTGAGATCACCAGACCACGACGCCACCACGCCGTCTAGGTGTTGGTAAACACCAAGAGTAACAAGTCTAGAACTCCCACTTGAACCAATCAAGTGTATAAGCTAAATGGTTACACAATCCACTACCTAAGGCAACACATGCACTTAGGGTTTGCTCTCCAAGCTCACTAAGTACAACACATGCACAAAAGAGATGAGAGGGCTTGCTCAAGGGTAAGTGTAATAGCACCAGCAACTCACCCACAACCGGCCAAAGTGGGTATATATAGCCCACACATAAAAACTAGCCGTTGGGGCGAAGTCGGCTGAAAAATCAGCACAATCGGAAGTACCGCCAACTAATGGCTAGTACTATCGCCCAAGGCTCAATGGTCAGATTAGCAGCCAAAACGCGCTCTGAACTAGCTGTTGAAATGCAGCATGGTACTACTGCCAACAAACACATGATAGTTCTGTGAACACATCGCCGGTACTACCGTGACTTCCAATAGAGCAACACATGCTGAAAAGGTGTCGTTCTGTAAAAAACGAACCGTATATAAATCAAAACTTCCGACAAACGGTAGTTCCTCTCAAAGATTGCCGGTACTACCGCACTTCCAAGAGAGCCAAAAACACGCTCTCTGGAAAAAGCGTACCACACAGAGATTTGGAACTTCCGACAAACGGTAGTTCCGCTCAAAGAATTTCAGTACTACCGCGACGCGGTAGTTCTGCAAAGATACCTCTGGTACTACCGCTACCACAAGTCCGATCGAACCAGCTCATCTGTTCGAACTGTCCACGTGGACAGCTTAGATTCAATTGAACGTTCGGATAGAAGATTTTGACTACACGATCGGATCAACTTTCGGACGGTCCGAACGTTTCACGGTAGTTCCGCCAAAGGAACACCGGTACTACCGTAGTGTGGTAGTTCTGTCCAGTACACGTCGGTACTACTGATATTTCTGATAACAACAGATTTGTTAGAAACTCCAACTCAAATTGCAAAACACATTTGCAAATTGATTCAACTAAGGGTTAAAGGCAAGATTCTGAACAAGTTGCAAAACACATTTGCCAACTCTTAGAATCAATACCACAAGGAATAAGGTACATAGACTTAAACTATTTGCAAAACACATTTGCAAACTAAAGTCACATGCTACGAGGAACATGCATGAGTCTCAACTATTTGCAAAACACATTTGCAAACAACAACATCATGCCACAAGGAGAAGGTGCATAGACTTGAACTATTTGCAAAACTCATTTACAAATTATAATCTCATGCTACAAAGATTAACCATGAGCCTCGACCATCTGCAAAACACATTCGCAAATAGGAAACATGTTAACGAGAGCTAGAGCAAGCATTATGAGCTATCAACACATGACTAACTCAAGCTACTAGTCAAGACCCCTCTTAATAGTACGACAACCTATACTAGCAATCCGATCTCCAACCAAACACCAAGACCGGTAGAAAACTAGAAACACATCCTATGGCCTAGCTAGTCATACCTTTGCCTTGCACAACCACTTGAAGCTTGATGACGCACATCCAAGTCCGGGTCATTGACTTGATAATCATCAACACATGACGATTTTCTTCACTTCGGGATCTTGACATGATGCTCATCAACACATGATGATGTCCTTCATCCCAACTCTTGTCATGCATTAACACATGATGCATCTTCACTTGCTCTCCATCAACACATGATGGATCTTCTCTCTTGACTTGATGATCAAGTCATGATCATCTCCTCTTCGAGATCTTGAATTGCATCAACACATGATGCATCCTTTATCTCCAAGCTCTTGACTTCAATATCATCAACACATGATGATCTTGTTGTCTTGACTTGATGACGATCAATTCATGATGTCATCCAAAGTCTTCATCACCCTAGAACATAACCTATTTATCCAACTCATGAAAAATATTAGTTCCACAATATGATTGTCATTAATTATCACGACATACCATTAACTCATAATGGTAGGACAAGATACCACAATCTTTCCCTCTTTGGTAATTGATGACAATCATCTCAATTACAAATTATTGAATGTAGGTTGATATAAGTATATATGAACTACACAAGTTGTATATACTCAAAAGATATATAAGCATATATGAACTATACAAGTTATATATACTCAAGGATATGTTTCAAAGTAGAGATCCTTAAAGTTTGTGGACAAAGAAATATAGATCAATACTAATAAAACCACAAAACATAGAGTGAACTCCCCCTAAATGTGTGCATACACGAATGTGTAATGGAGACATATGCACATATCTAACCCATGGAGCTTCACCAGATGGTTCAGACTCGCTAAACTGCTGCAAGTGGTTCTGGCACCCCAGTGCTAGAAGTCAACGAGCAAACCTCCGCGGGAGCGGTACCACCACAAGCACCTGCTCAGACCCAGCTGATGTACTCAATGATGGATCAGATGTAAGCCATGAACAATCAGAACAACAACAACGACAATCACCAGCACGGAGCCCCAGCTGCTCATGGTCACCATGGACCATCTAAACTAGCCGAGTTCATGAGGACTCGTCCACCCCACCTTTTCTAGGAATGTCTCGCCAGTTGAGGCCGATGATTGGCTTCACGTCATCGAAAGGAAGCTGTTGATCACCCAATGCAGCGACCATGAAAAGGTTCTGTATGCCACTCACCAGATGGAGGGCATAGCGACCGAATGGTGGGAGAACTTTTGTGCAGCGCATAAGACACCGCAAAGTATTTCTTGGGAAGAGTTTTCTATAGCCTTTCGTCAGTACCATGTGCCGAAAGCGATAATTGACCTGAAGAAGGATGAGTTCCACGCTCTCAAGCAAGGGGCTATGTTATTGACTGACTATCTCAGTAAGTTTTCTCAGCTCGCTCGCTACGCTGCAGAGGATGTTGCCACCGACAAGGCTCGCCAGAGTTGTTTCCTAAAAGGACTGAATTCTGGGCTACAAGTCAACCTGATCGCCCATACCTTCCCGGATTTTCAAGAACTAGTCAATAAAGCTTTAGTCCTTGAGGATAAGCGCCAATAGTTAGAAGACCATCGTAAGCGCAGCATGACCGAGCAAGGAAGTCATAAGCCCCAGCAGAAGGCAAGGATAGTTCCGTAGATGCTCAATTGTTTTTCGCCGCAGACTTCTTTCATGATACCTGCACCAACCTCAGCACCTCATCCAACTACTCAGAACTTGGATCAGATGAAAGGAGCCGGAGTGTTCTCAAAGATCGACCTACAATCAGGTTACCATCAGTTGAAGATTTATCCAAAGGATATTCCAAAGTCCGCTTTCTCAACGCGGTATAGACATTATGAGTTCTTAGTCATGTCCTTTGGGTTGACTAATACCCCTACATACTTCATGAACATGATGAATAAAGTATTCATGGAATATCTAAACAAGTTCGTAGTGGTGTTCATTGATGATATTTTGGTTTACTCCAAGTCAGAGGAAGAACACGCCAAACACCTGAGGCTAGTCCTAGAGAAACTTAGGGAGCATCAGTTGTATGCTAAGTTTAGTAAGTGTGAGTTTTGGAAGAAGGGAGTTGATTTCCTTGGTCATTTGATGACAGCCGAGGGAGTAGCAGTTGACCCCGGTAAAGTCAAAGCAGTGTTACATTGGGAGCAGCCCAAGACAGTAATTCAGATTCGTAGTTTCTTGGGAATGACAGGGTATTATCGCCAATTCATCGAATGATTCTCAATGATTGCTAAGCATCTTATGCAGTTGTTGAAAAAGGAGAAGAATTCACTTGGACCCCAGCTTGTGAAGAAAGTTCTCAAGAGTTGAAGAAGCGTTTGACTTCGGCCCTAGTGTTGATTCTACCAAGTATTCAGAAGGATTTTGATATCGCGTCAAGGATTAGGATGTGTCCTGATGCAAGAAAGAAGAGTTGTCGCTTATGCGTCAAGGCAATTAAGGCTTCATGAAGAGAATTATCCAACCCATGGTCTGGAATTAGCTACCGTAGTGTATGCTTTAAAGATTTGACGTCATTACCTCATTGGTAATCACTGCGAAATGTACATAGATCATAAGAGCCTGAAATATATTTTCACTCAGTCAGACTTGAACATGAGGCAGATAAGATGGTTAGAATTGATAAAGAATTATAATCTTGGAATCCACTACTATCCTAGAAAAGCCAATGTAGTTGCAGATACTTTAAGTCGTAAGAGCTACTATAATGCTTTGAAATTAACTCTTCTGGAAAAGCCAATGTAGCTACAGATGCTTTAAGTCATAAGAGCTACTGTAATGCTTTGAAAGTAAAGAAGAGTTGCCCAAAACTTTATGAAGAATTTCAGAAGCTAAAGCTAGAAGTTGTACCTGAAGGATTTATGGCCAATCTAGAAGTACAGTCTACCCTGGAGAAACAGATTCATGAAGCCCAACCAAAGGATTCCGTAATTACAGATATCAAGCTCAAGATGGCAGAAGGGAAATTCAAAGAATTCACCACAGATGATCAAAATATACTGTGGATTAATGGACGTATATGTGTACCAGATGTGGATGGGTTGAGACAGCTAATCTTAAAGGAGGCCCATGACTCAAAGTATTTGATTTACCCTGGAAGTACTAAGATGTACCAGTATGTTAAGAATAAGTTTTGGTGGCCAAATTGGAAGCGAGAAGTCGCAGAGTTCATTGCCTTGTGTGACCTATGTCAGAAAGTGAAGGCAGAACATCAAAGGCCAGCAGGTTTGTTACAACCACTGAAGATTCCAGAATGGAAGTGGGAAGAGGTCAGAATGGATTTCATTACCAGTTTACCCAGGACTCAATCGGGCTATGATTCGA
The DNA here is from genome assembly GCA_036346255.1 of Ampelocalamus luodianensis. Classification (NCBI taxonomy): domain Eukaryota; kingdom Viridiplantae; phylum Streptophyta; class Magnoliopsida; order Poales; family Poaceae; genus Ampelocalamus; species Ampelocalamus luodianensis. Next base: position 62,704,671 of record CM070621.1, on the reverse strand, counting down.
TTTAGGTAATAGTTGATCGTTTGACTGTAGTTGCCCATTTCCTACCAGTCAAAATCGCTTACTTAGGAGATTGCCTCGCGGAGTTGTATATATCAAGAATTGTCAGTTTGCATGGTGTACCTAAGAAGATAGTGTCGAATCGATGGTCTCAGTTCACCTCGTGTTTTTGGCAAAGTTTGCATGAAGCTTTGGGTACCCATTTGAATTTCAGCACTGCTTACCATCCTCCTCAGACAAATGGACAGACCGAAAGAGTTAATCAAATTTTGAAAGATATATTGAGAGCTTGTGCTCTAGCTAATGCTACAAGTTGGGATAAGAGTTTTCCATATGCAGAATTCTCGTACAACAACAGTAATCAAACCAGTCTACAAATGCCATCATTTGAAGCTTTGTGTGGTCGTGCTTGCAGAACCCCTTTGAATTGGTCAGAAACAGTTGAACGTTTAGTTTTCAAACCTGATATTATACAAGAAGCAGAAGACCAAGTGGCCATGATTAGAGAAAGATTGAAGATAGCTTAGTCTAGGCAGAAGAGCTATGCTGATAATCGTCATCGTGATCTCGGCTTTGAGCCAGAAGATTTTGTGTATCTTCGAGTTACTCCACTCAGAGGTGTAAAAATGTTTCATTCCAAAGGGAAGCTTGCCCCGAGGTATGTTGGTCTGTTCAAGATTTTGGGACACTGTGGAGAAGTTGTCTATCAGTTGGAGCTACCGCAGTCGTTAGTAGGAGTATATGATGTCTTTCATGTCTCGCAGTTGAAGAAGTGTCTTCGTGTGCCAAAAGAACAAGCCCCTCTGGATTCAGTTGAGTTGAAAGAAGATCTCACTTACAAGGAGCAGCTAGTCAGGATTTTTGATGTCATAGAATGTCGTACCAGAAGCAAGGCTATTCGTTTTTGCAAGGTTTAGTGGAGCAATCACTCAAAAGGAGAAGCAACGTGGGAGTATGAAGAAGAGCTGAAAGCCGAGTTTCCTAACCTTTTCTCTAGCTAGCCCAAATCTCAAGGTCGAGATTCCTTTAAGGGGGAAGATTTGTAACATCCCAATTTTCTAAGGTTTTAAAATCTTTTGAATAGTTAGTAGGGAGAAAATTCACCATTTGGTTTTATTGGACTTTAACTCAAAAGCTTAACTTGAACTTTTAGTATCAAAAATATTTAATATGAATAATTCCAACATGAACAATTGCCAAAACTATTTTATTTGGATTCTATGTGCTCAGATATATTTTTTAGATTTTTCTAGAATTTTTTTGAGTTTGTTTGCTATTTTCTATTGTTTATTCGAATTTCCAGTATTTTATAAAATAGAAGACTTAATTAAAATCTCAGAAAACATCTTTGGGCCAAAACCCAGTCCTTTTCCCAACCCCAGCCGAATCCTATGCACCTCAGCACGCCCATGCTCACGCCCACCTCCGCTGACAGGTGGACCCCACCTGTCAGTCTCTCTTTCTTCCCTTCTCCTCGCGCTCGCAACTCAGTCTGAATCGTCCGATCATCTTTGAATGGTCATATGGTGTTTGGGCGTTCGGCGGTCCGAATGTCACCAGCATCTCGAGTCGTCCGATCTGTTTTGAACGACCCGATGGAGTTAGGACATTCGGCGGTCCGAACGTTCATGTCTTTTTGGATCGTCCGATCGAGGATGGATGGTCAGATCAGTTGAGTCCGAACGTGCGCGCGCTCACTTTTTTCCGCTGATGCATGGGCCCTTGCCCTTCTCTCTCTGACTGGTGGACCCTACCGCTTCGTCGTCTCTGAGCCGCCTTCTTCTACGAAGCCGTTTTCTTCACGGAGTCCAGCTCGCGTCCACCATTGTCGTGTTCTAGATGCTTTGTTCGACAAAACAAATCTCCAAATAAAACCTTCCCAATTTTGTTGCCAAATCTTACCTCCTATCTTTTCGTGCCCGTATCTACTTGCAATCGGGATCGGAACGAACTCTATCTCTAAAATCAAATGAACCCAAAGAAATCCCAAATCGGGGATTCCCTAATCCGTGCCGCCCTGGCCCTATAAATAGGCCCCTGAGGTTCGCCCTTGCCTCCTAATCCAAAGCCCGCAAAACCCCTCTGCCCTAAATCCCTAGTGTCGCCACAATCTGGTTTTTAGGGTTCATCGTCATCGTCGGTTTTTCTTAGTTGCGCCGCCTTCGACGTCGTCTAGCCGTTGTGGTCAGCGCCGCCATGTTCTCCGTCACTCGGGCTACCTCCAGAACCTTTCACTGTCGCCAACACCCCACTGAAGCTCTGATCTGACAAAAGCCAAAAGACTTCTCCGCTATGAGCTCACCGCCGGCCGATTCCGTCCACCTCAACCACCCGTGAGTACCCCCATCGTGTTCGCAATAGCCTTAGCTACACGATGGTATCACTCATTACCGGAGTAGCGCCGCTATTCACCGGATTGTTGGTTCCTGAGCCACCTCGCCGTCGATCTAACGTGGCATCCCAGTCAGCTAACCACCTCAGCCTTGTTCGCGTTCAAGTCATTTATGTGCCGCGCGTGTGGTTTCCTAGTCACGGCCGCGTGTTGTCGAACCCGGGAGCGAAGGATCCCGAATTCTCTGTGTCTATACACTAGTCCAGGATTTCTAGTGTACATAGTCAAACAAAAGTGATAGCACAATCATATCACGCACTTTATTAATAATAACTTAGAGTTTATTACAAAAGGGCTTGAGGCCAAATAGAAAAAGAAGTAACACAGCGGAAGACAAAATAGTAGTTGTAACATCCCAATTTTGGGCTTGTGTTTCAAATGTAAGAAAATGAGGGCAAATTAAAACTTTTTCTTACATCTTGTATTTCCTGTATGCTTTGGACAATTGTTGTAAAGAGATTATGGGAATACAAAGATCACAAGTCATTTCGACCCACATCTTATTCTTCTTAGTCATTCTTGTTCCACCTTGTGATAATCTCCTGGAAATAATTTTTCTAAATTCTTGGGTTGGCTGGGGGCTCCTCTGAAAAATTCCACAATTTTTAGAAATTGTTTGAATGCTGTTGGAGGGAAGTCAATCCAATTCAAAATCTGGTCAAACCTTGGGCCAGTACCTTGGTAAATTTTTGGAGGAAAAACCATAGCACCAAAACCACTGAAAATTTTATTCAAGGTCAATCCCTCAGCTAGCAAGCTCCTGTAAAAATTTCATAATTTTTGGAGTTCGTTTGCTACCTCAAACAATTCTCCAAATGTCAGCCCTTCTAAAAACCAGAAAAACTAAATCTGGTTGAGTCAGACTCGGGCTCGAGCCCGAGCCCAACTCAGTTGACTCGATTGGACCAAGTCTTCAGGCCGCACCGAGCTCGATCTCGTGCGCGCGTGGTGAGCCGTTGGATTTGAATCCGACGCCCACGACCTCCCCACTGCTCCGAGGACCTCCCCAGGACCTCTTCCGCATCAGGTGATCTGGGACGTCCAGGACCTCCCCGAGCACATCTGAGACGTCCAGGACCTCCCCTGTGGCTCTGTTTCTCTTCCCCACGACCTCCTGGAGGTCTGGTCATCATGGTTTTCCCGCACCCGTGCGTGTGTCAGGGTCAGAGCAGTTGGGAGCAGTGGCCTGTCACTTTTTGGTCCTTCCCAATGTCTCTTTCTGCCACACATTTAATGTGTCAGACCTTTTTGCCCTAAAAGAAGTCAGCCCCTACCAGCTCCTGTCACATCTAGCAAGTCCATGGCAGGGTGTGTGCACCCGAAGCTTGCCTCTGCCCATGGCTTTGCTCCTTTGTCTTCTTAAGACCCCGAGCTCCTCCCTGTTTCCTTTAGTCTTTCTCTCCCTCCACCAAACTTCAAAGAACCACCACCATTGTCGGTTTTTCGAAGTTCATCAAGATCACCGAGCTCCTGCGGTTTAATTGCCAACTTGGTTTCCAACTTGTTCAATTATTCCATCTTGGGCATCTTTCCTAAACTCCAATCTGTTGGTTTCAGGGGAAGATACTGTGGGGACTTGTGTCGAGGCCGTCCCTGCCTTCTTCCTCACCTCCGGCGAGTTTCTGGTCACCGGAGCACCTCCTTCGGCATCAACCTCTCCTCCGACCTCCTCTGGACCACTCCTGTGCCCTGGTGAGTTCATTTTAGTCCCTTAGAGCTTAAGGTCTAGCTAGGATAGCTCGTAGCGCTCGATTTCACCGTTTTCGGATTTTGCCAAAAAGCTTGTCCTCCGCCATTCTCCGGCTCGCCGGCGTTTAAGGCCGTCGCCGCCGTCGAGAGTGCCTCCGCTAGGTCCGCGACACTATTGTGAGTATATCGGTGCCCTTGGTCGGCGCCGGCGAGGTCCCCATCGCCGGTGGCAAACCGTTGAGCCCGCTCGGGATTTTGCCGGTTCAAAACTCCCGTTTTCGTCATTTTGTTAGGACATCATTAATGCCCAATTATTACTAATCATTGGGTGCATTAATCGTGTCTTAGCCGTGCATTGCCGTGTTGTCGCCTCGTGGGCCTTAGGCCTAGGATTAAAGTCGGGAGGTCCCGCGCCATTAAAAGCACCTTGGACCTCCTCGGGTTCTTCGTGACCGTCTAAGACCTCCCCAAGTTTAGATCTCGACCTTTAGATCTTTCCCGTGAAAACCTTTAAGTGTAAGACCTCCTCTCTGGTTGTGGTCCTAGCCGTCTAGGACCACCCTGGTTGAATCCTGGCCGCTAGGACCACTCCGGCGCAAAAAGATCTCCTCGTGGTCCTTTGTAAAAACCACCCCTGGACCTCCACCGAGGTCCTCTTTGCAAAAAGACCTCCCCTGGTCATTTTGCAAATACCACCTCAGGACCATCCTCGGGGTCGTCCTTGTAAAAGCCACCCCTGGCCTTTTACAAAGAAAACCCACGCTCAGGACCTCTTAGGCTCGATCCTAGCCGTTCACGACCTCCCCGGTTTAGATCTGAGCGTTAGATCTCTTTTTGTAAAATCCTTAGCGCTCAGACCTCCCTCCGCGTCGATCTGGACCGTTCAGGACCTCCCTAGGTCTAACCCGAGCCGTCCAGATCTCCTCCGATTAAAACCCTATCGCTTAGGACCTCCCCGAGAAGATCTTGGCCATCCAAGACCTCCTCGTGTCAATCCCAGTCGATCAAGACCTCCCTCTAGAGATCTTGACCGTCTAGGACCTCCTCCTTTAGATCCGTAGCGTTAGGACCTCCTCCTCTGGTCTAAACCGTTAGATTTAGATCTAACGGGCTAGACCTCCTTCCTCAGATTTAAAGCCTTAGGACCTCTCTCGTTCAATCTTGATCGCCTAGGACCTCCCTCTCTTGATCGTGACCGTTGAAGACCTCCTCTGTGAGATCTTAGCCGTTCAGACCTCCCTCCGTAGGTTTACCCTTAGGACCTTCCCTAGTGCTCGGGACCGCCAGATCTTGATCTGACGGTCACGACTTCTGTTAGGCACGAGGACCTCCTTTGCGTGCGCTGTGCATGCGCTGGTCGTGACCGTTGGATCAGATCTCAACGGTCCAAACCTCCCCAGTGCGGGAGGAGGTCTTGTGTGCGCTGTGCTTCGAGGCTCGTAGGCGTCAGATCTTGCTCTAACGGCCCACGACCTCTCCTTTTTCCTTTCAGTTCGTTTGGACCTCCCGAGAGCTCAATTTTTTTTCGTCTTTTAAGGTTTCAAATTTCAAAAGTGCATAACTTTGTCATTTCAATTCCTTTTTGAATGATTCCAGTTGCTGTAGCTTTGTTATAGTATGAACTTTAATCTGAGAATGGAATTAGGCCCTGTCTTATAACAGAAAATGATTTAACTACATGATCTTGTTTCGTGAAAAATGATGTCTAGAAATTCATGGAAAATTTGTAAAATGTATAACTTATTCTCTGTAATTCCAAACTGAGCAAACTCAACTTGGTAAAATGGGTCTGCATGCATGCTTTAATATGAACTAGGCTTTGTCCTTATTTATGTTCCTGAGAAATGATATATGCTAGTTTTAAAACTTAGAAAAATCATAACTAATTCATTATAACTCCATTTTGTGCAAACTCAGTTTTGCTGTTGTTAGGATAACCATATCTACCTACCATAAAAATTTCAGCTTCCAGATCATTCTAGAAATTTTCGCTATGAACAGTAACCGAAATTAATTTAATTATGATTTTTCAGGCTGAGAGAACTTAGATTAGTCATAACTTTTTCATACTAAGTCCAAATGAAGTGATTCTTGTTTCTAAAATTGTCTAAAATCAACCTCTAGCTGCTGTAAAAATTTTATTGGATTTGGATGTTCTTTTCTGTTGAGTTCCTTTTGGTGTTCTTCGTTCTTATCGGTTTTATCACCTTTTCGCGTTAGGTTCTGAAGAATTTATTGAACCTGAGCACTCCCCTCTGCAGCAAGAACAAATCCAGCAAGGCAAGCAGTTTGATCATGTTAATCCCAGTATTTTAAGTATTTATGTTGATTACAACTTCTATGTATGCATTGCTACTTTGTGTTAAACTATTGTCGTTAGTTGGCCTAGTAGATGCATTTCCTTAGCAAATGATTATCCTCTACTACCATGAGCCTAGGCATTGCTGTGATTTAGAGTTCGTGGATGAGCTCTTGTCACTTAGTAGCTTACGAATTAATTGCTTAGCCATGCTTAGCTTCCGGTAGAAATAGGCGGTTATCGACTTGTCGATAACCTTGATCACATAAAACTTATTATGATTATGATTTCCACCTTGTGCCATGTCTATTTATGAAAAATAAAACTGAAAACAAAATGATTTAGACTTGGGCACAATGGTATGTTGGTGTGCTTTTGGGTGTGACTAGAATGGTGCCCGGGTCATTAAGGACCGAGTTACTTGCGCCACCGTTCTGAGCATTTTGCGTGCTAACCACACTAGAGGGTATGGGACCTCTCTTGACTTAGTACTTTGGCGTGTATTGGCTTCGGGTCGCAGGGAGTCGCAGGAGGGATGGTGTTGGGAGCATTGTAGAGTCCGAAAGGCTTCCCCCCCCCCCCCGTAACGGGTGGTTGTCTTTCGGCTGGCAATGTAAGCGTATGGGTTTCTATCCATACGAGCGGCTCGTGGTTAATACACAATATTGGAAAACGTCTCGAGGACTTAGCCTTGCCGCATACCTTCTAAGTGTGCTTTGTGGCTTAAAGGCGGTCCAAGTGTGGGTACATTGGTACACCCCTGCAGGGTTAAAACTATTCGAATAGCCTCGTCCTAGGTTATGGACACGCTCGGATACGCCCCGTGAGAACTAGACTACAACCTTTTAATTAAAACTTGATGGGTGGCACGAATCGGGGATTCGTGCTATGTTGTGGTGACTATTGGGATAGTCACTTCCAGGTGGTTACTTGTATGTATCTTTATTACGCTTTTATGTTGACAACAAAATAGATTTGCAAACTTGCTTTCAAATGTATTACATTATTCCAAATAAAGTTGGCTTTATGCAAAATGAGACATACAACCTCCACCTAAATAAGCTTGCATGTAGTTTATGAATAGGTCCTGCTATTCCACACGTCGCCTTGTAGTACCTTTGTGTACTCAGTTATCTTGCTTAAATGTATTTGTTGCAGAGGAAGAAGGTGAGCTTGAGGGCCTCACTTTTGTGAGTCAGTGTGTGGTAGTCTCATGAGGCGCCTAGTCAAGGCCCGGTCGGTTGCCCCGTGGTGGTGTGGCTAACCAATGACTTTTGTTCTAGCCATCTTATGGCACCTTTGCTTCACTGTCTTTCTTGTATATTGTTCTATTTGGTCGGTCGGCTCTTTTGTAATAACTTTACTTTATGTATGTCGTTGTTGAACTTAGTAATATATGTTGTATGGAAATGATGTGTAATTTTGTGATGATGTGCATATGCTGCAATTCTGGGAAGCATATGACCATCGAGGCTTAGAATGTTTAATTAGTAACGCTAGAACCATTTGTAGGTTAAGTGTTACTAGTTAAATATTCCGGGTCCTCACAGTAGTACACGACTTGCCACAGGCAATCGTCTGGGGGAGTAGCCTAGTCGTCAAGATCCTCACCGTCCTGATAGAGGTCTTCTCCTGAATAAAGATTATTCAGCAAGATTGCAAGTTACACCCAATATTGAAAGATAATGCATGCATAAGGTGAACAAAGGATAATGGCAGGGTTATTTTGCATAAACAACATTTTCAAGTTAAATACCAATATTAATTTCTAAGGCCAGTTTTTATATAATAACTCAAATCAGTGTTTAAAATGACAATTAATAGTGGATAACCTCCATTGATTGAATGGTGAAGGATACCCTCCAATCACTTGGCTAACCGCGCAATTTTTTACCGTAGGATTATCCATCCTAAAATCATCTGTTGAAATCATTTTATAAACAAAAATAAGTCTAACTTAGAGTGGCTTTACTAGCATGTCCATGACCACGGACGCGACTATTCGAATAGTTTCTACTCTGCAGAGTTTGTGCAGCTTTACCCACACGAGATAATTTGCTTTTAATGTCGGCCAATGCACGCTTCCGAAGGCGTGTGACTAAGCAATTATCATGAGGCCTTTACAATGCAACGTCTTAATGTATTCATGCCCGCTAAGGTTTCGCTACCATTGGACTAACCATCCTCCGGGAGCCCTCTCTTGCGCCAGGTGGGACTAATGTCAAACAGACACCCACACGTACAACATAGCACAAATAACACCAAGACACCACAAATTATTTAGTCAAATCTCTCCCATTCCAGACATGTGGTGGTACTGTAAGGCGTAGCAAAATACGCTCAAAGACCGGTCCTTAACTAACCCAAGCGACTTCCAATTAAACCTTGGGCCTTAATCCTAACCAGATTAAGCCCGTGCATGAACCTGCACCCACCATTCATCCATCTCACCCAAGTCCAAACCCATTTTATTTTATTTAGAGTATAATCCTCTTTATAAACCTCTTGTGGCAAAACAATACCACCAAAATCAAATTTGAATCAAGTTTGTAAAAAATTTGGCTAAAACCCTCCCAAATTTGTAACTGTGATCTAAGCATGGCTAAGCATATGACAATTTTAGTAGCATTTTACCTAAGGGTGACAAGGCATTCATATTCAACACTCAAATTGGCCATACAATGAAGATTGGAATAACTATATACGAAAACAGGGCATTCAAACAATTATATAAACATATGCATGCAATAGTAATTTGAAAACAGAAATTAAATACGTTAAAATACTGGGAACAATATGATCAATGGTGTAACTTGCCTTTGTTGAAGTCTTGAAACTCTAAATCATCAGAAGGATCTAACTCTCCGAAGTCGTCGAGGTCTATACGCGAACATACGACAAATTAACTTCAAATACAAATAAATTCAAAAATACAATTCAAATTAACTCCAAATTTAATGCAAAAGATATGGATTTTTGAAGTTTAAACCTAAATCTGAAATTTAATTGAATTTCCCGAATTATTTTTCTACTAGAAAATCTATTTACTACGCAATGCTGACATCAGCGAGGGATTTTCGAAATTTAAAGGAATTAAAATAATTCCTGACATATGGGCCCCACGTGTCATAGACACGGTCTATGTGGACCGAGTCCACGGCTTGTGGCTCAGGGGAAAGGTGCTGAGTTGGCGGGTGTGTGCGTGCGTGGTGCGACGCAAGCAAGGGAGGTGAGGTGGTGCCTACGTGGCTATGAGGTGGCACTGAGGTGTCCGAGCCACGTAGGACCGGCGACGGTGGTGCTCGGGTTCTAGGCTCGCCGACACTTCACGCCACGGCGAGCCAAATGGAGGTGCTCAACGTGAAGCTAGCGTGACACTGATTCTAGGGAGTTACCTTGCGACGGAGGAGCGTGAGGGAGTCACTGGCGACAAGCTGAAGAGCGGCGGCGCGGTTCGGTCGTCGACGAAGTAGATGATCCCGGGGTCCTTCGGCGGAGTGGGTGGCAGCAACAGCTTCGCAACGACGAGACGATGACGATGGTGGGGTCGGCGTGGTCGGAGCGTCTACGGTGGCGCCGAAAATGGAGAAGACCCGAAGGTTTTCGCCGGCGAAGCTTTTCGAAAACTGGGCGCTACAGCTGTAACACCCCAGCCCAACATGAGCGTGGAAGGCTACCAAACTAACATTAAACAATTCTAAGCCAAAACATTCTACCAAATTTTTGGCAGAACCTCCCCTGTATTGTTAACTACCAGGAGATCCCAACATTTGAATAAAACATGTATAAATAATCCAACATTCAGAATCATCAATAGGCATTCAAAACATGTAAACAATTAGCATATTCAAAGGTATCCAAAAGACACTACTCATCATTATTACACTTAATCCAATGCATGAAGCATAATCATAATCAATCTTTAAGCAGTTTGCTCTTTTATTAAGGTATGAACTACAAAATTATCAACTTAAAAGGTGGATGGCAGTGTGTGTATCCAATTCAAATCTACTCCCTCACATGCATGCCGTTCTTGCAAATGGTACCTAAAACACAACAAAAACAAGGGTGAGCCCAAAGACTCAGCAAGTACCAATAATGAAACACCAAACTCACATTTACAGCATCAACATTCCATTCCAAAACTTTACTCGAAAACATATCTCATGAGGTATGTATGCAAATATGCAATTCAACTTTCTCTTTCACTCTTTGTCGCATTTCACCGGTGATCAAACAGCGTGATCTAAGACTCTATTGAAAGCTAAAGACGTGACCTACAAATCTCTAGGAGATGGACAGATCAAATTTTATAGTTAACATCCTCAAAACAGTCGAGCAATACAGACTGCCAGAAACCGATCTAATACCGATATTGCCAAAATGCGAAACTACACGACTAATCGAACGAGATCGTGGGTTACCCTTGGAGAACGAGATGACGAACGCGGAGACCCAGCGAAGCTCCTTCCTTTCCTTCCTCTTTTCCTTCTCCCTTTCCTCTTCCTTTCTTCTTCTTCCTTTCTCTCCTTCTTTTCTCCTCTTGGCATGGCAGCAGGGAAGGGGATTGCTACAGTTCCGTGTGCTACAGTGCGGTGATGCTACAATAACCGTGAGCTACAGTACTTGCTTAAGGTTTGGCTGCCCCCTCCTCCACTAATGGGCTAAGGTGTTGTGGGCTTTCAGCCCACGGCCCAGTTCTCTCAAAATGTTTAAAAACCCCCTGAACTTCCAGTTAAAACCATTCTCTAACACAAATTTTCAATTTGATTTATTTAATCCTCTCTCTAACTTGATTGAAGTCTCTAAGGTTATACGGGGTATTGCATTCTAACCCCCTTAACAGAATTCGACCCTGAATTCTTTCCATCACTCAACCCGAAGAACAATCACAGCTAGAATTTCCGAACAAAACCACACACCTGCTGTGAACAATTATGAATATTGCTCACGCATGCAAGACTCTAATTCCCAAGTCAGTTCCCTCTAGGACTTATGGGATCACACAACCTTGACGGATACCATCGTCTTTCACCTCAACACTAGTCTCGACCTTTACAAGTACACTCATCATATGGGATTCAAAAGTAAGGTCTTACTTGTTGGCCAACAGCCCTACCAAAGTCTCAAGCTCCGGACCTCTCATGTGCTCTCTCAGCACCGGAATATACAAGACATTGCATACTCCGCGCAAGTACTCAAGACAGTCCTAGCGATATGCCAATCTACAAATTCCCGTGACTAAGGAACCTATCCAACACACCTTTGGTTAAACTTCCTTTTGGTACCGAAGTACACCGTGTGCACAAAACACACAGAACTCTTGTTCCGACTCTCAGTCGATTACTTTACCTATGCAAGCAGCATCTCCTTTGACAAGGGACGCACAAAGAACTCGCCTACCAACTCACTTATTCGAAGAACTCAAACAAAAGAGTCATTATGCATCTAAAGCAAAACCATCTTCCCTTAGAAGAGCCCAATCCAAAATCAATGGATTTACCATGAAAACTTTTCTACTTTCCAAGTAGACAGTTTAGAAATAAATGCCACACAAGCCAAAGGCGAAAACACTCGAAAAAACCAGATTAACCATTTCTTTTTTTTTTCTTAACTAGATGGAATCACACATACCGACAAGAACCAACTCAATTTGTAATTAACATCCATCACAATCACATAGTTCAAGTAAGAACTAAGAGAATATCTCACTATCCAAGATCACACCCTTTTCCACAATCTTTCTTTTAAAAATTTAACTTTCTCTTAAACCATAGGATCCCAAATCATCGCATAACATATTAACTCTTTTCTCTTAAATTGGCAACCTCAAAGCTATGTTCTACCGAACACAGAATCCACACTTATGCAGAGAGACTCTTCCAATCCACAAGATCGTACTCTAGCCAACTTCTCTACCGAATTAATTACTTTGACAAAATAATTCCCAACACAACTCAATATAGATTCCACCCACCGTCACTTCCCTCAATCCGTTAAGAATAAACAATTTGAAATTCACATCACACATTCTCATTTACTACCCCTAAAGGATACTATCAATGATCATCTCACTACTTAGAATCCACTCTTATTCTACCACTTTTACACATAATCATTGGTAACCAAGGTTCTAATATAAAAACGCAAAGCCCAAATTCAACCTCTAAGACTTCTACAACAAACGTCTCGTATAAAAGATCGAGAAATCATCAGATCCATTCACTAAAATCTCCACACTCTAAACATACTCAATCATTATCATCTACATGTAAATATTTTCTCAACCAAATTATCTTTTAGAAGAATTCTATCTCTCCGAAGGTTTATTCACTAGAGCCAGGGTATACTTGCTGATAACTCAACCTTACCTACTATCCCATCAATTGACATTACAATTAGTTTACTTCGCTAATCCTACTCTCATTAAACTACACTGTCATAGATCACCTACCCAACCTTGCAAAATTACCCAATTGCGATACTCTAACACATTTATCAAGCTTCTAGACTTTCGATAATCCCAACATTCCAATATGGATGAAGGTTCTTGGATTATAATTCGCTATGGGTTCCACTAGTTGTAACACTAATCTACTTTATTTCAATGACAATCATCCCATTTAAATCCAATTCTTTTCAAGAGTTATAGGACAAAACCAAATCACTTTCTACTGATCTTCCAATAGCTTGGCCCCCATAATTCTCACTACGATCATGTACTTGACCACCACCAACCAATCGCTACATTACACCCTGTAAGACCTTGCAGCCCACTTCGGTTAATCTTTTCTCAATAGGAAAGAGCCAACAACTATAAATTTTAACACACGAGGAAACACTACTCCTCAAAGTGAGCATGAGACCCAAGAGAAATAGTCAAATAGCGTTGATCTCGAAAACAAAAGACGAGACCACATTTGAGGGCACAAGTTCACAAGAGGGGAGTTTCGGACATCAATAAATCACAATAAAACACTGCTTTTGAAACTCAAGAAACACTTAAGTGGCAACGAAAGAAAAGTTGCAGGTTACACTCTTGAACTCCAACCTTATGGTACACCCTTTTTTTTCTTCTCTTTAACAGAGAAAACAATTTCCTTTGTTTACATCACCACTTGCCAACCAAAGAAGAAATACTTCTAAAATAATTCACATTAATCACTTAAGAACCCATCAGAACAATCTCCAGACTCGCCTTTTTCATCAATTTCAGCCACCACATTAAGCATGAACTACCAAAAGCTCACAAATGCAAAACTCCAAACTTTCCATTTAACTGATATTACGGGAGGTGGTCAAATTAACTTCTTTCTAAAAGAATCATCACCACTCCCACAAGTCACAACCCTTGACGGACAATCTTATTAACATCAAGGATAATAAACTATTAACAAGAATCTTTATCGTTAACTCTTTTAACAAGGGCATGCAGCCACAAGTCACATTCCTCATGAGACACACATGAATAATTCATATTTCTTTTTAAACCCTTCACCTATTAGCAATGCTCACACTCATTTTGTACACAACTTCCAATCTAGCGGTTATTGTAGACATTTAACGAATTATACAGTCATAGGAGAATTTATGATCCTTCCTCTATATGCATTCCTACTTGCGAATATGAGACCATCAAGCAACCAATTAAAGGCAATTTTTCATATTATTATCCACTAGGACAACAGTCAAATACATCCTTATCTCTCCCTTCTCATCAAAGACACAATTATCTTACCACTCCACCATCAAGTAAACAAAGATCGCCAACTACATCCCATCAGTTCATCTCTTAGCGATGCTCAACACCATACTTCGATACATTATAATTGCACCTAGCAATTACATATGATCAGTACTTATCCATGAAAGATAACTTCCAAGATGAATATCCACTTATGGCACTAATCTAACACCTTCTGGATTTATCCATCCCAAAGGATTAGGTTAATCCGTTGAGTCCAGCAAATCCAATCTACCAAAGAAGCTTACCAAATTTATCACCCAGAGTGACCAAACCAGTCTCATCAACGTTCTATACTTCCTAATAACTCTTATATCCCCAATTAGATATGGACATACTTTTTGTCACTACCCAACAGGTAAATACCCTATGACAACATCACATTAATCAACTCTATTTCCAAAGATCTGGGCTACGACCAATCATGCACCATGCTGCAGATCCGACTTGAGAACTCAAACCTTATCAATGAACTGCTATGTTTAAAACCTCTCGCTTAAACATATTAGGATCTCACAAAAAGATTTTAACTCCCTTTAGGAAAAGAGGCATTGACTTCAAAACTAGAAATAATCCAAAAGAAATACATAAAGCTAAAGCTTTTACATGATAAAGAACATGCAACAGAAACTTTCAGTATCCCGAATACCAAGCGAATAAATGAATCATATTTTCCAATAAGAAGGGCAGAACTCCCAAGACACAAATAGAGACCAAGTGAAATCCCAACAAATTTCACCATCCGCATCTATACCCAGAATTGGTCTAAATCAAGCTCAAGAAGAGAACAACTTTGAACATCTTTTCTAAAGGTATTCACCCACGGTACCTGTAGCTATGGTACTCGAGGTAGTTATTTCGCTATTCTCATACTACGAACAGTGGTGTAACCTGGTAAAGCCTAGGGCCACAACCACAACCTTAACCTCTCAACAACAACTATAGTTACAGAGCTATCATAATAATCATGTCATAAGCATTCGTAATAAGTTCATAACAGCAATGATCAAAGCGACATGACAGAAACGTAAATGCAATGCTTGACCCATTCCCATTCTACTGTGCACCAGTGTGTCAAGTTTTTTTAAGTTCATTAATCATTACAAAAATCCATTCACCACAGACCTACAACCCGCTCTGATACCAACTGTAACACCTCAGCCCAACATGAGCCTGGAATGCTACCAAACTAACATTAAACAATTCTAAGCCAAAACATTTTACCAAATTTTTGGCAGAACCTCCCCTGTATTGTTAACTACCAGGAATCCCAACATTTGAGTAAACATGTATAAATAATCCAATATTCAGAATCATCAATAGGCATTCAAAACATATAAGCAACTAGCATATTCAAAGGTATCCAAAAGACACTACTCATCATTATTACACTTAATCCAATGCATGAAGCATAATCATAATCAATCTTTAAGCAGTTTGCTCTTTTATTAAGGTATGAACTAAAAAATTATCAACTTTAAAGATGGATAGCAGTGTGTGTGTCCAATTCAGATCTACTCCCTCCCATGCGTGCCATTCTTGCAAATGGTACCTAAAACACAACAAAAACAAGGGTGAGCCCAAAGACTCAGCAAGTACCAATAATGAAACACCAAACTCACATTTACAGCATCAACATTCCATTCCAAAACTTTACTCGAAAACATATCTCACAAGGTATGTATGCAAATATGCAATGCAACTTTTCTCTTTCACTCTTTGTCGCATTTCACCGGTAATGCGAGATATGTGACCGTCGCCGGATACCATGCATGTGCTCGCAAGCACAGGGACCAATTGTCCAATACTCCGCAAGTAAAGGGGACCTCAAGGCCACACTCCACAAGTGTGAGAACCTTAAGCCCGTCATATACATGACGGGGATCTCAACAAATGCTTGGTCACCACGTGACCAAGTCTTCATTTTATCAACATGATGCATATGCACAAGTCATGAATCATCATAATCATACCTCCTCAGCAACATCATTTATGAATTTAACCCATTCATACTTCTATCATACATGTTCATAGACATGCAAACACTCAAGCAACCATGCATCATACACATTTTCACAACATCAATAATCATGGTCAACAACATCAATAACATTCTAGCATCCATAGACATCATAATTATTCACAATACTAGCAAACAAGTACTTGCCTTAACCGCGTGAGAACGGAGGATGCGAAGAGGGTGCTGCCTCCAGGACCACTCCCCTACCTAAAATTCATTTAAAAGCTTACTAAGACAACAGTAATAGGCCAAAAAAACCATATAAGCAAGCACAAACTAACAATAGCTTGTAACGCGATCCCGACTCCAATTTCCTAAATGTTGAACTAACCCCTCTGTAAACAATCATGTTCAAAAATTCGTATCGTTTAGTACAGGAGTCCAAATGAGGTGTTATTGGACTTCATTGAAAGGTTATCAAATTTCCCAACTAAACCTAATTGGTGGGGCTTCCTGATTAGGCCATCTAATACCCCTATCAAGCCAATTAACAGACCATCATTTTCACGTCAGGTTCTCTGGACAGTACATTAAAACTATCATAACTCTTAGCTCGTTTGTCCAAACTTCACGTTCTTGACCTTCCCTGAAAGCTACGACAATGATCTACAACTTTCGTTATACTGAGCTCCTTAGATTTTCCATTTAATAGACCGCTCAAGTCAGATTACTAAAACCCGTCAGATTACCGACAGATTCACAGAACAGTGGCGCTACGAACTTCATAAATTTTGAACCGCTCATCCAAACAATGTGATCTAAGACTCTATTCAAAGCTAACGACGTGACCTACAAATCTCTATGAGATTTTGTACACAACTTCCAATCTAGCGGTTATCATAGACATTTAACGTATTATACTATCATAGAAGAATTTATGGTCCTTCTACTATCTACGTTCCCACTAGCAAATATGAGACCATCAAGCAACCATTTAAAGGCAATTTTCATATTATTATCCACTAGGACAACAGTCAAAATGGCTTTTCTATTAAGGTCTTTCATGAATACTTGCTAAGCACTCGACAAAACTTTCAATTTCTTTCCGGGATATCACATTAGTAATGTAATAATACACTCTTAGCGAGACTCATCATAGCCTCTTATCCCATCATAAATTTCTCCAAAAGAAACACAAGCCACAAGGTTGAAACAAACCTATTTCAACTAGTTCATAATATCAAATGATACTTTCGCAAAGCACACTATCAGAGGCCACTTACTCATTCATCCACTCAACCATTAGTGTTACTCACACCCGCTCCAACTGTCATTAACAATTGTCAATTGTATGTATCATGTATACAAATAGGGTCCTACTTCTGTTTGTAGTCACATAACCATCTATAAACACAAAGTCAACATTTAATAATCTCATCGTCTGTACAACAGGGTTTCACACATGCTACCTCAACGTTCGTCTAATCTAATATACATGTTTCAATCTAGCAATTATGTATGATCATCAAGTAACCTGTTTACGAAAATTTTCAAATTTGATATCCTCTAAAGCATCGTTCAAACACATTCTTAACATAACCATCACTAATGGGTAGGCTAATCCATAGAGATACATTATTCCATGCTATCCAATAAATCCACCTGATTCCACAATCCTAACGATCAGACCAATTCATCAAAATACCACACCTCTTAATAACTCTATTGATTCCAACTAAATATTGTCATACTCATAGTCACAGCTCATCAAGAACCATTAGAGGACAACCTCTACTTATTCAACTTTCCTTGATAAGGACCTTAGTTAAGATCGATCATGCACACACTGCGGACTCAACTTGAAACTCATAACACAACCATTAATCTTCAACGCTCAAAATACCCAAGAGAGATACGTTGAGTCAAAGCCTTCATGAACTAAAGGACTTGCAAAAGGAAACTTTCATTAACCAAAACATCAAGTTTAATAAATATGTCAAGCTTTTCAAAAAAAAAACAAAACTCCCTACAAAAGTCAATCTTGACAATTAGCAAAGTTCACCAATCGCGAGAATAACTCAACAGTTGGGAAAAACAATAATTGATTTACGGGACAAATTAAGCCAATGGAAACACACCAATAATTTCAAAGCAACCCAACAATCGCAACCGCATAAGAGTTGACCAAATTCAAATTCAAGGAAGAGAACAACTCTTCTAACGATTCTCGCTATCGTCACCTGTACTAAGATATCCGGGGTAGCACTTCTCTCTTCCCACTCCACGAACGGTGGTGTAACCTGGTAAAGCCCACGGTCACAACCACGACCTTAACCTCTCAACAACGACTAATCCCACTCATAATAATCATAATAATTAATTAATAGGCAGCCAAACTGAATTCATATCAGCAATAATCAAAACGATATAACGGAAACGTAAATGCAATGATTGGCCCATCCCCATCCTACTGTGCACCAGTGTGTCAAACTTTTAAGTTGATTAACATTAGCAATTTTTTTTTATATAATCTAGTCACCACGGACCTACAGCCCGCTCTGATACCAACTATAACACCCCAGCCCGACATGAGCCTGGAATGCTACTAAACAAACTCTAATAATTCCAAACTAGACAATCTTAATAAATTTCGGCAGAACCTCCCTTGTAAAGTTAATTACACGAAGGTTCCAACACACAGACAATTCAAATATTAACTAAAACCTTCTTCCAAAGACATCAAAAGATAATCAAAGACATGCTAAGTATCTAACATAACTAGAGAGATATGAATTTCTACTACTCATCATTATTACATTTAATCCATTGCATGAGACGAAACATAATAAATCTTTGGGCATCTCGCCCAATTACTAAAACAATTACGTTCTGAAGATCATTCATCTTTATTTAGTTCATGTGGCAAGTGTGTGACTAGCAGACTACTTCCCTCCATGCATGTCGTTCTTGGCTCGGGTACCTAAATCAACAATAAAAACAAGAGTGAGTCCACAGACTCAGCAAGTACATAAAGAAACTATAACATCAGCATCCATGTAAAGGAGATCAACAATAGAACATCTCATATGCAAATGCAATGCTCAAGGGTCCTTTCTCTTTATCTTTCTTTGTGCATTACACCGGTAATGCAAAGTATGCAACCGCCGCCGCATACCCATGCTGCGTGCGCGCACGCACAGGACCAATTGCCCAATACTCCGCAAGTATTGGGGACTCTCATGCCCACACTCCACGAGTGTGGGGATCTCGGCCCGTCACATTCATGACGGGGATCTCAAAGGGAAACATACTTGGTCACCACGTGACAAAGCCTCAACATGATCTCAATATGCACATGCTCATCATTTAATCATCATCAATTTACCACAAAACGATAACATCATACCACAACAGAGCATAAACATATTTGGAGCATCCACCAATCTTAAACCAACATCATTCCATCAATCTCACTATACTATCACATATCGAAAAAGCACACAAACACCAATCAATCGCAACCACGAATCAAACAATGCACTTGCCTCAACCGTGCGAAGGTGGATGTCGAGGATAAGGTACTACTCCCGGAGCCAAACCCACACCTGGACATACAATTGAGACATGCTAAGGCTACCATATAAGTCTAATAACAAAACCATAAACACAAAATGAGCACATCGTCCACTAAACGCGATCCCCAACTCTTATTGCTAGCTGTCAGTTTTCTTTTCCAGAGAACAGCCCCCTTCGAAAAATCATAACTAAATGTACAGAAATCCAAATGGATTGATCTTGGACAAACTGAAAAGTTTATTGAATTCCCCTTCTAAACCTAGTTGGTGAGGTTCTCTGATTCGGTCCTTTACTAGCCCTACCAAACCAAACAACAGAGTATCAATTCTTGCGTCGGGTCTCTGGACAGCAACGATGAAATTATCATAACTTTCTCTACGTTCGTCCTAATTCCATGATCTTTAGTTTTCCTGAAAGTTGGAAGGATTATATACATTTTTCATTATGGTGAGCCCCTCTGAGTTTTCCTCTAAATACACGCTTAAGTCGAAACACTAAAACCTGTCAGACCAACCACCATTCCACAGCACAGACTCCCTAAGAAAAATCATAACTTTTGCTACAAAGGTCCAAATGATGTGATTATTGTTGGCAATGAAAGGCAACGAGATAACCTACAACTCTCAAGGAGATCCCAAGTTCTAATTCGGCAATTAACAATTTGTTATTTATTAAACAAGATGACTGCAGATTCTCTTTAGGATTCTGGACAGTAAACACTAAAAATAACATAACTTTTTACTCGAATGTCGGAATCCGGTGTTCTTGGCGGCCACTGAAAGATAAGAACAATATCCACACTTCTCTAGGAGACGGGATTCCCAAATTATGCTTCTAAGGATGCTAAAATTGCCGCACACTAAACTGGACAGAAAAGCAATCTAGCATCAAAATTAAACGATCTGCTAAATGAAACCGTAAACGCATCTAAAACCAAAAGAACAGCGAAGAAACCTCTTTGTTACCCTTGAAGATCGCAGGAGGAGCTACCGGGGAGGTGGCTCAACCAAGGAAGAGGGGAGGAGAGGCTGCGCAAGGGAGAGGGGAGGAGGAGGGGCGGCGCAAGAGGGGAGAAGGGGAAAGTGGCGGCCAAGGGAGGGTGGAGGCGCCTAGGTTTGCCCCCATATGGCCGGCCACCACCCCACCAATGGGCTGAATTCAAGTGGGCTTGAAGCCTTGGCCCGTGTTGTCCAACCTTACGTAAAACCCCTCAAACTGCTGCTAATTGTATTTTCTAATTGGTCATTTTCCCTCTTTTAATTATTCTCACCAAAACTAGATTTGGGGTATTACATCCGAACATGCCATTGAATTCTGGCCGTTGGATTTCCATCCAACAGTTGAGATGCGTGCGAGGTTAAACGCGCGGACGGAGCGGGCCGAACGGGCCGCGCGCGCGTGAAAAATGGACTGGGCCGAGTGGGTTTCGGCCCAAACACTATTTGGGGATTTTCTTTTGATTTCCTAATTAATTAAATTCTGATAATTCAATTAGGCTTTAGAATATAGCATATTAAGTCCAAACATTTTGAGAAAATTCACAGAAATTCTCTAGAGCATTTAGGACTCAAATAAAATATTTCCAACTATTATTTGGTCATATCTTTTGCAAATAAACTTGTTTAGCTACAAATTGATTAAGTAAAAAGCTTTTAAAAATTTCAGAAAAATCCACAAAAATAATTAAACTTTATTTTCAACTAAAATTTTAAATTTGAGCTGTTACACGTGTGCACATGCGTGCCAACTCAGCCGACCAGATCCAATCGGATCGGTGGATTTGGTCTACCGTGAGCCTTGTGGCTGACTTGTGGGTCTCACATGTTAGTATTTTCTGTTATTTAACTTATTCTCGAAAATCCTTTGCCGACGTCATCGTTGCGCATTAATCCGATTTTTCTATTAATAAATAATTCAGAAATTTTAGTAATTCAGTTTTTAGGGTCTTTCTTTATATTCAAACTTCCATAGCCCATATCTTTTGCATCCGAAAGCCGTTTGAGCCCATTCAAATTTCTAAATCCATCTAAATTCGAGATCTATTTACCTGAGATTTTTATTTAATTTTTGGAGTTAGTTTTGCCTTGTTATTTATTTATTTTGGTTTATTTGCTTCATTCACGAGTAGATGTTGATACTTCAGGAAGCTTTGTTGAAGAAGGAGCACGTCAAGACCAAGATCAGTACCTAGACCTTTTCCAAGGCAAGTTATACCTTTAATCATATTGAACCCAGTTTTCAAAAGCTACTCTGATTCAAATTATTGCATTTACTTCAAGTAATTTTTAAATGCTTTTGGGTTAGTTATTAATCCAAATTGTTATATCCTGTCATACCCTGTTTTTTTGTCGGGAAAGAAAGAATTTAATCGGGGAACTCCGGAAAGCTTAAAACTCTCGCTGGAGTTGTTTAGGTCGTGGGCCTCGGGAAGCCTTCCCACCCTTGGCCGGCCATGGGCCTAGGCCCATGCGCCTCCCCTCTAAACCCTAACCACCCCTTTTCCTCCCCTTGGCCGAACCCCACCTCCCCTTTGGCCGCCACCCCCTC
Source organism: Ampelocalamus luodianensis (assembly GCA_036346255.1). Taxonomy (NCBI): domain Eukaryota; kingdom Viridiplantae; phylum Streptophyta; class Magnoliopsida; order Poales; family Poaceae; genus Ampelocalamus; species Ampelocalamus luodianensis. The sequence goes on along the minus strand of CM070621.1, from coordinate 62,682,467 downwards.
CCTTCCTCCTCTCTCCTCCCTCACACCCCTGCCCCTAGGTGCCGCCCCCAACCTCCCCGGGTGCTGGCCCCAGCTGGTTTGCCTCCCCAACCGGCCTTCGGACCTTCTCCCGCCGCCGGTTGCGCAAGGAGTTGAGGAGGACAGCAATTTGTTTGGGGCAAAAGAGGTGAGAAGGAGGGAGATCGTCTTCTCCGTGATTCGTCTACCTACTCCCTGGTTGCAGTAAGGGTAACGATGCCGAGTCTCATTGTTTTGTTTGTTGGTAGAAGCGATTTGGATTCATAAATTGTCTAGGCAGACTCGCTGCGTGTAAGACTGATTCTGTCCTGTATGTTGGAGGGATTGTTTCGGTTGTTTTTAGGCAGAATCTGAAGGTTTGGTCTCCTAGAGATATCTAGGCCTCGTTCTTAAGTTTCAGTGGCCACCAAGTTCACTTGATTCCGAGGTCCGAGTCAAAAGTTATGGATGTTTTAGTACCTGCTGCCAGAAATCTGACGAGAATAAACTGTGTGGTTATTTCCTAAATTTTGAAAGGGAAATTGGTCGAAACTGAAAGTTCACCCAACTAGGTTATTGTAGAGGATTCGATGACCTTTTCAGATTGGTAAAGAACGTTCAATTTGGAGTTACCTAATGAAAGTTATGATCTTTTTATTTCTGTTGTTCATTCTGTAGACAGTTTCTGTACTGAAAGTTCAAGCATTTATTAACCCATTAATTTGGCCAAATGGTTTTATCACGTCAACTAGAGTATTGTAGATTGGTCAGTTAAGAAGCTACAGAAATTGGGTTCACCTCTTTTTGACTTCCAGATCTTAAGATATGTCAATTACCGTGCCGCTGTCCAGAATTAAGTTATGACAGAAATTGTTGATTTCAGTTTAAGTTTTGTATTATCGACTAGAGTCTTCGGGAAAGCGGTGTATAGCGTTGATTAGTAGAATTGGGTATTTTGGTGTTCTTATTGAATTTTATTTCGTTGGTTAGGCGCGGAGCTTCGAGTTTAGGAACGCCATCGCTTCGACTAACGCGCCTCAACGCGAAGGCAAGTACATTGTTGATCTAAATGTTTGTGCATTGTGGTTGTTGATATGAGCGTGTTGTGGTAACTCTTGTGTAGTATGAAGTGAAATATCCATGTTTTGTCTCTATGTTGGTTTCATGAATAGAAAAGATGGTAATGCTATATTCATTAAGTTGCTTCATGCATTCATTATCTTTTGCCGTCCACGGGAGTGGATGAGGGAGACCATCAATTCCAGGATGGTTGAGTAAGACCCATTAATTCCAATATGGGCAATGTTGGACACCCGTATGAAACGTTCTTCATACGGGAAGTGGATCCCCGCATTTTTGTTAAGATGCGGGCTTGAGTGAACACCGACGGTGTTCACCGACTATACCGTATATGTGTGTGTGCAGTCCATTCCTTGATGTTTAAGCATTCATTTCATGTCATCATAAGTAATCATTTGTGTTATGATTCATGTCGAGGCCGTAGGTCTTATTCGTATTGATAATTGTGTTTTTAATTATTGTACTTGCTGAGTCATGGACTCACCCTTGCTTTGTTTATCTATTTCTAGGTGATCGCCGATGAGGTTATCATGGGAGGAGTAGACATGCACTACTCGAATAATGCACTTCACCTTAGTTCCATTGCAAGAATGAATAAAGACTTTATTATGTTAACCTTCGATTGTAATAAATGAATCTAGTCGTGGATGATATTCTTTATGATCTTTGAGGATTGATCGATGCTATTGAGAAGTTTTATGATGTATGGCTTATGTTAAATTGGTGGTTAGCATCTTGACTTCCAAATAGCCAAGGTGTTAACTCAGTTGGTTAATTAGGATTTATGATTAAGTCTTATATCTGATGTTATTATTGTTTTATGTTTTGTTGTGAAAACCTCCGGTATCGTCGTATACTAAAGAGGTTATGTCGAAATTTTTGTGGTTTAGCTTAGGATAGTAGCATTCCAGGCTCATGCCGAGTTGGGGTGTTACGAGTTGGTATCGAGCGGCTTTAGGTCCGTGGTTAAAATAAAATTATTAAATTGACACACTGTGCACAATAGGATGGGTTGGGTGATTCATTGTTTCCGCAAATTCTGTTGTTATGATTTATTTGTTGTGTAATTGTTGCTTAGTTCCGTGCTTCTTCCGAATCGTTAAGTTAAGTGTTTAGTTTTGTTCGTTGTGGTGTTCTTAGATGGCGAGGTAGAGGACGTGGTCGTCACGCCGTGGTCGCGTCGTGGACGTGGTCCGTTGTTTTGCAACCTCCGCAGATGATGCCGCCGTGGAACCGCCGAGGAGGTTGCCTCACCGCCACCCACCGCAGCTCAAGCCGCGCCGGCCGTGGATGCCCAGCGGCGTCGGCTATTATTATTCAGAATCTTCGAGAGGAGAACGACCGCTCGTCGGCAGATGCAGTGCGCTCAACCCGCGCTGTTTCGCCGCCGCCTCGCCGCTTCGCCGCCGCCGTTGTCTCCGTTGCAGTCCGGCCGTTGCAGCGGTTCCACCCGAGACTAGGATAAGTCTCCGCGAGTGGATGTCGCCGACTTGACACTTTTGACGGGCGGTACCCCCTCAGCAGCAGATTGGCTCCGTACATGGAGCGCGCTTGACGCGCTGGAGATGAACTCGGTGCAAAGGGTTCGCTTTGTGGCCTTTCAACCGAAGGGCTGCCGATATCCGTGGGAAGGGGTTCTCATGCGCCAGACCCAGCAGTGGACCAGCATTTGGGAAGTTTTTGTCGGGCATTTTAGAGCCAAGTACTATCCGGATTCTTTCGTGGAGAAGATGGAGCGCTTTGCCGACGTTGACTCAGGCCATAGGTCAAGACGTCAGTATGAGGTCGAGTTCACACACTGTACGCTTTGTACCAGCGGTAGCCAATGACGATATGGAGAAGGCTAAGAGGTTCCGTCGGGGTCTCGTTCTGGAGTATCGCCAGATTCTGGGGGCATCTGTCTTGCGTGATTTCAGTACGGTAGTTGAGCAAGCTAGAGGAATGGAGTTGGTGAGGAATCTCCCTTCACAGACGCAGTCAGCTAGTGGCACTGCTCGTTGGTGGTTCCGCGGTGGCCGGCGAGCTTTAGTGGTGGAGGCGGGTCTTCTCAGCGACCTGCATCCAAGAGATTTCAAGGGAGTCGCCAGTCTCGTCCAGTTCAGCAGTGGCAGTCTTCTTCATCGGCGCCACGCACTTCGTCGTCCACACCCCAGCTGCGTCCTGTCCCGGGACAAGGTATGAAATGTTTCAGATGTGGAGAGGGTCACCGGTCTTCAGAGTGTTCTTCAGAGGACGTGTCGCGGTGTGGCCGGAAGGCCACAAAGCGCCGCTTGCAAACAGAACCCAGCGAGCATCATTAAGTGGGAAGCAGTTCCAGTTGCGTCTTCCTCCAGTGCACCTCGGGGCTGGGCCAGACTCTAGTCGCTCCACTGCACCTCGCTTTTCTTGAGATGGGTTCCTCTGCAGTTTTACTCGCGCCTCTGCGGGTTCTACTCGAACCCCGCCTGCCTCGCACCACCTTTCGATGCTTCTCCCGCAGCAGCCTCGCCATCCTTCACAGAGTGCTGGTGCGTCCTCCGCTCCGGTGCCCATGGGAGTCTACGCCATGCCTACTCCTCGATACCGTGGGCTGCCCCGACGTGGTAATGTGTACTTTGCTAGTTGATTCACATGAGGCTTTCGTGTACTATTTGATTCCGAGCTACTTATTCTTTTGTGTCCTTAGATTTTGTTAGAAGGGCAAGTTTGAGTGTGCAATTTATATCCGAGTCCTGTGGTGGTCGGGTTCTCCGGGGTCTTATTTCTAGCTCTACAGATGTGTCTCGGCTGTACTATCACTATTGAAGATGAGAATTTCACCGCCAACCTTATGGTGATTCAGCTTGTCACCTTTGATGTTATTTTGGGTATGGATGGTTATTCAATTATCGTGCAAGATTTGTTGCTTCGGAAGACGGTGACTTTGCAGCTCCATCGGTGACGAATCGTATTTCAGGGTAGCGCGCCCGATTCCTTGTTCGTGTTGGCTAGTCTGTTTCCTATCGCCGAGCTTCACCATTGGGTTGCTTTGGTCCCTTAGCGAAGTTCAATCTCCACTTCGTATTGAAGATATTCGGTAGTGAATGAGTTTCCGATGTTTTTCCGGTAGAGCTTCCGAATGCCCCGAGCGTAAAGTGGAATTCGGATAGATCTTGTTCCGGAACCGCACCTATTTCTATATCTCCTATCGTTTTGCGCGTCCCTTTCAGAGGAGTTGAAAAGCAATTGGATGATTTGCTATCCAAAGGTTTGATTCGGCGTAGTGTTTCGCCGTGGGGAGCACCTGTTCTTTTCACTAAGAAGAAGGACGGTAGTTGGCGTATGTGTGTAGATTACGGGCTCTTAACCAAGCAATCGTGAAGAATAAATATCCCTTGCCCGTATTGAGGATCTCTTTGATCGGTTGAAGGAGCTAAAATATTCTCCAAAATTGACTTTCAAAGTTATAATCGATTAGAGTTCGAGAGCAAGATATTGAGAAGACAGCTTTCTCTACAAGGTATGGTCATTATGAGTATAAGGTTATGTCTTTTGGGCTAACCAATGCTCCTGCAGTTTTCATGGAAGCCATGAATAGTATGTTGCACCCTTTCCTTGATGATTTCGTCGTAGTATTCGTTGATGATATCTTGATTTATTCTAAGACGAAAGAAGATCATGCTCAGCATCTGAGGTTGGTACTCGAGACCCTGAGAGTGAACCAATTTTATGCCAAATCAAGAAATGTGAATTCGGATTTACGAGTTGGGTTTCTGGGCCATGTAATTAATCAAGAGGGCATTTCAGTCGATCCAAGTAAGATCTCAACAGTGGTGGAATGGAAAAGACCAACTAATGTAAAAGAAGTAAGGAGTTTCCTGGGTTTAGCTGGTTATTATCGGCGTTTTGTGGAGGGTTTCTCTACCCTTGCTAGACCAATGTCACAGTTGACACAGAAAGGGGTCAAGTTTCAGTGGACTGACGCGTGTGAACGAAGTTTCTGTACTTTGAAGGATAGATTGGTGACCGCTCCAGTTCTCACTCTTCCTGAACCAGGGAAGCGGTTCACTGTTTATTCAGATGCATCTAGAGTTGGGCTTGGTTGTGTACTTATGCAGGATGGCAAGGTGATTGCCTATGCATCGCGGTAGTTGAAGAATCATGAGCAGAATTATCCTACTCACGATTTAGAGCTGGCTGCAGTGGTTCTTGCTTTGAAGATTTGGCGCCATTATTTGTATGGCGAATCTTGTGACATTTTCACTGATCACAAGAGTCTGAAATACATCTTTACCCAGAAAGATTTAAACCTGAGGCAGAGGAGATGGTTGGAATTGATAAAAGACTATGATGTCACCATTCAGTATCATCCGGGCAAGGCAAATGTTGTAGCCGATGCCCTGAGTCGCAAGGTGACACCTCCTACTCTCAGTTGTCTCATTGCCGATTTAGAGCGTATGGATATCTCCTTTTGTTTTGCGGGCACCGCCCAATCTGAGACCCGTATGCTTCTTGAGTCAACTGTTCCAGATCGAGTGCGGGAAGCACAACAGCTTGATCAAATGTTTCAACGTGTGAGGAAACGCCTAGATGAGGGCAAGCAAGGCCATTTCATCATAGATGAGTCAGGTGCATTGCGATTTAAGGGTCGACTATGTGTGCCACAGAAGGCACAGGTCAAGGATGAGATACTAAAGGAAGCGCACCGCACACCGTATACGGTACATCCAGGTGAGACCAAGATGTACAAGGATTTGAAGAAGAGTTTCTGGTGGAAAAGGATGAAAGTTGATATTGCTCAGTATGTGGCATCATGTGGAGTTTGCCAGCGGGTTAAGGCCGAGCATAAGCGACCAGCAGGGTTGTTGCAACCTTTAGAGGTTCCGATGTGGCCATGGGATGACATCTCTATGGATTTTGTAGTTGGATTACCCCGCACGCAGCGCGGAAAGGATGCTATTTGGGTCATAGTGGACCGGTTCAGTAAGTCGGCACATTTTATTCCTATTCGTACGACTAACACGGCAAGTGATTTAGCTCCTCTTTATGTGCGAGAGATAGTGCGATTGCACGGGGTGCCGAAGACGATTGTTTCAGATCGAGATGCTAAGTTTGTCTCCAAGTTTTGGGAGAGCTTGCAGAGTGCTTTGGGCACTCACCGCCTTAGTACCGCATTTCATCCCCAAACCGATGGTCGACCGAGCGCACCATTCGACGCTTGAAGATATGCTCAGATGTTGTGTTATGTCTTGGAAAGGAGGTTGGGAAGACCATTTAGCTTTGGCAGAGTTTGCTTATAATAATAGTTATCACCCAAAGATCCGAGCTACACCATTTGAAGTCCTTTATGGTGGAAATGCGATCCCGTTGTGTTGGGATGCAGTGGGAGAGCGGGCAATCTTGGGTCCGAATGGGTTCAAGAACCGTGGCTAGAGTGACGAAGTTAGAAGGAACTTGTTAGCTGCTCGAGTCGCATGTAAGAGCTACGCAGATGTCAGGAGGCGAGAATTGGAGTTCAGCGTGGGTGACGAGGTCCTTCTGAGAGTATCTCCTACCAAAGGCATAGTACGTTTCGGTACTAAGGGAAAACTTAGCCCAAGGTACATCGGACCGTTTCCAGTTGTGGCAAGAGTTGGAAATTTGGCTTACCGCTTGATCCGCCGAAGCTATGAGAGGATTCACAATGTGTTTCATGTGTCCATGTTGAGGAAGTTCTTATTTGACCCGAGCATGCAATTCCAATGGAGCCGTTGAGCATTGAACAGACCTTACTTTTGAGTCCCGACCGGTGAAAATTCGGACAAATCGAACGGGTTTTGAGGAATAAAACCTCAAGTATGTCAAGATTCTTTGGTCTCATCAATCGGAGAAAGAAGCCACTTGGGAATCGGAATCTGCATGCGCGAGCAATATCCGCACCTATTTGTTGCCGGTACGTGTTAAATTTTGTTTTCAATTCCTTAGACTTCGCTCTTGTGTCCGTTGCGTGAGTAGAATTCGGGTCGAATCAGTTATGGGGGTAGAATGTCATACCTGCTTTTTTGTCGGAAAGAAAGAATTTAATCGGGAACTCCGAAAGCTTAAAACTCTCGCTGGAGTTGTTTAGGTCGTGGGCCTCGGGAAGCCTTCCCACCCCCTTGGCCGGCCATGGCCTAGGCCCATGCGCCCCTCCTCTAAACCCTAACCAGCCCCTTTTCCTCCCCTTGGCCGAACCCCACCTCCCCTTTGGCCGCCACCCCTCCCTTCCTCCTCTCTCCTCCCTCACACCTCTGCCCCTAGGTGCCGCCCCCAACCTCCCCGGGTGCTGGCCCCTGCTGGTTTGCCTCCCCAACCGGCCTTCGGACCTTCTCCCGCCGCCGGTTGCGCAAGGAGTTGAGGAGGACAGCAATTTGTTTGGGGCAAAAGAGGTGAGAAGGAGGGAGATCGTCTTCTCCGTGATTCGTCTACCTACTCCCTGGTTGCAGCAAGGGTAACGATGCTGAGTCTCATTGTTTTGTTTGTTGGTAGAAGCGATTTGGATTCATAAATTGTCAAGGCAGACTCGCTGCGTGTAAGACTGATTCTGTCCTGTATGTTGGAGGGATTGTTTCGGTTGTTTTTAGGAAGAATCTGAAGGTTTGGTCTCCTAGAGATATCTAGGCCTCGTTCTTAAGTTTCAGTGGCCACCAAGTTCACTTGATTCCGAGGTCCGAGTCAAAAGTTATGGATGTTTTAGTACCTGCTGCCAGAAATCTGACGAGAATAAACTGTCTGGTTATTTCCTAAATTTTGAAAGGGAAATTGGTCGAAACTGAAAGTTCACCCAACTAGGTTATTGTAGAGGATTCGATGACCTTTTCAGATTGGTAAAGAACGTTCAATTTGGAGTTACCTAATGAAAGTTATGATCTTTTTATTTCTGTTGTTCATTCTGTAGACAGTTTCTGTACTGAAAGTTCAAGCATTTATTAACCCATTAATTTGGCCAAATTGTTTTATCACGTCAACTAGAGTATTGTAGATTGGTCAGTTAAGAAGCTACAGAAATTGGGTTCACCTCTTTTCGACTTCCAGATCTTAAGATATGTCAATTACCGTGCCGCTGTCCAGAATTAAGTTATGACAGAAATTGTTGATTTCAGTTTAAGTTTTGTATTATCGACTAGAGTCTTCGGGAAAGCGGTGTATAGCGTTGATTAGTAGAATTGGGTATTTTGGTGTTCTTATTGAATTTTATTTCGTTGGTTAGGCGGCGGAGCTTCGAGTTTAGGAACGCCATCGCTTCCGACTAACGCGTCTCAACGCGGAAGGCAAGTACATTGTTGATCTAAATGTTTGTGCATTGTGGTTGTTGATATGAGCGTGTTGTGGTAACTCTTGTGTAGTATGAAGTGAAATATCCATGTTTTGTCTCTATGTTGGTTTCATGAATAGAAAAGATGGTAATGCTATATTCATTAAGTTGCTTCATGCATTCATTATCTTTTGCCGTCCACGGGAGTGGATGAGGGAGACCATCAATTCCAGGATGGTTGAGTAAGACCCATTAATTCCAATATGGGCAATGTTGGACACCCGTATGAAACGTTCTTCATACGGGAAGTGGATCCCCGCATTTTTGTTAAGATGCGGGCTTGAGTGAACACCGACGGGTGTTCACTGACTATACCGGTATATGTGTGTGTGCAGTCCATTCCCTTGATGTTTAAGCATTCATTTCATGTCATCATAAGTAATCATTTGTGTTATGATTCATGTCGAGGCCGTGTAGGTCTTATTCGTATTGATAATTGTGTTTTTAATTATTGTACTTGCTGAGTCATGGACTCACCCTTGCTTTGTTTATCTATTTCTAGGTGATCGCTGATGAGGTTATCATGGGAGGGAGTAGACATGCACTACTCGAATAATGCACTTCACCTTAGTTCCATTGCAAGAATGAATAAAGACTTTATTATGTTAACCTTCATATTGTAATAAATGAATCTAGTCGTGGATGATATTCTTTTATGATCTTTGAGGATTGATCGATGCTATTGAGAAGTTTTATGATGTATGGCTTATGTTAAATTGGTGGTTAGCATCTTGACTTCCGAATAGCCAAGGTGTTAACTCAGTTGGTTAATTAGGATTTATGATTAAGTCTTATATCTGATGTTATTATTGTTTTATGTTTTGTTGTGAAAACCTCCGGTATCGTCGTATACTAAAGAGGTTATGTCGAAATTTTTGTGGTTTAGCTTAGGATAGTAGCATTCCAGGCTCATGCTGAGTTGGGGTGTTACAGTAGTTGGGGTGTTACATATCCACCTTGTCTATTGTTATGCCATGATCTTTTATCATCCTCGATTGATTCATTACTAGTTGGTAATACTATAGCACCAACATGGGTTGGTTAGTACGAGTAGATTGCTTAGCCATGCTACGAGTCATCATCTCATGTGAGTTGCAATTATAAACTTGACTAAGTGATTATGGAACTATGTGATAAAACTTTGTGTGTACTATGTGCTATTACTCGTTGATGGCATATGTTGCACTTAACCAATAGGGTGGGAAAAGATTTCGATTGGGGCAAGTGGCTGTGTTTTGTTATCGTGGATCTGTGTTGGATAGGAATGATAATCTTCGTGGCATAGTTAGAAATAGGAAGTCTTGCCTTGGTCAATTAAGGACTTAACTTTGTGCGTCATTGAAATGAGCCTTACTGTACAACCACATGCCTGGTATGGGACGTGCCTAACTTAGTAAGTTATGGATTCTTGACATTGATTACTCAAGCAGTAGGTTAGGCTGTGTTGGAATGGGTGGAGGTGTGTACTACCAGGTAGTCGCATCACGAGACGGTTCGCCCATCTCACATTGAGCCTGGAATGCTACTGGAATTAAATTAAACTAGAACAAATTACAAATTTTCGGCAGAACCTCCTTTGTATAGTCAACTATACCGAGGTTCCAACAAATAATCATGGCATTTATCACTATCTTCATAATCAAGTTCACTCAGGCATGCAAGATAATCGATTAAACATAATCAAGACATGTTATTCTCATTATTACAATTAATCTGATAGTCAAAACCATCCATGAGTGATTCTCAAGCAGTTTACTTATTCCCGAAATGAAACTAAATGGCAAATGCCTTAAGGTTAAGAGGTAGTGAGTACATCCAACATCTACTCCCTCCCATGCATGCCGTTCCTGGCAGTTGTACCAAAAACATATCAAAGCAAGAGTGAGCCCAAAGACTCGGCAAGTATCATCAAGGCTAAAACAAGTTCGCAGTCATAACATCAATAATCCACAATATCATTACACTAATCATAGCTTTCATACTTATGGAATGCGATCAATGCAATGCACCTTTTGAACTTGATCTCTTTTCGCATTTTACCGGTAATACGGGGTATACATTCGTCGATGTATACTCTTGCCTGTGCCCTCTGGCACAGGGACCAAGAGCCTATACACCACATGTATAGGGACCTTTGCTCATCATCTTAATGATGGTGACCTCTTTACTCACTACCCACATTCCACGAATGTGGGGACCTCAAGCCCGTCATTGCATGACGGGGACCTCAACCATTCATACTTGGTCCCCACATATCCAAGTCTCAAACATGCTTAAACATGCATATGCGCTATGACATCATCTTTCATACATAAGAATTCAACGTGTACCCAATAACATGTAAGCATTAACAACATACGAAGGAAACTTTAACTATAACTTGCATTCATCAAGATAGATGGAAACTCATCACATTAACATCCATGCACGGCTATTACGAGCAAGACACAACACAATCTCAGCATACAAACATAAATATGCTATAACCCGAATACTTGCCTCAACCGTGCGAGAACGGTGGACGCGAAGAGGGTGCTGCCCCTGGGATCACGCTCCCACCTGAACATAAAGAAAACCCCAAACTAAGACCAACATACTGGACCGAAAGCATAAGTGACATCACAATTGAACTCGTTAAACTCCCAAGCGTTTCCAATCTTCTAATTTCTAGAGATCGATTTGGTGCTCACTGCGGACAAGCAACTTCTAAAATACATAACTTTCTGCTCAGGAGTCCAAATAAGATGATATAATACTTTCTGGAAAGGTAATTAAATTACCTAAATAAACTTAGTTGGGGAGCCTTTCTGAATCTTTAATTTACTGCCCCTACCAAGCCAATCTACAGAACATCATTTATCACGTCGGGTTCTCTGGACAGTGCACTAAAATCACCATAACTTTTGCTACGAAAGTCCAAATCTTGCGTTCTTTATCTCTCTGAAAAGGTATGGAAATTACCTACATTTTGCGTTATATTAAGATCCTCTAATTTTGTATTTAACTAATACATTAACTCAGTTTTCTACAGACTGTCAGGATGTTGACATATTAACCAGACAGCGGCACTAAACAATTCATAACTTTCTAACCGTTAATCCGATTTGGGCGTTCTTGGTGGCCAATGAAAGCTAAGAACAAGACCTACATAACTATAGCAGATCAAAACTCCTAGTTCGGCTTCTAAACACATGAAACGGACTGCGCAACAATCTGGACAGAACGCAGTCTAACAGCAATCGGTGACCGATCCACTAACCGAATTCATAAACGCATCTAATACAAAAGATTCAGCGGGGGAGGTTCTTCATTACCCTTGTAGAACGCGAGAAGATGATGGCTTACCTACCCCCACAAATAAGGTCTCCTCCTCTCACCTCCTTCTTCCTACTAGGCCGACCACCACCGGGAAGCTTCTTCTCCTTCTCCACTTGGGCGGCAGCGGGAAGAGAACACCTTGGCCGGTCAGCAGGGGAAGGAGACCATGGAGGAGGGGCTACTGGTGTGGACAAAGGGGGTTGGGGCGCAAGAGGGAGGTGGGGAGGGGAGGAAGGTGTGGCGGCCACAAGGGGGAAAGGGTGGGAGACGTGGGGGAGTGGGGGGTGCTAGGGTTTGAGCCCCCCTCTTGGCCGGCCACCCTCATGGGCCAAGGCCCAGGGCCTGAGTTGCCAACTAAATGCGGAAAACCTCCTCTCATTTCCTGATTTGGTGATTTTCTAAAAGAACCCTTCTCCCGATTATTTGCTTCTCACACTTCCGGAGTATTACATTCTACTCCCCTTAACAGGATTCGACCCTGAATCTAAACACGCTTAAGCGAAAGAACAACCACGACTGAGAACGAACAACGGGTACGTGCCCGAATCTAAACATGCTTAAGCGAAAGAACAACCACGACTGAGAACAAACAACGGTAACCACGTACCCGTTGTCTCACGCACGCGAAACTCCAACTTCCCAAGTAGCCTCTCCCTCGGACTGAAAATACCACAACACAACGACGCAACACGACGTCTGTACTAACACTCAACCCGGTACTTCCAGGTACACTCATCGAACAAGACTCGAAGGTAAGATCTCACTCGATGGTCAATGGCGCAAACGAAACCTCAAACTCTGGATCTCCCAGGTACTCGCTCAACACCAGAACATACAAGACGTTGCGTACTCCGCGTACGGACTCGAGACAGTCCTAGCGATATGCCAACTAGCGAAAACAACCCAATGTACCTTGGGGCAAACCCCCCAGTGGTACCGAACCATGCAACATGCGCATAGAAAACTGAACTCTTGTTCCACCTCTCAATCGGACTTTTTCACCCAAACAAAGGTCACCTCCTTTAACGAGGGACACACAACAGAACTCTTTTTAAACACACTCTTTTACAGACATAGCCCAACTGAAAATGAAGGACTCTCATCGCAACCAAACGTTACCAACTCGGTACTAAAAAGAGTCAAATTCAGAATCGAAAATTTATCACGAAAATCTTTCCACCTTCAAATTAGAAAATTTGCAAATAAACACCACGTTCGCCAAAAGAGAAATCACTCGAATATCCAAATCCATCATTTCTTTTATTCTTTCTGAACAGATAAGAACCACACATGCCAACATAAAGTCAAGCCCAATTTGCGAAAGACATCCGTCATAAACTCATAGCTCATACAGGAATCAAGAGAGCGTTTCAGTACTTGAGGAAATAATCTTTTCTCAATTTCTCCTTTAGAAATAAAATTTCTCTCAACTTTTTGGAATCCCGATTCATCGCATAACACACTAACCCATCTCTCTTATCTTGGCATTCTTAACACTATGCTCAAACGGAAATACATCAACCACACCTTTGTAGAGAGGCTCTATCGACCCCACAGAACAATACTCTAGTCAACTTCTCTACCGACAGAATTACTTTGATAGATAACTTCTGATGCATCCCAAAATGGATCTTCACACGTAATCACGTTACCTCAATCCTTAAGAATGTACAACTCGGAATTTACATCACATATTCTCATGTATTTCATCAAAAGATTTGTATCAATGATCATCCCACTATTCGAAATCCACCCTTATACTACTTCTTCACATTATCATTGGGCGATCAAAGTTCTAGCATAACAATGCAAAGCCCAAATTTAACCTCCAAGACTCTTGCAATGAAATTCTCATATAAAAGATAGGGAAATCCTCAGATTAAATCCCTAAAATTCCACAATTCCAACATACTCACTCATTAACATCATCATGAAAATATTTTCTTCACCAGTTTACCTTTACAAAGATTATAACTCTCAGAAGGTTACTCATTTAAAGCCAAATCACTCTTGACATTACTCAACATTTTCTATTATCCCATTAATTGACATGACGATTCGATTACTTTGTAATCCCACTCTCATTAAACCACATCATCAAGAATAACCATTCACAACCTCGCAATACTACCAAATTACGATACTCTATAAAATTGATCAAGATTTCCATACTTTCGGTAATTCTAATGTTCCACCCGAAGTGAACAAAAGATCTTGGATTACAATCACTATAGGTTCTACTAGCTGTAACAATGCAATTAGTTTATCCTCCAAAGACAATCTTCTAATGAGATAAACTTCTCTCAAAGAATTATATTACGAAATTATTTCATCCTCCAATGCTCATCGAATAACTTACAACTCAAAGTTTCACAACTACAATTATTAAACACCTCAAAAGACTCAGGTGAAACGAATAGGTTGATTCTTTCTCAAAAGAAAGAGCGAATGGAATCAATTTCTTTCATCAACTAGGAAAACATGTCCCACCCGCAGTGAACACAAGACCAAGGAAAATTGTCACTTAGGCAACGTACTCGAAAAACATAAGGGAAAGTCAACAGTCGAGGGCTCAAGCCCTACTGAAAGCGAATACCAAACCACAAAAGAGAAGAACGGTAATGCCCTTTGAAAATTGATAAACTCTTAAGGAACAACTGCATAAGGTTTAAGCACACTCAAATAAACTACAAGATGTGAAACGTGACTTAAATCTCAATTACTTATACTTCACTCCTTCCTTTAACAAGGAAGATTATTTTTTGTGATTACTACATCACTTTGCCAACTTAAACAGGATAAGTTCTTAAGACCAAATGATAGGAACCACTTAAGAACCAATAAAATCTTTCAACATGCCACTTTGCTCAAAGCAACTCAATCACCACATAACTCAAGAGGTCCAAATGATCACCATCACAAAACCCGAACCACTTTTACAAAATCCAAATTACGAAAGACGATCAAATTACTTTATTTCTAAAAGAATCATCACCACACACACAAGTCACAATCTCTTGCAGATAATCTTACTAACATCAAGAATAATACACTCTGAACACGAATCTTTATCATCAACTATTCCATTAGAAAGCCCCAAAGTTTCACCAAATTGTTCCTTACTACCTTTTCATCCCATCTTCAAAATGAGAGTATACCCAAAACCATACAACCTCACTACATCGGCCTCTTAAGTTTAGAAGGGATCTATTACACAATTGGAAAGCTCCTACCAAAACCCTTTCATCGGGGACACATTATCATCCGATTATTTCACAATCATGTGGGCTTAAGCCACCTATTATATCATATCAGTTCAACTTTTAGCGAAGCTCATCATCAAACTTCAACACACAACAGTTATACTACAACCATTGTTGTTATCAACCGGCTTCATTATGAAATCTAGTTGCTGCCTACTTTCCTTCCCAAATCACATGGTTATTAACTAACACATATTCAACTGTTCCTCCTCGCATTTGGATTTCGGCAAAAAAATACACTAAAACTTCAAAAATCGAAATCTTCTATCGATCAAAAGTCTCAACAACGTTACAACCAAATTCATCGCATCATTCTATATAGAAGAACTACATAGAACTCCTCCCATAAATTGTAGATCCACCGATATTCAATCCATTCAACCGGTTGTACACAATTCCAATAACTAATCATACTAGGGAATAAGTAAATCTAGCATTTCTCTAGTTTCCCTTTCCACACATTTAAATTAATCCATGAGAACCAAAGAACCCAACAAGTTTAGCCACCTAAACGATTTTAATGACCAGACTAATTCATCTATGTTCCATACTTATTAATATCTCTTTTGACTCCCAATAGGTATGGACATACTCTCAGTCACTACTCATATATACAGTTCATCAAGTACTAGTAGAAGACAACATCAACTTAATCAATTTCACTTCCAAGGTTACTAATTAATATTAATTATGCCACACACCAAAGACTCAACTTGATACCCATACCATATCGAGTTATTTGGTTACAATCTCTGATTTAACCATAACAAGGCATCACACAAGGATTTTAACAATTTCCACAAAAAAAGAGATGCATTAAACTTCAACACTCGGAATAATCCAAAGCAACAGAAACTCTCATTACCCAAACTATCAAATGAATACATGAGTCATTCCTTTCCAATGAGAAAGAAGGAACAACCATGGAATTATCAATATTGCCAATTGAGGAAGATCACAAGTAATAAAAACAGCTCAACAGTCCAAAAACGATAATTGTTTCAGAGAACCATTAAAGACCATTGAAACACAGCAACTACCATGAACCACGAACCCAAGAGAAATTCATCATCCACCACAAAACAAGAATTTGCCAAGATTGAGGTCAAGAAAGAAAACAACTTCCTAAAGCAGCTCACGCTCAACTCTTGCAACTATGGTATTCGGGGTAACTACTCCATTTGTCTACCACGAACGGTGGTATAACCTGACAAAGTCCAAGGCCACAACCAAGGCCTCCACTTCTTAACAACCATTATCAACACGCATAAACAATATAATCACATATGATTATACATGATCATTTCATGGCAATCATAGAATAGATTCATAGATATAGAACATCATAACGTATCATAGCATAGACAAGAAAGATAGTACAGAGGCAATTCAAAAATTTCTCAAGAAATGAAACATAACAACAGATAATGCGGAAGCAATTTAATTCCCAACCCCACCTACTGTGCACAGTGTGTCAATTTAATATTTTCCTATTAACCACGGACCTAAAGCCCGCTCTGATACCAACTATAACACCCCATCTCACATTGAGCCTAGAATGCTACTGGAATTAAATTAAACTAGAACAAATTACAAATTTTCGACAGAACCTCCTTTTTATAGTCAACTATACCGAGGTTCCAACAAATAATCATAGCATTTATCACTATCTTCATAATCAAGTTCACTCAGCATGCAAGATAATCGATTAAACGTAATCAAGACATGCTATTCTCATTATTACAATTAATCTGATACTCAAAACCACCCATGAGTGATTCTCAAGCAGTTTACTTATTCCTGAAATGAAACTAAATGGCAAACGCCTTAAGCTTGAGAGGTAGTGAGTGCATCCAACATATACTCCCTCCCATGCATGTCGTTCCTGCAAGTTGTACCTAAAACATATCAAAGCAAGAGTGAGCCCAAAGACTCAGCAAGTATCAAGAAGGCTAAAACAAGTTCGCAGTCATAGCATCAATAATCCACAATATCATTACACTAATCATAGCTTTCATACTTATGGAATGCGATCAACGCAATGCACCTTTTGAACTTTATCTCTTTTCGCATTTTACCGGTAATGCGGGGTATACATCCGTCGATGCATACCCTTGCCTGTGCCCTCTGGCACAGGGACCAAGAGCCTATACACAACATGTATAGGGACCTTTGCCCATCATCTTAATGATGGGGACCTCTTTAATTACTGCCCACATTCCACGAATGTGGGGACCTCAAACCCGTCATTGCATGACGGGGACCTCAACCATTCATACTTGGTCACCACATATCCAAGTCTCAAACATGCTTAAACATGCATATGCGCTATGACATCATCTTTCATACATAAGAATTCAACGTGTACCCAATAACATGTAAGCATTAGCAACATACGAAGGAAACTTTAACTATAACTTGCATTCATCAAGATAGATGGCAACTCATCACATTAACATCCATGCACGGCTATTACGAGCAAGACACAACACAATCTCAGCATACAAACATAAATATGCTATAACCCGAATACTTGCCTCAACCGTGCGAGAACAATGGATGCGAAGAGGGTGCTGCCCCTGGGATCACGCTCCCACCTGAACATAAAGACAACCCCAAACTAAGATCAACATACTGGACAAAAAGCATAAGTAACATCACAATTGAACTCGTTAAACTACCAAGCGTTTTCAATCTTCTAATTTCTAGCGATCGATTTGGTGCTCACTGCGGACAGGCAACTTCTAAAATACATAACTTTCTGCTCAGGAGTCCAAATAAGATGACTAATACTTTTTGGAAAGGTAATTAAATTACCTAAATAAACTTAGTTGGGGGAGCCCTTCTGAATCTTCCATTTACTGCCCCTACCAAGCCAATCTACAGAACATCATTTATCACGTTGGGTTCTCTTGACAGTGCACTAAAACCAACATAACTTTTTCTACGAAAGTCCAAATCTTGCGTTCTTTATCTCTATAAAAAGGTATGGAAATTACCTACATTTTTTGTTATATTGAGATCCTCTGATTTCATCTTAACTAATATATTAACTCAGTTTTCTACGTACTGTCAGGATGTTGATAGATTAACCAGACAACGGCACTATACAATTCATAACTTTCTAACCGTTAATTAAATTTGGGCGTTTTTGGCAGCCATTGAAACCAGACCTACATAACTCTAGCAGATCAAAACTCCTAATTCGGCCTCTAAACACACGAAACTGTCCGCGTAACAATCTGGACAAAACGCAATCTAACAGCAATCGGCGACCGATCCAATAACCGAATTCATAAACGCATCTAATACAAAAGATTCAGCGGGGGAGATCTTCGTTACCCTTGTAGAATGCGTGAAGACGATGGATTACCCCCACAAAGAAGGTCTCCTCCTCTCACCTCCTTCTTCCTCCTATGCCGACCACCACCAGGAAGCTTCTTCTCCATCTCCACTTGGGCGGCAGCGGGAAGAGAACACCTTGGCCGGTCAGCAGGGGAAGGAGACCATGGAGGAGGGGCTGCTGGTGGGGCGGAAGGGGGTTGGGGCGCAAGAGGGAGGTGGGGAGGGGAGGAAGGTGTGGCGGCCACAAGGGGGAAAGGGTGGGAGACGTGGGGGTGCTAGGGTTTGAGCCCCCCTTGGCCGGCCACCCTCATGGGCCAAGGCCCAGGGCCCGAGTTGCCAACTAAATGCGGAAAACCCCCTCTTATTTCCTGATTTGGTGATTTTATAAAAGAACCCTTATCCCAATTATTGGCTTTTCACACTTCCGGAGTATTACATCATCTTTGTTGAAACTGTGTGCACTAGTGTGATCCTGGACTAGTGCATTTTTGGGTCCAGAATTGTATTTTTGTGTCCCAACAGAGAACCTCGCGGGGATTTCAGCGAGTTCACACGTGTCTTCTAGGGTAATTATCATCTCCTCGCTATTTGGTTCGATTATTTGCTGATGTGAGTGTTGGCCCGATCTTCCGATAGGTAGAGATAAGTCGATTGTGGAGAACACGACGTTGATGATCCAAAGGCTCTGACTTGAACAGATCGATCCTCGCAATCACTACACCACTGCTCCGTTGGTTATCAACTGTGAGACCCCGGTTTATTAAACTTGTAATACTTAACCTTCCACTGGTTCTGGTATCACAAATAGAATAACGCGCGTCTCGATGAATATGTGCTTCCCAGAACATGCAGCACACATACATCATTTCCAAAGCATGCATCAATTCCATACAACATGATATATCAAGTCTACCAAAAGACATACATAATATAGGTTATTACAACACAGCCAACCGGCCAAATGACAAAAGTATCAAACAACAGCGGAAGGAAAAGTTACCATAAGATGGCTTAAACCAAAAGACGACCGGTTAGCCACATGACACCACAGGGCAACCGACCGGGCCACCAAGCTAATCGCCCCTTAAACTGCCACAGCACAACTAACAAAAGTGAGGCCCAACGGACTCACTATCTTCCTCTGTACAATTCAAGCAATGCAGGTGAGTACAAAAATGTACTCGCAAGACTTACGAGTAACAAGCCTATACATAGCTACATGAAAGCTGTATCAAAGGAATGTGGTTATATGGTTCTTTGGACGCACAAAGCAAGTTTCATTTGCAATATTGTAATAGGTTGAGCAAAGAGTTTGCAAAATCTGTTTTTAAGCATTTAAATAACAGCGAGTAAACATAAGTAACAAGTATCCACCTAGGAGTGACTTTCCCCAAAGCCACCACAACATAGCATGAATCCCTGATTCATACCACCCATCAATTTTTATTTAAAAAGTTGGAGTCTAACTCTTGGAAGACTTCCCCAAGCATGTCCATAACCTAGGACGAGGCTATTCGAATAGTTTTAATCCCTGCAGGGGTGTACCAATGTACCCACACTTCAGACCGCCTTTTTGCCAAGCTATTAAGCACACTTCCTTTGGTATGCCGGCACGGCTAAGTCCTACGAACTCTTTCCAATGGAATATGCTAATCAAGAGACGCACGTATGGGGGTTAATCCTTAGTGATCTGCCGACGAAATATGGATCACAAGGACCCATACGTGGAGCAGGACACACCGGCCTCGGCGGGTGTTCCTCTCCCCACAAACGTGTCCATGTTGCATATAATCAAATATGCAACCCACCACACGACTCATTAATTAACACAACCCAAAGTACTCAGCTAAGAGAGGTCCCATATCCCCCTAGTGTGGTTAGCACGCACAAATGCCTGGTTCGGTGTAACAAGTAGCTCGGTCCTTAATTGACCCGGGCACCATTCCAATCACACCCAAACGATCACACCATCTTACCATTGTGCCCAAGTCTAAATCGTTTTCATTTTCAGTTTTAGTTTTGCAATTTAGACATAGCACAAGGCTGAAATATACAGATTATAACAGTTTGTGTGATCAAGGTTATCGATAACCGCCCATTTCTACCGATAGCTAAGCATGGCTAAGCACAATGACACGTAAACTACTAAGTGGCAAGGGTTCATCCAGCGAACCCAAAATCACAGCAAGTAATCCTAGGCTCAGTAGTAGAGGATTAAACAGTTCCTACTGATTATGCAACTACTGGGCCAACTATCGACAATAGTTTAAAACAATATAGCAATGCATACATAGAATTTGCAAACAACATATTAGAATTTGAAATTAATAGGAACAACATGATCAAATGAATGCTACATCCGCTGTTTGGTGAAGTGTAGGATCCGTCTTTGTGGCTCAATATCAGTAATAATACTATCTTCGGAACCTAACTCGAAAAGGCGATAAGCAAATAAGAACGAAGAACACCAAATAAACTCCAACAACAAAAGACATCCAAATCTAATGAAATTTACACAACAGCTAGGGAATGATTTTAGACAGAGATAGGAACAAGAATCATGCAATTTGGACTAAGCATACAAAAGATATGGACAAAATGCTCTTTCTCAGCCTTAAAATCAATCTAATTAATTGCTAGTACTGTTCATGGCGAAATTTTCTAGAAAGATCTGGACCCTACAATTTTTATGACAGGTAGTATATGTTATTCTAATTACAGCAAAGTTGAGTTTGGCAATTTTGGAGTTATACTGATTTAGTTATGATTTTTCTAAGGTGCAAATCTAGCATATTACAATTTCCAGAAACATAAATATGCTCAAGCTAATTTTATATTGAAGTATAACTAATAACAGATTTATCAAAGTTGAAATCATCCATTTTGGACATACACAGAGCAAGATATGCATTATATAAGATTTTAATTATTTTCTGGAAAAGCCAGAATAACAGAAAACAAGTTTTTAAGGTCTACAAGAATTTATATTACAGAAACAAGGCCTAAAGCATTTTTAAATAAAATTTTAGTGTCAAGCAAATTTATCATAGGTGGAAACAACTAAAAAGAGTTTAAAATGAATTTCCTACGATTTTATAAAGTTTCTGCACAAATTTTAGTTGTAAAATAATTACTTATCGAAATCCCGATAATCTAATCAAAAGATAAAGACGTGGACGCACGAGAGCCATTGATTCAAAATCAAGCAATAGCGGCGAGGAGCGAGGCAACTGAACAGCCGGATGATCTCCACCGTCGATCTACGATCGGAAGGTCGAGGGCGGTGAGCTTTCGGACCTCGCGAACGTCTCACGAATCTCAGCCGCTGATCTCCAGATGGACGGCCCACAATGATGGTGAGATCGGGTTACCCGAACGTCCCAAATGATCTTGGCCACGATCAAGAATCGGACGCGCTATTGATCGCAGATTCAAAAGATGTATCGACACGTGGGGCGCTTGTCGCTGACTTGAGTCACAACCGCGAACGATTTAACCCACGTGCACAGTGCACTGGGCCCACATGTCAGCGACTAACAGGGAATTTTTAGGACAACAAATTAATGACCGAGCTAATGATTAGTGATGATTAGCTTTTCAATGTTCCCTAAAGAATTCTCGTATGATTAAAACAATCAAAGGCCCACCGACAGAGACTAAGAGTGGCGGTTTAGGATCAATTTAATGCTACTAATGATTATCATTAAATAAACCTAAAAGAGACACTAATGACTGCTGGATTTTGATCTTAACCCCTCGGGCCCACATGTCAGTGGCTCAACGATAAAGATTAGGACACCATTAATTAACTAATGATTAGCAATCACTGTGCAATTAATATGTCCTAAACAAATGAATGAACGGAGTTTTGCAGGCAAAATCGGCGACTTCAACGGCTTGCCGCCGGCGACACTGGCCGCGGCGACGCCAACCAAGAACTAAAATGGAATCACAATAGCGCCTAGGTGGCATCCTCGCCGGCGGTGAGGGACCAAAACGCTGGCGATTCGGAAATGAAAAAGGGAGCTTTTACTGCTAAGTGCGAAAATAGCGAAAAGCTCAGCTGCAGTCCAAGGAAGCGGGTGCTAGAGCCTGTAGGGACTAATAAGAAGCTACCTTGATGAAGGGAAGCTCCAAAGATGGCCGGAGAAGCTTGACCACGGAGGAGACTCGCCGGACTTGGAGAAGAAAGGTTGAAAATGGCACCCTGAGCCAAATGAGTGATTTCAAAGCATCAATATAACTTCATTATGGTCCATAGAAGCTACAAGATCAAGTAATCAGAAAATGGAGTACTCACCTGAGCTGAGGAAGAAGATGACCGATTTCAGCCGAAATTGAACAAACCCCAAATTGGACAATTCCTGAGAATCAAATCCAAAATTAAGTGAGGGGAAATGTTCAAGATAGTAAGGAGATAAAGATAGGGTAAAGAAATTTGAAGGAGAACCACTGGAACACCAAGAACATCAATGGAGCCCTCGGGTCAACAATGGCGATTTAGAGGTTTTGAGGAGTTAAGCTCCAATACTGTAAATGGAGCTTGGTGGTGGTCTAAAAAGACACCAGGAAGCATTGAGAGTGCTTATAAAGCCTTGGAAGCATTAGGGTTTGGACCAAAAGCTTCTCGGGCGGCAAAGCACGAAGCACAAGGTGTGCCCGACAAGGAAAAAGGTGGTAGGCGTGCATTAGCGTATGGCACGGCCGAATATGTCTCCACGACCCTCACCGTTGACTAGGGCGCCGTAGGAAGCACGATTTGACATCGCCATCTCCCCCGCTTGTTCATGCACGGCGGAGGTAGAAGAAGACCAGAAAAGCACTTGGCGATTTTCACCGTTGGATGAGACGAGACGGTGAGATCGCGCAACGCCGCTTCGGTTTTAAATTCAAAAGCAAAGCTCGCGATTGCTGGATCAGGAATGGACGGCCACGATTTAAGTTGCTCTTCGGGTGACCTGAATGTCACACGCAAAGTCCATCGTTAGATTTTGATCGGACGATCCAGATGTGTGGGCTCTTCGCGGTGGTCCGAATGTTTACACGCATATGGGCCGCGCGATGAGGATCTAACGGTTGAGATTGATCGCGGGCTTTTCAATCGCACGCAGTGCGATTAGGCGGTTCGATCAAATCGATTGACTCGAGCCCGAGTCTGACTCGAACCCGAGTAACAGTGAAATCAGGTTTTGACTTTTAAATTAGAACAGAGACTTTGGAGGATTTATTTGATGTAGCAAACTAACTCCAAAAATTCTGAAAATTTTACAGGAGCTTGCTGACTCAAATATGGACCTTGTGTAAAATTTTCAAAGGTTTTTATGCAGTGCACTTTTCTCCAAAAATTCTGCAAGGTTCTGATTTGTGGTTTGACTGAAAGTCAAACAGGTTTGACTGCCCTCTAAAAATATTCAAACAATTTCTAAAAATTGTGAAATTTTTCAGAGGGGTCACATATCATCCCTAGAACTTAGGAAAAATATTTCCAGAGGATGATCACAATACTTGACATGATTATATTTTGGAAGCTCAAAGTTTGGATCAAAAGACTTGTGACTTTGTATTTCCATAACTTCTTACAACAGATGTTCAAAGCATACAAGAAATACATGATGTAAGAAAAAGTTTTAATTTCTACTCATTTTCTTACATTTGAAACACATGTCCAAAAGATGGGATGTTACAAAACCTCCCCCCTTACAAGAATCTCGTCCCGAGATTCTGTTTACTCGGAGAAGAAGGATGGGTAATCTGCACGAAGACGATCTTCGCGCTCCCAAGTTGCCTCATCTTTGGAATGGTTTGACCATTGAACCTTAAGGAACTTGATGACACGGTTCCTTGTCCTCTGTTCAGATTCTTCGAGAATACGAACAGGGTGCTCATGATAGGTCAAATTTTGTTGCACATCGAGATTTTCCAACGGAGTTTCCTCAATTGGAACACGGAGGCACTTCTTCAAGTGTGACACATGGAACACATCATGCACTCCCTCAAGTGAAGCTGGCAACTCCAATCTGTATGCAACAGCTCCAACCCTCTCGATGATGCGGTAAGGCCCAACATAACAACGAGCCAACTTGCCCTTGATGCCAAAATGCTGATGGCCCTTCAAGGGTGAGACTTTGAGATAAATAAAGTCATTGGGCTCAAAGCTCAACTCTCGACGACGACGATCCGCATAGCTCTTTTACCTGGACTAGGCCACGCGCAGATGCTCACGAATCAGCTGAACCTGACTTTCGGCCTCATTGATGGAATCTGGCCCGAAGAACTGACGCTCACTAGGTTCTGACCAGTTCGAAGGGGTTCTACATCTCCTCCCATACAAAGCCTCAAAAGGTGTCATACCAAGACTAGCTTGGAAACTGTTGTTGTAGAAGAACTCTGCAAACGGCAAACACTCCTCCCACTTCTTCCCATAGGAAAGAACACAGGCACGGAGCATATCTTCCAACACTTGGTTGACTCTCTCCGTCTGACCATCAGTTTGAGGATGATAGGCCGAACTGAAGGAAAGACGCGTGCCCATCGCCTCTTGCAAACTATGCCAAAAGCGAGAGGTGAAAAGAGAACCACGATCTGACACAATCGTTCGTGGCACACCATGCAAACTCACAATCCTTGAGACATAAAGCTCGGCCAAGGGCTTCACACGGAGTTGGGTCTTAACAGGAAGAAAATGTGCCACTTTAGTCAGCCTATCAATCACGACCCAAATGGCATCGTTCCCTTTGGGTGAGCGGGGCAACCCGGTGATGAAATCCATACCAACGGAATCCCACTTCAACTCAGGCACTGGCAAAGGCTGAAGAAGACCTGCTGGATGCTGATGTTCAGCCTTGACACGACAGCACACGTCGCACTCAGCTACGAACCTGGCAATCTCGCGCTTCATGCGAGTCCACCAGAATCTCTATCGAATGTCTTGGTACATCTTGGTAGCTCCAGGATGGATAGACAAAGGGGAGTCATGGGCTTCGCGGAGAATCAAATCCCGCAATTCCATGACCTTCGGAACCACAAGGCGCTGTCCAAACCACACAACACGATGCTCATCCTCAGAAAAGCACTTGGCTGTCCCATTCTTGATGTTCTGCTTGATTTGGATCACACCAACATCTGTCTGCTGGGCAGCCTTGATTTGCTCCACCAAAGTTGGTTGCACAACCAAGGTAGCAAGAGAACCATGCTCAATCAATCCCAAATTAAGCCGCTGAAAATCTTCAAGAATGGCAGGTTGTTGCTCTTGAAGTAACAAGGTGTTGCAATATACCTTGCGACTAAGTGCATCCGCAACAACATTAGCCTTGCCCGGATGGTACTGAATGCCCATATCATAATCCTTGATCAATTCCAACCATCTCCTTTGCCTGAGGTTCAGATCTGGCTGGGTGAACAGATATTTCAGGCTCTTGTGATCAGAATACACCTCACAACGGTTACCAATAAGGTAATGCCGTCAAATCTTGAGTGCATGAACCACTGCAGCTAGCTCCAAATCATGGGTAGGATAGTTGAGTTCATGAGGCTGCAATTGCCTTGATGCATAGGCCACTACCTTACCTTCTTGCATAAGAACACAACCGAGTCCCTGACGAGAGGCATCACAATAGATATCGAAGCTCTTGTGAATATCAGGGAGAACAAGCACTGGAGCTGAAGTCAACCGCCTCTTGAGTTCTTGAAAACTCAAATCACAAGCAGGAGACCACACGAATTTCTTTTCTTTCTTGAGCAATTCGGTCATGGGCTTTGCAATCTTGGAGAAGTTCTCGATAAAGCGGCGGTAGTAGCTTTGCTAAACCAAGGAAACTCCTCACTTGGTGGATCGACTTGGGCTGCCCCAAGATAGAACATCGCTGACCTTGCTAGGATCCACTGCTACACCTCCTGCTGAAAGAACATGGCCCAAGAATGCCACTTCCTTCAACCAGAACTCGCACTTGCTGAACTTGGCATACAGCTGATGCTCACGTAGCTTTCCCAATACAATCTGCGGATGCTCAAGATGCTCCTCTTCACTCTTGGAGTAGATAAGGATGTCGTCAATGAAAACCACAACAAACTTATCCAAATACTCCATGAACACCGAGTTCATAAGATTCATGAACAAAGTGGAGCATTGGTCAAGCGAAAGACATGACGATGTACTCGTAAAGGTCATAACGAGTAGTGAATGTCGTCTTGAATATCTTCACCGATCCGGACTTGGTGATACCCCAACCTTAAGTCAATCTTGAGAACACACGGGCTCGATCAAGCGGTCAAAGAGATAATCAATACGAGGCAAAGGATACTTGTTTTTCACCGTCACTTCATTAAGCGGACCGTAATCAACACATATACGCAGGGTCTTGTCCTTCTTTTTCACAAAAATAACCTGACAACCCCAAGGAGATGAGCTAGGACGGATAAAGCCCTTTGCTTGCAGCTCACCCAAGCGCTTCTTCACTCCTCCAACTCATTAGGAGGCATTGATGCACGACGCTTTGAAATTGGAGCGTGCGGCAGCAACTCAATAACAAACTCCTGTGTCTCGAATCGAGGCATACGAGGCAAATCTTCAACGAAGACATCCACAAAGTCACAGACTGTGGGCACATCCTGAATCTCCATGGCTGGCTTAGCTTCAAGGGCACAAAGATGTGGCCCTGCGGTGGTGAAATCCCAACTTGCTCGCTTTGAGGACTAGTGAGGTAGACCATCTTCACGCACAATCGATTTGCCCCAAGTGTTGGGACAACCAATCCATGCCAAGAATCACATCCAGACGTGCCGAATCAAGTAAGATGAGATTCGCCAAGAATTCCACTCCTTCAATATTAATGGGAACGCCCCGGCATTCTTGATCAGCTCTCATTTCCGCTCCCGGAGAGCGAATAAGCAAAGGAATCCCCAAAGGAACAAAGTGAAGGTCACAATCAGCAGCAAATGATATCGAAATAAAGGAATGTGATGCTCCAGAGTCAAACAATACTGCAGCAGGACGATAATTGACAAAAAACGTACCAAACACAACGTCGGGCGCCTCCTGAGCCTCCTCACCGAGATGTGGTTGACTCGACCACTCCCGACACTCGGGTCTTCGGATCACCTTCAGTCGGTGGGTGACCATTCCCGCCCGTCCTCCATTAGGACGAGGCCGCCCAATCCTCGAGGGCAGCTCATAGCATAGTGGCCCTTCTTGTTGCAAAGCGAACAGTGACATCGCCGGTGGGTTGCGGAGCGCAACTGCCGGGTCGCAGTGCGTGGGCTGAAACACGGCCTGCGGGGGACGAGCAACTGGCGCCGACGGCCTCGGCGGTGGTGAAGCCAAAGCACGAGCCCCTGGTGCGGGCCCAACACGGGGACGAGTGAGGCCGGCCTGTGCAGACCGATGGGCCTCCCACTTGCGCTTGCGGGACTCGCCCAGCACCTTCGCCTTGTGCTCGGCGACGATGGCCTTGTCCACCAAGGCCTGGAAGTCAGCAAAGTCCACTATGGATAGCTTGTCCTGCAGCTCCTCGGACAAGCCATCCATGAACTTCTCCTGTTTGGCCTCATCAGAGGCCACCTCACCCGGAGCATAACGAGCCAAGTGATTAAACTCGTAAAGATACTCCGACACAGACTTGCGCCCCTGTTTGAGCGCAAGAAACTCCTTCTTCTTGAGCTTCATCAGGCCATCGGGAATGTGGGCTCGACGGAAAGAAGATCTGAACTCATCCCACGAAACAACGTGGCCTGCGGGCTGCATGGCGAGAAAATTCTCACACCAAGAGAGTGCTGCACCCTCAAGCTGATGGGATGCAAAGAGTGCCCGCTCCTGCTCCAGGCACTGAGCGATGTTGAGCTTTCGCTCAACCAGATGCAGCCAATCATTCGCGTCCAACGGGTCCTCAGATCGTGAGAAAGTAGGCGGCTGCGTACGGAGAAACTCCGCAAGCCCACCACGAGACTGGTGGCCACCACCTCCAGACCCCGAAGCACCAGCGGGAGTGGAGGTGTTCCTCGCGATGACCTCCAGAATCCGGGTCTGGTCCATGCGATTCCGCTCGATCTGAGCCAGAACCTCAGCCATGGTCGGAGGAGGGGGAAGCTCCTCATTGGAACCAACCGGCTGACTGTTGCGGGTGGTTCTTGCCATCTTGTTCCACAAAAATAGGTTAAGCACAACTCCAGAACAGGAGACAAAGAAAACAACTAACCACTCTACAAAACAAACTTTAATAGCTCAAGTATCAACATAAAATTGCAGCAAGATCACAAAGATATATCCATCTTCCTATTATGACTAACTCGTATGAAAGAACGAGTAATCAATTTTCAGGAAGGCAATTTCAGAACATTGACTCCTGTTCGAAAACAGCTAGGAAACAGGGTGAGAAATTTACTAAAGAAAGGTTAGACACTTAGCTAGCTCATATCACTTCTTACCCGTTTATTCCCACAAGTTTTAGTTAAATCAACCTCTCATTTTTCAGCACTTACTACTAATTAAATGCTAGCCGCCCAGAAATTCCTGCTTGCTGTCCAGATTTTCTTCCTCCAGTTCCTGGCCAAAATTGTTAGCTTTAGGAGCTTCTAATCTTCACAAGACAGCCAACACTTTCATTTTATAACTCTCATGATTTACCCAAAACCAATCTACTCGATTAACAACTATCTTTTGAAAGAATATGAGAGGAAAACTCAGCTTTCAAATTCAGTTCAGAATAAGGTGAGATAAGCAAGCAAAGATAGGTGAGAAGTAAAATCTGAGAACTTACTTAAGATTTTCAGGAAAACACTTGATATTTGGAAAGTAAGTTTCTCAAAATATACTAGGGACGACCAAGCTAGGGGTTTCTACGGTCAGTATGGCTCTGATACCAAACTCTGTGAGACCCTAGTTTATTAAATTTGTAATACTTAACCTTCCACTGGTTCTAGTATCACAAATAGAATAACCCACGTCTCGATGAATATGTGCTTCCCAGAACATGCAGCACACATACATCATTTCCAAAGCATGCATCAATTCCATACAACATGATATATCAAGTCTACCAAAAGACATACATAATATAGGTTATTACAACACAGCCAACCGGCCAAATGACAAAAGTATCAAACAACAGCGGAAGCAAAAGTTGCCATAAGATGGCTTAAACCAAAAGATGACCGGTTAGCCACATGACACCACAGGGCAACCGACCGGGCCGCCAAGCTAATCGCCCCTTAAACTGCCACAGCACAACTCACAAAAGTGAGGCCCATCGGACTCACTATCTTCCTCTGCACAATTCAAGCAATGCAGGTGAGTACAAAAATGTACTCGCAAGACTTACGAGTAACAAGCCTATACATAGCTACACGAAAGTTGTATCAAAGGAATGTGGTTATATGGTTCTTTGGACGCACAAAGCAAGTTTCATTTGCAATATTGTAATAGGTTGAACAGTAGTTTGCAAAATCTGTTTTTAAGCATTTAAATAACAGCGAGTAAACATAAGTAACAAGTATCCACCTAGGAGTGACTTTCCCCAAAGCCACCACAACATAGCATGAATCCCTGATTCATACCACCCATCAGTTTTTATTTAAAAAGTTGGAGTCTAACTATTGGAAGACTTCCCCAAGCATGTCCATAACCTAGGACGAGGCTATTCGAATAGTTTTAATCCCTGCAGGGGTGTACCAATGTACCCACACTTCGGACCGCCTTTTTGCCAAGCTATTAAGCACACTTCCTTTGGTATGCCAGCACGGCTAAGTCCTACGAACCCTTTCTAATGGAATATGCTAATCAAGAGACACATGTATGGGGGTTAATCCTTAGTGATCTGCCGACGAAATATGGATCACAAGGACCCATACGTGGAGCAGGACACACCGGCCTCGGCGGGTGTTCCTCTCCCCACAAACGTGTCCATGTTGCATATAATCAAATATGCAACCCACCACGCGACTCATTAATTAACACAGCCCAAAGTACTCAGCTAAGAGAGGTCCCATATCCCCCTAGTGTGGTTAGCACGCACAAATGCCTGGTTCGGTGTAACAAGTAGTTCGGTCCTTGTAACACCCCGGCCCGACATGAGCCTGGAATGTGCTACTAAACAAACTCTATTAGTTCTAAACTAGACAATCTTAATAAATTTCGGCAGAACCTCCCTTGTAAAGTTAATTACACGAAGGTTCCAACACACAGATTAATCAAATATTAACTAAAACTTTCATCCAAAGACATCAAAAGATAATCAAAGACATGCTAAGTATTTAACATAACTAGAGAGATATGAAGTTCCACTACTCATCATTATTACATTTAATCCAATGCATGAGACAAAACATAATAATCTTTGCATTTACTAAAATCAATCACGTTCTGAAGATCATTCATCTTTATTTAGTTCATGTGGCAAGTGTGTGACTAGCAGTCTACTTCCCCCCATGCATGACGTTCTTGGCTCGGGTATCTAAAACAACAATAAAAGCAAGAGTGAGTCCATAGACTCAGCAAGTACATAAAGAAACCATAACATCAGCATCCATGTAAAGGAGATCAACGATACAACATCTCATATGCAAGTGCAATGCTCAAGGATCATTTATCTTTCACTTTCTGTGTGCATTACACCGGTAATGCAGAGTAAGCAACCGTCGCCGCATACCCATGCCTGTGCGCGCACGCACAGGGACCAATTGCCCGTTACTCCGCAAGTAACGGGGACCTCAAGCCCACACTCCACGAGTGAGGGGATCTCGGGCCCGTCACATTCATGACGGGGATCTCAAAGGGAAACATGCTTGGTCACCGCGTGACCAAGCCTCAACATGTTCTCAATATGCATATGCTCATCTCTTATTCATCAGCAATCATACCAAAAGACAACAACATTGTACCACAGTAAAGCATAAGCATAATTTGAGCAATCACCATACTTAAACAATCATCAAGTAAGCCATCTTGCCATGCAACCATATATCAAAAAGCACACAAACATAGCCAATCGATCACACCCATTTAACAAACAATGCACTTGCCTCAACTGCGTGCGAAGGTGGATGTCGAGGATAAGGTACTGCTCCCGAGCCAAACCCACACCTGGACATACAATTGAGACATGCTAAGGCTACCATATAGGTCTAATAACAAAACCATAAACACAAAATGAGCACATCGTCCACTAAACGCGATCCCCAACTCTATTGCTAGCTGTCAGTTTTCTTTTCCAGAGAACAGCCTCCTTGAAAAAACATAACTAAATGTACAGAAATCCAAATGGATTGATCTTGGACAATCTGAAAAGGTTATTGAATTCCCCTTCTAAACCTAGTTGGTGATGTTCTCTGATTCGGCCCTTTACTAGCCCTACCAAACCAAACAACAGAGTATCAATTCTCGCGTCGGGTCTCTGGACAGCAAATATGAAATTATCATAACTTTCTCTACGTTCGTTCGAATTTCATGATCTTTAGTTTTCCTGAAAGCTGGAAGGATTATCTACAGTTTTCATTATGGTGAGACCCTCTGATTTTTCTTCTAAATACACGCTTAAGTCGAAACACTAAAACCTGTCAGACCAACCACCATTCCACAGCACAAACCCCCTAAGAAAAATCATAACTTTTGCTACAAAGGTCCAAATGATGTGATTCTTGTCGGCAATGAAAGGTAACGAGATAACCTACAACTCTCTAGGAGATCCCAAGTTCTAATTCGGCACTTAACAATTTCTTATTTATTAAACAAGATGACTGCAGATTCTCGTCAGGATTCTGGACAGTAAACACTAAAAATAACATAACTTTTAACTCGAATGTCGGAATCCGGTGTTCTTGGCGGCCACTGAAAGCTAAGAACAATATCCACACTTCTCTAGGAGACGAGATTCCCAAATTATGCTTCTAAGGATGCGAAAATTGCCGCACACTAAACTGGACAGAAAAGTAATCTACCGGCAGATTGACGATAGTTCTAATAAACGAATTCGTAAATGCATCTAATACCAATTAAACAACGATGAAACCTCTTCGTTACCCTTGAAGAATCGTAGGAAGACGAAGAACTTTCCACGTGAAGATGATCTCCTCCTCCTTCCTTCGCGTGACCGGGCAGCACCAAGGTTGATCCTCGCCGGCAGCAGAAGGTCTCACCGGAGGAGGGAACAATGGTTGAGAGAGGAGGTGCTACAGTACTATGCGCTACAGTACGGTGGTGCTACAGTACCGCAAGCTACAGTAAACATGATTAGGGTTAGGAAGGGGGAGGGTGGCACCCCCCTTTGGCCGGCCACCTATAAGGCCCACTTGGGCCAAGGCCCAGGCCCAAGTTGTCGGGGTTTTGCTTAAACCCCCCCTCTTTTCTTTCTAAAACATTTTACGTTTAGCTCCCTCTCTTTTCTTGCTTTGATGCTTTTCTAAAGAAACCTTCCCCCCGATTAAATTAATCTCTACCGATTAAATTATTCTATCTCGATTAATTACTTCTCTCGCTTTCGGAGTATTACATTCTCTCCTGGTTACATCCTTTCGAATATAATTTAGGGTATTACATTCTACCCCCCTTAAACAGAATTCGACCCCGAATTCTACCTGTCATCTACTCGAAAACAACAACAACCACAACTGAAAACCAATAACCAACAAGATGTATCCGACGTGAACATATCACCCAAACGTATACCCATGTCTAAACCTCAACACTCTCTCTGACCTTCCCAGGTACTCACTCAACACCAGAACATACATGACGTTACGTACTCCGCGCACGGACTCGAGACAGTCCTGGCGGTACGCCAACTAGCGAGAACAAGCCAAAGTATCTTGGGTTAAACTTCCCAAAGATACCGAACCACACGACATACACACAGAACACGAAACCATCGTTCCACCTTTTAAATGAACTCTTCACTGAAGCAAGGATCACCTCCTTTAACGTAAACACACCACAAAACACTCTTGAGCAAGCTCTTGTACTAACAAAATCCTCTCGAAAATGAAAGACTCACATCGCAACTAAGCATTACCATTTCGGTAATGAAGAGTTAAATCGAAATAGAATTTTTTATCACATAAACCATTTCCATTTTCCAAGTGGCAGTTTGCGAATAAGCGTCACGAAAACCAAATGAGATATCACTCGAAAGCCCAAATCAAATATTCCTTTATTCCCTCTAAACTGGAAAGAATCACACACGCCAACGTAAATGTCGAGCTCAACTTACGATAATCAATGGTCAATAGCACAGAACTCCAACGAGAATCAGGAAAACGATTCACTTCTTGAAGAAGCATCAATTTATCAGTTTCTCTTTTAAGACCAAAATTTCCTTCAAGCTATGGAATCTCAATCATCGCACAACACACTAACTTGTTACTCTTAACTTGGCGATCTCAACGCCAAGCCCAAATCGAAACACCTCGTCTACACCTTTGAAGAGGGACTCTGATGATTTCACAAAACATTCTCTAACCAATTTCCTTTACTGTCAGAATTCATTTGACATATGGCACTCAGAAAGTATCCCCAAATTAGATCTCTCACACGATCATATCACCTCAACCCTTTTGAGAACAAACATCTCAGATTTCACATCACACACTCTCATGTACTACATCAGAAGAGTGTTATCGACGATCATCCCACTGTTCGCAATCCACCCTTATTCTACTTCCTCTACACATAATCTTTGGGCGACTCAAAGTCCTAGCATAGCAATGCAAAGTCCACATTTAACCTCCAAGACTCTTGCAACTAACTTCTCATGTAAAAGATAGGGAAATTCTCAGATTAAATCCCTAAAATTTCACAATTCCAACATACTCACTCCTTAACATCATCATGAAAATATTTTCTTGACCCGTTTACCTTTACAAATATTATAACTCCCAGAAGGTTACTCATTTAAAACCAAATCACTCTTGACATTACTCAACATTTTCTATTATCCCATTAATTGACATGACGATTCGTTTACTTTGTAATCCCACTCTCATTAAACCACATCATCAAGAATAACCATTCACAACCTCGCACATCGCTAAATTTTGATACTCTATAAAATTGATCAGATTTCCATACTTTCGATAATTCTAATGTTCCACCCGAAGTGAACAAAAGATCTTAGATCACAATCACTATAGGTTCTACTAGCTGCAACAATGCAATCGGTTTAACCTCAAGACAACTTCCATCGAGATAGACTTCTCTCAAAGAACTATATTCTGAAATTATTTCATCCTCTAATGCTCATCGAATTACTTAAAACCCAAGTTTCACAACTACAATTAATAAACACCTCGTAAGACTCGGGTGAAACGAATGGGTTGATTCTTCCTCAAAAGAAAGAGCGAATGGAGTCAAAAAAATTTCTTATCAATTTGGAAAACATGTGCCACCGCAGATGAACACAAGACCAAGGAAAAGCTGTCACTTAGGCCAAGAACTGAAAAAAACATAAGGAAAGTCACAATGAGGGCTCAAGCCCTACCAAAGCGAATACCAAACCACGAATGAGAAGAAGGTAATGTCCTTTGTAAATTGATAAACTCTTATGGAACAACCGCATAAGGTTCAAGCACACTCAAATAAAGCGCAAGATGCGAAATGACTTAAATTTCAAACACTTATTCTTCACTCCTTCCTTTAACAAGGAAAATTATTCTCTGTGATTACTACATCACTTTGCCAGCTTAAACAAGATAAGCTTTTAAGACCATATCATAGGAGCCACTTAAGAACCAATAAAATCTTTCAATATGTCACCTGGTCGAAGCAAACTCAATCACTTCTTAGCTCAAATCGCAATTTCTTGCAGGTAATCTTACTAATATCAAGTACAATACACTCTAGACACGAATCCTTATCATCTACTATTCCATTAGAAAGCCCCCAAAGTTTCATCAAATGTCCCCATACTATCATTTCATCCCATCTTCAAAATGAGAGTATACCAAAACCATACAACATCACTACATCAACCTCTTAAGTTTAGGAGGGGTCTACTATCCAATTGAAAAGCTCCTACCAAAACTCTTTCATCAAAGACACATTATCATCCGATTATTTCACAATCATGTGGGCTCAAGCCACCTATTGTATCATATCAGTTCAACTTTTAGCGATGCTCATCATCAAACTTCAACGCACATCAGTTATACGACAACCATTGTTGTTATCAATTGGCTTCATTATGAAATCTAGTTGCTACCTACTTTTATTCCCAAATCATATGAATATTAACAAACACATATTCAACTATTTCTCCTCACATTTGGATTTCGGCAAAAAGTACACTAAAACTTAAAAAAAATAGCAATATTCTATCGATCAAAAGTCTCAACAACGTTACAACCAAATTCATCGCATCATTCTGTACAGAAGAACTATATAGAACTTCTCTCATAAATTCTAGATCCACCCATATTCAATCCCTTCAACCGATTAAACACAATTCCGATAATTAATCATACTAAGGAATACGTAAACTGTATTCCTCTAATTTTTCTTTCCACACAATTAAATTAATCCATGAGAACCAAAGAACCCAACAAGTTCAAAGAACCTAAACAGTTTTAATGACCGGACTAGTTTATCAAGGTTCCATACTTCTTGATATCTCTCAATCACTACTCATATATACCGTTCATCAAGAACTAGAAAAAGACAATATCAACTTAATCACTTTCACTTCCAAGGTTACTAATTAATATTAATTATGCACCATACCAATAACTCAACCTGATACCCATACCATATCACGTAATTTGATTACAAGGTCTGACTTAACCATAACAAGGCATCAGAAAAAGATTTTAGCAATTTCCAACAGAAAAGAGATGCCTTAAACTTCAACACTCGAAATAAACCAAAAGGAACACGTAGAGTCAAAGCTTTCTCACGCTAACAATTTGCAACAAAAACTCTCATTACCCAAACTATCAAACGAAAAATGAGTCATTGTTTGCCAAAGAGAAAGAAGGAACAACCAGGGAAATATCCATAATGCCAATTGACGAGGATCACAAGTAGCAAAAAGCAACTCAACAGTCGGAGAACCGTAATTGTTTCAGAGAACCATTAGAGACCATTAAAACACAACAACTACCACGAACCACGAACCCAAGATAAAATTCATCAACCACCACAGAACAAGAATTTGCCAAGATTGAGGTCAAGAAAGAAATCAACTTTCTAAAACAGCTCACACTCAACTCCTGCAACTATGGTATTCGGGGTAACTACTCTATTCGTCTACCACGAACGGTGGTATAACCTGACAAAGTCCAAGGTCACAACCACGGCCTCCACTTCTCAACAACCTTATCGACACACATAGACAATATAATCAAATATGATTATACATGATCATCTCATGGCAGTCATAGAATCGATTCATAGATATAGAATATCATAACCCATCATATCATAGTTTAACAACAAGAAAGATAGCACAAAGGCAATTCAACAATTGCTCAACAAATGAAACATATCAACAGATAACGCGGAAGCAATGTAATTCCCAACCCCACCTACTGTGCACAGTGTGTCAATTTAATATTTTTCGATTAACCATGGACCTAAAGCCCGCTCTGATACCAACGATAACACCCCGGCCCGACATGAGCCTGGAATGTGCTACTAAACAAACTCTATTAGTTCTAAACTAGACAATCTTAATAAATTTCGGCAGAACCTCCCTTGTAAAGTTAATTACACGAAGGTTCCAACACACAGATTAATCAAATATTAACTAAAACTTTCATCCAAAGACATCAAAAGATAATCAAAGACATGCTAAGTATTTAACATAACTAGAGAGATATGAAGTTCCACTACTCATCATTATTACATTTAATCCATTGCATGAGACAAAACATAATAATCTTTGCATTTACTAAAATCAATCACGTTCTGAAGATCATTCATCTTTATTTAGTTCATGTGGCAAGTGTGTGACTAGCAGTCTACTTCCCCCCATGCATGACGTTCTTGGCTCGGGTACCTAAAACAACAATAAAAGCAATAGTGAGTCCATAGACTCAGCAAGTACAAAGAAACCATAACATCAGCATCCATGTAAAGGAGATCAACGATACAACATCTCATATGCAAGTGCAATGCTCAAGGATCATTTATCTTTAACTTTCTGTGTGCATTACACCGGTAATGCAGAGTAAGCAACCGTCGCCGCATACCCATGCCTGTGCGCGCACGCACAGGGACCAATTGCCCGTTACTCCGCAAGTAATGGGGACCTCAAGCCCACACTCCACGAGTGAGGATCTCGGCCCGTCACATTCATGACGGGATCTCAAGAAACATGCTTGGTCACCGCGTGACCAAGCCTCAACATGTTCTCAATATGCATATGCTCATCTCTTATTCATCAGCAATCATACCAAAAGAAAACAACATTGTACCACAGTAAAGCATAAGCATAATTTGAGTAATCACCATACTTAAACAATCATCAAGTAAGCCATCTTGCCATGCAACCATATATCAAAAAGCACACAAACATAGCCAATCGATCACACCCATTTAACAAACAATGCACTTGCCTCAACCGTACGAAGGTGGATGTCGAGGATAAGGTACTGCTCCCGGAGCCAAACCCACACCTGGACATACAATTGAGACATGCTAAGGCTACCATATAGGTCTAATAACAAAACCATAAACACAAAATGAGCACATCGTCCACTAAACGCGATCCCCAACTCTATTGCTAGCTGTCAGTTTTCTTTTCCAGAGAACAGCCTCCTTCGAAAAACATAACTAAATGTACAGAAATCCAAATGGATTGATCTTGGACAATCTGAAAAGGTTATTGAATTCCCTTCTAAACCTAGTTGGTGATGTTCTCTGATTCGGCCCTTTACTAGCCCTACCAAACCAAACAACAGAGTATCAATTCTCGCGTCGGGTCTCTGGACAGCAAATATGAAATTATCATAACTTTCTCTACGTTCGTTCAAATTTCATGATCTTTAGTTTTCCTGAAAGCTGGAAGGATTATCTACAGTTTTCATTATGGTGAGACCCTCTGATTTTTCCTCTAAATACACGCTTAAGTCGAAACGCTAAAACCTGTCAGACCAACCACCATTCCACAGCACAAACCCCCTAAGAAAAATCATAACTTCTGCTACAAAGGTCCAAATGATGTGATTCTTGTCGGCAATGAAAGGTAACGAGATAACCTACAACTCTCTAGGAGATCCCAAGTTCTAATTCGGCACTTAACAATTTCTTATTTATTAATCAAGATGACTGCAGATTCTCGTCAGGATTCTGGACAGTAAACACTAAAAATAACATAACATTTAACTCGAATGTCGGAATCCGGTGTTCTTGGCGGCCACTGAAAGCTAAGAACAATATCCACACTTCTCTAGGAGACGGGATTCCCAAATTATGCTTCTAAGGATGCGAAAATTGCCGCACACTAAACTGGACAGAAAAGCAATCTACCGGCAGATTGACGATAGTTCTAATAAACGAATTCGTAAATGCATCTAATACCAATTAAACAACGATGAAACCTCTTCGTTACCCTTGAAGAATCGTAGGAAGACGAAGAACTTTCCCCGTGAAGATGATCTCCTCCTCCTTCCTTCGCGTGACCGGGCAGCACCAAGGTTTATCCTCGCCGGCAGCAGAAGGTCTCACCGGAGGAGGAACAATGGTTGAGAGAGGAGGTGCTCAGTACTATGCGCTCTGATGACGGTGGTGCTACAGATCGCACGCCACTGAGAAACATGATTAGGGTTAGGAAGGGGGAGGGTGGCACCCCCCTTTGGCCGGCCACCTATAAGGCCCACTTGGGCCAAGGCCCAGGCCCAAGTTGTCGGGGTTTTGCTTAAACCCCCCCTCTTTTCTTTCTAAAACATTTTACGTTTAGCTCCCTCTCTTTTCTTGCTTTGATGCTTTTCTAAAGAAACCTTCCCCCCGATTAAATTAATCTCTACCGATTAAATTATTCTATCTCGATTAATTACTTCTCTCGCTTTCGGAGTATTACATTCTCTCCTGGTTACATCCTTTCGAATATAATTTAGGGTATTACAGTCCTTAATTGACCCGGGCACCATTCCAATCACACCCAAACGATCACACCATCTTACCATTGTGCCCAAGTCTAAATCGTTTTCATTTTCAGTTTTAGTTTTGCAATTTAGACATAGCACAAGGCTGGAATATACAGATTATAACAGTTTGTGTGATCAAGGTTATCGACAAGTCGATAATCGTCCATTTCTACCGATAGCTAAGCATGGCTAAGCACAATGAAACGTAAACTACTAAGTGACAAGGGTTCATCCAGCGAACCCAAAATCACAGCAAGTAATCCTAGGCTTAGTAGTAGAGGATTAAATAGTTCCTACTGATTATGCAACTACTGGGCCAACTATCGACAATAGTTTAAAACGACATAGCAATGCATACATAGAATTTGCAAACAACATATTAGAATTTGAAATTAATAGGAACAACATGATCAAATGAATGCTACATCTGCTTGCCTGGCTGAAGTGCAGGATCTGACTGCTGTGGCTCAATATCAGTAATAATATTATCTTCGGAACCTAACTCGGAAAGGCGATAAGCAAATAAGAACGAAGAACACCAAATAAACTCCAACAGCAAAAGACATCCAAATCTAATGAAATTTACACAACAGCTAGGGAATGATTTTAGACAGAGATAGGAACAAGAATCATGCAATTTGGACCAAGCATACAAAAGATATGGACAAAATGCTCTTTCTCAACCTTAAAATCAATCTAATTAATTGCTACTACTGTTCATGGCAAAATTTTCTAGAAAGATCTGGACCCTACAATTTTTATGACAGGTAGTATATGTTATTCTAATTACAGCAAAGTTGAGTTTGGCAATTTTAGAGTTATACTGATTTAGTTATGATTTTTCTAAGGTGCAAATCTAGCATATTACAATTTCCAGAAACATAAATATGCTCAAGCTAATTTTATATTGAAGTATAACTAATAACAGATTTATCAAAGTTGAAATCATCCATTTTGGACATACACAGAGCAAGATATGCATTTTATAAGATTTTAATTGTTTTCTGGAAAAGCCAGAATAACAGAAAACAAGTTTTTAAGGTCTACAAGAATTTATATTACAGAAACAAGGCCTAAAGCATTTTTAAATAAAATTTTAGTGTCAAGCAAATTTATCATAGGTGGAAACAACTAAAAAGAGTTTAAAATGAATTTGCTACGATTTTATAAAGTTTCTGCACAAATTTTAGTTGTAAAATAATTACTTATCGAAATCCCGATAATCTAATCAAAAGATAAAGACGTGGACGCACGAGAGCCATTGATTCGAAATCAAACGGCGCGCGTGCGAGGGAGCGGAGGCAACCCGAACAGCCCAGATGATCTCCACCGTCGATCTACGATCGGAAGGTCGAGGGCGGTGAGCTTTCGGACCTCGCGAACGTCTCACGAATCTCAGCCGCTGATCTCCAGATGGACGGCCCACAATGATGGTGAGATCGGGTTACCCGAACGTCCCAAATGATCTTGGCCACAGATCAAGAATCGGACGGCGGCTATTGATCGCAGTTCAAAAGATGTACTGACACGTGGGGCCGCTTGTCAGTGACTTCGAGTCACAACCGCGAACGCTTTAACCCACGTGCACAGTGCACTGGGCCCACATGTCAGCGACTAACAGGGAATTTTTAGGACAACAAATTAATGACCGAGCTAATGATTAGTGATGATTAGCTTTTCAATGTGCCCTAAAGAATTCTACAGAAGTGATTAATACAATCAAAGGGCCCACCTGACAGAGACTAAGAGTGGCGGTTTAGGACCAATTTAATGCTACTAATGATTATCATTAAATAAACCTAAAAGAGACACTAATGACTGCTGGATTTTGATCTTAACCCCTCGGGCCCACATGTCAGTGGCTCAACGATAAAGATTAGGACACCATTAATTAACTAATGATTAGCAATCACTATGCAATTAATATGTCCTAAACAAATGACGGAAACGGGAGTTTTGCACCGGCAAAATCCCGAGCGACTTCAACGGCTTGCCGCCGGCGACACTGGCCGCGGCGACGCCAACCAAGAACTAAAATGGAATCGCAATAGCGCCTAGAACCTAATGGTGGCATCCTCACCGGCGGTGAGGGACCAAATCGCCGGCGAGTCGGAAAATGAAAAAGGGAGCTTTTACTGCTAAGTGCGAAAATAGCGAAAAGCTCAGCTGCAGTCCAAGGAAGCGGGTGCCAGAGCCTCTAGGGACTAATAAGAAGCTACCTTGATGAAGGGAAGCTCCAAAGATGGCCGGAGAAGCTTGACCACGGAGGAGACTCGCCGGACTTGGAGAAGAAAGGTTGAAAATGGCACCCTAAGCCAAATGAGTGATTTCAAAGCATCAATATAACTTCATTATGGTCCACAGAAGCTACAATATCAAGTAATCAGAAAATGGAGCACTCACCTGAGCTAAGGAAGAAGATGACCGATTTCAGCCGAAATTGAACAAACCCCAAATTGGACAATTCCTAAGAATCAAATCCAAAATTAAGTGAGGGGAAATGTTCAAGATAGTAAGGAGATAAAGATAGGGTAAAGAAACGTGAAGGAGAACCACTGGAACACCAAGAACATCAATGGAGCCCTCGGGTCAACAATGGCGATTTGGAGGTTTTGACGAGTTAAGCTCCAATACTGTAAATGGAGCTTGGTGGTGGTCTAAAAAGACACCAGGAAGTATTGAGAGTGCTTATAAAGCCTTGGAAGCATTAGGGTTTGGACCAAAAGCTTCTCGGGCGGCAAAGCACGAAGCACAAGGTGTGCCCGATAAGGAAAAAGGTGGTAGACGTGCATTAGCGTATGGCACGGCCGAATATGTCTCCCACGACCCTCACTGTTGACTAGGGCAGCCGTAGGAAGCACGATTTGACACTGCCATCTCCCCTGCACTGTTCATGCACGGCCGGAGGTAGAAGAAGACCAGGAAAAGCACTTGGGCGATTTTCAGCCGTTGGATGAGACACAAACGGTTGAGATCGCGCCACGCTGCTTCGGTTTTAAATTCAAAAGCAAAGCTCGCGATCGCTGGATCAAGAATGGACGGCCACGATTTAAGGTGCTCTTCGGGTGACCCGAATGTCACACGCAAAGTCCACCGTTAGATTTTGATCTGACGATCCAAATGTGTGGGCTCTTCGCGGTGGTCCGAATGTTTACACGCATATGGGCCGCGCAATGAGGATCTAACGGTTGAGATTGATCGCGGGCTTTTCAATCGTGCGCGGTGCAGTTAGGCGATTCGATCAAATCGATTGACTCGAGCCCGAGTCTGACTCGAACCCGAGTAACAGTGAAATCAGGTTTTGACTTTTAAATTAGAACAGAGACTTTGGAGGATTTATTTGATGTAGCAAACTAACTCCAAAAATTCTGAAAATTTTACAGGAGCT
This sequence comes from Ampelocalamus luodianensis, assembly GCA_036346255.1. NCBI lineage: Eukaryota > Viridiplantae > Streptophyta > Magnoliopsida > Poales > Poaceae > Ampelocalamus > Ampelocalamus luodianensis. Next base: position 62,639,722 of record CM070621.1, on the reverse strand, counting down.
TGCTGACTCAAATATGGACCTTGTGTAAAATTTTCAGAGGTTTTTATGCAGTGCACTTTTCTCCAAAAATTCCGCAAGATTCTGATTTGTGGTTTGACCGAAAGTCAAACAGGTTTGACTGCCCTCTAAAAATATTCAAACAATTTCTAAAAATTGTGAAATTTTTCAGAGGGGTCACATATCATCTCTAGAACTTAGGAAAAATATTTCCAGAGGATGATCACAATACTTGACATGATTATATTTTGGAAGCTCAAAGTTTGGATCAAAAGACTTGTGACTTTGTATTTCCATAACTTCTTACAACAGATGTTCAAAGCATACAGGAAATACATGACGTAAGAAAAAGTTTTAATTTCTACTCATTTTCTTACATTTGAAACACAAATCCAAAAGATGGGATGTTACATCAACCATGTCGAATGCGGTTGATCTCGCCAAGAAGGCTATCTCCTGCAAGCGAATCGATAACACAAGCAAGAGAGTAGAAGATGCAATCTGTATTGCGAATAATAATGAAGTTCACAGAGTGGGGTTCCTCAAACCGAACAAACGGCGAAACTGCAAAGTGACAGAATAATCTAAGAAAAACCCAAATTGGACCTAGGTGAGGTACTGTTCATGCAGCCGTGTTACTGGTCACGTGAACAGTACGGGTCCCGGGGGTGGCTGTTCCACATATGGGCCAAGTCAGCCCATAAGACTCGGATACAAGCCTTGTAGGCTAAAGAAAAGGTGACGCAGCACTAAGTAAAGGGATGTAGGACTCGGATACAAGCCTTGTAGGCTAAAGAAGAGGTGACGCAGCACCAAGTAAAGGGACACACGCAGCGCCAAGTAAAGGGTGGCCGAAGCTCTTTGAGTTGGAGGCCACAAATTCTTCATCTCCTTTGGCCATTGTTATTGCCTTCTTCTTCCTTGATGCATATCATCAACTCCTTGCTGTCCCATCCTAGATTCTTAAGCACAAGCAAATCATCTCCATTAGTTAGCATCATAGAGTTGTTAAATGATACACTCAGCCCTAGAAACGAATTTACCTGATAATTTAGTTGACAAGCACGTGCCCGAGTAATTGGACCTTGAACATCATTCATGGTAGTAGCAAGAGGAGTGTTCATATCAGTCGAAGTGATGTCCTCATCATCCTCCCCTTCTTAAATTGGAGTCATCCTTGACTCAAGCTCATCCTCCGCTCCAAAGAATGGTCGTAGATCTGCAATGTTAAAGGTGGGGCTAACCCCAAAATCTACAAGCAAGTCTAACTTATATGCATTATCATTAATACGTTCAAGCACTTTAAAAGGACCATTTGTACGAGGCATGAGTTTAGACTTTCTCAATTTAGGGAATCGCTCTTTACGCAAGTGTAACCACACCAGATCATTAGGTTCAAAGGTAACATGCTTGCGTCCCTGACTACCAGCAACTTTATATTTAGCATTCATAAGCTCAATGTTCTCTTTAGTTGTCTCATACATCTTAAGTATCAAATCAACACGTTGTTGAGCATCAAGATTTACCTTCTCCGAAGTTGGAAGAGGCAACAAGTCGATAGGTGTACGAGGGATAAAACCATACATAATCTCAAAAGGGCACTTCTTTGTGGTAGAATGCAGCGAGTGATTATAAGCAAATTCCACACGAGGCAAACATTCTTCCCACATTTTTAAGTTCTTTTTAAGCACAACCCTAAGCATAGTAGATAAGGTTCTATTGACTACCTCAGTTTGTCCATCGGTTTGGGGATGACAAGTAGTGGAAAATAACAACTTAGTCCCCAATTTAGCCTATAAAGTTCTCCAAAAATGACTAAGAAATTTAGCATCACGATCGAAACTATCGTATTCGGAATACCATGCAAGTGAACAATTTTCTTAAAGAACAAATCAGCAACATTTGTAGCATCATCACTTTTATGACATGGTATAAAATGAGCCATCTTAGAGAATCTATCCACGACAATAAAAATACTATCCCTCCCCTTCTTTGTTTTAGGCAGACCTAAAACAAAGTCCATAGAAATATCTTACCAAGGTGTGCTTGAAACAGGAAGAGGCATGTATAAATCATGAGGATTAAGTCGTGACTTAGCTTTTTGGAATGTGGTGCAGTGGGCAATGAAGCGTTTGATATCTCGCCTCATCTTTGGCCAATAAAAGTGGTGGGTCAGAATGTCCTCGGTCTTCTTCACACCGAAGTGACCCATTAATTCTCCTCCATGCGCTTCTTGTAACAACAAAAGACAAACAGAGCTAGCTGGAATGCATAGCTTGTTAGCACGGTACACGAACCCGTCATGCACCACAAATTTATTCCAACTCTTTCCCTCTTGACAATTGAGCAACACATCTTGAAAATCAGCATCATGCACATATTGCTCCTTTATCGTCTCTAATCCAAAGATTTTGAAGTCAAGTTGTGAATGCATAGTATATCTCCTACACAATGCATCAGTTATTACATTTTCTTTGCCCTTTTTATGTTTAATGACATAAGGGAAATACTCAATAAACTCAACCCACTTAGCATGTATACGGTTCAGATTGGTTTGACTTCGAATATGCTTCAAAGATTCATGATCAGAATGTATTACAAACTCTATAGGCCATAAATAATGCTGCCATGTTTTCAAAGTTTGAACTAGAGCATATAAATCTTTATCATAGGTAGAATAGTTCAAACTAGGCCCACTTAATTTTTTACTAAAGTAAGCAACAGGTTTTCCTTCTTTAATTAACACACCACCAAGACCTATGCCACTAGCATCACATTCCAATTCAAAAGTCTTGCAAAAAATCAGGGAGTTGAAGCAAGGGGACGTGTGTCAACTTATCTTTGAGGGCGTCGAAAGCTTTTTGTTGTATGGTGCCCCAAGTAAAAGGAACACCCTTCTTCGTAAGCTCATTTAGCGGTGCAGCGATGGTGCTGAAATCCCAAACAAAACGTATATAAAAGTCAGCGAGGCCAAGAAAACTTCACACTTGTGTGACCGTTTTAGGAGGCAGCCAACTCTGGATAGCGACGATCTTAGCCTGATACTTCAATGCCCTGTGGAGTAACAACATAGCCAAGAAACGACACTCGATCGGTGCAAAAGGTGCACTTCTCAAGGTTACCAAACAAACGTGCATCTCGTAAAGCATTAAAAACAGCATGTAAATGATTCAGGTGTTCTTCATATGACTTGCTATATATCATAATATCATCAAAATAAACCACCACAAATTTTCCAATGAAAGCACGCAAAACTTCGTTCATTAAACGCATGAAAGTGCTAGGTGCATTAGTTAAACCAAAAGGCATCACTAACCACTCATATAGCCTGAACTTAGTTTTAAATGCCGTTTTCCATTCATCTCCCAATTTCATTCTAATCTGGTGGTACCCGCTACGCAAGTCAATCTTTGTGAAGATAATAGAACCACTCAACTCATCTAGCATGTCGTAGCATGTCATCCAACCTAAGAATAAGATGATGATGCCGTATTGTGATATTATTAATGGCCCTACAATCAACACACATACGCCAAGTACTGTCTTTCTTAGGAACCAAAAGAACAGGAACAACACAAGGACTAAGATTTTCTCGTACATACTCTCATTCCAAAAGATCTTGGACTTGTTGAATTTCCTTAGTCTCCTTCGGATTGGTTCTATACGCCGCACAGTTTGGCAAAGTCGCTCCTAGAATTAAGTCAATTTGATGTTCAATCCCTCTAATAGGTGGCAATCCCGGGGGTAGTTCAGCTGGAAACACATCCCCATACTCCTGCAAAAGGTTAGTGACAGCAGACGGCAAAGAGCTAGCTACATAATCAAGTGAAAATAAAGCGTCTTTGCATATCAAAGCATAGCATGGCATATCATTATCAATAATTTCAGCAAGATCAGATTTGGTTGCAAGCATGACACAACACTTTAATTTAATTCCCTCAGTCCCAGAACTAGGTGTCAACTTCTCTTTCTTAGGTGGTATTCTTCACTACTTGCTGATTTTGAGATTCATGTTCATGTTCTTCCTTCTTATTTGCACCTATCTCTTTTTCACATTGCACAATTTCAGCCGGTGTCAAGGGTAGCAAAATTATTTTCTTTCCTTTGTCCATAAGAGAGTACTTATTACTTCTACCATGATAAGTTGCATCGGTATCAAATTCCCATGGACGACCTAATAAAAGTGAGCAAGCTTGCATAGGCACTACGTCGAAATCAGCAACATCATGATAGGAACAAATGGAAAAATGCACACTCGCAGATTGTGTTACCTTCACCTTACCGCTGTTGTTGAACCACTGAATGTGGTATGGATGAGGATGCGCACGTGTGGTCAAGCCAAGCTTCTTGACCAAATCTAAACTCACCAAGTTATTACAACTCCCACCATCATTTATGACACGAACACGACAATCCTTGATGATGAGGAACATCTGAAATAAATTATGGTGTTGTAGCTTCTCCGCTTGCTCCCTTTGAGTGCTCAACACTCGCTACACAATTATGGTCCTATAATTCTCTGTAGCAGTGGCACCTAAAATTTCCTCCCCATCGCTGTGTTCCTCTTGATCACCATCATTACTGTGGGGACCCCGGTAATTATCTCCATAAGACCGAGATTAGACAAGGTCTTAGGGACATAATTACGGGTATCCGGTAAATGAATTCCTATTTAACTCTATCCAAGTGAGAGGCTTAGCCGAATACTAGAGCCTCAACGATCATGCGCGCTGCTCCCTTGCGAGCGCTACATGATTGTTGATTCTCCCTTGATTCGAAGCACTACACTTAGTGAGTTAAATGGGAATTCATCAACAACGAGTATGACATATATTGGCTCCCAAGATCAACGACCAATATACTCATACCCTCATCCAACGTTGATTACATCCATACAACGCATACAACAAGAGATAAAAAGACATACTGCATAATAGTCAAAGTCTACGACTTATTACATACGGCCGACCGCCAAATTCAAGTAAAGTACCAAGTAGCAATGAGTTAATAGATAAAGCAAAAGACCGTAGTGGTATGCCCATCACCCATCGGCAACCGATGGGGTTAAATGGCAGACACACTACTCATTAGTGTCACCCAAGTCAACACTAGCGAGATCATCATAATCATAACCTTCCTCACCTGAAAAGGCCAGCAAACATCTGGCTGAGTACAAAGTGTACTTACAAGTCTTACACAAATAAAAATAGTTATGCATAAGGGTCATTCAAAGGATGGCTCATATTGGTTTAGTTTTGCGAAAGAGACGCAACAATCAACATCCTACACATACTAGTTTTCATGTGCCCATTTTAAAATCAGATTTGAAGTAGAAGTAAAGCATGTAGTAAAGCATTTCAGTAATAAACAATTGAATCATACAAAGACCAAAGTGGCAGCCACTTTGATATACTAGACACATGAACAACCCGTTCATGACGAATACCAAGTTCAACCACAATTTTAATTAAAAGTCTAACAATAGTAACTCCCGAACTCAAGCGGTTGTCCATAACCGTGGACACGGCTATTCGAATAGATTATACCCTGCAGGGGTGTACTACTTTACCCACACGACTTGATTAGCCCGTAAGCCTCCAGATGCCTCCCAAAATAGCAAACTTCCTATGGTATGTCGGCCGGGTAAATCAAGATATAGTCATTTTCAGCAAGAAAGCCCTATTGAGCTAAGTCCTCCTTGTGAGATGGTTCCTTGCCTAGTACAAGCATCTGGTAGCACTTGCTAGGGGGCTCACAAGTTATATCGGAAATACCGATGCAATCAAAACAAAAGAATTGTCGCTCCCTTGCACACTATAAAGGATTACATCGGCTCCTAAAGAACATAGGATTTCACGGTCGCTATGCCCCTTACACCACCAAGGACTTAACGCAATAAAACCCTCCCCCTACTTAACCATACGGCACCCATATACCGCGTGTGGCAGCACGAGTGTACTTGAATTAACGACGTTACAAAGTTCGGTCCTCAATTGTCCGACAAGTCCTTCCACTTACCCAATGCTCGTGCACAAAGCACCATCACTAACCAACACTTGTCCAGACCAAAAGCTCATTTAAAAATAACAAAATTTAACTCATAAAACAGCTACAAGATCTGAAGTATAAATCACAAAATGAGAGTTGTGTTTTATCCCAAAACCGCCGGGTTAGTCCCGACGATCGAACTACCGTGTCTAGACTTGCATGGCTAAGCAATTCTATAACCCATAATTCACACATCCTATCTTAAGCATATAGGAGTTGGCATAATTCAAGATTAACCTCAAGCATAGGACATAACTAAACTACACATCACAAAAATATTAACATAATCAAAATAGCATGCAAGCAATTATCATTGGACTAACTTATCCAAAACTGGGATCAAATATGATGCAAAAGAAAGTTCAAATGATGCTTTCCTTGCTGGTACAGTAGCTGCTCACTCTCGGTAGCGTAAGTGTCGATGTCAATATGCTCGGGATCTATATAATTATAACATCAAATAAATACCGAGAAAACAACTCAAAAACCAAAATGCTCAAAATGCATGATTTTTCTACAGTAGTTAGATCATGATTTTAAATGGATTTAGGTAAAAGAATTATTCCATTTGGAGTTATGAATTGGAAGTTATGCTATTTTGAATTTCAGGTTTCATTAAACCTTAAATCATGTAATTTAATTATTTGGCCAAAATTTGTAGAACAGTGGTGGGGTAAAGGATTACATAGGTAAATAGGTAATATTCATACAAGTTCAGAATAGTTGAGTTTGTCCCAGTTGGAGTTCTTATGATTCAGTTATTGATTTTCAAAGTTATCAGCCTTTTATAGTATAAAAATAATGGAGTTAAGGAGTATATTCTCCCAAAATAGTTTCTGTGACAGAGGTAACATGGAGACCATTTTTAGAATCAAGTTCACTGAAAATGAAAATTATCAGAAGTGGTCTCATTGTTTTTGGAACTTCCAATAATTACTTATGCATTTTTGAAGTTATCAGCCCTTTTCCTATTGTAAAATAATGGTTTTTAAATGGATTAATCTCCAAATAAATCTCTCTGCTACAGAGACAGGTTTGAAACTAATTTTAATATAAAGTTTACTAAAAGTGAAAATTTCCAGAAGTGGTTTCATGCGATTTGGAGTTAAAATGATTTAGTTATGTATTTTCAAAGTTATTCCTATTTTTGGTGTGCAAATAAACTGATTTCGAATTTACTAAAGTTTTACTACTTTCCTTACGAGGATACGCTAGCCGCATCCAATGACTAGCGGCCCGTGAATAGTGCACTTTCTATTTAACTCGACAAAGAAAACGAGCGCCGACAGGGGTCCATCGTCGACGACCGCTCATGGAACTTGGTCCACGCGCGCCCGTGCATGGTGCACGGGGCTTACGGCGATGGGCCCACTCGTCAGTCTCTTTCGCATCTCGCTTACCCACTCGGCTTTCTGTGCAAGGTCCCACATGGCGGCGACACATTGAGACGGCTAAGACAGCGTTTAAATGCTAATGATTGGCGCTTAGTCCTGATGACGTGCTACAGTGTTGGTCCGCGTACGACACGGCAATCGCGTTGTCGCCCGCTTGCCCGGCGGCTCGCCGACGCTACGCGCCACGGCGGAGCCTGCTAGTGGTCGCGTTAGCTTGGCAATAGCCTGGCGCAGCTAGGGGTAGTGGTCTTAGTGCTAGAGGTGGCTCGTGCCGGCGGCTAGCCGGAAGTGAGCGGCGGCGGTTCAAACGGCAAAAGTGCAAGTAGCCAAACCGAGCTCCTCAGTACAACCTGGCGATCGCTTATGCTACCAAAGGTTAAGGGAGGTCACCTGGAGCTGTGGGAAGCTTGGGGAAGTCAGTGGTTGACTGGAGTTGTGCCGGAGCCGGAGAAGACAAAGACGGCCAACCCGGCTTCACGGGGACAGGAGGCTCTGAGCAAAACAACCAAGAGAGGATGATCAAGATGACTTAAAGATCATCGGAGGAAGCTATAGAAGCGAGGAATTTGACAATAGCTTACTGCACCTAAGTGCGAGACTAAAAGACTCTCATCGCTCGAAAATGAGTTTCCTTCAAATCTCACACTGTCATGTAATGACCAAATTGATTGAGGAAAACTCAGTTAGATCCTAAGACATAACGTGACGCGAGAGAGATAGAGAGGAGCTCACCGAGATGAAGAACACAAGGGGATGTCCATCGGAGCGTGCTCGAGCTTCAAGGAGCGCGAGGCTGGTCCCGGCGCTACAAAGGAAGTCACGAGCTCGCATAAGCAAAAATGGAAATGGCATGCAAGGGAGGAGCCGAGGGTACCGGAGGTGGGAAGCTTACCAGAGAAATGAGCTCAAGCGGGCTTCCCTCCCCTCTGTCAACCGAGGAGAAGTGAGGGAGAAGGAAGGGTTGCGAGGGGGTGTTATGCCCGGGCGATGACGGCAATGGAGGCGGCGTGAAGTGGAGGTGGTTCCGGAGTGGCCAACGGCAGTGGCGGATTGACGGCGTCGAGTTGCCGTTTCTGTGTGCGTCGGAACGGCGCGGCCGCGTGGAGCTCAGCTCCTGCGCGAGGTAGACGAAGCAGCTGACCGGTGGACCCAACCGGTCAGTGGCACAGGGAGCTGTGGCTCGGGGAGAGAGAGGGTTTCAATCGGGACCGTTAGATGGCGAATGGACGGACGAGATGAGTGGGGGCATTCGGACAGGTCGACGGGGTGACGAGATCTGGACCGTTGATCTTCGATCCGACGGACGCATGTGAGGGTGCAGTTAGGCGGTTGGGTTGAGTCCAGTCGTCGAGTCGGACTCGAGTCCGAGGAACAGTGCTAACCGATTAGGGTTGAGTTTGACTGAGAATTAAATTAGATTTACTACTTTGACCAGAGCTTTATAAATAGAAATAAATTTCCAAAAATTATGAAATAATTTGTGGAGGTTCCTGGGAGTATATAGTTCCCATAAAAATTATGAAACCCTACTGTTCATAATATAATTTGTGATATTTAAATTCAAACATGTGGTATGTTTATGAAGGTTGTTTGAATTTTAATTATGTTCAAACTGTTCCCAAAAATTTTGGAAAAATTATATTAATTCATGATAATTAATTTAGTATTTGAATAAATTGGTTCCAGATGATGATCACAAATTTTCATCACTGATTTGAATTGAAATTCAAATTTGAAGGGTAGGTTCATGTTTTTAACAGATTTTCCAAGTGCAATATATTATGAAATGATTTGAATTTGAGAATGAATGTTAGTGAAATACAAACTAATCCAATTTAATTAGTTGGGGCTGTGACAAACCTCCCCCCCCCTTACAAAAGATCTCGACCCGAGATCTGGGTGGAGAAGAATTAGAAAGTTTTCATTAGAAGTTATAATTTATGTTGTCTTGATTTCCTTCAAAGATAGTGTTGACAGGTTATAATTTACATTAATATGTTTTACCTTTCCTTTCTTGATACGAAGGCACTTCATGCAGAGAAGAGTTCTGGATATGCTGCTCGCATCCGGTCTTCACGTTCCCAAGTCGCTTCATCTTCCGTGTGGTTGCTCCATTGGACCTTGACGAACTTAATGTCACGATTCCTTGTCTTGCGCTCGGTTTCTTCGAGGATACGAATCGGACTCTCTCGATAAGATAGATCGGGTTGCAAGTCGAGTTTGTCCAACTCGGTTGCTTCCGTTGGGACTCGAAGACATTTCTTGAGTTGGGAGACATGGAAGACGTTATGCACGTCTGAAAGTGATGGTGGCAACTCTAACTGGTATGCCACCGATCCCAACTTAGCTAGAATACGGAAAGGTCCAATATAGCGAGGTGCTAATTTACCTTTGATTTGGAAGCGACGAACTCCTTTCATAGGAGAGACTTTAAGATATACATGATCGTCTACTTCGAAACTCAACTCGCGACGACGACGGTCGGCATATGACTTCTGACGTGATTGAGCCGTCCTAAGTCGTTCACGAATGACACGAACTTGTTCTTCAGCATCTTCCACCAAGGTTGGGCCATAGAATGGCCTCTCCCCGGCTTCGGACCAGTTCAAAGGTGTTCTACAAGCTCTCCCATACAAAGCTTCGAAGGGTGACATTTGAATGCTTGATTGGAAACTATTGTTGTAGGAGAACTCCGAAAACGGTAAACATTTTTCCCAACTATCGCTATAGGATAACACGCAAGCCCGGAGAAGGTCTTCCAAAACTTGGTTTACCCTCTCAGTTTGTCCATCCATTTGCGGGTGATAAGCGGAGCTAAAGGATAGGTTGGTTCCCATTGCTTGATGCAAGCAGTTCCAGAAATGAGAGGTGAATTGGGGACCTCTGTGAAACAATCACCTTTGGTACACCATGGAGACAAACAATTCTGGAAATATAAAGTTCTGCTAGTTTGGCCCCGGTGTAAGTGGTCTTGACAGGAATAAAATGGGCAACCTTGGTCAAACGATCCACAATCACCCATATAGAATCAAATCCAATTTTAGTTCTAGGAAGGCCGGTGATAAAATCCATGCCAACTTCTTCCCATTTCCAAAGTGGGAATGGGCGGGGATCTAGAGTACCGGTGGCTTCAAATGCTCACCTTAACTCTTTAACATAGATCGCACTCGCCACATCTTGTGCAACGTCGCTTCATTCCGCTCCACCACAGTTTCTTTTTCAAATCTTGATACATTTTCGTACTCCCAGGGTGGATAGAGAATTTTGAGTTATGGGCTTCCTTGAGAATCAATTCTCTCAAGTGGTGATCAGATGGTACCACCATACGGTTTCCAAACCATAGAGTACCTTGTGCATCTTGCTTAAAACATTTAGCCTTGCCTTGTTTCATTAGTTCTAAAATTTGATCCACTTCCGCATCAGTTTTCTGGGCTTCCTTAATCTGGTCCTCAAGCGTGTAAGTCACACTGAGGGCAGCAAGCGAACCTTCTTCAACTATCTCCAGGTGTAGGCCTTGCAATGCAGCACATAAGCCTGCAGAAAAAGGAGTTACCGACAAACAGTTGCATTGAGATTTTCTGCTCAATACGTCGGCCACGACATTAGCTTTCCCTGGATGATAATGGAGTCCCAAATCATAATCTTTAATCAACTCAAGCCATCTTCTTTGTCTCAAGTTCAGGTCGGCTTGGGTCAAAATATATTTAAGGCTCTTATGGTCGGTGTAGATCTCGCAACGATTACCGATGAGGTAATGTCGCCAAATCTTCAAGGCATGAACTACAGCCGCGAGATCTAGGTCGTGTGTAGGATAATTGGCCTCATGGGGCCTCAATTGCCTCGATGCGTAGGCCACCACTCGGCCGTCTTGCATAAGCACACAACCGAGCCTATGGCGAGATGCATCACAGTAGATATCAAAGCTCTTGTGAATGTCCGCGGAACAAGCACGGAGCTTGTCGGGCATTCTTTCGTGGTTTGAAGCTTTGCTCGCATTCTCATTGCTCACTCAAATTTCTTTTCTTTCTTTAGAAGTTGGGTCATAGGCCTTGCAATTTTTGAGAAATTCTTGATGAACCTACGGTAGTACCCCGCAAGTCCAAGAAAACTACGAATGTCAGTGACGCTTTTGGGTTGTTTCCACTCAAGGACATCTCGCACCTTACTAGGATCAACAGCGACACCGCCTTTAGATAGGATATGTCCCAAGAAACTAACCTCTCGAAGCCAAAACTCACATTTGCTGAATTTGGCGTACAGCTGATGGTGGCGAAGTTTTTCTAACACAAGCCTCAAATGTTGCTCGTGCTCAAGATCAGACTTAGAGTAGATGAGGATATCATCAATGAAAACCACTACAAACCGATCCAAGTATTCCATGAACACCGAATTCATAAGATTCATGAAATAAGCTGGGGCATTGGTCAAACCAAAGGACATGACTGTGTACTCGTACAAACCGTAACGAGTAGAGAAGGCGGTCATCGGAATGTCCTCGGTTCTGACTTTAATCTGATGGTAGCCTAACCTCAAGTCGATTTTGGAGAACACCTGAGCTCCACTAAGCTGGTCAAATAGATCATCGATCCGCGGGAGCGGATACTTGTTCTTGATGGTGACCTAATTCAACGGACGGTAGTCAACACACATCCGTAGACTCTTGTCTTTCTTCTTGACAAAGAGAGCTGGGCATCCCCAAGGCGAGGAGCTAGGCCTGATGAAACCCTTGTCTTGCAACTCCTTAAGTTGTTCCTTCAATTCTGCTAGCTCATTGGGCGGCATCCGATACGGCCTTTTTGAGATGGGCGCGGTACCGGGTGCAAGCTCAATGACAAACTCTACCTCTCGGTCAGGGGGCATTCCTGGAAGTTCTTCAGGGAACACATCAGGATACTCACTCACTATTGTACCTCCTCTAGCGCGAGAGAGGTACTAGCCTCTAAAGCATATAGGTGAGAACTACCCACTAAAGGTGCAAAGACGACCTAGATGCCGTCCTCGCTAGTCACTGAGACAGACCGCTGGGCACAATCAATCTTCCCCTGATTCTTAGATAACCAATCCATCCCTAAGATAACATCAATGCCCACAGAACTTATCACTATTAAGTTTGCTGAAAAGTTAACATTTTGTATTACAATTTTTACGTCCCGACAGACTTGATCGGCGTAGAATACCGACCCTGGGGACTGAATATGATAAGGTGGGTGTAGTGTATGTATCTTGAATTGGTTAATTTCAGCATACTCATTTTTAATAAATGAATGAGATGCTCCAGAATCAAATAGGACTGATGCAGGACATGAATTAACAAGTAGTGTACCTAGCACGACGTCAGGTGCGTCAGTCGCCTCCTCCGCTGAGACGTGGTTAACGCGACCACGTGCATGCTGGGGTGGAGTAGGTGCTGCTCTCTGTGGTGGTGGCGGTGGCCTCGCTGAGGTGGGCCGTGGCGTATTTGGAGCGAGTACGCCCGGCATCTCGCTGCTTGGCGAGGCACTGCGAAGCATAGTGGCCCTGACGGCCACAGTGGAAACAAATGACGCCGGGCTTGTATGCCTCGCCAGTCTGTGGTCTCTCGCCATCGCCTTTCGCTGAGCTGCCGGTGGAGAAGGTCGTGGAGGTGCCACAGAGACCTCGATGGTGTCAAGCCGGGCACGAGGTGCCCGAGGTAGTCTGGCGCGGCCGGGAAAGCCGCCACTCGCCACGCTGCCTCGCAAAGCCTTCCTCCTCTTCCTCGACTCATCCATTGTCATGCTCTCATGCTCCACCACTATCGCCTTGTTGACCGGATCTGGAAACTCCACGAAATCATGTGCGGCTAAAACAAGCCGCAACTCCTCCGACGATCCATGGAAGAACCTATTTCGCGACGAAGCGTCGCCGAGACGTCGTCCGAGCATACCGCCAAGTAGTTGAAATCATGCGGTACTCCGTGATCGCCCTCCGCCTCGCTCTCAAGGCAAGAACTGCCGCCGCTTGATAAGCAGCAATCCCTCTCGTATATGGGCCTCTCAAACGCTGTCCTCGACTCGTCCCAAGTCGGGCGTGACAGTGGCTGCATGGCGGAATAACTATCCCACCACGCGCCGCGCACCGCCAACCGATAGCTGGCAAACAAGACCTCTCAACTCCGGTACACGCGCAATGTTCACTTCTTTCTATGTTGTGCAGCCGTCTTCGCCTCCATCGGGTCCTTGTCGCCGCAAACGTCGGAGGGTTGGTCCGCCGAACTCAGCGAGACCTCCGACGCTTCGGTGCGGGAAGCTCCTCCACCGAACGGGAGCCGAGCGGTGTTACGCACGATCGCCTCAAGCATCCGGTCCGGTCCATCCGGTTGCGCTCAATCATCATCATAAACTCGACCATGGATGGCGGCGGAGGAGCACCTCTCAGCGGTCCACCTCGCCGGACGGCGGCCGAGAGGGCTCGCCATGCTCAGACGGCTGCTGGGATGACTGTCCCTGATCGTAGAAATCGCTCAGAGGTGCTAGACATGGTGCCCTAGATGGGGATGGGGAGCCTCTGCCGCGCAGATCTCCAGATCGCGTAGTCGGTCCTGTCATCCAGATTAGACAAGGATGGTTAGTAAATAAGATAAAAGCCATTACTTGGCCATACATGCACAATCAATATCAAAGAGCATGAAAATTGTAACATCAAATGGAACA